>BTHU01000014.1:1646977-2246977 GCA_036184795.1 Tokudaia tokunoshimensis
AACGACTTAGATTCTCTATAATGCCTCTGTATGTAAAATACATAGATTGTAATAGTTCCTTTTGGACTCCAGTTTTCAGACCTAAACGAAGCTTAACACATTATTCAATCGCTGGTGTTCAGAGTAATAAAGAGTTTCAAAAGGGGACAGGGAGTAAGTTTTAGATTAGGTTAATATTCTAGGGGCTGGAGAGACAGCTCGGTGGTTAAAAGCTTTTATTGCTTTCCAGGTGACCTGACTTCAATTCCCAGTGCCCGTGTCTGACAGCTGAGCCACCTATAATTACAGCTCCAGGGATCCAACACCTCTAACCCAAATGGGCACCCACAAACACAGCACAAACTGACATACACACACAATTAAAAAATAATACTCTAACTGCAGAATAGTCTATGCATGTGTCTTCATCAAATATATTCCTGAACAAAAGGGCTCTAGGAAAAACCTTCTGACATACTCTGTTTGTTTGGTTTTGGTTGCTTTTTTCTTTTTTCTTTTTTCTTTTTTTTTTTTTTTTTTGGTTTTTTCGAGAAAGGGTTTCTCTCTGTAGACCAGAACTCAGACTGGCCTCGAACTCAGAAATCCGCCTACCTCTGCCTCCCAAGTGCTGGGATTAAAGGCGTGCGCCACCACTGCCCAGCCTGACGTACTCTTAAAGATTATTTTTTACAAAAGGTAACGGTTTCAGAAGTTTGGCATTTCATATACCTGATATTAAAGTTAACTGAAGTCTTTTGTGTTCCTGTTGAACAATGTGTTAAAGAAAGACAGGATTGATGTGAAAAGTGAGAGACTGTTCCAGTCACACCTTGATTCCTCACAATGTTGGCAGGGGAAGCTTGGCATTACCAAAAGAACTTAGAAGGCTTCCTATGCAAGAAAAGGCTCATGGTGGTGGAGGAGGGGGGCACCCAATATTAAGCAACAGAACCTTATTAGGAGTTTGATAGGTTCCCTCTCTAGTAATGATATGATTCTTAATCCAGAGACTTAGCAGGATTGAGAGCAGAGTCACCAATTCTGAGAGTGCAAAGCAGGGTATTTAGTGAGAAGGGTGCTTACCAGAATGAGGGAGAGAAAAGATAATTTTATCCTGAACTTTGTGCTAAGCACTATGCCAGAGACTTCATACACACTATTTCATAACTCTCCTCCAAAAATTCTGTAGGGTGTTTGTTCTTCTAATTTTAAAATAAGAAAACTGAGATTTAGATTCAGCTATCTGGGTAAAGGAGAAGAGCTTGTGAACGAAGAGTTGAGATTCAAATCTAAGTGTGTCAGAGGTCTAGGACGTGTCCTAATTCTACAAGCCCCTTCTCCACATACAAATCCCTGATAAAATCTGGAACACGCCATTTAGATCATGAGTAGCAAACATGGTGACAGAATGCAATGACCACTCAATAGGGTTACCTGCTATTATTTTGTCCAAGTGCACTTTTTTTTTGTTTTTTTTTTTGGTTTTTCTCTGTGTAGCCCTGGCTGTCCTGCAACTTACTCTGTAGACGAGGCTGACCTCAAACTCAGAAATCCGCCTGCCTCTGCCTCCCAAGTGCTGGGATTAAAGGCCTGCACCACCACTGCCCAGCCCAAGTGCACTCTTAATGTTACCTGGAAAGGGTACAGTAGTATCTGACAGGTCCTCTTACTGCCATACTCGAGACAACTGTTTCTTGTGATTTGAATGTGTGTCCACCTCCCTCCCAGATCATAGATTGAAACCAAATGCACTAGCATTAAGAGGAAGGGTCTTTGGTAGTCTTGTGGCCTCCTCTCAAAAAATGGAATTAATGTTCTTAGAAAAGCCCAGGAAAGAATGTTCTCTGATTCTTCCATGTGAAGGCAGAACTAAAAGGTGTCATCTGGGGCTCAGAGAGAGGCCTCCTGGTTAAGAGCCCTTACTGCCCTTACAGAGGAGCTGAGTTCAGTTTCCAGCACCCATGTGGCAGCTCACAACCTGTTTTAAGTCCAGTTCCAGGAGATCTGGCACTCTCTCTGAATTCTAAGACATACATTTAGTACACGCACATACATGCAGGCAAAGCACATTCATACACATAAAAATAGTTAGTTAAGAAAAAGAAGAATAAAAGGTGACATTTGCAAGGAATGGAGCCTTCCCTGCCTCCAAAACGTGTAGGCGATAAATTGCTATTATAAATCATTTCTTTGTTTAATGCATTTTGAGATAACAGCCTTGTAGGCTAATTCTCTTCAAATGAGCAACACTGGGCCAGGGATCTAGCTCAGGGGCACAGTGCTTACACAGCTTATGTGAGATTATACTTTAAATCCCCAGGACTGATTGTAAAGAGAAGAACCCCACAGTATTCCTTCCTTTGGTTTCATCAGAAATTATCTACTCACTGTTAGTAAGTGTGGTGGTTTGAATAGGAATGGCCCCCATAACCTCATGTGTTTGAATGATTGGCCCATAGGGAGTGGCACTATTAGGAGATATGGCCTTGTTGCAGTGGGTGTGGCCTTGTTGCAGTGGGTGTAGCTTTGTTAGAGGAAGTATGTCTCTGTGGGAGCAGGCTTTGAGGTCTCCTTTGCTCAAGATGTGCCCTGTCTCCTGATACCTGTGGATCAAGATGTGGCACTCTCAGCTCCTTCTCCAGCATCCTTCATGCTGCCATATTTCCTGCCATGAAGGTAATGGACTAAACCTTTGAAATTGTAAGCCAGCTTCAATGAAATGTTTTCCTTTACAAGAGTTTACTTGGTCATAGTGTCTCTTCACAGCAACAAAACACTAAGACAGTAAGTACTTCATAAGTATGAATTAATTATACTAGTATTTAAATATTAAATATACGACCATCCAGACTGAGCTTCCGCAGGTACCATCATCTGCACTCAATGATTTTTATTTCCCTCCAATTATGGTAGACGCACTGAGCAACATCTCTGTAAGGTTTGCCCTTAGAGTGAGATCAGATCCCACGTCTTCTCACCTATCACGGGAAATTGTTCCAACGGCTCCCCTGTTTCTTTTGCATCACCAAGTGTCTTCTCTCCACCAGTTACTTGGAACAGAAAACGGTCTGTTATCTCCCCATCTTCATCTCTTCTTCATCTCACTTCCCACTCGAGCTAACCATCCTCTTTACTTGTTTTCCTTTTTAGCAAAATGCAGAAAAAACAGTTTGTAAGTTATTTCTAATGCCACTTCTCACATACTTTATTAACTACTTTAGTAACTACTCAGGGTTTTCATGTACACCAGAAACTACTTGTCAAGGTCATTCCTAAATCCAGGGGACAATTGCTAGTACTGACTTAACTTGGTCAATCGGCAACACTTCTTACAACAATTGCTAGTACTGACTTAACTTGGTCAATCAGCAACATTTGTTACAATTGACTATTTCATACTACAGAAATGTTTCCTGTCTCCCTGTAACCTCACTAGTTTATGTATCTCATGCTTCAGCCTCCCAAGTACCTGGCATTCGGTGCCATTAGGCATGGCTTAATCTTTATTTGTATTTGTTTTTGAGACAGGGCCTTTCTTATATAGCCCAAAGTTGGCCTCAAACTCCTGCCTCAGCTTCCTGAGTGCTAGGACCACAGGTATGTACTACCACTCCTTGACCCAGCCTCTTACCTAATCTTGAAATACTCCAAGGTCAGCACCTAGCCCTCTTTTCTGGCTTATTTACATCTGCAGTGATTGCATAAATGTAGAGAGGAAGGGTCTTTGGTAGTGATTAGGTCTTGAGGCCTCCTCTCTCACAAGATGGAATTAGTGTTCTTAGAAAAGCCCATCCTGTCATAAATTCTGGATTTCCATTCCAGGTCCCCTGTCCTCTGTACACCTGCTAGGCATATTCTTGCTGAAGGGTTCCTGCATTAGCTTCTCTGTCCAAAGCATATGGCATCAAACTTATGATCTGATTGATCCCTTCTTCAAATCCTAGTTCAAGTATTACATTTTCAATAAAATCTACCACAACATCCTCATTTAAGATAGAAAACAGCTTCCCAGCATAGTCTGGTTTTTCTTAGCACTTGGCACTTTCTGACAAACTACAGTAAATTACACTTGTATTACTTATTGTCTATAGCTGTGATCTCTCACCAGAGGGTAAAAGTCCTCCCAAGAACTGGGATTTTATCAGCTTGGGTTGCTGATGCCTCTCCACAATGATGTCTGGCATTATAATTGTACTGTAGAAGGACACATGGTCCTTGTGCTCATAGATAAGTGCTAGGGGACCCAGGGATGTTAAACACAGAGGGCTTTAGGGTCAGGCCACACTGAATCACCCAGACTATTATGTTTATCCTAGACTCTATCTCCATAGACCTTTATCGTGAGCACTGTTTCTCAGTCAATAGAACCCATCCTTAGGGGAGATGTTGCATGTACTTTGTAGGCTGGGGACCTCTACAGTGACCTAGAGCATACCAGATCCTCCCCTAGGGCCTTACACTATAGAGTCCATAGTTAGGGAAGAGGTCAGATGTACTTTGCAAAAGAGTTTTGATGTAACTCATGCCTTAAACCTTATTGTAAACATGGGATTGGGAGAACTGTTACCAGGAAACTTTTTTCCAAAATTGAACTTAATGTATTGTACTTAAATGCCTAACAAACAAAGTGACATGTGTCAGACTCCAGAAGTTTGAACCAACACTGAGTTGTGTTGAACAGATTTCCTTCTTGCCTCATGTGATTGTACTCTGACAGCCCTGGTGTCTTCAGAGACTCCATAATATACTAATTAATAAAAGTACTGTTGATGTATCACCCAATGTTAGTAGCTGGAAGATGCACAGTACAAGTGGAACTTCATTTTTGTTACTTTATAGGCTTTGGTCTTTATTTCAAGCTTTGGTCTTCTGGATCCAGGCTATTCAGTCTGCCTGAGAGACATTTTCCAGAAATATATGTTTCATAGCTAATTCTACTAGGCAGGTTTTTATCCAAGATGCCTGAGTGTTACTGAAATTCATTTGCTGAAGGAACATGGTTGCTGAGTTGTGCTTTTAAAGGTGTGTACATATTTAGCCTTAAATAGATCGAAATTGAAAATAAGAATGTATTTGGCCTGTCTCTCTGACTCACTATTTCCTAGAACTTCTATATAGACATATGTTTGGTTATGTTTCTGCTTAGAATCAGGATATTCCTAATTTAGAGGCTGTAAGAAAGTCACATTGAAAAATTCCATAAGTTAGATCCTCAGATTGAAAATATATACATCAACTTGAAAGCATAGAATCAATAGAATAGTCTGACCCCGAGTCATTTATTTTAGGCACATTAAAGCATATTTTGGTAAATAAAAACTTTTCTGGTGACAATTAATTCAATCCCGTGTGCACAATAAAGCTTACGTAAATATCCTAGAGGAACAAAGTAAGCTAAGTAAAAGATCGATGTAATACATGAGAGCTCTGTAAAAGTACACCTGACACCTTCCAACAAGAGGGGTTCTGTAGACTGACAGAGAAACACAAGCTTTGATAAATGTCTGGAGTGTGTGTGTGTGTGGGGGGGTGTCTAGTGTGGTCTCCAGCCACAGATAGCCCAAAGTCACCAGGCTATGGAACATGCCTGCTCCCAGCCTTCTGGGTGGATCAGGTTATACATTGATTCCCTTTAAGGAAGAACCTTGTGTGTTTAACATTCCAGGCTACCCTAGTCCTTATCTGTGAGCTCAAAGATCTCCATGCCTCCTATAGCCTTTATGTGTGTTCCAGGAATTGAGCTCTAGTCTTCAGACTTGTTTAGTTAGCACCTTAAACAAGTTAGACTTGTTTAGTTGTACCATCTTAACAGTCCTAAGCAAGAACTTCCCAAAAATGACTTTAGTTAATTCAAAAAATATTATATTTAAGGACAACAATAAAAATAAACCAACATAACCAGTGGGTTGAGGAAGTGGGTCATTCACAAAGACTGAAATAGAAACAACCAGTAAACACATGAATACTGAGCATTTTAATTACCAGCCATGGTAGGAACTCAGAGTAAAACCACAATGAGATTCTGCCCCTCCCCCCACCTCAGTCAGCTATCCCCCTTCTCCCCCATCCCCACTCCCTTCACCCCCCTCACTTCAGTCGGCATGTGGTCATTAAGAAAACAACAGCTTATGCTGGTGAGGATGTTGACAAATGGGAGTCATTGTACACTACTGGTAAGAATATAAACTATTCCAGCCATTATGAAAGTCAATATGGACGTTCCTCAGAACACTAAAATGGATCTACCGTGTGACCCAACTATGCCACTCGTGGATATTTACTCCAAGAATTGCAAGTCAGCATATCATGGAGATATTTGTGCATCACTGTTCCTTATTAAGTTATAGAATTAACCTAAGAATGTCACCACAAGAGAGCAGGTACTGAAAATATGGTGAATATGCATGTCTTAGGGTTTTACTTCTGTGAAGAGTTATGATGATCAAGGCAACTCTTATGAGGAAAAGCATTTAATTGGGGCTGGCTTACAGTTTCAGAGGTACTTATGGCAGGAAGCATGGTGGACTGCAGGCAGACATGGTGCTGGAGAAGGACTAAGAGTTCTACAGCTCTTAAAGCATTTTCTAATCCAAGACCCAAAATCCAATTCCTCTAAACAAGAACAGGGTCAGGCCTATCACAGCAAGACCCTACTCCTGATAACAACTTCTGTCTTAGTTTGAGTTTTATTGCTATAAAAAGACACCATTACCAAGGCAACTCTTATAAAGGAAATCGTTTAATTGCAGCTGGCTTACAGTTTCAAAGCTTTAGTCCATTATCATCATGGAGAGAAGCATGACACGGAGAGGCAGACATGGTGCTGGAGAAGGAGCTGAGAGTTCTACATCTAGCCAGAGGAAGGGTGCTGTGCCATTGGACATAGATTAAGCATAGGATACCTCAAAGCCTAACCCCTGCAGTAACACACTTCCTCCAATAAGGCCACACCTACTCCAACAAGGCCTCCTAATAGTGCCGGTCCCTATGGGTCAAACATTCAAACATATGAGTTATGGGAGCCATTCCTATTCAAACCACCACATATGTACAATGAAAATTATTTTCAGTGATAACAAGTAAGTTGTATCATTTTCAAGAACAGGAATGCAGCTGAAGATGGTCATGAGAAGCTGAGTCCACTCTGAAAGGCACATGCTGATTGTTCCTCTCACTCACGGTTCCTAGACTTTATACAGATACATAAATACACATATGTAGACGTGTAAGAAGCAAAACTGCTCATCCGATCAAGGAAACTAACAGAATGGGAAGGGGAGAAAAAAGAAAGGGAGTATTTATGGGAGGGAAATATGCTCAAAGTACATTCATTATATACTTCTATAAGAAGAACTGTATGTAACAGTACTATGTACAATAAATATACACTAATTATTTTTTTTATTTTTAAGAAATGCTAGAGGATGGTATGTTGGTATAACAAGTATGTAGACTCTCTTGTGTACCCTGTGAAAGCACTACCTGTCAATAAAAAGCCTATGGCCAATGAGCTGAAGGAGTTCTGACAGAGAGAGAGAGAGAGAGAGAGAGAGAGAGAGAGAGAGAGAGAGAGAGAGAGAGAGAGAAATTCTGGGAAAGGGTCAAGCATTGGAGATTCCCCAGGACACAGAGAGGAAGGTGGCATGAAACTGAGGACCAGGTAACCAGTCACATGGCAGGACTTAGAACAGAATAAATGGGAAAATTAAATTATAGTCGGGGAACAGGCCCAAGCTTATGGCCTAAGCATTTACTCATATATAAGAAGTCTCAGAGTTGTTATTTCTGAGAACAAAGAGTATGGGTGGTAAAGCCAACAGTTACACAAGTAAGAGCAACTGGCCTCCAAACCTGACAACCTGAGCTGCACTTCTGGGAACCCAGATGGTAGAAGGAAATAACTGACTCTCAGGGTTAGGTTAGGGTTATACATGCCATGGCAAGAAACGTGAACACACACACACACACACACACACACACACACACACACGTACTAAATGAAATTTAAAAAAAGAGAAAGAGAAAAATACCACCAGGATTGAATTGGTCTCCCAGGAGTGCTGGCACACCTGTGAGCACAGGTAAGACCACCACTTCTGCTCAAATTCCTGGCCCAAGAGAGACTAGCACAGTGTCATCAGGACACAAAAACCAAGGAATAACTGGGAACAAGATCCTTCAGGTTTGTGTCTGTACCCCAGAGCTGACCCTGTGCCACAGCTCTCTATACCCAAATTCATCCCAGAGAGAACTGGTCTCCCAGGAGTACTGACACAGAGGCTTGCAGGAAGGACAAACCACAGTCAGAGACAGCAAGAACAGCTAACGCCAGAGGTATCCAGATGGCAAGAGGCAAGGGCAAGAACATAAGCAACAGAAACCAAGGCTACTTGGCTTCATCAGAACCAAGTTCTCCAACCACAGTGAGCCCTGGATAGCCCAACACACCAGAAAATCAAGGCTCTGATTTAAAGTGACATCTTATGATGATAATAGAGGATTTTAAAAAGGACATAAATGACTCCTTTAAAGAAATTCAGGAGAACACAAGTAAACAGCTAGAAGCCCTTAAAGAGAAAACACAAAAATCGCTTAAAGAATTACAGGAAAACACAACCAAACAGGTAAAAGAATTAAACAAAACCATCCAAGATCTAAAAATGGAAATAGAATCAATAAAGAAATCACAAAGAGAGATAACCCTGAAGATAGAAAACCTGAGAAAGAGATCAGGAGTCATAGATTCAAGCATCACCAACAGAATACAAGAGATAGAAGAGAGACTCTCAGGTGCAGAAGATACCATAGAAAACATTGGCACAACAGTCAAAGAAAATGCAAAATGCAAAAATCTCATAACCCAAAAAATCCAGGAAATCCAGGACACAATGAGAAGACCAAACCTAAGGATAATAGGTATAGAAGAAAGCAAAGATTTACAAGTTAAAGGGCCAGTAAATATCTTCATCAAAATTATAGAAGAAAACTTCCCTAACCTAAAGAAAGAGATGCCCATAAATATACAAGAAGCCTACATAACTCCAAACAGACTGGACCAGAAAAGAAATTCTTCCTGTCACATAATAGTGAAAACACCAAATGCACAAAACAAAGAAAGATTATTAAAAGCAGTAAGGGAAAAAGGTCAAGTACCATATAAAGGCAGATCTATCAGAATTACACCAAACTTCTCACCAGAGACTATAAAAGCTAGAAGATCCTGGGCAGATGTCATATAGACCCTAAGAGAACACAAATGCCAGCTAAGGCTACTATACCCAGCAAAACTCTCAATTACCATAGATGGAGAAACCAAGATATTCCATGACAAAACCAAATTTACACAATATCTTTCCACAAATCCAGGTCTACAAAGGATAATAGACAGAAAACTCCCAACACAAGGAGGTAAACTACACCCTAGAAAAAGCAAGAAAGTAATCTTTTTTCAACAAACCCAAAAGAAGATAGCCACACAAACATAAAAATAACATTAAAAATAGCAGGAACCAACAATCACTATTCCTTAATATCTCTTAACATCAGTGGACTCAATTCCCCAATAAAAACACATAGAATAACAGACTGGATACTTCAACAGGACCCAGCATTTTGCTGCATACAGGAAACACACCTCAGTGTCAAAGACATACACTCCCTCATAGTAAAGGTTAGAAAACAATTTTCCAAGTAACTGGTCCCAAGAAACAAGCTTTAGTAGCCATTCTAATATCAGATAAAATTGACTTTCAATCAAAAATTATCAAAAAAAGATAAGGAAGGACACTTTATACTCATCAAAGGAAAAATCTACCAAGAAGAACTCTCAATTCCGAACATCTCTGCTCCAAATACAAGGGCACCCACATTCATAAAAGAAACTTTACTAAAGTTCAAAGTACACATTGCACCTTGCACAATAATAGTGGGTGACTTCAACACCCCACTCTCATTAATGGACAGATTATGGAAACACACACTAAACAGAGAAACAGTGAAACTAACAGAAGTTATGAACCAAATGGATTTAACAGATATCTACAAAACATTTCATCCTAAAACAAAATAATATACCCTCTTCTCAACACCTCATGGTATCTACTCCAAAAGTGGCCATATAATTGGTCACAAAACAGGCCTCAACAGATACAAGAAAATTGAAATAATACCACACATCCTATCAGATCACCACCGATTAAGACTGATCTTCAATAACAATAAAAACAATAGAAAGCCCACATACACATAGAAGCTGAACAATGCCCTACTCAATGATAACTTGGTCAAGGAAGAAATAAAGAAATTAAAAAATTTTTTAGAAATTAATGAAAATGAAGTCACAACATATCCAGACTTATGGGACACAATGAAAGCAGTGCTGAGAGGAAAACTCATAGCTCTGAGTGCCTCCAAAAAGAAAGTGGAGAGAGCATACACTAGCATCTTGACAGCACACCTGAAAGCTCTAGAACAAAAAGAAGCAAATACACTCAAGAGGAGTAGAAGGCAGGAAATAATCAAACTCAGGACTGAAATCAACCAAGTAGAAACAAAAAGAACTATACAAAGAAACAACAAAACCAGGAGCAGCTGGTTCTTTGAGAAAATCTCTCCTCCCTCCCTCCCTCCCTCCCTCCCTTCCTTCCTCCCTTCCTTCCTTCTCTCTCTCTCGTTCTTTTTTTGTTTTTTGTTTTAAATTAAATATAGTCTAACAAGAGTCAAAATGATAAAGGAAACTTCAGTTGAAAAAATGTCTCCATCAGATTGTCTAGTAGGTGAAAGATCACTGAGTGTTTTCTTGACTGATGATTTACTATTGCAAGTGTCATCCCTCAACAGCCGGAATAAGAAGTCTGCACAAGATAGTAATTCTATTCCTTCATGACCTCTTCTTCAGTGCCTGCCTCCAAGTTCATGTTTGATTTCCATCCTAACTACCATTCATAATGTACTGTAAGATATAAGATGAAATAAATCTTTCCTCTCTCTCAAAAAAAAAAAAAGGAAACCCTAAAATAGAAACCATGTTACAAATAAAAGATTTGAATGATAGAAAAATGCAACCAGAGTATTCAATCCACACTGACAATTCAAAAAGACTTGATTCTGGTAGGTGAAATCAGTAATGAGACTCCATAGCAGAGAGAATACGCAGAAGAGATAAAGAAGACAGAAAAGGTAACTGGTGCTCACAAATCAGAGGATCCAACAGATAGATACGAGCAAATACTGAGCATAAAAAACACTTTCTACATGAAGAAAAATATCTGCAGACACACAAGGACAGGAACAACCCTTACAGAAACGTTACCCTGGACATGGCCTGACAATGCTTTGGAATTTCAGGGTTCCATGAGGTGACCTACAAAACATCCACAAAAGAGAAAAACGGAGTTACCCAGAAAGAGCAGAAATATCACACAAGCCCCAGGCTTCTCCTGTTGCCCCACTAAATTACAGGAGATGATTCCTTGAGGTCATTTTCCTGCCATTTGAGATGCAGGGTGAACTGGCAATCCACAGTAAGGTTAAAGATAGCACCTCCTTGTGCACTGGGCAACAGCTCTTCCAACTTTGCTATTTCCCCAGCCCAACACTTTAAACGTTGTTTGTGTGAGTATATTTTTAATTGTTCACTAAATTTTTAAGAATGAGATTACCACTCTTTTGGGTCCCCTATTTGTTGCCAAAGGGTCTTCCAGAATCAGCGTAGCTGTCTACATTTGCACTATATAAATTCGATGGCGATTTTACTAAATTCTAGCCAACCTCAGATTTTATAATTTTATCTTTATTAATATGCTTTATGTTTTTTTAGTAACTAGCACATAAACTATTTAACTGTTCACTGTATTTTTGACCATTTCTGTTTCTTCTTTTGATAACCTTGGGTTTTGTTTTTTATTTTGTCTTGTATTTTTTAATTTTGCTGTTAAAATCCTTCTGATTGATATAGGAGGTATTTGTATATTTAGAATATAAATATATGTCATGGCTTTTAAAATATTACTCCTCATTTTCTTTTCTATTTTTTCATATTATAAATTTTCATATAAAATTTTTTCATATAAAATTTTAGTATTGATATGTCAAAGAATATATGTGTACTTTGACATTTTTTTCTTGGATTAGTCAATCAAAATGAATAAAAATGTAATTGTGGTGGCAATGAAAATGTAAAAAATGAAACATAACAATGAGATATTTTCAGACAAGTGATGCACCACCCTCCTGTAGGCCACTACCATATTAAGGACTCTAAAACCTCAGCCTCTTGGGAATGACAGAGCCTCCCCACTCCTGCCCAAGCCAGGGTGAGGCTAAGAGGATGGTAAAGGTTTCCTAGGGGATCTGAGTGTCAATGCTGGCAGTGTGTGCAGAGGATGTCTCCATAGCTTTCTCCCCAAAGACATTTATGGCCTGAAGACAGCCCTCCCTACAGAGACAGCTGAAGATCAGCTAACCCTGTCTCCTTGTTCATCTGTAGATAACACCCCGGCTGTATGCAGGAACCCTGCCTCTCTGTATATAATAAACACACTCAGCTTCCTGCGTATGTTTTCTCCATCACAAAGCCCAGTTCCCTTGAGCCATCCATCGCTGGAGTGGAGCAAAGGTGCGATAACCAGTCACACTTCCAAAAAACTGCTTGGGAAATGCAATCATTTCCCCCCTAAAAAACGCTTCCATATGTAACGCTTCCCTTAGTATAGAAGTACTACTAGGTCTAGAGCCCATCCATCTAATTATCTCTAAGAAGATGTCAAGACCACATTGTCTTCAAATGTAACTTAAAAGGACCAGTAACTTTTTTTTTTTTTTTAAAAAAAGGCCACCTTGAGCGCTGATGGTGATGAATCCTGGTGGCGATAAGCCACATGACACCAGTGTGCTGCACGAGGCTGGTATGGAAATGTATGCTGACTCAGGCGTGTGGACCACACGGGCTGCCCAACATGTTCTCATTTCCTGCTTAGCAATTTTTAGATTGACTTAGCTCACTGACTATGAAAAGCGCAATTATCCCACACACTGTGCTTGGGTTGGGTTTTAATGTAATGTGCTCACAATTTTTAGCTCGATTTTAAATGACGAGTGGAGTTTCGTTCCAAGCAAGGGTTATCTGACTTGACTAATGATAAACCTGTAGAGTATAATAATAATGCTAGAAATTAGTTTTCTAATGTAATTTAATTGGTTAAGTGTGTGATTACGGCATGTGCGTGTGGCCTGCAAGCTTCAGGGTTTTGTCTCTGCTCTGGGTTACAGATGCACGTCACCACATCTGGCTCTACAATGATTGCATTTCAATCTTTGTTAAACAGAAAAACATTTCCCCCAGCTTACCTTTTGCCTTTTAGCTCTTTTTGTGATATCTTAAACATATCTATATTCTACATTTAAAATAGACAAGTTATCGATCTACATTGTATCACCTTGGTGTCCCTGTAATGGTGACTCTTCACTGCCAACCCGATTGGGTCTGTAATCACCCAGAAGACACACCAGGGGCTATGTCTGTAAGGGTGTTTCCAGGGAGCTTTACTGAGGAGGAGAGACTCAGCTTCCATATGGGCAGTACCATCCCACTGGCTGTGGTCCTCATCCAGATACAAAGGAACAATCAACCCAAGAGGCATCAGCATTTCTGTTTCCTAACCTACTTACTGGCATTCATTCCCATTTCCTAAACACAGATGCCGTGTGACCAGCTCCCTCAACTCCTGCTGCCATGGCGTTCTGCCATGTTGGAGCATGTCCCCTTATTAGGCAAGCACCAAGTTAAGAGCAAAGCTGCTTCAGTCACAGCCGTGAAAAGGGAAGAAACGGACTTACACTTTTGTGGACTTGCACTTTTGTGGGCTTGCACTTTTGTGGAGTTGCACTTTTGTGGAGCTTCCCACTGAGGATCATGTTGCTCGCTTTCTAATGCTTCTCCTTTGATGTCATTGTTTCAAGTTAAATAGCCGCGTGCAGAGAGATGATTGGTCTTATCCGACCTGCTGCTGTACTGTATGAAGGCTTCCCCGCATTGAGTCACCTTGCATTCCTTAAATTGTCATATGCTGTTTTAATACATGACTAGATCATTTTGGAGCGTCACCACGATTATGTAAGTGGTATTGTGGTGGCCTTAGAATGCTTAGTCACCAGAGAGTGGCCCTGTTTGAGGATTATAAGGATTAGGAGGTGTGGCCTTGCTGGATGAAGTGTCTTACTGGGCGTAGGCTTCAAGTTCCTTCGTAATGTGGGTGTGCTTGTGTTTGTGGATGTGCATGCCACAGCAGGCTTTGGAGGTTAGAGGACAACTTGGGAGAGGTCGTTCTCTGCTTTCACCATGTGGGTCACGGAATGGCACTCAGATCATCAGCTTGGTAGCAAGTGCCTCTGCCTGCTGAGCCATCTTACCAGTCCTTACAGACTGAGCACCACTACTGTTTGCGTTAATCCCTTCAAGTTCACTTTGGTTTAATTTGATATTTTCTTGAATATGTGCCTTATATAACTTACTCCGAATAAGATGCTGTAAGAAGATACTCTATTGAGATTTGTTGAAGGGGACATTTTTGCTATTTTAAACTTATCAGGGAAATTTGAGTTAAGAACGAATCATGAGCTGGAAAGAACTTAGAACCAGAAAAGGTCCAGCTAGCTCAGTTCCGGAACAGCAGGCATTATTTATAGCTGGTGAAGGGAAGTACAGAAATAGGCTGATTGGTTCCTGCTCCACCCTTTGCCTTGTTGGGATGTGGTCCGATCGGCTGGAAGCCTGAGATTGGCTGGAGAAGCCTGGCTGCTTATGGTTGGACAAGGCTGGGCTGTTGTTATATTTCCAAGTTAGGTTTGAGTTGTTAGACTGCAGTTCCTTGCTGGGAACTCAAAGCACAGCTCCTGCCTCCTGACAGTGGCTTCTGCTGTTTATTTCACACGGTGGATTATTTGTAGTCTGAGGGTCTTCGGCAATCTAGAAGTCTCTTTACAAGGAAGCCTGGGATGTTTAAATGAAGGTGTGTTTCAATCGCAATTATTTTCAATTAAGCTCTCTTGCCAGGAAAGAAAAAGAGCTTGAAATAGAAAGACAACAGGCAAACCTCATTATATCTGATATAAAGGAAAGCTGACTTGTGAACACTAAAAGTAGTTTGTGCAATGACAGATATACAAGTCTCGTGGAGCTATGTTAGTAGCTTGTCATCAGAATCCACGATACAAAGTCAATATAGATATCAGCAGGCTGTTCGGAGGGAGCTCCTTCAGTACATTGCGTCAAACTGTGTCAAAGGCCTCATCTGAGCCCGGCAGCCCAAAACTAGTATAGAATGGATGTATGGGAAGATCATGTTTTGTCAGAATTACTTATTTGTTTTTAAGATAGGGTCCTCCTCTGTGGTCCAAACTGATCTTGAAGTAATCCTGCCTCAGGCTTTCAAGGGCAATGATTACAGATGTGAGTCACCGTGCCTTACCAAGGCAGGTTCAACTGCATCTCAAACATGTTGTCATGTTCAAATTGCTGGATCAAAAGACCAGCATCCTGTTTTCCTTCTAGACGCTGAGGCATCTTAATAAAGTGTTACATGGGATGTGCTGGCCTGTTTGAGAACCCTTTAAATGTTTGCCTAGAGGGCTTGTGCTAGTCGTCGTGTGGGGCTCATCACATTGTGGCTGCCAGTACTTTCCAGCATTATTGCCCCTGCCGGTCCATAGTTTGTTGGCGTTCTACTCATATGAAAATGAAACTTTCTGGGGGCTGAGGAGATGGCTCCGTGTTAGGAGCTGGCCATGCAAACACCAGTGCTGCTAGTTTGGATTCCCAAACCCAGTAAACGCTGGGTGGGCGTATTAGTCCACCTCAGAAGGCAGAAGTGGAATCCGGAGGACAAGCTGGCCAGCCAGTAGCCATATCTAAAGTTCTGGGTATGATATAGAGACCCTGCCTGAGTGACCGAGATGGAAAAGGGATTGTAGATGATTCCTAACATCAACCTGGGGGGCTCCAGATACACATGCACATATCCTCACATGTGAAATGGAGAGAGGAAATAACCTTTGGGGTTCTGGAAGTGCCTCGTCAGCACCGTTTACCCTCACCTCCTCCTGTTTATTTTACCATATTGTCCAGGAGGAAGAAGCAGGAGGAACATGAGTCCAAGGCCTGACTGTGCTAAAGAGTAAACAGGCCAGAAGAGTCAAGTAGTGAGACCCAGACTCAAAAGGAAAAAGAGAGGAAAAAAAAATCAAAATTAGAAATCAAGCTTTGCGATGTAGACGTATAATTCCAGCTACTAAAGATGCAGAGACAAAGAGAACCAGAAGCTCAAAGACAGCCTGAGCTGCATGGTGAGTTCAAGGTTAGCCTGAGCAACTTAGTGAGGCCCTGTGTGGTGAAGATCTTGCCTGCATGGATAAGGCTCTAAATTCAATCCCAGTAATGAAAAGATAAAAATTGTAACTACCAAAGGACCCAGCAATGTTCCAGAATCTTGTATCTGAAGGTAATGAACCCTGTATCTCAGGGTTACCTATGTCTCCATGTTTGCCACATTATAACATCACAGCTAAGATACAGAGACAACCTAAGTGTCTATTCCTCTGGAGAACTATTCTCTCTTGGAAGAAGCCCACAGAGTCATAGGACTTGCGAGGCCCCTCCCTGCCTCACATGAGTAGGAACGATTGCTGTGGATGAGACTGTAGGCAGGCAAGGCTTCTTGCACCAAGATGTGGAGGGAGTTCAGGACACAGCTTTTGTGGGTCATCACTGGTGTGTGTGTGTGTGGGGGGGGATTGTTGGTGATGCAGCTGGACTTGGATGGAAACGTTTCTTTTGGTTTGCCATTGGTGCCCTACCTGGGTGGACAGGTACTTGTTCATGTCTTCTCGGGAAGTCAAGCAATACACCCGGTACCTGGACAGGAACGGACAGAACCAAGATGAGCTGTGGGAGGATTTGCTTGGCTCCTATAATTGGTGATGAACAATGAACTTGAGGCTGATCTGAGGGCGGAGTGTCTGTGGAGTAATCCTGATATGGTTCTTTCTCCCTGTGGTACAGGATGGTGTGCCTCCTTGCTCTAGAAGTAGCCGCATGATTCCTACAATGTGTGATAGGACATGTCACCAAAGCTGTGCTGTCTGAGAGTGAATTTTCTTTGGGGGTAATTTTGAGGTGGCTGTCTTCCTTACATAGTATGTACTAGTATGCCTCCTTATTGAGTGGGGCCCATTTTACAACTATCTCCCAAACAGCTGATGGGTTTCACATATGGGGCAGGGTTCTATATGGGCTGTGATGGCTGCTTTGTGCCTTTGCTGTGGCCAATGAGATGTACGATTGAAGCGACGCTATTGGCCAGAAAGAAGCTGTGCACGTAAGGAGGAATCACAGGAGGAAAAGCACGCAGATGCTCTCCTTTCTGCACTGGCCTCTGATTTGGCAGGGAAAGTGGATGAAGGGGGTATGAGAAGGAAGTGCTAGCTTGCCATTTCACACGGCTGGCAGGATACAGGGAAATCAATATGCACCAGATCTAAAGAGCACTTCCTGATCCAGAAACTTGGAACCCAGGGGACGAATCAGACAGTGAAGAGGGAGATATTGAGGTAGAAGGTACCCTCGAATCCAACCTTTAACAGAGAGGGAGGGAATATTCATGATTCAAGCATGCAGACTGGAACCCTTAAGAGTGGTTCAGGGTAGGAAGCCATGATCATCAGGAAATGCTCTGCATTTAAACTCCCTTAACTGGGGAAGACTCCAAATAATGAAAAACCTTGCCTAAGATCGTATATGGGAACAGTTGGGGTCAGTCTGTAATGTAACTACTCATCCTACCTTGAAAAAAAAAAGGACTACTCAGCCTGAAGCAATGAGAGAAAAGGACCAATTGATCGGGCCACTAGGGACCCTGACTTGCCACTGGCTGAGGTCCCCATAATGACCAGGGGATGGAAGTCAACACAGAGAGGGTAGGCAGCAGTGAGCACCAGAGAGATGTTTATATGCCACAGGTGTTCATGGGAGAGCTATAAAAGAGGAAGTCAAGTCAGCAGAGACCTCGAGACTCTGAGGCCTGTGGTGGGATACAATCTTTACAAGGTAGGAGGCCTTGGGGGGGGGTCTAAATGATTCAGACTGGCACAGAAGTTGTGTTTGTATGGCACTAAGCTCTCAGGATCTGAGAGAAGATAAAGACGTGTGTCCAGGTTGCTTGAAGGCAAATGTGACATGTTTAGTGTTGAGCTGGAGTTCCTACGACAAACGAACAGAACACCAAATGTAGTGCTTGTGAGCTTCTGAAGGCTTTAAAACCGAAATAATTTCCACAATGCATAAATGATAAGATAGTGAGTGTGAAAAAAGCTAAGCTTACAGTAGGGACAGGCAGTCATGCCCCAGAAAATGCAGTAGCAATTCTCCTGTGCAAGAAAGGACAGAAAGTGAGGACTGTTCTCCCAGCTTGGGGTCCCTTCAGCAGCTGGGTATAGCTGATGGAAGGACAAAGATCACGTGTTGGCTCAGAGCCTACAAAAACCAGGGAGCTGGCTCCGGTGGCAGTCATGGCTGGCTAAGGGTCAGTTTTGCTTTCCCTTGGCCCTGAGCCCAAGGGGCAAAGAGCTCAAAGAGACCAGCCGAGGTGGGAAATGTACAGACGCTCCACAGTGACAGCAGTACCTTAGGAGAGAAAAAAGCTAGATGGTTCACAGCAAACCACACAGAGGGGCTAGATGGATAAAGTCCCCCGTCCATGTACCCAACGTTGTTCGTTTGACAAAACAACTGATTCAAGTGATGGGACTATTTTATGCACTACTGCTCACACTGACTTTTAAATCATCCCTTAGCTATGTAAGACCAACAACTTGCACTGGATGATGGTGTCCTTCAGATGAAGATCCTGGCCACCTTTTGTCAAAAGGCTTCATTACATACTGTGAAACTGAATCTTTAAAGTATTTAAAAAGAATAGCTGTAAGGACAGTAATTAGCAGCTGAGGAGTTGACAAAGGCTTCTGAGTAAAACGGGCACTCCTAGGAGTCGAGAGGGGGTAAAGGGAAAGTTTCAGGATAAGGGGCAGTCTGCTCTCCCTTTGAGTTGCGGGTTGGGGAGAGGAGACATCACAAAACCATAAAGGATATCACCACGGTTGTTGATTGCATACTGAAGACAGAACATCCTTTGGTTGCCAGATAGGGAGCTCCCAGTTCAGTATGATTCCTGCAGAGAATAACTGACTGTTGCTATAGCACCGTAGTCCACTTAACTATAACTGGAAAGAAAAAAGTAATCACACATCTATAGCATCCCCTCCCAGGCTTAGGCAACTTTGTGAAGCAGGGTGAAGAATTTGAGACTAGAGGAGTGATCAGACTGTTGTATGGGCATTCTCTCCCCCATTGACTTCCTCTCTACAGCAAGGGGAGAAGCACCTACCACTTCTGAGGCTCATGAAGCTGTTATGAGATTCCCAAGGCTCCTCCCCACCCAAGCAGTTAATGTTTTCTGGGGAGCAGACACTCTCTAGCAGGGTGATCTGCCTGTAGCTGTGCAGGGATCTCTAGGGATGCAGCTTCTGTGAGTCTCCACCCAGGTCATGATGGGCTTTTCTGTGATGTAGTTGTATACCCACAAGCCTGTAACCCCGAAAATCTCAACGATCCGCTAAGCTACACTTGGGTGAACAAGCATTAGTTGATGCCTACCCAGAAAAGGCCATGCAACACCTGCAAATGGATAAGGAAAACAAAGGATTAAACAGACTTTGAAAAGAAGGAAGCCCTGCCACTTGTGGTGTTAATTTATTCTCTCTGTGAGTGAAACAAATCAGGTACAGAAAGACAAACACTACATGGTCCCATAAATGTAGAATCCAAAAGTGTAAAACTCACGGGAGCAGAGTGGGATGGTGGTTGCCAAAGGTAATGGAAAATGGGAAATACTGGTAAGAGGGCACACATTTCAGTTACTCAGAGTAAGCATCACATGGTTACAGTAGTCAGTACTATATAGTGTAGTTGAAATTTTACAAGGGAATTGGTCTTAAATAGTTTTGTACACAAGCACACAAAGAAAAAAGGGACATGTGGATTTAAACATAGACACAATATTTTCCCTCCATAATGATCTTTCCTTGTTATTAAGGAGATTTTGTAAGCAACTTTGATTACTACATGAGTTATACAAATACGTTATTTAGCGACTTTTCTTAAAAACAGTTATTTCTATTTCTGGGTATGCCGTGTCAAGGTGTGCATGTGAAAACACAGGACAACTTTCAGGGACTCCCTCCTTCAACCATGCAGGTGCTAGGGATTGAACTCTAGGTCATCAGGCTTGGCAGCGAGTTCCTTTAGCTGCTGAGTCATCTCATTAGCCCTATTTTGCTATTAAAAAAATTCAGTGTCTAGCTCTATTGTAAACATTTCTTAGACAAACCTTTGAGATGGCTATTTTATTTAGAGACAGTGTCTTCCTACACAGATCAGGTTGGCTCTGAATTGTGGTATCACTACCTCTTCTAAGTGTTGGAATTACAGGCATACAACCATGAAGGCTTTCAAATTCTTTACTCTTAATGGTGGATCCCAGTGTGTGTGTGTGGAGGGGGGGGGGGAACTAGGTTAGACATGAGGTTATGAACACTTTGGTGTAGACTTGCTGGAAAGGCAAGCTGTATTTGTAAGATGGCAAGAGGACCTCACACCTGTTCTCTTACCAACATTGCCTTTACAAGAGAAAAAGGCCACCAACAATCATCATGGACTATGGGTTTGAGCAGTTGAAGTAGGACCATGCACTCTGACATACCTCCTCTAAACAGCATCAAGATTATACATCTTCACTTTTCTTCAGGATGGCTATTTCTGAGCATCCTTTTTTTTAGGCTTCTCAGGATTTTCTTTTCTTGAATGTTCAACAGTATTTTTTGTCCCCAGCTCTTTGAATGTCCCTTAGGAATCTCAAACCCACTATGTCCTCAATTAAACTCATCTTTTCTCCTACATTCATTTTACATTTTGGTTGATGACATCATCAACCACCCAGGCCAACCTAGTCAGAAACCTAAATCTTCTAAGTTGACATCTCATTTCTGTATCTAGTTACTAGTTTGTTCAGTTCTCTTAGATAACTCAAGTGTCTCCTGTTTCTCCTTGTGGGTCTCCCTTTCCTCAGAGGTCTTTGGCTGTTGACCTACAAGGGTGAGGGGAGCAGAGGCATGGGATGGTAGGGTTCAGACAGCTGTGAGTACGACAGAGTGACTTCCAGGATCAGCTTCAACCTTATTCAAGGTGAACTAGGGATATATAGATTTGGGGGTGTAGGTAGGGACTGTCAGGGTGGATGTACATTATTGACTGGGGCTGAGGTGCTGGGCATGCTTCATTTACATGAAGAGGAATTCCAAGAACCTGATGGGAAGGTTCTTACCAGGAGAGAAGTTGTTGAACTTGTCATCTGTCTATGAACTATGTGGCTTTCCTCAGAGGTTACTGGGGTTACAGGTGGGAAGGACTGATTGGTCATAACACAGCACTTAATTATCATGTAGCAGAAAAGGCTGAGCAGGACTTATGGGCTGAATCATGCAGGGCTTGCAGGAAGCTTTGTGCAGGGTCATCCTCTAGATAAGTCAGGCAGAGAAGGGGAAGCCCTGCTGAGAAAGGGAGTCCTCCATCTTGCACCGAGTTCAGAGAGCTATCCAGACATGGTGGACTGCGGCCTTAATAGCAGGGTCTTCCAACATCACCTAAGCTACCCCATTCAAGCTTTTATCACTGAAAACCACTTTCACCAGTGTCTCTGCCATTGTCATCTAACTCATAATCTTACGTACTGCTACCAAAGGATTTTCTTGTTCTTGTTGTTTTGAGATTCTCCAAAGCACATGCTGGCTATGAACTTGTAAACACAGGTGAAGGACTGAGGGGGATTGGCTGGCGAGAAGGGGATCAGCAGCAGTGATGTGAAGGCGGTGCAGACAGTGGATAGGATCACAGTACACTATATATTTGCATGAAGTTGTCAGTACGTTCTAAACTTGAAAGTGATGATGGCTTCAGAATATGGTGCACGAAAAACCAGTGAGTTTTGTAAATGGGCGAATTGTACATTATGTAAATTGTTTATCAATAAAGATTTTATTAAAAAAGCTTTGATAGAATAGCCACTGTGAGTTGTAGTTAATTCCACTAAACATAACCCTCGTCTACTGAGAGTTAAACCCAAGTAACTGAATGTATAATGGAAACTAGGAAATTATAAGTTTGCAGACTGTTATTCCTAGATACTTCATGATCCAGCTCTAGCTTAGCTCTTCCTGTCTACTCTCTCTCCTAAATACCCATCCTGAACGCCAGTCCTCAGAGTACTGCTGAGTCTCACCTCATCCTTAAAAGTAGCATCAGAAGTTATCTGTATGCTCTAAGAAAGAGGATGAAAGAACTATCTATCTCCTCCAGACATTTCTTCACTGATCCAAACAATCCAACTCAATAAAAATCTTGTAAGTTTTTTTTTAAAAAAAAATAAAGGTATTTTCTTGATTAGAAGTTTATAATCTCATGTAAGTTAGGAATAGAAACATCTTTAAAAAGTTTATATCCCTTTTGGTTTGCAACAAACTAAACATAACATACTTTTTATGTATGGCACCAAGTCCCCAGTCTAAGGTACAGGCTCAGACTGCAGCCTCAGCTCAGCTGGGTGGATCACTGACAAGTTCTGGCCCCTCTAACCTCTTCCTGGGGAGCTGTTTGTGCTTCTAACTCTGAACATGTACAGCTGGGATTTTACCATATGATAATAACTTGTTATTTTTATTTGGTTTCTTCCATTATGTCAGATGATCCAGAATAAAGAACATACATACATACATACATAGCTGTATGAATGTATGTACATACATATTCAATTAAAATGTTTCTGGGAGTAATGATATGACTCAACAGATGAAGGTACTTGTCACCAAGTCTGACAACCTAAACTGAGTCTGCAGAACCCACATGGTGGAAGAGACCTGACTCCTGCAAGTTCTCCTCTGCCACACTGTGGTAAGAACACTCTCACTCACAACAAATGAATGTTAAAAAAATTTAAAAAGTAGGCTTCCTTCAAAAGATGTAGTGAGAAGATTGTAGGAGCCAGAGGGAGGATGACTACAGCCGGGGTGTGCTCACAACAGGACACGTGCACATATGAACCATCCACAGCTATGACTGCAGACCAGAAGACCTAACTTTTTTGAGCTGAGAGGAAGTCAGGAGGTTCAACTCCAAGATGAGTGAGTACCTATTGGAAATGGAGTTCTCTTGTCGGAGGGACTGACCCAGCCTCAGGCACTGGGCCCCTAAGAGGTTCCCCATGCTCCAGTAAATGGCCCTGTACCCATGCACATGCAGGCATACAAAGGTAAACACTGAGTGTGCTCATGGATGACAAGTACTCATTTGCTCTCTGTTCTTAACTTTTATTTCATGCATTTCCTATCGACTTAATGGTCTTTCATGTTGGTAAAAAGTAATATGCGGGCCAATCTCTGTATGAAACGCTATGCACGTATAAACATTGAATTTTTCATAACTGTATTGTTTATACATTTGCACTGAGTAACTATGAGTGTGTGAAAACTCTCTTTCTGATCAGACACAATATGCATTCTGTGGGTTTAGGGGACGGGACAGACTGCTGTCTTCCTATCAGAATCTTCTCTGTGGACACTGTCACTGGAAAGGCAGAAGTCATGAAACCAGCACGGCTGTTGGACACAGTTCCAGCAAAGAAAACTGGGCCAGATGCTGCAATGGTTGTCCTCTTGTCTCTCACTTTTGGGTTTTGGTGTCTGCATGTTGCATTCTTGGTGACTTTCTGCATTATGATTCATTTTATGACTTTTCCTGAGAAAAAATAAATATCTGGCCCTAAAAAAGTATGTTTCCTATGTGTAAAGACCTGTTGTGAACTTTCAGTGTGTTGATGCATATTTAAATCATGTAATTCGGTCTCTAACATACAGTTAGTGGCAGATAAACGTTAGCAGTTACATGCATCTTGTATCTGGGTATGGCTTCAGTCCATGACGAGGCCCCGCTACAGAGTCCTGCCACAAACAGTGGTAAGCGTATGTTCACAAAGCAGCTATAAAAATGCAGGAAGTGCTCAAATTCCCTAAGTGGTCATCACTCAGGTGAGATGCCTCTCCATTGACTGTTAGAACCACACCTTTGAAGAGACCAAATGCCTATCCCTGACACAAGCAGAAGAGCCCAACGTCTCTGAGTCTCTTGGCAGTGTGGCTGAGGCCCAGGTGCACTCACCTCCCCACCCAGTCCTGAACTGCTGGGAAGTGGGGTTCCTCTGAGTCCCCAGCTGCAGCACTCGCCGAAGTTGGGGTTCCTCTGTGTCCCCAGCTGCAGCACTCGCCTGAGTCCGAATGTTACTCACAGACTGATTCTGTACAGTGCACACTCACATAGTACGTTTATTGTTAAATTATTATGATACCATATGCAGAGTCAAGAGTAAGGGGTTGATCTACTTGTGTACTGACATGGAAACTCTTGAATAAATGAACAAATTATTAGGTAGGAAAAAAAAACTGTAGCAAAGACTTTCTTCAGCCTTCTAGTCTAATTGATGTAGAAAACATGCTCATAAACTTAGAAAAACATTTTCAAAATATGAGATATCATATTAATAAATAAGCTATATTTAGCTCAATAAATTAAAGACTCTATCAACTTTAAGGACAGTCTATATTTGGCTAACTAAATTATAATTTAAATATAAAGTAGGCATCAAAAATACAGGGGTGGCGTAGTCTAGATCTTTCCCAACTGTTGAGACTCCTAATGCTGAGTTTCCAATTCCAGGATTGTCCACTCCCCTTGAGGTGAACAATCTGCAGAAGAAACACTAGCTGTGGTGGGACTTGAATCATCAAGTGGGGACGACATTTCACTCCACCTGTTCCAAGTGTCAGCGTGTGCTGAACCCTGAGGTTTCGCGCTATCTCGAGCTAAGAGGAGTGTCTGGTTGATTAAATACTGGGCTAAGCTTAGGTCTTCAGGCAGAGAGCTTGTGACATTTAAGTCTGCATCTTGTTCAGAAAGCAGCTGCCTCAGCAGTGTCCAGTCCTGCTTTGCAAAGTGCTGTTCGTCTTCAGAGCCCCTGTCTGCGACACGGGTTCCTGACTCCACTTTCTGCTCACACGCTGCTGTTAGAGACATCTCATATACTGGAGAGAGGGTTTTTGAAGGCCGGTGGTCATACATGGAGGTTTGTGCCATTGTATCACAATCATCTATGTCTCCTGAAATAATTCACAATACTACACAATGTAAAAATTGCACGTCGACACCCTTCAGAGTTTTGTAGAACAATATGAACACAACATAACAGTATTAGCTACTCTCAGAAAAACACAAGATGGAAAAAATAACATTTTCACAAAATTGACAAAATTTTTGAGGCATTTATTTTTCTGTGTTAAAAAATTCAAGGGTAATGTTTAGCAGCAAAATCAATGTAGGTAACTAACAATAATTTTCTATATTTTAATTTGAAAACTTAGAATACAGAAAATAACAAATTATTTAAAACATAAACATAAAAGTACACACAAATCTAATTCACTACAATAGAAACTCAAGGAAGAAAAAAAAAGACAGTTATCTAAAGGTATCTACAAAGTAACTTGGTTTCATGGGGTGGGGGATAAATACACTGTATCTAAAGTCTTATTTGTATATTGCACATGCAAAGGAGGATTCGAACCAGGACAAACAAACAAAAAAATACAACTTTGGAAGATTTCCTACTTTTATAATTTTACTGAATAGGGATTTCTGGTCAATATATATTTTTTAAATTATGATACATAATACTCGACCGGCTACTATTGCATATTTTAAGTCATTAGTCTGAATTATTGAAATAAGAAAGACATAAACACAAAACAATTAGACAAAAAATTATCTTAGCACGTGAAATAAGCCTGGGCTTTGTCATATACTGTCATTGCTTCTAAATATAATTGCTTAGGAAACTCATCTCTTCACTTGAAAATCTTAGAATTATATTGATCCTAAGAAAGTTTTAGTCTCTGTAAAATGCATATAAATTATAATAATTAATCTAGTCAAAATAGTTTAGTGCTTCTCAATAATATTACTATGGTTATTGCACAGCCCTCTTAGATCTGTACTAGCAAGTCCATAAATCATATCCAATGAAAAGTAAAACCTCCCGTAGTCAAGAATGCTTACATTAAATCAGACATGATAAGTGAAATGACACCAAACTAAGTCCTTGTCTTTTCCAGGTAAGATCTAGCATGTTATCTGTGTATAATAAACAAGGTTTTCCACTACATATTAATTATTCACTAAGATTGTAAGCAAACAATAAATAATGAATAGCTAGCTCATTTTCATATTATTAATAAATTTAAGTTCTCATTTAAAAGTTGAAACTGTAGCTTAAATATTCTAACTAAAATATAACATCCAGGGCTACAGACAACTTTAAGCTTCTATTTCTGTACATTACCTGAAGACACAGCATTATTAGCTCTCTTGGGAGGTGTGGAATGGTTCTCTTTCACTTGACCTTCCTGAGGCAGCACCTGGCTGGGACAGGAGTCTAGAGATTGCGCTGAGCTGATCTTTGGTATGCTGGAACTGAGCTCTCTCTGATGGAGCTCCAAATGACACGGCCGTTCTTGAGACTTGGTGTCCCCATCCACGAATGTGCTGTGCTGCTGGACGTCGTGAGCCACCTCGTGCTTACTAGTTACTTCTTCGTCTTCTGGAAACAGCTGTTGGCTTCCTTTGGGCGGGACATCTGACCTGGTCTTTTGATCTGCTGAGATGCACTGTTTATCTTGTCTTGAGAAGTCTTTGCTCCTAGGACTCAGGAGAAAGCCTTCCTTTTTATATCCACCATTGCCTTTATTGTATTTATGCTCTGCAGTAGTAGCTTCATTTTCTCTGAAGAATCTAGAGTAGCCTGTCCTTCCATGATGCTCATAAGAAACACCGTCAAAAACATCAGAAGGTGACAGGGGATCCAGGGAGGGCTGAAAGGGGGTGTGGCCTTCACCTTCATCAGATCCCACTTCTTCACACTCATCTACCGAGAGCAACACTGACCTTCTAAACTTCTTAGTTGCAGAAAACTCACGACTTTCATGTTCAGTTCCATCTTCAAAAGCTAAGTTAATTATTCCCTGAACGTGCTGAATACCTGAGTTGGATGGAGAGGAATTTTCCCCGACATTTTCTGCTTCAGATCTTTCATCTTCTGTTTCATCTGCTGAAGAAGAAACCTGGTCCACTTCCTGAGTAGACAGGATGCTAGCCCGTGGAGCGCTTCCCTTCTCCCTGGGATGGACGACTGTAGATCGAGACCAAGGCTCTGGCTTCTTCCTAGGGATCTCGTCATCGCTTGTCGAGTGGATCTGGAGATCACCCCCACCCTGCTTTCTCACTCTGACTTCAGTTCTGAGGTCACCTTCGTGCACCTTCAACTCTTCAGGGGTGCTGGTGTCGCTGCTGCTTCTCCCAATGAAGTCATGGCACAGCGCTGTGCTGCACTTGGAGACGCCTCTGTCGTGTGAGCCCTCGTCATCCTGAGACCCCCCAGCGTCATAGTCTTCTGAGCGGGGCTTTATGTCATCTGAAGACGTGGTAGCACTACCAGTGTCGGATTCTGGACTCTCTCTCTGATGTGTGGCACTGGCATTCAGATCCCAGGGGCCCACGAATGGAGCTTCTGGAGTTTCGTGGCTGTCTGGGGTTTCTGATGTCAACGTATTTTTATAATTTTTTTCTGATGGTTGTCCCAGAAGACATTTGGAAGAAACAGCTGAGGTACCCGTAGCACATTGACTGCCCTCTGCAGCACAGTCGTCAGGTAACCGGCTTTGAGCTGCTAGTTCTTCTACATGAAATGTTAGTCTTCTGTCTTCCTGAGCAGAGGTTAGGGTGCTCCTTGTCCCTTCAGGAACACACAGTGAAGCTTTCCCGTTCACGCGGTTCATACTTGGTTCAGTGTCTGTGGTTTGTCTCTCTCTGTCTGATAAACAGACTTGCTCTGCATTTGCTGAGTCTGAATCACGAACTGTGTTAGAGTTTATCAGGCTTCCATTTGGATTTGAAGTCACAGATTTCAGAGTAGCAATGCTCCCGCAGTTTGGATTCCCATTGCTCTGACTCGAGTCTTTGTAAGGGGGTGTGTGACTTTGCTCTATGCCAGTCAGTTCTGACCTCAGCTCACGTTTCACTGAGTCACCCAAGGCTGACCTATCTTGGCATGCTAGCTCCAGTCCCTTTTTCTCTAATGGACTTTGTGGCTGAGGTCTGCAGGGTGTCCGGGACGCTTCAGGACCACTGGTGTCGCAAGCAAGGTTAGCCAGGGACCCGTGAGGCCTCTGTTGAAAGGCGTGGTTCCTACTGTCACTTACACCATGAAGCATGCTTTTCTGTGTGGCGGCTACCTCGGGTTTGGAAGGTCGCTGAGAAGCCTGACTTTGCAGCGTACCTTGTCCAGGAAACACTTTTTGTTTTGAATCTTTACTGTTCACAGTCCCACCTTTCTTGGGCTGACTTGGGTTTTTAGGCACTGGTCCCAGTTTTGTATTAACCTTCTGCAAAGTTGCGTGTCCTTGCTTGACAACTCTTCTCTTAGGTATTTGCTTATCTGTTCCGTGCCTCAACCTTGTTACATTCTCATCAGACTGCCTTGAGGAGACTGAAGATTTTACAGAGTGCGGTGACTCTCCTTGGGATCCTAAGAAAGTTCAGAAATGCAAAGTACTCTCAAATTCTAAGGTGAAATTTAATGTTTTCAAATCACTTTAAAGAAAATAAAATTGATAAAGCAACCATAGGGAAACATCTAATATTGACAGTCAAAAAATAATGAACAATGATAAAGTGAAAAAATCCAAATATTTTAAATATAGAGGGACTATTTTATGATGTTACTAAAAACCCTTAAAGAGAATCTCTTTTCACCAAGAACCTTCATTGTTGTGCCAAAATTGGATTTACATAAATATGCAACAGCAGAAAATCTGATTTTCTTATATCAAAGCAACAAGAAAGGTCTTCTCTTTGAAGTTTTCTTTTTTTTGGCGGGGGGATAAAGAAAACAACACAGCTGAAAAGAAGAACTAACCTAAAAACAAATGGACATTTATTGAAATTATTCGTTTCTCTCCAAACTGGAATAAACTTACACTGGAAGATGATAGTTATAGCTTATTAGGGCTGACAGCCCAGATCTGCAGTGAGAACCAGATCAATGGCTACAGGAGATTCAGAATTAAAACTCCATTTATTTGTTCTGGTTAAAGTCTTAGAAATAAAATTTGGGGCACTCAAATCTGCCAACCCCAATTATCAACTTTTTGTTCTGTGTGTGTTTGGGGATGCGGGGGATTCTAGAAACTGAAACTAGAGACCTGTGAAAGACAAGCAAGTCCTTTGCCACTGAGATACCCCAGTCCTATAAACCATTTATAGTTCATTTCTAACTGTTACTAGAATATGGGTAATTTCATCTGCCTTGATTTTTAATTGACTTTCAATATTAATTCATCATGCAAATCAAGATTATTTTGGGGGTTTTATAAACTGCTCTTACACATGAGTGCTTAATACATAAAAAGTAAATGTGTGTGTGCTTGTGGTATGTGACTGTGTGCGCACATGCACTTGTGAGCGTGCCAGAGGCCAATCTCTGTGTGTGTGTGTGTGTGTGTGTGTGTGTGTGTGTGCACTTGTGGTGTGACTGTGTGTACACATGCACATGTGAGCATGCCAGAGGTCAATCTCTCTGTGTTTGTGTGTGTGCACTTGTGGAGTGTGACTCTGTGTGCACATGTACATGTGAGCATGCCAGAGGCCAATCTGTGTGTGTGTGTTCGTGTGTACTTGTGGTGTGTGACTCTGTGTGCACATGCACATGTGAGCGTGCCAGAGGTCAATTTCAGTTTGTGTGTATGTGCATACTTGTGTGACGATGTGTGTACATGCACGTGTGCATAAGAGAGATCAACTCCTCAGGAGCCACACACTGTTCTTTTAGAGACACAGTCTCTTATCAGGCCTTGGGCCTCACTGAAGAGGCTGGGTTGCTGTTGGTGACCCAGAGTCAGGGATCCTTCGGTCCACCTCTGCCTCCCCAGTGCTGAGATTCTAAGTGTGCTCCACTATACTTGGCTTTCCCCCTAACCTTCATGTACAAAGCCATTCCCTCAGACCCCTTCTTTTCTTCCTGTCCTCCTCTCACTTTTTATTTATTTTGAGAGAGTGTTGTATGTAGCCAGGACTGGCTTGGACTCACTATACAGATCAAAGATGACTTTGCTTTTATCTCCCCAGTGGAAGGACTACAGGCAGGTGCCACTATGCCCAGAAAGAAAGCAATGCTTAAAACTGGCTGTTACATGCACATTATATAATCTAATCAGTATTGATTTTTCTTGCAACACTGAGGAGCTGCAGCATGGGGACAGGCTCTGGAGGAACAACCTCTCCACAGCTGCTCAGCTCCTGCTGCTCCTTGACAACTCGTCAGTGCTGGTTTCACAAACAGAATTCCTCCAGTCATCAAGGAAACTTTCAAGAAACCTTCACATGCTCCACAAAAGGACCAGAAGTGGAGACCAGTCAATGGCTCCTTTAAATTTATCTTCACCAAGGACAGGGCAACCCAAATCAATCTCCTAACACCATAATGTCTGTCTAAAAACCATGTCCTATCTTGCTTATGTGCAATGGCAGGTCTGGCTGGAGCTTGGCTCGTCCAGCTGACACAGGCCCCAGAACCCTCAGGACCACTGCAGCTTTACCTTGGGTTTGAGCCAGGGTGGGAGGGGCGCTCTTTGTCCGAGGCTGAGCTGCTGTATATCCATTGCTGTTTCCTCTTTTCCTTGCAGCTGTCTGTGGTGCTGAATCACTAAGTCCTTTGCCATTCCCTCTTTTTATTACACTAAGAAAAACGATTGCACTTAGTATTAAAGTAACACTTCAAAACGGGAATTTACAAACACCCATGTATGACCACAACCATATATGATCACATATACCTGTGTACGACCACAAACATATAAGATGCGAACTTACAAACAGCCGTGCACGGCTACAACCATATACAATCACGTATTTTGTCAAGAAATAGAAACATATCTCTTCTGAAAATAGAGAAACCTATGTTCATAAACATTCAAGTTTCGAAAGACTAGGCCATATATGATAAGTCAATGCATAACTTCACATGCCATTAAGTATAGTTAAGAAGCTTTTACTACATTTCTTCATTTTATATAAATATGAAATAAGAAAGTTTAAAAATATAATTTCACAAATATGTTTAAACAAAGAAAAACCTTTTAAGACATTTAGCTATAAATTAGTATATAGATAGTTTGCAGAGACAGTTGGGTGAAACACCAGCTGAATAGAGTCCCACCTGTTGTTCACGTGAGAGTCTTGCTCATGAATAAAGCTCTTTTTATTGGCTGTTCCACTGGTAACTCTTGAACCTGGTCGAGACTTTACTGCTATAAGAAATTGGATAAATATACAGGTTAGACACTAAAACATTAAGTGCTGATACGGGAGAGAACACTTCCTCTCAGTTTGCACATATCCATATAAGACACATTTTAGCACTTAAAAGGAAGTAAAGCAAGCAAGGGTCATCTAGGAACTTTCAAGTATTAGGAGCCACTAAAAATTAGGACCTCAGGCTAGGGATACAGCTTGTTTAGTAGAGTGCTTGCCTGGGTTCATCTCTAGCATTACATAAATCAGGCATGATGGATCACAACTGGAGTCTTAGCCTGGGAGGCAGAGACAGGAGGGTCAGAGGTACAAGTGTGTCCTTAGTGATGAAGCAGGTCTAAGGCCAGCACGGGCTGGTGAAGAGGTCTTATCTCAAACAAACTTTTGTAGTGCTGAGCTGTTGGTGTAGACTGCCTGTCTAGCATGTGTAGAGCCATGCCCCCTACACACACACACACACACACACACACACACACCCCAACAAAATAAGAGTGCTAAAACCCACCTACAGTTGACATTACTCCATTGTTCACCATCTGTCTTGGGGAATCACTAACATATGGCTTCTCATCACAAGACTTGTCATCTACTGCTCCGTTTTCCTTTGTCTCGTCCACAGAGTCCATGGAAGCCAGCAGCTCCGTGCTGGAATGTGCAGATCTACTGGAGGGCCCTGCAGTGGTGGGGCATGCGGGATCTCTCCCTCTCGGTGTTTGCAAAGGCTTGGCTCTGGCCTGCACATGCAGGTTTGCAGTGAGCACCTTGGGCCTGGCCCCTGTGGTCTCCCCTTCTTGGTTCTGGGTCCCCTTTCGGTGCACTGGGTCCTTCCGTCCGGCTGCTGCTACTCTTGCTGGTTGCCCCACAACTGTGGAGGACAGACCTTCTAACGTTGTATGATCCCCGTTTTCTGTTTGGGGCTTTACCGTAGCTTTAGACTTGCCAGAGACATGTTTTCCCCCAGTTTTCACCTCTTTCATAACTTTGGACATTTTTATACTGTCACCATGCTTGGACACCTTATTTATACTGTTTCTGTTAGTGCTTGACGTATGTCCCGACGCTCCCAATCCATCAGATCTCATCTTCTGATTAGTAGAGAGATACGTCCGACACGGTTTTTTATTATTTTCCGTCCAAGGTTTTATTTTTATAACATCAACATCAGAGCCTTGTCTCCTTTGCTAAGGAAGGAAGGAGGAAGGGAAAGGGGAAGGGGAAGGGGCAGGGAAAGGGAAAGGGAAAGGGGAAGGGGAAGGGAAGGGAAGGGAAGGGAAGGGAAGAAAGAGAGAAAATCCTATAAGTCAACAAGTCTTTGACACAGAATGTTTTATGTTTTAAGAAAGTTTTGGGTTGGCTTTTTGTTATTGTGACAGTCTCACTACATAGCTTTGGCTGGTCTGGAACTCAGTATGTATAACAGGCGGACCTCAAATTCACAGAGCTTTGCCTGTCTCTGCCTCCCAGTGCAGGGACTGAAGGCATTCACCATGATACCTGGCTTCAGTGAAGTTTTTAGAAGCAACAATTTAGCATAGCTCACACGCTAGGCCAGTGCTGTCCGACGGAGCAACACAGCACAGCTTTTAAATTCTTACTATGATTTTGGATCACTCAAAACTTAAGATATCTCTTATCATTTTCATAAAAGAAACTTTGGTTACTATTACCTTGATCATTTCTGAAATACAGCATTAAATGTTAATTTAATTTGTGGTATTACAATAGAAATTAGCCCATGAAGATTCAGGCTACCCTGAGTTATAACACTTGAGGGTTTCTGAAGCCCTTTCTCAGGGCCCATCATTTCAATTCATCCTTAACAAAATAATCCTTTGAAATAGCTCCTGCAGCTGTCTTCAAGTGTTGGGTAAGAAACTGAGTATTAAAGCACACATGTGTCTTATCTAAGGTCACATGCTTGGAAAGGACAGAATTGAGACTTGAACTTATGATATAGTCATCTAATTGTAATCTGATGGATATTATAAAAATTTTCACCAAAAACTCTTTACCTCTGGGAATCCTTTTTAAAACAAAATGACAAAAGCTTCTAGAAACACAACGTGTACACTTGGTAAGTTTAGGTTTAAAAAAATCCTAGATGACAGGACAGCACTGGTCATATAGAGGTCACGGAGGAATAGACATCCTAACAAGAGCTGTGCTGGGGAAAGGAGGAGGGGACACCAGGGCACAGGGCAGTCAGCACCTCCATACGGAAGGGAGCAGCAACTTCAAAGCTGCTGGGACTCTTGAGAATAGAATATAAATACATACATCAATACATGTATGTTGATTTCTCCCATCTTGGCAAAGCTGCATGGGACTATAGGGCAGAACTTGTGTTGCTTTATCTTTCATATTTAAACCCTTTATATCCCAAAACATAGTAGAAGTGCAACAAAATGTTTGTAACTGCTGTTAGGTTAAGCATGTAATGATATTTAGTTCAAGGCTGAGTTTATAAATATGGAAGGTTTCCAATATATTAAAAAATTGACTCAGATAACACACATGTGCATGGATACATGTATGTCTATTAGACAATAAATAAAGCTAAATTTAGGCAAAAGCAAGGCGTAGTGATAACAGAATCAATATATTATTGTCTAAGCTTTTACTTAATGGGGCTGGGATACTGTGAAAATTTTAAGTATATTTTGGCTTTAGATTATGTATGTTTGTAGAGTAGAGAATGTTTTCCTTCAGGATTGTGCTCCACAACTCTAAATGTTGTACATATCAAGCAGCCTTTTTCCTCCTTTTTTATTTTCTTGACTTGAAACCTCTACCCCATATCCCCCCACCCTTTGGTTTGTGAGACAGGGTTTCTCTGTGTAGCCTTGGCTGTCCTAAAACTCACTGTGTAGACCAGGCTGGCCTCACTACCACACAGATCCACCTTCTTCTGCCTCTCAAGTGCTGGGATTGAAGGTGTGCACCTCTGCTACCTAGAATATTTCTCTATTTTTAACACAACTTATCAAGCTTCTCTGTAGGGCCTCTTCCTGTGCTTAAAACTGACCTCACTTAGCTTCTGTGTCCTTGTGTACTTTAAACTATTACGTGGTACATAGAATTTATGTATTATATTAGATAGATACATGCTTTAGAAACTTCACATTAGTACCCTGCAGCACGCTAAGGATCTGGTGCATATGCATGTCTAGGCAGCTTTGGACTTAGGTCTGTAGAGTTTATACACATTTCTTATAAATTCACAGCCAACTGTGTGTGTGTGTGGGGGGGTCACCACAGTCTATTGACAAAAATGAGAAAAGAGGACCACACCTCTAAAAGGAAACCGACTTGTTTGAAACCTTCTGTGTTAGTACTTCATCCTATGTAGTGTAGTTGGCCTCGAGCTCACAATCCTCCAGCCTCAGTCTCCCTAGAACTGGGATTACTGATGTCCACTACCACACTGATGATGTCCACTACCACACTGAGCTTATAAATGCAATCAGAAGATAGAATAGTACAATGCATCCTCGAGTACCTACTGCCCAGAATTAACAATTACCAGCTCAGGGCCAATTTTTTTGTACCCACTCCCCACTTTATTACAAGCTACAACAATTAGAATTTGTTCTATTTTGCTGTACAGAAAGAAAAGCAGGTCTGACTTGTGGTTCAGTAGCAGGGCAATGCCTAGCTCAGCATGGGGTGGATTCCCATGACAGCAAACAAAACAAAACAAACATCAAAATCCAGTTGAGGATAGTAGGAAAACTCGTGCACGCACACACACACACACACACACACACACACACACACACACACACACACACACACACAGCAGGTTGTGAGGAATTATAGAGCACACTGAACAGGGCTAGCAGGAGCCTAGAGGTTTCCATATACATATAGCTGGAAATTTTATCTTGTGAAAAGTTCACAAGTGCTTTCTGTTTGTTTTTATTTTTGTTTTGCTTTAAGGCGGGTTTCATTAGCCAGGGCTGACCTGGACAGAGCACCCAGGAGCTCGGACTGCAGGTTACATTAGCCCACTAGGCAAAGGGTCTTTCACAGCAGTGATTCTCGGCCCATGCAAGCTGCACTCTCAGCCTCCAAGGGGCCGTGGCCTGTGACTCTCAGTTTATTAGATGCTAGATGGTGTAAGGACTCAGGACATGATGCACAAGAGGACTCTGAAACACTCCAGAAAACAATCCCAGGAGGTTTGCTGACAAAACCCTCCATTGTGCGGGTTTCAAATCAGAGATATGGAGGGCCTGATGCCTCCTGCTTTAAGCCAAGAGAGCTATGTCCTGGCTGCAGAGGTATTAGTTCCTACCTAGTGGGCAATAAGGAGGAAGAAAACAGGATTCTCTGCCAAACTTTCAAGGGCAATATGTTCTTTACATTCTAAATCAGAAGACTGAATGACTGAGTCCACAGTGTCATTAGAGTATGCATAGATTAATATAATTTTATACTTACATATCTTATTGATTACATGAATAGCCATATAACAACATTTGGCAGGAAGAAAAGACTAAAGTTATCAAATAATTTTTAAAAAAGGAAAAATAGCAGAATAAACAGTGTGATCTTTTTAAGAGTGGAGTGCAGTCACATTACTACATGGCTTTATTACACAGTGGATCTCTGGAACCCTAGAAGCCTGTCGTGTTGTAGTCACTGGAAGGCAGTCTCTTTTGTATCTGACCCCATACCCTCAAGCCCAGGGCATTACTGCTGTACTTACCAATTGTAAGAACTTGACGACTTTGACACTACATGAAAGTATACCAAATAAATGTAAAAATAAAGCATACTGTGCTCTTAACACCACTTGCTTCTTTTCGCCCTGCAAAGAGAAACCTGAACAATGAGCCTTCTCCTGTGACAAGGCTGGCTGACTAAAAGCAGGCACTGAACTGAGTCCTAGACGTCTGAACAATTCCTTGTTTATTGGAACAGCGCCAATATGTTATCTGCCAAAAAGAATTTCAAGGAAATAAAAAGGGCATAGATTTCCTATGCCAAATGAATTTGGGACATTCACATCATTTAAAATGTATATATTAAATGCTCAGTTGTTATTTCCTCTTAAAAATAGCTTTAATTAATAAAAAATGAATTCTGAATTGTAGGATAGTACATTTGCACAGCTTTCTCACTGGGGCCTGTGCGGCGCTGGACGTGTACCTGAGAGCTGGTGAGCACAGGCCTCCGGCAGGGCCTCCGGTCATCACCTTTGTCAAGTGCAGCTGTAAACAAACAAAAAATATAAGAAACATCATTATTAGCCGAGATGTGAAGGACAACAGAAAACTAGGAGGAATGCTATATTTTGATAGAAATTTAAAAACAAATGAACAAAACACTTGAATCCAAAGTAGCACAAACTATTTACCATCACATTTTAGAACAAAGATGCTTCAATCTTATTCTCTGGTCTGGAAAAGTTCATGTTCTTAAAGCTCATAAATGAAAATGTAAAATTACATACATTCAATTAAAAAATCTTGAATTTTCACAAGCTGTAAATTTTTAAATAACCAATTTTATTTAATTTCTAACTGTCAAAACAATTAAATTTTACATATAAATTTAATTTGAAAAATATCTGATTACTCTAAGTATACTCTGCTGAAATTAAAAATATTTTCTGGTTTTAAAGATTGATTACAGGGTTGTAGAAAGAGAAGAGAAACAGATGTTCTCACTGAAAATAAAGCAGGAAACAATCCTGCAAGTCGTCTCATTCTTACTGGAGCTAAATAAAAATTCACTTTATAAGTTAAGTTTATTTGGGAATTACTGAGAAACTCATGTCTATCCTTTTAAAATTAGAACCGGAATGGCACCAGAAAGATATATGAAATAATGTGATTCAGGGTAATGTCCAGTTCAGATTTTCAAGGTTTACAGGGTTTGAAGTTTTGAAATTTTACTTTGAAGAAGGAATTTATTGCACATGTAATTTCTCAAATGTGTGGGTACATATATGTATGTACATATGTATGTATGTATGTATATATGTATATGCATACACACACACACACACACAGTAAAACAGCTATCAAACACCTTCTACGGTTTCTGTTCCATAAGATACATGCTATATAGCAGAGCAAACAACCCGAGAGACGGCAAGGACTGATTTGCAGCAATCAAATGACTGCATAATAACACACAGAAATTAATAAAAATCCTCAAGTCTGTACCTCAGTAAGAACCTCAGAATGTTAGAACAAAGGTGGCCCAAGGCAGTAAGTACACACGAGTCGGGATTCCTTACAGTTCAACATGTTTGCAATTCGAGAAATATCCCAGTGCAGCAACAACACGAGAAGTACAATGCCTAACTGCATAGCACTGACAGTTGTCCAGGTGTGCAAGCATGTGCACACGTACGCACTTCTAATTGCTACTATGAAAGATTACAGAACACTGGAATTCAACTTTGTTGTGAAGTCCTCTAAAAAGGAGAAAAACAAAGCTTGCTGCCGATCGGAAGCTGAAGGGATGCTTCTTCATTCGGACTGTGAAAGAAAAGCTAGCATCTGAAACCAGTGCGGGAAAGTCACAAGGAAAGTGCTCAGTTGTTAAAGATTTGACCATTTTTATTACACGAATAAAGGAATATCTTTGAAAACTGTTGTTTAATTACATCTAGTTGCTTTATTAAGCAGGTCATACATGCCTTCCATGTTTTAGAGCACTAAAATGTTGGTTACATAAAATATAGTCTTTTAGTTTAAAAAAAAGAAAGTAGAGCTGCTGAACACGGCAGTTATTTCTGAGGCACCTGCTTTAACCTAAAAATAGTCACGAAGCCATTTTAGTTCCACACCCTCAGGATTCTATTTCAATATTTTAAAGCACACACACTTTCTGATAGACACACATCTTTTGTTTAATGCTAATGTTTCAAACAGCAGCTAGGAAATGTCAGAGATCACTGCTTGGCTCCTGAGGGACCCTCCGCAATAGCACACACTGCATCCCTGAACCAATCAATTGTGAAAAAAGCCATCTAATCTTGGCAAAAGCACATGGAAAGGTTCTTGTGGAAAAGATGGAAAGCTTTAGTAAAATCCATCTTCAGAGGGGAAAAGTGTGCCTGGTGATCTGACTGTAGAGATTATGTCCTTTTATTTTAAGCGCCCACAAAGATGCTTGGATTTATTTTTTTTTAAGCAAATGTGGCTGGAATATTATAGCTAACATATAGGAGGATTAAAAATTGATAATTACATACAAAGGAAATAAGTTTCATTTTCTAAGAACAGCACATGAAACACGGTTTCTCCAAGCTGCCTAACACATCGCTAGTTTTGGTTAGCACTCCATGGCTGAACAGAAGCTCACAAATGCTAATTAACTAGCGTTCAGAATGCCTTCAAACTATCTGCTCTCACAAAGATCATCATCTGAGAATAAAAACCTCGAAGAATGACATACCTGCTTGGATTTTCTGCTGATCATCTATGTGCATCAGTTTCCAGCTTTCTGTGTGACGAACAGCATAGAAAGACTGAACCAGGAAGGTCCACAGCTTATCACGCACAGCTTGGATCTTGCACGTAAAGCCCTGTGTTCCAGCAACAAATCAGCATCCGGTGAGCCACATTGTCATAGCAACCAGTCATTATTCCTTCCCGATCCTACTTACTCCTAAGCTACATCAATGATGTCATCAGTTACATTTCTAAGATCACTGAGTACATGCTATTTCTGAAGGCTTACTCATTAACAGAATTTTATAGTGAACACGAAGCTAAATGCTACTCTTTAAACTCCATGTTATTTTAAAACGTCAATGGTTTTTTTTTTCTGAACACCTTCATAAACCTTTTCATATGAACTATGACATTACAAGGTCAAATACTCTATGTAATAATAAAAAATTTAATGAAACATTTAATCATTCTTGTAGAATAAAAAATGCCAATAATTTATAATTATTTTATTGTCACTGATTAATTGCATTTAGAAATAATATTTACATTTTTATTTTTCCTACTCAATCTAATTTAAAAATAAGATTCATTTTGAAAAAAGAAATTATTAATACCGTAAGAGGCATTAATGGTTAAAGACACTAAAATATACACTTTTGTACATACAAGGTACTGTAATTATCAGAGAAAAATGCTAAAGTTGAGTTGTGCTAGATCATATTGATAAGTCCCAAGCTATGCTGAGAATTAAGGAGTCAAAACACCAAATTCTAAATTTTTATTAAATGCTAATTTGAAGGCAAACATAACTGATAAAAATTTTATTATTAAATATTCCAAATATATGTAAGAAGCTGTATCAAGCCCAAGGTGTCCAGTACCTAACTTCAATGACCTGTGCAACATTTAAAACTGCATGTACAAGTTAGAACCTTAAACATTTCCAATATTACACGTTAATGAGTTTTGCTGCATTCAGTACCATTTCCTTTGTGCTTTCAGAATTCAGTAGTGTGTCCAGAGCCATAAGGAGAGAGCAACTGTTCTCAGCGGTAATACTGCCTTCAATTGCTTTAAAGAGTTTGTCCAGCAGGTGAGCTGTGCTGCTCATTGCTTGTGACTAGGAAACACAGAATTCAACATTTAGTGAAACACATGTAAAATATGTGAGAAATATCAGGGTCTAGTGTGATGTTGGTGCAGCTGCCGCGGCAGCTACATAACATCATCTGAGACCGAAGCTGTTCTTCCATATCTGCTTGAAAAACTTCACGGCACGGTCACTCCCCACTTCACGCACGCACGCGCGCGCACACACACACACACACGTACAGAGACACGTACACACGTGTGAGGCACACATATGTGTGCACAGGGTTTTCAAAGGCTAATACAGCAGTAATAATAGAACCAAGAAATGAAGGCAGCATCTTTATCCAGTGACTAATTTTAGAGAAAGTGGCTCCTTATGAAGACGGAGTTTTCAAGAACCATTATCTTACAACTTGGGCCTCTAAAGTATGGCCATGGTGACTGAGGGCTGGGGCTGGCCCAAGGTACACTGAGCCTTGCCAGGGCACTCAGCCTGTCCCTCCTGCCTTCTCCTCTGTGAGCCAAGGCATCCTGTCCACCACTGCTCCAAATCTGCTGCAAATATGCCATCTGTTGTGGCGTTTACTCAAGCCAGAATAATTTAATCAAAGGCAACCTGACTTTAAAAATCCTCATGCAATTAAAACCAAAAAGATGGAACCAACCAGAGCATACACTCTAGACACAGTACCTGCAAGAGAAGAGTGAAGTTGTCACTCTCGATGATCTGAGAGAAGTTTTCTACAATAAATGTCACACACTCTTCTTGGAGCCGGGACGCCATCGACAGAGCTGCTTCTGTCCACTTTACTCTGGGTAAACCCATGATCAGCCTGTCACTTTCCATCAGAAGAAAAGCAGCGTTCCCATGATTCTAGGATGTTAGGAATACTTGGAAAAATTAGCTGGCATTACTATTAATAAAATAACTTTCTAGACAAGTCAAATTCGTTTGATTTCTTGGGATGTTCCATATAAAAACAAACTTGTGGGTAACTATTACCTTTGCCATCTGACAAACAGAGACCTGCTTAGAGTGAGCCCAGAGGCAGGTCGGCCACCAGCTCCGTGGATCAACAGGAGTCATCTTAGGGAATATCAGCAGAGGGCCAGGCAACTCATACCAGTTTTAGAAATGACAAATTATAGTTCTAAGCTATTCAGTTGTGGGATGGGCTCTTGCATAACAATGAAATGGAAGACCAAATACTTAGCATGGACATTCTCTGAAATGTTGAGGACTTAACCAAGGTATTGTCTTGCCTGATCCTTACACAGACACACATTCTTTCTGAACCTATCCCTTTCCTTTAAGCTCTTAACTCAAACAAAATTCTTCAAAGATGAACATATGTATGTTCAATGTCTGCTTTTGCTCACTGTTGTACTATAGGGCCTACTACTACTGGGTCAATACAGAAACTCTATGGTTACTGGATTCCTACTATGACCAGACACTGAGGTTATATAATAGATTTTTTTTTGATATTTTACATTTAACCCTTAAATATTAAACCTTAAAATTTTTTATTACTTTTGACAACAATTAATTAAAGTGCATAATGTTTCAATTGTCTTAACAGAATAAACATACTCTGCTAGGTTGGAAAGAAGATCCAGTAGTTAAGGGCACTTGATCCTCTTGCAAAGGACTTGGTTTAGCACCCATGTGGTGGTGGTTCATAAATATCCATAAAGTTCCAAAGGCTCTGGCACCATCTTCTGATCATCACAGGCAACACATACACACACACACACACACACACACACAGACACACACTTTTTTTTACTTATTTATTATTTTATGTGAATGGCTATTTTGTTTTATGTGTATGGCTATTTATGTGTATGACTCTCCATCACAACATGTAGTACCCTTGGTGACTAGAAGAGGCCATCAGAACCTTCAGAACTGGAGTGACAGATGGCTGTGAGCTGACATGTGCTGAGAATGGAACCTGGGTCCTCTGAAAGAACAGCTGGTGCCTGGACTGTGGAACGGTCCTCAGCTCTCGTTCTGCTTTTTAAGGTGCACTGACCATTTCCTCCTGTAATGTCTTCCTGAGCAGCTGCACTCACTGAGGCTGAGGTAATAACCTGATTTATTCTACTGCAGTGTTACATGTGGAACTAGCCACAGTAGGTATGCAAGCAAGTCTGGCAGATAGCTCCCTACTGATATACATACATATACACACATATATATGTATATATATGTATATACATACATACATACATACATATTGTTATGTTCAATGGCAGTAAAATTGAATATAGTAGATAGCTTGGAATCTATTAGGAAACTAAAATATGGACATGCTAAAGTGATAACAGATGGTACAGACTCCTTCCATACTGATCTGAATATTTGATGAACTCTAAATGTTAAATACCCTTAAGTACAAAGTAAAAATGTAATACTTCTAGACCAAACACAAAATTTTAATTCAGGTTAATAGGATTCAAAATTCAAAGTGAATATAAGGTGTTATGAGAGGTTTCCCTGGTTAGTTGTCCTTTGTTTGTTTTGTTGTTGTTCTGTTTTTGTTAACCTGACACTAAGCTAGAGTCATCTGGAAAGAAGAAAACTCAAGTGAGAAAATGTCTCCACCAGACTGGCCTGTGGCCCTTTCTTAATTAATGACTGACTGGGAAGGCCCACCTTCAGGCAGTGCCACCCCTGGGCAGATGGTGCTAGAGCATAAATAAACCGACACGACCCTAAGCACCAGTGTCTTTAGAATGGCAGCAGTGCATTTTAAACCTGCTTCCTTTGTCATTTACATCCAGCCTGTTCTTCCCTCTGTGAAATTGAGACAACAGTACCCGTCTTATATTAAATTTCACAAAAACAACAAGTGATGTATGAACTGTACATGACTTATGGGTAGCACTAGTGTAGTAAAAAATGCTTCTACTGAACCAAATTACAGTTGGAGTAACTCCCTTCATGAACAGGAGTAACTACTCAATAATGCAGAAAAGTAATACAAAACAGTAAGTGACAAAGCCCTTCGTTGGCTGAGATGAGGCATTTAGATCACACAAGCGGCAACTCATGTCATTTCCCAGATACACTTACATCACCTTCTGTGTAACATGGTCTCATGTTACTACCCAGGGTTTAATCAGAGAGACAGGGCTGATCAGGAGTGTATGAGAGAAAGAGAGAGGTGGGAGGAGAGAGAGACAGAGAAGAAAGGGGGGAAGGGAGGGAGAGAGGAAAGGAGGGAGGGAGGGCAAGAGGGAGAGACAGACAGACAGACAGACAGACAGGTAGACAGGCAGACAGAGAGACAGAGGCTTAAGCAGCCTTTATAAGTGATGATGTAGCTTGAAGGCCACAAGAGAATACAGAAGGAAGAGGAAGCCTCAATTGAGAAAATTCCCAGATTACATTAGCCTATGGCACACTTTACTGACTGATAACTGTGGGAGGGCCCAGCTCAACTGTATGAGCTGTACCACCTCCAGGTTGGCAGTTCTTCCTGGTGCTGTAAGAAAGCAGGCTGAGCAGGCCGTGAGGAGAAGCCAGTAAGCAGTTCTCCTCCATGACCTCTCGCTGCATCAGCTCCTGCCTTGGGTTCTTGCCCTGACTTCCTGCGGTGACAAAGCAATGTCTGGAAGGGTCCTCCTTAAGTTGGTTTTGGTCATGGATTGTGTGGTGATTCTAACTGGAAATAGACACAGAAGGAAATTCAAGAGGTAAACATTATCATAGCCAGGCAACAAACATGCTACAATGCTGTATGATCAATGTCCCTCCCCTCCCCTCAGCCTGGCACCTGAGTGTAACTCTGTGGACTATGCTTTGTTCCCTAGTGGAAAGAGTAGGTCATGCTGCCTCCTCAATTGACACTTATCACTATATAACACGCTAACCCGTTTCCTGAAAGAAAAAGCAAATGTCAAGTTCTGTGTTTCTCATACTGTGTGATCCTCACTACTCTTCAAACAGACTCAGTTCTCAGGGTCTCTGAACAAATATGGAGGCACGAAGGAAACTGGTACCAGCTTGCCCTGGATGGTAGGGCAACAAGGTCACAGGTGAAAATTCAGACATCTGACTAGTCATCAGACGCTCATGTAGAGGGGTGTAAAGGCTGTATGTGTGTTGTACCATCGCAACTTGTGAACATGTCCAGATGTGGTTTTCCTTATACACAATGGAGAGTGGCAGCGCAGTCTCCCCTTAACAGTTGAGCTCAACCTATCACTTCTACTCAGGTGTGGATCCACAAACCAGCCAGAGCAAGGCTGTATCAGCTGCCAGGTCAATGGAATCCTTGCTGTCTACTCCCAGATGGATGCATTCTCTCTGGCTAAAAGTGCTACATCAGCAGAGCCCAAAGTTGCCCCGAAGGGAGGCAAAATTTTGCTAATGGGTCACCAGGAGCAATTCTGTGTGGGGCCATTCCCAGTTACCCATCTTGATTTCTGGTTACAGAAATTTCGACTACAAGAAATCTTAAGTCCAAGGCTGATTTAGGTACACGCTGCATCTTAGAAGGCGCTGCCTCAGCCTGGACATGGCTGGCACTGTCCTGTCCTTCACCTTCTACAGGTCCTGCTCTGTTCCATCAGACTAGTAGTTTTAGGATAACAGGGAAATTCATGAATTCAGTGAGTTACACAAGTCCGCTGCGGTTTTTAATTTCTGAGGGTGAATTTCTTAGTCATTGTACTGTGTCGATCTCCAGGATGACAAGAGACAAGATGACAGTTTTAGCAGAAACATTTAGGGAGGCAAATCCGTGTCCAGAGTGAATCCCTATTCTTTTTTTTTTTTTTTTTTAATTTAATTTAATTTTATTTTTTTAATTTACATTCCAAATCACTTCCCCTTTCCCGTTTCCTCCCTCCCCGAAAGTCCCATAAGCCCCCTTCCCTCCCTCTTTTCTCCGTTCAACCCCCTCTCATTACTCTGTCCTGGCGTTCCCCTACATCCAGTCTTTCCAGGACCAGGGGTCTCTCCTTCCATCTTTTTAGAAATCTATTGATATGCTGATTGTGTCTAGGGTATTCTGAGATTCTGGGTCAATATCCCCTTATCAGTGACTTCATACCATGTGTGATCTTTTGTGATTGGGTTACCTCACTAAGGATGATATTTTCAAGTTCTGACCATTTGCCTAGGAATTTCGTGAATTCATTGTTTTTAATTGCAGAGTAGTATTCCATTGTGTAAATATACCACATCTTCTGAATCCATTCCTCCGTTGAGGGACATCTGGGTTCTTTCCAGCTTCTGGCTATTATAAATAAGGCTGCTATGAATATAGTGGAGCATGTGTCCTTATTGCATGCAGGTAAAGTCTCTGGGTATATGCCCAGGAGTGGTATAGCCGGATCCTCCGGAAGTAGACCTCATTAAATTACAAAGTTTTTGCAAGGCAAAAGACACTGTCAAAAAGACAAAGCGGCAACCAACTAACTGGGAAATGATCTTTACCAACCTTACATCCGACAGAGGGCTAATATCCAAGATATACAAAGAACTCAAGAAGTTAAACTCCAGAGAGGCAAGTAACCCTATTAAAAAATGGGGTACAGAGCTCCACAAAGAGTTCTCACCTGAAGAATATCTAATGGCTGAGAAGCACCTAAAGAGATGTTCATCATCCTTAGTCATTAGGGAAATGCAAATCAAAACAACCCTGAGATTCCATCTCACACCAGTCAGGATGGCTAAGATCAAAAACACAGGAGACAGCAGTTGTTGGCGAGGATGTGGAGAAAGAGGAACACTCCTCCACTGCTGGTGGAATTGCAGGCTGGTACAACCACTCTGGAAAGCAGTCTGGCGGCTCCTCAGAAAACTGGGCGTGAATCCCTATTCTAATACATACAAATGTATCTCCTCCATGAGGGAAGTGGCCTAATGTAGACTCACCTGCCACCAGGAGGACAGGCAGCTGAGTCCAGTTGGGACACTCCAGCAAGGTGTTCTGAATCGCCCTGGTGATCTGTTTCCCTGGGCTGCTGGACCAATGCACAATCTCCATTTCTGGAACCCTTATGTTCGTGACCGTCTACACCTCATAGCAGGGCAGCCTGTCTGACTGAAGCCCAGACTCGTGAGGTAAAGCACTGAGAGAGGCTTCAGAAGAACAAGATCTTAGGGTGGGGATCTCCGGTTTGGTCCTACGTTATTGTGACTGCCTTTTACAGAAAGATTAACATTCGATTTCTGCATACAAATCACTGTGAGTACTGCAGACGCATTGGTAAACGTTCTGATGCATACACAAGCCCAGCATTCAGGCTATACTCACTAAGGACTGGATCTGCATCCTGAGACAAGTTTTCTGAATCTCAGGAGGAACATTTGCAAAACTTCTTTCCGACCAAAACCTTGCAAAATGGCTTATAATGCAGCTGTTAAAATAAAATAATCCAAGTTAGAGGACTAGAAAATTTTAAAGACAATATTTTTGTTTTCAATTATACAAAGAGTACCACATATTGTGAATGACTGTCACTTAATTTTATGGGCTCTAATTATATTTATGGACATAATTATATTCCTTGTCAGAAATGTAGAGGGTATGCAGTTACCATGCTTATGGATAAACACTGGAGAAACTAAGAATGTTAATCATGCAGGGGTATCTCCTCAGTGGAAGAAATAAAATGTTTCCACCCAGAAATCTGGGAGTGAGTGTTATTTATGAACTGGTGACCTTTGCTATATCTAGAGCCAGACCTCACCCAAATCCTCCAGACTCTCCTTCCCTAGGTCCCAGTTAATAGAGCCCATCCTTACAGGGATATCACACATACTTCGTAAAGGGGTTTCTAAGTAGCCACACCTTAAGCTTTAGTGTGCACCTAGAGTTGGAATGATTGTTGCCTGGAAACTGTTTCCTAATAGAACTGTGTTTAAATATGCTGACAGTAAACCACCTGGGGCCAGACTCCCACAGTTTGATCCAGTCAGGCTGAACCAAGTTTTCATTCTCATCCTTTCAAGGTTTGTTTCCTTGCTGGCCATGATGTTTGCAAGGATCCCCAAACCATACCCGCACCCACACCTGCACGCACAGCTCATCCACAGAAACAGGTACTTAAACCCATGTCTATCGTGTGCACATTTTACATAGTCATGGCTCATCCTTAACGAAACTGACCCCACACATTTTAAGTAACATCTAAACCCACATGCCTTCTCAATTGGTACGACTAGCTAATAACTAACTAACTCCTTGAACTTTATTGAAAACACATGCCAAGATTAAAATTGCCCACAAACTTTGGAGGGTAAGAGTACGTATTATATATAGATGTATACTCTATATAGAACACACACACTAACAGCAATACAGAAGGTAACTTACTTCATGCAGTCAGCAAAAAGGCTTTCCACTCTGACTGAATGAGCAATGATTAAGCATTCTAGAATCGATGCCCACGTTCTGGGAACAGGCTAAAATTGATAGAAAATATCATATTTAATCTTTTTAATTTACAGAGGTTGGAAGTATTTCGTTCACAAAGAAAATCTGATTTATATTACGTAAACCATAAAACAAATAACATACAATTCAAAATTTAATAAACTTGAAAATTTGCTTTTTGGAGATCATGATGTGAAATTAAACAATCCAGATTCAGAAAAATAAGTATTACATGCTTTCTCTCACATGTAGATCTAATTTAAAGTTCATATATACCTGTGTATGTGTGTGTGTACATGTGTTTCTGTAGGACACCATAGAAAGGAGACTATGAAAAAATGATGAGGGGGTCTGGGGGAGGGGCAGCAAGGGACAAGAACGCACAGCGGGATGTGCACAGCATACCAGCCGAGGGGGCTGTGTGGGGGGAAGAAGAGGATCATAGAGGGGGAAAAGATGGGGCAGGGGGCAGAAGGAAGATGATTTTTTATTTGTTTTTAATTTGTTAATTAATTATTTTTATTTATTTACATCACACATGTTGCCCCACTCATGCTCCCCCCCAGACAGAGTTCACCTAAACATAGATTTTAAAGAGGCTTTAGTCACACTTTGGGGACAACAGTGTGACTCCAATCCCCCCAAAATGCATGCCCTGTGCCCCAAATTGACAGTCTAGGCTTAGCACAGGTTGGACTCTGACAGGGTACACAAAAGGATTGCTGTACATAGAGCAAAGCTTCCTCTCAGCATCCCTCAGAAACCCCTGAAACCACCTGGTGATGCCACCAGGACAGCCTCTTCCCTTATCCCCCCTTCCCTTGGCAAATGGGGCATGTAACTGTGACACATCAAACCACAATAACCTCAAGGTTCTGTGGGTCCCTATTAACACAGCCACCTCCTGTAGCCAGGCAGGACTTCCAGAGGAGGGAGAGGGATCCCAACCCACCCACAACACTTTCAGCCCAAAATCTCTCTTGCCTACAAGATGGGCAGACATAAAGATGGACCAGAGACTGAGGGAACAGCTAACCAATGACTGGCCCAACTTGATCCCCATCCCATGGGAGAGAGTCAACCCCTGACACTATTAATGATACTCTGCTGTGCTTGCAGACAGGAGCCTAGTATAATTGTCTCCTGAGGTCTCATCCAGCAGCAGATGGAAATAGCAGAGACCCACAGCCAATCAGGAGAAGCTCAGGGGAGTCTTGTGGAAGGGTGAGGGAGAGAATTGAGCGAGCCAAAGGGGTCAAGGACACCACAAGAAGACCTACAGAGTCAACTAACCTTGGCCCATGGGGGCTCAGAGAGACTGAACCACCAACCAGAGAGCAAGCCTCCCTACACATCTGTAGCACATGTGCAGCTTGGTCTTCATGTGGGTCCTCTAATGAGTAGAGTGGAGACTCTGTTCTCTCCTCTTCCCTACCTTGACTGCCTGGTTGGGCCTCAGTGGAAGAGGAGGCTCTTAGTCCTACTGAGACTAGATGACCCAGGATGGAGTGGTACCCAAGGGAGGGGGGAGACTCTGACTTCTCTGAGGAGAAAAGGACTGGATAATGGAGAAGGAATTTATTTGTAAGGGTGAGACTGGAAAGAGAGGAGGGAGGGGTATGAGATTGGGATGTTAATGTGAATAAAATAATGGAAGAAAAACACACACAAAAACATGAAGGCTCACACAGACACACACATATACACACAGAGATACACATACATACAGATCCGTAGACACACATAAACGCACACACATACATACAGACACACAGACACAGGCACAGGCCCACCAGGCTCCTCTGGCCTGCAAACCCTGCCCCACCGCCATGGCTCCCCTAAACTTTCAGGCTGTCCCACGTTAAAGCGTCTTCTGCACCAGAGCTGCCTGCTCTTTCTAACAGGTAGTGCTTTCCCTGGTGTTTTGCTACCCCTGTCTCCAGCTGAGAGGCAGCCATGCCAGCACTGTGCACTGCCCAGCTGAGAGGCAGCCATGCCAGCACTGTGCACTGCCCAGCTGAGAGGCAGCCATGTGGCACTTTCACATTTCCAATAATTCGCCCAAGGAGAGGTAAAGTTAGGTAGTTTTCCTGTGTCCTCTCTTATGCCTAACAACCTGAGAAAACCAACACTCATTTGTTAGTTGCAGTTGGGAGTTTATAGGATATTAAAGATGGTCAGTAACTATCACTGAAGTATACTTTTAAATACTCTGCTCTAAAAGCAGAACAAGGCTTCTTTTAAAATGTTTCCTTCTAATCAAGTCAGCAATTTCAAACTTTAAAATTAAGAGCTACTGTTAATATGAACTTTCAATTGTTAGGAAAGTATTACATTAGTATTTAAGAACCTAACGTAGGGCTTTGGGGTGTAGCTCGGTTGGTAGCAAGCTTGTCTAAAATACAGGAAGCCTGGGGTTCAAACCCTAGCACTGTTTAGAACAGGCGTACTGGGTATACCTGTAACTCCTGCACTGAGGGGTGAAAGCAGGAGGCTCCTCTCAGCTTCATAATGAGTTTGAGGCCAGCCCAGGACACATGAGATCCTGTCTCAAAACTTATTAAAACAAACAACTAAATGTAGTCATTTTGCTTTGCATATTAATGCTTTTCATTTTAAATGTTATTTATTTTTAAGACGGTTTCTCTGTGTAGCCCTGGCTGTTCTGTTCTGGAACTCACTTTCTAGGCCAGGCTGACTTTGAACTCATATATCCACCTGCCTCTGCCTCCAGAATGCTGGGATTAAAGTCATGCCCCACCACTGCCTGGGCTTATTTATTTATTTGTGTGTGTGTGTGTGTGTGCGCGCGCGCGTGTGCGCGTTTTGCCTGTAAAGGCCAGTCACTGTGATGCATAAATTATGACTAAATTTTTTTTAACATATGGTAACATATTCAAAGCTTCACTTATGAAGATATATAGTAAAGTCTACGAAGCAGTAATGTCTGAGAATTAGCTCAGCAGAATCAGGAATCATCTTCTCAAATACTCATTGTCAGAACAACCCAGTTTACAGTAAATGTAGTAAGCAGTCCCACAGAAAGACTCGTCAAATATGGAGATGTTTTCAGTGTCTTAATAGAAATAACCACCCCCTTTGTTTTCAGACACTAGAACTCAGAAGTGCTGGTCTTGTGGTTCTCAGTGTGATGGCTGGGTTCTCACAACACGTGTGAGCCCTCAAATCCATTAAAGTGTTGGCAAATGATCTGTCCAATTAACAAAACACTAAGAGGATTACTGAAAGTATAATACAAGGAGCAATTAACTCAACACTCATGAACATATCAAAAATAGAGGCACATGAGTGTAAGGATTACTTATAGAAGAGACTTTTACAACGTAGACAGGTATAAATCAGTTTCTTAAAGAATCTCAGCTCAGAATGGACACTAACACAAAACATTCTTCTCAACTATTACTTTCAGTCATATCTGTCAAATCTTTTTTTTCTAGTAGAGTGCTACTTTAATACTTCTGAAATATCTGACCCAAGCCTTTCCCTCCTCCCAGACTAAACCTGTGGCCGGGGAGATCTAGAATGGAATAGAGCAGAGCTCAGAGCCCAGTCTTCTGTTCTCTGGGTCTGACTCCTGTGGAAGGGGCCTGCATGGCAACCAGCTCCTTATGTACTTAAGCAGGGAACTGTCCTTTCCTTACTCTAAGTCAGGGGATAGAGAAGGTCCTATCCAATGTAAAAACAGATTTACATGTTATTAAAATAACCAAGTTATAAGTCAGACAATGGGTAATATTGCATCAAGTACCTAATAAAGTTTTTTGAAGAGTTTTTCTTGTTAAATAAATTTATGCTCAGTGAATTATAGAAAATTGGCAAAATAAAAAAAGCATAACTACATGAATTAACTTACATTCACAAAGTATACTAAAGAATGGCGAATCTAAGACTAATGTACAAAGGCTCTTTCTTTAGACAGTAAATTTGTGCAAACCAAAACACACTCAAACTCCATCAGAAAAGGGCTGTGCTCAGACACAGCAGAGGGAAGGGAGCGAACCAACAAAGCCTTTGTGGGGCTCTTGGAGAAACGGAGACGGGAACAACTCTCCTTTCTCATACTGCCAAATTCAACATGAGGCCTAGGTGCACACTTTATCTTGTATCTATACAAGATTTTTTATATACCATCAATAAATCCCCATGGCAATTTGACTTTTCTTAAAATGATTACATTTAACTTTTGATTTTTATAAGCATTTCTTGTGCTATTTTTCAGCAAGAGTGCTTATTAGCTAAATTGTGACATTTGTAAGCATGACTGCATCCAAAGTTCAAAATCTAACACATATTAACTGGTGATTTGTTAGAATTAACAATTACCTTCTCAAAGAAATTACAGTAATCTCTTCTTAAAACATAGATTGCTACTTCTCTTAATCCTTCCAGTCCATACATATCAGCCACGTTCAGTATCTGACTAAAATAAACAGATATTAACTGATAATTCTCAAATGTAAAATCAAAGAATAATGCATAATAATTTCTTGATAATATAGTATGTCTAGAAAAAAGAATCTGAATTATAGCTCTAACTTTTTGCTTTACATAATTAGGTCAAAATTGTCAGCACTGACACAGCATCTGCTTTGAGGTGAGGAGGGAGCACGTGGAGATATCTCGTTCCCCTCACATCTCAGCAGCACACAGAACAAAGGAAAGCACTCTCTCTACAGGCTACACTCTTTTTAAAGTTTATGTGCATGAGTGTTTTGCCTGCATCTATGTCTGCACCACATGCATGGCTGATGCCCTTGGAGGCTGTGCCAGAGGAGGGCACAGGGCACAGGATCTTTGGGGACTGGAGTTGCAGATGGTGAGCCTCCATGCGGGTACTGAGAACTGAACCAGACTCCTCTGCTGGATCAACAAGTCCTCTTAACCACCGAGCCATTTCTGCAGCCTCATACTTACTGTTTTTACATATTCCCCAAATATAATCAAAATATAGCAAAACGGACAATAAAAGTGAAGTTTCTGTTTCATTGACTCTTTGCAAAATAGTTCAACAAGACAGAACCCACACAACTTTTATGTTTAAACTTACCAAGAAGTAATACATACCCAACATTCGCCTTTTCTGGAAAATCCAAAGTCCCTCCATATATAAAGCGCATCATAACATTCATTTCTGCATGGGTTATACTGCAAGAAGAAAATAACTTTCAAATCTAGAAACACTTCAGGTTTAATTAGTACCAATGGCGCATCTCATTTCCTCATAGATTTGAAGTGCTAACGTCTAGTCTTCAGATACCATGTAAGTATTTCATTAATTTAAAATCAGCAGCTAGACTGGGCATGGTAGTGCACACCCTTAAACACAGCATTTGGGGAGAAGAGGCAGGAGGATCTCTTCAACTCAAAAGCTTTGTCTATATAGCAAATTTTTAATCAGCCAGGGCTACTCAGTGGTTAGAGCACTTGTATGTATATGTGGTATATATACATATACACATATATATTCAATAAAATCTAAAAAATTAAAAACAAAAATAACCCCAGAACTTATGGATTTTTATATAAGTTAAAAATGTTTTATGTTTAAATTTTTCTTACTCTGAGAATTTCATATATTTTTATTTTTATCATATTCTGTCCCCGCCCCTCGCAAGGCCTCCCAGATCCTCCCCAATTTTATGTTCTTTTTCTCTTAAAACAACCTAAACCACTAAAATGCATGGCATGATCTGTGTTGTTCAACTGTTCCTGAGCATGGGTCCACCCTGGAGTGTGGCTGATACCCTGTCACTCCATGAAGAAAATTGATTACACTTTTTCCAGCAGTCATCATTTGTGAAAAGCTTCTTGGGTAGGGGTGGAACTTTGTGTCTAACTCATCTCTTTCATGATGGCGTCTAGTGTGGCTTGGGCCGGGGGTGTCTTGTACATGGTGTCATAGTCTCTGGGAGCCGTATGTGGATCCAATCGGGTTGTGTCCTTAAAATCATGCACCACTTCTGGCTCTTACAATCTTTCCGCCCTCAACATAGTTCTCTGAGCCTTGAGGGGCGAGGTGTGATGAAGATGTCCCATCCAGGGCTGAGCACCCCAAAGTCTCTCACTCTGATGAGGGCTGAAAAATGCACAGGTATAGCAGTATGCCATAGCAGCTATTTTACTGCCGTGTCAATTTTTTCTTTTCGGCCCCATAACCTATCCAGCGTCAGGTTCATTGACTATATCAGAATCCGTTCCACCTCATGGAGTGGACCTCAAACTTTAAAAGTGGTTGGTTACTCCCTAACATTCATCCTACCACTGCACTGGTGGGATGTCTGTCAGGCAGGTCATTATAGCTTTGAAGGCTCCTAACTGGCTGTGACTGAAGAATAACTGTCTGCTTTAGTTGTAGGTATGGCATCCTGGCACTCTGAAAGCTAGCCAGTGGAGGGAGATGAAGCTTCCAGTTGAGTACTAGCCACATGTTGCCAGGGTGTATGCTATAAGTATGCAGTATCTTCGGCAACAGGGCCTTACTGTCAAGTTGTGGAGGATAACTAGTGATACTGGTAATAACCTTTTGTGTCTAGAGAAGGCCTAAGGGACTCCTTTGGGGAAAGACTCAAAAAACATGTGACCCCGTCACAGTACTGAGATTTTACTTGGCATCATATGGTATCTAGCTGGGATACTGTCTTCCTCACTATATGGTGAGTCTTTTAAAAATCCTTTTATGTGTGTATATATGTTAGGAAGCTTCTACAATAGTAGGTTTCATTTGGCTTTTCAAAAGCCTTTGGTGTTAGCTATCCCTCCCCATATTCTGCATGCACCCCGTCCTCCTATCCCCGACCCTTTAACCCCCCCTGTTCTATCTTCCCAGTTATCTATTTATAAGCCCATATTCTATGCCCCCTCCATCCCTCTATTCCACCTGGTCCCTTGCCAGCTACCTAACTTCTGTGAAAACTCCAAATGAAGCACACATATCTAAAGCATAAATGCTAACATCCACACATGAGGGAAAACATACAATGTCTGTCTTTCTGGGTCTGTGTTCCCTCACTCAAGATGGCTGTTTCTAGCTCCACCCATCTACCAGCAAACTTCATTTTCACAGCTGAATCACATCCCTTTGTGTACCGTGTTTCATTACCCACTCACTCATTAGCTGTGGATCCAGGCTGTCTCAGTTTCTGGCAATTATGAGTAGAGCAGCAGTTAGCATGGATGAGCAAGTAAGTGTCTCTGTTGTAAGATGTAGTCTTTTGGGTAAATGCCAAGAATTGTACAGCTGGATCTTTTGGTAGATTTATTTTCATCTTTTTGAGGAAACACCACACTGATTCCCATACTGGCTGACAAGATTTGCTCCCACCAGCAATGGGTAAGTGCTCCTTATACCCCGAATCCTTACCAGCATGAACTGTCGTTTGTCCTGTTAACCTTGGCTACTCCGAGTGAGGTCTAATGCAATCTAAGAGTGGTTTTAGTTTGTGTTTCCCTGGTGGGTAAGGATATTGAACATTTTAAAAGTATTTCTCAGCCATTTTTGAGAGCTCTCTTTAGCTCTATACTTCATTTTAAAATTGGGTTGTTTTCTTGGTATTCAGGTTTTTTGTTTTTATATATTCTAAATACTAACTTCGTCAGATGTATAATTGGTAAAGGTCCTTTCCCATCTGGTAGGCTGCCTCTTTCCTCAAAGGAGATTGTCCTTTGCTTTACAGTCTCATAATGCCCCATTTATTGTTGGTCTTAGAGCTCTGGGGATCTTGTTCAGACAGTACTTTCCTGGGCCAATGAGTTCAAGCCTATTCCCTACATTCTTTTGTGAGATTCAGGGTATATGGTGTGATGTTGAGGGTTCTGATGCATTTGGTGTTGGTTTTGAATAGGATAAGTGTGGATCTCCTTGCATTCTTTCACATACAGCCATTCAGTTTGGCCAGCACCATTAGTTGAAGATGCTGTCTTTTCTCCAGTGTGTTATGAGGTCCAGGCTTTCTATTCTAAATACACTGATCAATGTTGTTTTTAATACCAATACTATGCTATTTTTATTTGTACAGTTCTGCAGGACAACTTGAAGTTGGGGATGGGGATAACTCCAATGGTGCTTTTATTTCTCAGTATTATTCCAGCTAACCTGTGTGTGTGTACGTGTTTCTCCATAAAGTTAAAGATTATCTTCTCAATTTCTGTGAAGAATTGTGTTTGAATTTTTATGGGGACTGTGCTAAATCTATAGATTGCTTTTGATAGCATGGCTTTTCTTTTCTTTTTTAAAATAAATTAATCCTACCAATGCACGGACATCCATTTTTCTTTTTTTTTTGGTATCTTATTTCTTCAATGCTTTAAAGTTTATATTATACAAGTCTTTCACATGCTTGGTTAGAGTTACGATGGGACTTTTTTTTTTAGGCTATTATAAAAGTTATTGTTTTCCTGAATTCTTTCTCAGACTGTCATGTGTATATAGGAAGACTACTGATTTTTGTGAGATAGTCTAGTGCACTGCTGAAAGTATTTATCAGCTGTAGAAGTTTCCTCATGGAGTCCTTAGAGTCATTTATGTAAAACATCATATTGTCTGCAAATAAGGATACTTTGACTTCTCCCCTTTTTATCTATATCCTTTCATCTCCCTTCAGCTATCTTCTTGCTCTAGTTAAGACTTCCAGCATTGTGCTGAACACATATCTCTTGTATCCTTAGTCTATCCAGGCCTTCTTATCATAAAGGATGTTTGATTTCTGTCAAAGGACTTTTCTTCATCTTCTTCCAGACTTCTTCAGTTAGAGGGGACTTGAGAGGTGGCTGTCATATACACAGTCTCTCCTCAGCACTTTTGATAGTCTTTGGCATTACTTAAAATGAACACCTTTGTTCATTCGAAGGGCCCTTGCTATAGAAATGTCTTAATTACAACTTATCAGAGGGTCTAGCTTGGCTGGTGTCCTGACCAGGTAAAAGAATAAAAACATGACTTCAGAATTGATATGTGTGTAAAGTATAGGACTGACTGGTGCTGACGTGATGACCTATGCTATGGCTTGAATAATGATTGTTTGCTCTAAAAGCCATTCCCTACCACAAAAAATTCTCAGTGATACTCACCTAGATGTCAAAGTGAGACCTGTAGTGATCTGAATGAGAATGGCCCTGAGGCTCCTATCTTTGAATGCTTGGTTCCCAGTTGGTGGAGTGTTTAGGAAAAATTAGGAGGTGTGGTTTTGTTGGAGAAGTATCATTTTGGGTGGGCTTTGAGATTTCACATGCCCAGACCCAGCCTCTCTCTCTCCTCTCTCTGCTTCCTGCATGTGGATCAAAGGTAAACTCTTAGCTGTTGCTCCAGCACCATGCCTGCCTCCCTGCCCACCACACCCTCCACCACAGTGGTCACAGACTCACCCTTTGCAACTGCTAGGAAGACCCCAGTTAAACGCTTGCTTTATAAGCTGCCTAGGTGGTATTGTCTCTTTATAGCAAAGAAATGTAACGAAGATGGACCTTGATGGTGATCTTAATCCTTTCCCTCATTGTATCCTGCTGTTGATAATTTTCTTAAACTCTGATATATATAATTCCCCTCACTACCCTGCTTTATACCCTTTTACTTTCTTCCATCCACAGGAAGAAAGTGTCTTCTCATCCCATTTCCTGCCTGAAATCCACTTGCATTCCATTTCCTACACTGCCATTACAAGAATATTGCAAAACACAGCAAATCTTTTATAGTGTCCCACACACAGAGTTCCACAAGCCCACAGAGTCCAAATTTCTCGGCTTCTTATACAGCTCTTTATCACACACCTCCAGTTCTCTCCAAAGCTGTTCTGACACAAATGAACTTCCTCATTTTCTAAACTTGAACCACTTATATCCCTAACCCAGCAGTGCTGTGAGTGTGCACTGCAGGCTGTGTCTCCTGTATCCCTCACCGAGCAGTGCTGTGAGTGTGCACTGCAGGCTGTGTCTCCTGTATCCCTCACCCAGCAGTGCTGTGAGTGTGCACTGCAGGCTGTGTCTCCTGTACCCCTCACCCAGCAGTGCTGTGGGTGTGCACTGCAGGCTGTGTCTCCTGTATCCCTCAGACAGCAGTGCTGTGGGTGTGCACTGCAGACTGTGTCTCCTGTATCCCTCACACAGCAGTGCTGTAAGTGTGCACTGCAGACTGTGTCTCCTGTATCCCTCACACATCAGTGCTGTAAGTGTGCACTGCAGGCTGTGTCTCCTGTACCCCTCACCCAGCAGTGCTGTGAGTGTGCACTGCAGGCTGTGTCTCCTGTACCCCTCACTCAGCAGTGCTGTGAGTGTGCACTGCAGGCTGTGTCTCCTGTACCCCTCACTCAGCAGTGCTGTGAGTGTGCACTGCAGGCTGTGTCTCCTGTATCCCTCACACATCAGTGCTGTGAGTGTGCACTGCAGGCTGTGTCTCCTGTATCCCTCACCCAGCAGTGCTGTGAGTGTGCACTGCAAACTGTGTCTCCTGTATCCCTCACACAGTAGTGCTGTAAGTGTGCACTGTAGGCTGTGTCTCCTGTATCCCTCACCCAGCAGTGCTATAAGTGTGCACTGCAGGCTGTGTCTCCTGTATCCCTCACACAGTAGTGCTGTAAGTGTGCACTGTAGGCTGTGTCTCCTGTATCCTTCACACAGCAGTGCTGTAAGTGTGCACTGCAGGCTGTGTCTCCTTGTCCACCACTATTGATTCCACCTAGAAAACAACAAGTTAGTGGAATAGCCCAGCTTAGGTGAGCAGATGTATAGCACTATTTATTTCAGCTAAAATGTAACCAGACAAGAACCTTAGTGTACTCAGTTAAAATGATACCATGTTGTATTTCCTCAGCTTTGAAGAACAGAGTTTCTTAAACATTGGGGAGATTTTACAGTCATTACTCAAGTCAGAACTTATTTTTAACTGGGACACAGAAGGACCATTCTGGATTATTTTTGTTTGTTTGTATGCGGTGTATGCATAAAACACTTATATAACTTGTTTGTTTTGTCTTGTTTTTAATACTCAAAAGAACTAAAGATGAAAACACAAGTTGATGAGATTCCCTCATTGTGAACATTTTCCTGAAACCATAACCTTTCATATTAAGCAGATTCTGCAATTTATTGGATAGTTTAAAAGCAACCACATTTGAATTGATATATTATCATGTAAATACAGTGCTTTATTTACAGAATGCTGTCCATTTCCCCTTCAGAAAATGGGATTAGACGAGTTAGTAGTATGATTTAAGTGTGGTGGCGCACTCCTCTAATCCCAGCACTCTAGAGACAGATGCAGCTAGGATTTAAGAGGCCAGCTGATCTACAGAGGTAGACCAGTCAGTCTGTGTAAAGGTTCCTCTGAACCATTCATTCTTTTGTAGAAAGTTAAAGTCTGTACTAAAAGGTTATGATTCATGGAATCTGTTTGATGTGGAAATAGAATCATGGTTGGAGCTGATGTTGGCAATTTAAGACCTGCTGACTAAGTGAGTGAATATTTGCTAATATCAATTAAAGACCTGCATGCATTTTCTTTACCCTGACTCATTCCTTACTGGTAGGATCAATCTTTTCAGTATTTGGATTCTGGTTCAATGAGCCAGAAAAGTAACTTTGTAGTATCAGAATGTCATCCAACTGTATATTTACTTTATTGTAAATAATGGTGAACAGTGGTCAATAAATAGTCTTATATTCCTTAAAAAAAAAAAAAAAAGAAAATATCCAAGGTCAGACTAACCACACCCTACCATCTGAACTCTGCTTTTGAAAATTTCAAGTTCCTATACTTGTTGATAAGAAAAGGGAGTTTTCATTCTCCCATATATCTGTTCATTCGTCCGCCAATTTATGCTTATTATTTATTAATAAGCAGGCTGTATTCTAGACTTAGAGGCTTATAGTCTAAGGCAGTAGCTCTCAAATTCCAAATTCTAAACTCACAGCCAAAAGCAACCTCTGTAAGATTCTGCTTTATAAAAATGGAAATGGTTGAAGCCCCTCATGGAAGTGCTGGGCTGTGGCTTAGCCATATTTTTCAGTTTCTCTCACTAGAATTGCCTTCCAAGTCTAAGGCACAAATGAAATCATGACAACAGGACTCTAATATTTCTGAATAACTACCATGAAAACACTCTGTTCTTTCTCCAAGTGCAGACACAACTGCATTCTAATCTATACAAAGGAAGCAGGGCTGGGGAGACTGCTCAGTGGTAAAGCACTTGTTGTATCAGTCCAGGGGCCTGAGTTTGGATTCTCAGAACATAGCCTGCTTATTAAATGACTTTTTGAAACTAATTTAGCAATGTCCATTTGACTTTCCACTGAATAAGCAAGCAAACAGATCAACAGTGGCTGAGTCACACAAGAGGAAATATCTATTACTTCCACCATAAATTAAGGACAGAGAGTCACAGGTAAAAGAGGAGACAAGCAGTAGTTGATGCCATTCCGTTCTTCTTCAGTGATTTCTTTATGAACAGACCTCATCTCTGGAAGCTGGGGTGTGTAAGCATTTCACCTTACCAGTTCACAGGGACAGCTGAGGAACACTGACACATAAGAATTTCTTTTTTTTCTACATAAGTGATCAGCAGAGACTATTCTCTTTATTTCATAGGAACTTCTTGCCCATATTCTTATAGCTAAATTTAGAAGTCTCTTGAAGAAAATAAAACAGTTAAAAGCTGAAGGAACACAGGGTTTGAGGATTTTAAATTCCAGTTCCAATCTCCTATCTAGATGCCTTACGTGCCTATTAGGAGGTTTGGGGTTCTAAGGGCAGAGTTTGAAAGTGACTGACTGACACATTTGGGAAGAATATTTTAAAGCAGTCAAGAGCTGTAGATAGAAAGACTTCCAGTTTTCTCATTGACTGTTGTGGAAAGAATACTACATTAAGAATCATTAAACCTCAAAGTATCTCTACTAAAATCAGGAACAAGAAAAGTATGTCCACTCTCTTCTTACTTGTTTAATAAAGTGCTAGCAGTCTTAGCTAGAGTACTATGAGGTCAAGGGGATGCAAATAGGAAGGAAATAAATACAATTATCTTTATAAGTTTATACATAAAAGATTCTAAAAGCCCTGCAAGGAAACTTCTACAGCTGATAAACACTTCAACAAAGTAACAGGATACAAAATTAACACAGAAAAACCTTCCTACATATAAACAGGCTGAGAAAGACTGAGAAAGAAATTCACAATAGCTGGGGTGTGGAGGATATACTGGGATAACTCTAACCAAACGAGTGAAAGCCTGGCATAGTTAAACTTTTACACACTGAAGAAAGAAACTGAAGAAGACATCAGAGCAGGGCAAGACCTCCATCTTATAGATAGAGCAAACATGCTGCAAACAGCCATACTACCAAACCAATCTACAGATTCACCGAGCTCCCTATCAAAATTCCAACATAATTCTTCACAGAAATTGAAAAATAATCCTAAACTTCATACACAAACACAAAAAATCCAGGATAGCTAAAACAACTGCTGAATAACAAAAGAACTGCTGGAGTAGTATTGCCATCCTCAATCTCAATTTGTATAGCAGAGCTGGAGTAATAAAAACAGCATGGCATTGGATAGAAACAATGGTCAACAGAATCAAACTGAAGATGCAGACATAAGTCCACCCCTTATGGACACCTTGGTTTGTTTTGTTCTTTAAATAAGCTAAAACTACACACTTGAGAAAGGTAGCATCTACAACAAATGGTGCCGGTCAAATGATGCAGTATGCAGAAGAATGAAAATAAATCCCTGCTTATCACTCTGTACCAAACTTAGCTCTACATAAATCAACGACCTCAACATAAGGCCAGATACCCTAAATCCTGAATCTGATAGGAGAAGTGGGAATAGGCACAGGAAAAGACTTTCTGAACATAACACCAACACTGCAGACATGAAGCACAACAGTTAATAAAAGACCTCATGAAGCTGAAAGACTTCTGCATGCCCTAGGACACCATCACTGGAACAAACTGGCAGGCTACAGAACGGGTGAGATCTTTACCAATTACATACCCAATGGAGGGTTGTTGATATCTGTACCATACAAACAACAGCAAAACACCATCAAAAAAAAAAAGAAAAGAAAAAAGTCCCTATTTAAAAGCAGGGTTCAGAACAAAGCAGAGAGTTCACAAAGGCTTAAACTAAGCTGAGTCCTCAAAAGATGAATGGCTGAGAAACATGTAAAGAAATATTCAATGTCCTTAGTTATCAGGGAAATGCAAATCAAAGCTTCTTAGAGATTTTGACACCATTTTGTCACTAGTCAGAATGGTCAAGATCAATAAAGCAAACGACAGTCCATGCTAGCAAGGATTTGGGAGGTGCAGGGAGGAAACTCATTCATTGCTGGTGGGAATACAAACTTGTATAGCCACCATGGAAATCAGTGTGACAGTTCCTCCAGGAGCTTGGAATAGAGTCACCAAAAGATCCAGCCCTAACTCTGTGATGGCTATTTCTGCTGGGACCTTGATTTCATCTTCACGAGATTCTTCTTAATTAAATCATTTGATGGAAAAAGATCTACCTTTAATCCGGATCTTTTGAAGTGGCAAGACCAGCTGAGAAACTAACCTTCATGGACTGAATAACTGCTGTATTCTTGTGCTTTCTATTGGTAGACAATCATAGTTGGACTAACAGGACCCCAGCCTGTAATCCAGTCTAAATCCCATATGTGCATATAATCATTCTACCAATTCTGCTCCGCTAGAGAACCCTGACAAACACACCACTCTTGGGCGTATGCCCCAAGAATGATACTATATGTTTGTTGTTGCTCTATTTATAATAGCCAGAAACTGGAAAGAGCCTACAGACCCATCAACAAAAATGTAGGCAACAAAAATGTGGCACATTCATAGTGAAATATTCAGCAGTTAAAATGAAACTATAAAATTAGCAGGTAAATGGATAGTGCCAGAAAAAATTATCCTGAGGGAGGTAAGCCAACCCAAAGAGACGAACATTGGATGTCTTCTCTTATATGCAGAGGTTAGCTTTTAAGCCTTCAATGGACATGTTACAAACTGTATAACCAAAGAGGTTAGATACAGAGTAAGGGACTAGGAAGAGGGAAGGATTTCCCCAAGAAAAGGAAATAAAACATATAGCTATGAAGAGATAGAGGGATGGGGACACTGGAATGGGAGGATTAAATGGGGTGGCAGAGGGGGTAAGGGAGGAAAATATGGTCAGGGACCAAGTAACACTAAGGGCCATGAGGAGCCACACAGAAACCTACTATGGTAAAAACATCTTAAAATAATACACAGTTGAAAGAAGTCTAAATGAAGTCACCAAGTAAGTGAGGAGATGATGCCCCAACTACACACCTTTGTCACCAAGCAGAACCTCCAGTGCCAGGAACAGCTGACGGTTGAACAGTTGAGTTGTTGGCTGAAGCCCCTTCCTCCTCCCATGGAAACTCTGAGCTACTCTGGCTGTTTGGGTGCTCTCCACAAGCTGACGGAAAGGCCTGTGACTGAAGACACCCTCTTCTATCTCTCTCCACAAGCTGACGGAAAGGCCTGTGACTGAAGACACCCTCTTCTATCTCTCTCTCTCTCTCTCTCTCTCTCTCTCTCTCTCTCTCTCTCTCTCTCTCTCCACAAGCTGACGGAAAGGCCTGTGACTGAAGACACCCTCTTCTATCTCTCTCCACAAGCTGACGGAAAGGCCTGTGACTGAAGACACCCTCTTCTCTCTCTCTCCACAAGCTGACGGAAAGGCCTGTGACTGAAGACACCCTCTTCTATCTCTCTCCACAAGCTGACGGAAAGGCCTGTGACTGAAGACACCCTCTTCTATCTCTCTCCACAAGCTGACGGAAAGGCCTGTGACTGAAGACACCCTCTTCTATCTCTCTCTCTCTCTCTCTCTCTCTCTCTCTCTCTCTCTCTCTCTCTCTCTCCACAAGCTGACGGAAAGGCCTGTGACTGAAGACACCCTCTTCTCTCTCTCTCCACAAGCTAACGGAAAGGCCTGTGACTGAAGACACCCTCTTCTATCTCTCTCCACAAGCTGACGGAAAGGCCTGTGACTGAAGACACCCTCTTCTCTCTCTCTCCACAAGCTGACGGAAAGGCCTGTGACTGAAGACACCCTCTTCTATCTCTCTCCACAAGCTGACGGAAAGGCCTGTGACTGAAGACACCCTCTTCTCTCTCTCTCCACAAGCTGACAGAAAGGCCTGTGACTGAAGACACCCTCTTCTCTCTCTCTCCACAAGCTGACGGAAAGGCCTGTGACTGAAGACACCCTCTTCTATCTCTCTCCACAAGCTGACGGAAAGGCCTGTGACTGAAGACACCCTCTTCTATCTCTCTCCACAAGCTGACGGAAAGGCCTGTGACTGAAGACACCCTCTTCTATGTCTCTCCACAAGCTGACGGAAAGGCCTGTGACTGAAGACACCCTCTTCTATCTCTCTCCACAAGCTGACGGAAAGGCCTGTGACTGAAGACACCCTCTTCTATCTCTCTCCACAAGCTGACGGAAAGGCCTGTGACTGAAGATACCCTCTTCTATCTCTCTCCACAAGCTGACGGAAAGGCCTATGACTGAAGACACCCTCTTCTATCTCTCTCCACAAGCTGACGGAACGGCCTGTGACTGAAGACACCTTTCTCTCTCTCTCTCTCTCTCTCTCTCTCTCTCTCTCTCTCTCTCTCTCTCTCTCTCTCTCTCTCTCTCTCCACAAGCTGACGGAAAGGCCTGTGACTGAAGACACCCTCTTCTATCTCTCTCCACAAGCTGACGGAAAGGCCTGTGACTGAAGACACCCTCTTCTATCTCTCTCCACAAGCTGACGGAAAGGCCTGTGACTGAAGACACCCTCTTCTCTCTCTCTCCACAAGCTGACGGAAAGGCCTGTGACTGAAGACACCCTCTTCTATCTCTCTCCACAAGCTGACGGAAAGGCCTGTGACTGAAGACACCCTCTTCTATCTCTCTCCACAAGCTGACGGAAAGGCCTGTGACTGAAGATACCCTCTTCTATCTCTCTCCACAAGCTGACGGAAAGGCCTATGACTGAAGACACCCTCTTCTATCTCTCTCCACAAGCTGACGGAAAGGCCTATGACTGAAGACATCTTTCTCTCTCTCTCTCTCTCTCCACAAGCTAATGGAAAGGCCTGTGACTGAAGACAACCTCTTCTATCTCTCTCCACAAGCTGACGGAAAGGCCTATGACTGAAGACACCTTTCTCTCTCTCTCTCTCTCTCTCTCTCTCTCTCTCCACAAGCTAATGGAAAGGCCTGTGACTGAAGACAACCTCTTCTATCTCTCTCCACAAGCTGATGGAAAGGCCTGTGACTGAATACAACCTCTTCTATCTCTCTCCACAAGCTGATGGAAAGGCCTGTGACTGAAGACAACCTCTTCTATCTTATGTGAGCACAGGGGAGCCAAGCTTGTGCTTAACCAGAGCCTTCCTCCCTACGGCACTACAATGTACTCCGCATGCTACCAGAGGAGAAAGGTAACCATCAACTACAAGCTCTGTGTTGTACAATGGCGACCAGCCTGCAAGATGCACTGCTGCTATAGTGGCACAAATGTCGTGGGAGTGACCAACCACTCTCTGACTGGATTTAAGGCCCAGTCCATAGATGGAACCCATGCCTGACACTGCTTGGCTGGCCAATAACCTGAGACAAGATAGGCCATGGGCCCAGGGGAAAAACCAATGCCATAATTCTGCTAAGGAAACACAGATTTTGTTCTAACCATAGATTAGTGCCTAGCTCAGCCATCATCACAGAAGCTTCCTCTCATAGAGGGAGACTAACACAAAAACTCCCAACTGGAGAATATGCAGTGACAGACTTTGGAACACTCAGTCCTAAATGAGATGTCTTCACTGAACCCCTCCCCTGAGGCTTGGGGATCTATGTGGAACAGAAGGCAGAAAGGCTGTAGGAGCCAGCAGGAATGGATGACTCCAAGGAAACAGTATCCTTCCTTCAGATATAACAGAAGAGATGCACGTATGAACTCACAGAGACTGACGGTGTGCACAGGACCTACACAGCTAAGCTAAACCAGATGGGCTCTCAGTGCTGAGGCAGAAAAGGTGGCATGAGCTTCCACCCCTAACCAAGCAGCTATCTGAAACTGACTCCAGCACACAAAGAGGGAATTGATTTCTCCAATAGTCTCAATGGGTATATTTACCACACTTAAGGGTAGGCCCTCTGTCCAGCAGCAGAAATGAACTCAATGGTGCGTGTATATACATTTTTTTAATGAAAGAAAGCATTTAGTTGGAGGTTTGCTTATAGTTTTATAGGTTTAGTTCATTTTCATCATGGTGGGGAGTATGGTGCCATAAAGGCAGGTGCTGGAGCATAGCTGAGAGCTACACACACACAAAGAAAGAGACAGAGAGACAGAGACAGAAACACAAAGATAAACAGGTTAGCAGGCAGGCAGAGGAAGACATTGGGCTAGTTTATAAACTAGTATAATAAACTAGTATTATTCTTAATTTGAATTCTCCCTGAATTCAGTTTTACTAGGATATATTGACAATTTTAAAATTAGATGCTGAGAGCATATAAGACAGGTCCTAAGCCAGTTTCTGAAATTAGCGCAAAGCAGCTACTCCTGAAGATAGGTGGCCTCTGCCAGTTTAACCCCTTCTATTCTCAGAGGACATTTCAAGTTCACCTCAAAGAAAACATCTCATCAGTCTGGCAGACAAATCTTTCAAGTTGTTTGGGGTTTTTTGAGACTTTAAAATTTTTATTTATGTGTATATGTGTGCTGGTGCCCATGAAGGCCAGAAGAGGACATCAGATCCCCAAAGCTGCAGTTGCAGGCATCTGTGAGCTGTCCAACTTGGGTACTGGGAACTCCCATGGGGTCCTCTGGAGAGCAGGAAGGTCTCTAACCACTGAGCAGTCTCTCCAGCCCCCTCAAGCTGTGTTTCAACAGTGATAACAAATGTCACCAACAGGTATGCCTTGTTACTCCTCTCACCCACAGGAAAATGAAGCTTTAACCCTGACAGTTAAAATATCCCATAATCTGACTGTGTCCTCCCCAAATCGGATGCTGGAGCTCCAACCTCCAGGATGCAGAGAGGAGGCCGCTGGAAAAAGATAAGCTTAAATTAAGCAGAGGCTGGAGCCGGGGTAGGACAGATGAGTGTTCAGAGACACCACAGAAATCCTTTCAGACAATACAAATGGCACATGAAACACAGAGAGCAGCTGTCCACAAGCTAAGGAAGCCTTGATGACCCCTGAACCTTCACAAGTGTGAGAACTGGTCTGTGGTACATCAGTCTCTCAACTCTGTTTCAGGGCCTGAGCGGATCCATATAAGACCTTGACTACTAAGTGATCTCCTCTGCCTTTTGTTTTAGAAAATATTGTTTCTGAAGTTCTACCATCTAAGACATGTTTTCCTGAACACACAGGAAGAATGCTGTGTTATCTGTAATCATGTATAGTCACGCTGACTCATAAGACATGCCCACTTACCCATGAAGAGTCACACACCGTTGGGAGCTTTCAGCCCAGCAGCCACTCAGCATTGCGGCAAAATAACTCGACCTGGCACTTAAAATGGCCCTGAAGAGAGAGGATGGAAACAGGTGAGCATCTGCTGTGCAAATGGAGGTCTTACAAAAATTTTCATTTCTACCTCTTTCAACACAATCTTATTTGTCTTGTTTGTATTGACTGACAGAATGCCTATAACAAAAATTATAAACATAGAAATATATTTTGTTTGTTTAAAACATTAATTCAAAAGTCAGTATTGATAACACACACCTGTAATCCTACACTTGGAAAGCTGAGGCAGGAGAATCCAAGTCAACTTAGCTACCTCGTGAGACCCTGTCTCTAAACAGAGTGAGCAGACAGGTAAGTTCAATAAAACGTGATTTACAGTGCCCTTATTATCACTTATGCTTTTCTGTTAAAAGCTCTTTAAATTTACAAGACTAAAACAATACACCATCTAGAAATGGAGGAATAAGGACCAGAGTTGCTCTTATTGTAGGTAAGAGGAGTGAAAGATAGGTCTCTGTCGGTGGCATGCTGCTGTTACTGTTGAAATACAGCCTTGTATAACTTAGCAACTTGCAGAAACATCAACAAGAAAAGAAAGGGCTGAAGAGACAGCTTGGTGGTTGAAAGCATTAACTGCTCTTGCACAGGTCTAAGTTAGACTCACAAAGCTGCTGACAACTATACATAGCTCCAGTTCCAGGGCATCTGACGGCATCTGACATCCTTGGGGCACCAGGTACACATATGGTGTCCACACATACATGCAGGCCAAACATTGATTCACAAGAAGGTAAGTTTTACAAAGAGGCAAAGAGGTGGAAATCACTGTAGCTGAATATTTTAAAGACAAACTTTTCAATAGAGGTTCTGAGCTCTAATTTTGAATTCTCTGCAGTTGCATTTGGCGAAGGCTATATTCTAGGCCTGAGGAAATGACAAAAGAGATTTTCCTGTTTTTTCAAATAAAATATTAATCAACTATTTATTCCCAAATTCCCACTGAGTTTATCTATATTGGGTTTTGCTCTAAGTACTGTGACTGCAGCACTGAGTCTACACACAGAACAGTGTTGCACTCTGATGGAGCATGGGTGGGGCCAGTGGAGAAGAGGAGGGAGGGGAGGGCACTCTGGCCATGGCTTAGTCACACACCTGCATGCATGCGCATACACACACACACACACACGTATGTGCATGTACTAGAAAATAAGCATGAGTGCCACATACCCAGAGGACACTCCACCAACCCACAAAGACTTGCTCAATCATGTTCACAGTAGCTTTATTTATAATGCCCCAGTGAATCTTAAAGGCAGTCTCTTAAGACAGCCGGAAGACAAACCCTGGAGTCCTCACTTGAGGCGAACACCTGAGACCAGGACCCGGCTTTTGAAATTTTCTCTATCTTCTTTTGCCCTTTGCTCCTTAAGCAGCTCTACTGCCTTCTGTGCTCTGAAGCCCAAGTGCACAGCATGACAGCTGGGCCCAGCTAGGCCCCAACTGGCTGAATAAACAGAAAAACAGGTGAGGAAATAAGACCAGTTACAGAAGAATGGTGAAGCGTGACTGAGGAAGGGAAAGCCCAAGCCTTCTAAAAGTGACTGTAAATGTGTAACAGGTCTTCAGGTGTCTGCCTCACAAATGCAGGGGAGACTTGCAAGGTTTCTGGTTGCCAGGGAGACCTTGCCCGGCTGCCTGATGCTTCCCTGCTTCTTACAGACTGGGTTTTTAGTTCAATTAGGTGGTTTTGGTCTTTTGGTTGGTTTTGTTGTTGTTGTTTGTTTGTTTGTTTTCCAGTTGCTGCTGCTGCTGCTGCTGCATTAACAACTGTCGGCAGCCCCCACTCTGCAGTTCTGCTGCCCATAAGGGTTGAGCACGTGAGCTGTCAGAAGGCTTCAGAAAGCATCATGTTGGTGGTTTTGTCTACTCCTAAAAGTCCCCATGAGAACAATAATTAGGAAAGAGTAGTCTTTTCTATAAAAGTCATGTCTATTGGAAAAAAAAAAGAAGAAAAGAAGCATGAGTTAAAGCATGAGTTAAATCACCAGCTTCGACCCTAGAGGGTAAACTGAGTCAGGTGTGGTGTCAGCGATTGAGGTCAGTGCTTATAGCAGCTGACAGGGTCTAGAAAAAGGGCATGGTGGCGATGGCTTACTAACACATCTACACACTCGCATACACACTAAGTAGTTAAAGCAAAAGAAGACTCCCGCCTTTTATTTTTTTTTCTCTTGATCCTTTTTATACTCCCTAAGATAAAGTTTTTCTATGGAAGAAGAAAATTACCTCATAGTCACCAAGTTACACATTTTCTAAAAACAATCACCACAAAAACATATCTTCAAAATCATCTTTTCTTATACTCATAGAATTGTTTACCCTTTATTCATAACCTTTCTATTTCATGGTACACACTGAAAACCTGTGATCACATCCCAGATCACACGATCAACAACTCAGGCCCAACCACTGGACTGGCCCACTGTTGTAGACACAGTATTAAAGGCAGAAGAGGGGATGGAGCCTCAAGCATTTGAGTCTTCTGTGCCAAAGTGAGCAGAACTCAGGAGGGTGAGAGGCAGGGCAGCTCCCAGCAGCCTTCCAGGCTTGATGGCATACTATTACAACTTGGGCACACTAAAACAGTTTTGGTAGACAACCCAGGATTCAAACTCTAAGATGAAGAGTGGTCAGGAAACAGACATGTCCTTATAATGACAGCTTTGAATCAGCCAATCTCTGACTAGAATAGAGTTGTAGTGATGATGTCTTTAAAAACCTAGCTATGTTAAGTGACTGTGATTGCTTTGTGCACTAGCAGGGTCGTGATTTTGGCCAGCTGCAGATAGTTTAATTCTGGGGACTCTGGAGAGGGTTTAAGTGGGAGAGCACTGAGAGGGCTTGGGTGGCTACTGTCCCCCTTCTGCTGTGTTTACTATTGCTGGCCTCCTATTTTGCTGGTTTGCTAGATTGCTGTTTGGAGATATTCTGATAATGACGATTGGACTTGCCCCTAGGAACCTGAAACCTCTAATCAGCAGGAATTAGTCTAAAGAGGTCTATACCTAACCTTTCCCTTCTAACCTTCTTCCTCTCCTACCTAGTGTTCAGGAGTTGGAAGGGAGGCAGAGGTATAAGAACCCAATATAATAGCTAAAAACAAAAAATGACAACATGAAGGAATCAAGTCTACCTGTCATCCAGAAGCAAGAGAAGAACTGTCTATATTAAAATAGCATCACCCAAGAGTCACATGTCTGTGCTGGCTAGTTTTATGCCAATATGACACAAGCTAGTCACTGGATAGGAGGAAACCTCAACTGAGAAAATGTCTCTGTAATACTGGGTTGTAGGCAAGCCTGTAGGGCATTTTCTTAATAGCAATTGATGTGGGAGGGTCCTGTCCATTGTGAGACACTCCTGGACTGTGGTCCTGGGTTCTATAAGAAAGTAGGCTGGAGCAAGCCATGGAGAGCAAGCCAGTAAGCAGCACCCTCCACGGCCTCTGCATCAGCTCCTGCTTCAGGGTTCCTGTCCCATTTGAGTTACTGTCCTGATTTCCGTCAATGATTAACTGTGCTGTGGAAGTGTAAGCCAAATAATTGCTCCCCCACCCCCAAGTTGCTCTGGTCATGGTGTTTCATCACAGCAACCTTAATAGAAACATTAAGTAGGACATAGGTCACAGTGTAAACTTTCAGTAAAGTATCAAAAAATGGCAAGAAATCATCTAGAAATAAAACAGTATAATAATGAACAGTGTGTGTGTGTGTGTAAAAATTCCACCCCACTAATATCAAAAAGGGTCAAAAAACATAGGAACAATTGTAGCTAAAACAACAACTACGAAACAAAAACCAAAAAACATTTAAGACTTGTACATTAAACTTACACAGAACATTATGGACAAACTCAGAATCCATTAACTTGACTTTTTACCTTAATTCTAGATTCAAGTGTTTTTAGTACACACACAGGACAGATGTACCCCAAAACAAGTAACAAGAAAAAGAATAAAATAAAAAAATGGAAGGCCTAATTTCAAACAACACAATGTTATTTAATAGAAATCAGAAGTCATCAACCTATTGTGGTGTGGACATAGGGCAGAGTGGATCAACAGACTAGAAATGAGTGTGTAGTAGGAGGGAGGGAGGAAGGGAGGGAGAGAGTGGGGAGTGGGGAGGGAGGAGAGGAGGGAGGGAGGGAGGGAGAGAGAGTGGGGAGGGAGGAGAGGAGGGAGGGAGAAGAGGAGGGAGGGAGGGAGGGAGGAAGGGAGGGAGAGAGTGGGGAGTGGGGAGGGAGGAGAGGAGGGAGGGAGGGAGAGAGGGAGAGAGAGTGGGGAGGGAGGAGAGGAGGGAGGGAAGGAGGGAGAGAGGGAGAGAGAGTGGGGAGGGAGGAGAGGAGGGAGGGAGGGAGGGAGGGAGGAAGGGAGGGAGAGAATGGGGAGGGAGGAGAGGAGGGAGGGAGGGAGGGAGAGAGGGAGGAGAGGAGGGAGGGAGGGAGGGAGGGAGGGAGGGAGTGGGGAGTGGGGAGGGAGGAGAGGAGGGAGGGAGGAGAGGAGGGAGGGAGGGAGGGAGGGAGGGAGGGAGGGAGGGAGGGAGGGAGGGAGGGAGGGAGGAAGGGAGGGATTCTTTTCATCAATGGTGTTAGGAAAAGACAGCTTTACTGAGGTTTGTGAAAAAAAAATGAACCTTAACACTTCACACCATTTACAATTCAAAATAGAACCACCACTAAATGTACAAATTAATATTATAAAAAATCTCTGATGATGTGAAAATCTTTTAACTTTGAGATAGGCAAAGTTTTTTTAATATGTTTTACTTTGTTTTATGTATATGGGTGTTTTGTCTGCATGCATATCTGTGCATCATGTATATGTTGTACCTGAGAAGAGGGCATCGGATCCCCAGGTACTTAAGTCATAGGTGGTTAAGAGCCACTACTGAGCCATCTGTCCAACCCATGGACAGAAATTTTTGAGAAGACAAAAAGCACCATGCGTAACTCTTTCCAGTACACTAGCATTTTCACTAAAACAGATATGCTGTGCTATCAGAAGAGACTTTATTTTTAACTCAACTGAATAATGACTGTTCTATGCAATGGACCTGAACTAGAAATCAATAGTGGGGATATAGTGAAAAATTCCATAATACTTGGCAGCCAAACATAGTTCATTGATAAAGAACTTTAAAAAATTAGGAAATACAGGTTTAAGTTTAAAAATGCATCATCAGATCCAGTGATACACACCTTTAATCCCACCACTCAAGAAAAAGGCAAGTGGCTCTTCGTGAGTTCCAGGCCAGCCAGGGCTACAAAGTGAGACCCCATCTCAAAACCCAAAACAAGCCCCTAGAACAAAACAAAAATTATGTCCCTTGGCTAAAGCACCGATCAGAGGAAAACCTTTAGCTTTTAAATTCTCTTGGGGAAAGATGCTGGGATGAAGTCTCAGTGGATAAAGTGCTTGGAGTGCACATGGAAGGCCTGCTTTTGGATTACCAGCACCCACACTTAATGCAGACATGGCTCAGTGGCTCAGAGCACTGGCTGTTCTTCCAGAGGACCTAAGTTTGATTCCTACCACCCACACGGTGGCTCACAAACATCTGTAACTTCAGTCCCAGGGGTCTAATGCCTCCTTCTAGCCAGACATAATGGAATATTTACAGGGCTGGGGAAGATATAAACAGACTGTATGCTTTGTTGGCCTGACTGTCTACATAAAATGGAAAGTTCCAGATTCAATGAGAGACCTGTCTCAAAACACAAGATGGAGGGACTGCAAGATGGCTCAGCAGGTAAAGACACTGTTGCAAAGCTTGATGACCTGAATGCAGTCTCTGGGACTGACACGGTGTAAGGAGGGACAGGACTCTCACAGACTGTCTTCTGATCTCTACCAACATGCCATGGCATGGACACATGCACATGCACACTAATAAATGTAATTTTAAAAGAATATAAGATGAGTGGCAGCAGAGGAATATACTCTAGGTTGACTTCTGACCTTCCCAAGTATATCTACAGGAACCACACATGTAAGAAAATGCAACACATACACACACACACACGGAAAGAAAAAAAAAGACTCAGGATCAAATCACTGATCTAAGAATTCTGCTTTAATACAGAAGCCAGGCATGAGGCACATGCTTTGGGAAGGCAGAGACAGGAAGAGAGACAAGGTTGAGGCCAGGCTACATAGAGAACTCAGATCAGCTAGCCAGGATTACAGAACAGGACTTTATCTCAAACAAACAAACAAACACACACACACACACACACACACACACACAGAGAGAGAGAGAGAGAGAGAGAGAGAAAGAGAGAGAGAGAGAGAGAGAGAGAAACAAAAAGTGTAAGGTAGGATAAAGTTAGAGTCTGTAAAGTATGACTGAGTCTACATGGACAGATTACAAACATTACAGTTTGTGATTCCTTCCTAAAGCAAGGAAAGTCAAAAGCAAGATTTTAAATTATAAGATGTCTGTAGAAGCTCAACACTGTGCTGTATGAACAAGGTCTTAGGTTCCTCACGCTCCCCTTTTTACTTCAAGCCCAGTCTGTAGAAATGACCAAGGTTAGCGGAGCACTGGGCAGTCCTTCCGGACACCTGCCCTGGCAGCCTATTCTCCTACAGTGACCTCACTGTATGAACTGTGTGTGTGTCACCTTTATCCCTTGTGGACTTCAGTCTCAGCTGCACGGTCTATGAGTGCGCATCGAACAACTGTTACAGAATAGTTTTTGAAACAGGTTTGACTAAGTTTCTTAGGTTTATCTTCAACTGGCTGGTTGGGATGGGATATGAACACCTGGTGACTCCTGACTCAGCCACCTGAGTGCTGAAATTAGATATATACCACCAAGCCCAATCTACCACCATGCCCAATCCATCAAAAAGCCTTAATGAACAATACCATTAGAATTCTAACATTCTATTGATACCATTTATCTGGCTAAGCCTAAGAATAAAGTTACACAAATACATAGCATGTCATGACTTTTGTGTGGACAGTCATGAGAATGCTTCTGACCACTGACTTATGCAACAGCACTCTGAAGTCTAAGGCACACTGGCCAAGGCCACCTCTTCAAGAGTCATTCTTGCCGTAACTGAGCAGAGTGGAGGAGAAAGGTACCTCTAATGTCTAGGCTTTTCTGATGGATTGCGTCGACATTTTCCAAGAGCCTTGTGGGAACGTCCCGACACATGCAGCAGCCTGAGGTGCACACGGGCCATTCCTTCTTCCAAGGTCAGCTCAGCGCTGGAGTCTGATAAGCCCCAGGCTTCTCTGGCTTCCCCCATGCTCTCTCATATTTACTGTGCATACCTCCTGCAATCTAATCTAAACCTGCATCTGCATCACAAGATTTGAACTCTCACAGCATGATAGCTCTCTCCAGAGAAAGCATTAAAAGCGTTCCAGGCATAAGTGATTACGCTGACCTTAAAATAGAAACTTAGAAAAGACTCCTTTTTAATTAGGACATCTGCCTCCAGTTAACCGGTGCTGTGGATGGCATGGTATATTAAGAATCTTTGAAACATCCTTTTTAGTTTCCAACATGTCAGAAACTATTTTCTTCTTTTGACTAAATTTGATCTCAACTGACAATGCTGCTTCTGGCTGTATCCAGATGCCCTCATTTCCCCCTTGCTGCTTCTTCAGTACAATGCTAGTCCACATTCCTAACGTGAGCTGAACTAGATTCACAATTCCATGCAGAACAATGGACCGGATTACTCAGAATGGGCTCTCGAGGAGATAACTTTCAAGTCCTCCTGCTTTAAGGCAGGGAGCTGGGGGAGAAAGTAGATCTTGCTTTATTTAGCTTCACATAACTGATTAAGGCTCAAACCCAGAAGAGTGTAGACACTTTCTGAAGATGTCACCATTATGCACTCCACTTTGTGACAAATATTTTAAAGAATATCTTTTGATTGCAGTTTTCATGGAATAGCCTTTTGAAGTTAAATTGTAAAGTACAATAAATGCCCTATCTAATGGTACAATATAGCTAAACTCACAGTTGATTAATCAAAACTAGCTGAGCAGTGGTGGCACATGACTTTAATCCCAGCACAGGGGAAGCAAAGGCAGGCAGATCTCTGTGAGTTCAAAGCCAGCCTGTTCTACAGGGCAAGTTCTAGAGCAGCCTGGGCTACATAGAGAAACCCTGTCTCAAAAAAAAAAAAAAAAAAACTAAACTAAGCAAAACTAAACTAAACTAATCAGGATTTTAAAACAAGCTGTGCATATCACAGACAATCATGTGGAATGAACGTGCAGAGTGGAGAAGGCCAGTGGCAGAACTCTGGGTTCCATCCACAGCACCTCAAAAAAGGTCCCTCACATGTTTTGTCTTTCACTATAAGGCCAACCTTTCTTTAAAAACGATTCACTAATCGGGGTTCTTCTTTCTTGCAAGAATGATACACGTATTTATCATGATTTCTATCTCACATTTCTCTAAAATGAAAAATGGGTTGAAACCTGAATGAATGGTTGGTGAATTCATCTGAGTGTGGAACTGGCTACACCTCAGCACCTTTCATTACACTTTATTTTGTTAACTGAACTCAACAGCAGGTTTTAAGTGCCCCTTCCCTAATTATATTTCCAAAGCACCCACCTCAGATGCCCCTGGAATGACAACTTTTTACATTCTACACATTGTTGGGTTATACAGTATTTATCAATTTATGGCATCAAAATGACAATCCAAATGGGATGGGTATATGGGAATATACCCAAGTAAATTTTGGAAGGTACAAACTTTTTTTTTGACTTTCACAGAGCTTTATTGGGTAGGACAGAGGGCCACATTTCTGCCTGCTCAGCCCAAACATTTGAACTCTTGTTTCTCTGAGATCCCTGGTGATCTCCTTCATGATCTCCATTGGAGTTTGAAGAGAGTATGACCAGGAAAGCTCAAAGCTTCCTTCCTTAAACACGGGCAGTATTATTTACAGTTCACCTGTACACTGGAGGTGAAAATCACACTGGAGTTTATCACTAAACTTCTGGAAGGTACAAACTTAAGACAGATGAGGTTCAGTAGGAAATGATCTGCCGGGTAAGTGCATTCAGCTGAGTGTGGCCCCCAAGTTCTGGGAGGGCACCTGGGAGGTCAAGCGAGGCTCAGCAGAGTCTCTGGTCGGCACACCTCCTTTGTCTCAGGCACCTAGTGCCTCCTTTTGCTTTAGTGTCCCCTTCACAACCTCCTCAAAGGCGAGCAGCACTCAGGATTTCCCCTTTCCTTCTATTGCCTGCATATCTTAGCGGTATTTTAAGCCTCTCATGTTGACAAGCCACCATTAATAAAATAATTAGTACTAACATGTTAATAACCTTCTTTGGCAATGAGAAATCTTATAATTAGTTCATTAAGTATATATAACTATATCATTAAGTATAAACCCTGTAAAGACAGGGAATAGCAAATTTATTCAGTGAAGAGTCAGATAAGTGTCTTAGACTTAGACACCTTCTTTGTCTTGTCGCATACCTGTAGTCTGCTGTAGAGAGGGAGGTGTCCCAGACGATGCTGTACTTCTCCAGACATCTAGTGTGTATGTAGAGCAACTAACATTTGGCCACACGGAGGTGTGCTTTTTGTGAATATCTGATTCAGTTCACACTGACTCTTGTTCTGTACTTACTATTATCACTATTTTTACTTTTACAAATGAAGAAATTGAGATTCAAGAGAGTAAAGAACTTCCCCACTATTAATAAATGCTGAAATCAGAATACAAATTCAGAAAGAACAAGTCACTAAAGTCCACTAACTCTGAAAGGCTTTCAGCTAATGTACCCAAAGATGCACAGACAGTGGCCTGGCACTAACACACTGAGCTTCTGATACTGTACAACTGATTAATCATAAAGGATTGGACAACATTACAATTCAACAATGAATGTCCAGTAATATAATACAGACTCGGATAAGAAGGAAATACCAGATCCTGAGTGGCGGGCGTGAAGTTAAAATTAGGAATCACTACTTTGAGTTTTCAATAAGGCAATATGATAGAATCTTAATAATGTGACTCAGAAAATAAATTACCTTCAAAGTATAACACTCAGTTTGTCTTAGTAAACACTGAAATAAATGACATTTTAAGATGGGAAGTCAGCGACAGAGTGGTTGTTTGGGGGCAGCTGCTGGTGTCGCCTTGGGGTGCCAGGAGGAAACAGGAGCAGACAGAAGTGCTCAGTATGTCGACAGGAGTCACCAGCTAATCAAGAGGAATCGAGGCAGGGGACTGTCGCAGCTGAGCTCATACTTGGCAGCAGTGTGCAGCTGAGCACTGAGAACAGTGACAGAAAGAGAGCCTGAGTAACCACAGGACTTACCTGCCGCCTCCCACACCTAAGGAACTCCCTTCACTTCTGACTGGGGCAGAACTACTGGGGATGAGTAAGGACAGAGACAGAAATATGGCTACTACAAATGCGTATTTTCTGAGCTATTTGTCTCAATTCTTTGAACCTAACAGGATTACTATGAACTAAACGTTCAAATTTGAACCAGAAAGATAACATGATGCAGAATTTACTATCACAATATGCAAAACAAGGTAGCAAAATAGGTCAGATTTTAAAATATCTCCTTAGAAAATTGCTTTTCTATTAATCCAGATTTCCTTTTTACCGCAAGGTGAACAAAACTAACCATAAATGAAAACCAGATCTAATGCTCTATGGCAGTAGCTCTCAACCTGGGGGTCATGACTCCCTTGACAAACCTTTATCTCCAAAAATATTTACATTATGATTCATAACAGTAGCCAAATTGCTACTAGTTATGAAGTATTGCAAAATAATGCTATGGTTGGGGCCACCACAACATGAGGAACTGCATTAAAGGGCCGCTGAGTTAGCAGGTTGAGGAGCTCTAGGGGCTGGAGAGACAGCTTGATGCTTAAGAGCACTTGTTGCTTTTCCAGAGGACCTCAGTTCAGCTCCTAGTGCCCATTTGGTTACTCAAATACCTAATATTCTAGTTCTAGCTCCTGAAATGACTCTCTCAGTCCACTCAGAGAACTAAATTTAGTCCACTTAGTCCAGTCTAAGGCACAAAACGGAGTGGCCACACGTAAGCACTGAGGACAAACATGAGGTTCTCCCTTTCCTCTGTGACAGGGATAGCTTTAGGGTTCCATAAGCAGAACTTCAGTGCTCATATGACCTCAAGAAAAACTGGGTACAGAATAAAATTTTAAAATAGTGCTGCAAAGTACAGACAGGCAGACAAACAGACACACACACACAGTTTAGGAAATGTATACATATGACATGTAAAACATATTGTCTAATCTCTACTAAGTTCTGTATTTTGGTATAATAATGAAAATTTCATAAGAATTAGGAAAGTACTAAGTGTAGTTATATATGTCTATTAGGCCAGCACTCAGGAGATTGAGATAAGAGAACTGTGAGTTTGAGGCCAGCCAGGGCTGTGTAGCTAAACTTTGATAATATTGATGATGATGATGATATAACTTAGGAAAATATTAATATGTATTTACCTATATCACCAAATTCTGGACAGTAAACAGTCTCATTAGTGCACTGTTGTCAATTAACCGGAAAATCAGTAGGATTTCTGAGTTTAGGAGGTATTCCTATATTCTAAAACTACTGCTATGGAGTCTTCAACATTGCTTCTTGGGTGGAGACTGCTCAGTCGATAAAGTGCTTGCCATACAAGGATAAGGACTAAAGTCTGTGGTTTTCCCCAGAGCCCATATAAAAGCAGGTAGCCATGGCTCCTGTCTCTAATGCTAGCACTTCTGAGGCAGAGGCAGGTGAACCCTAGGAACCAAGGGACGGACCACTGGCAAGTTTTGGGTTCAGCCAAAAACCCTGTCTCGGAATGGAAAGTGATCAAGGAAGACACCTGAACATGGGCCTCCACACACATGTGCACCCTAACATGCATACTTATATGCATGCGCACGCACGTGCACACACACACACACACCTGCAAAGTCTGCTTCATCCTCTGTAGGCACACACAGAGGAACTTCCTACCAGCCCTCCTATATGAAGTGTAGAGGGAGAACTGTCTGGTCCCTCAGACTTCCATCTGGTTCTCATCCACAGTTGAGACCTACCTATGTTTCTTTCCCTCCAGTTCCAACAAACAATTTCTATTTCTTATTAAGTTTTTTCTTCTTTTAAGCAGATTTTAGGTACTTGACAACCAAAACAATGAGTAAGTTTAATTTGAAATCTAAAAAGCCTGAGCTATCTCAGCAGTCAAGTCTAAAGCACAAAATATTTTTTTTAAGTACAACGTAGCATCAGACCTCCTAATCAAAGTTATTCATAAGCATCCTCTATTCAGAATCACAGATTTTGAGCCAAAGTGCATTCAATATATGCTATTCATGTAGGAATTATTTTATTACATGTTTATTATTATATTAACACAAATATTACTATAATGCCCATAAAACTAAAAACTGCACTTAACTACGTTTTCTGTTACCATGAATTTTAAACCTGTTTTAGGCAGAACACTTTCTTCTGATGACATCTTAGGTTCATGTGGATTTGAGCAGATTTTCTCAGGCTGGAACTTGAGCATATGTGAGCCTGCAGGCACGAAGCCCTGTCTGGTGGCCAGCTTCTCCTCTGCGAGATTCTGACCCTGAGCAGCCACTGTGGAGCCCTGTGTCTGCAGGAACTATGGCTGGAAAACCACCTGCTCTTCTCTGAACCAATGTCACAACACCAAGTCAATGAGCCTCCCTACCTGTGAGCTTTGAAGCTTTTCCCATCAACACAGATATCGATGTCAGGATAATACTGACTCGCGTAAAGCGTCAGCAAATCTTCTCCTAATTCAGACGCAGGTTCCAGGCCATGTTCATCTTTAAAAGAGAAGACGAAAAGCAGCTCCTTTAATATTAGACATCCCCAAATTTCATTTTCTAATGCTTGCGAGAGGTTTTCTTCATAAGTTTCTCAATTAGCTAGAATACTTATGCAGCAGATTGAAAATAAAAACTTGTAACTCACTTATATTTCCTATTTTGAAATATGTATCAATTAAATATACTTTGAAATAGTTATATTCATATATGTCAATACTATATACCAAGAATAAACTTCATGACTAACTGAATTAGCAGGAGATATGTCTGCAGTATTGCTGTTCCTAACACTCAGTTCCTTGCCTCCTAAGCTATTGCTTGGAGGCTGACTGGCCTCCAGATGTCCATCTGTAAAAGGCCTAGAATATTCTGTGGTTCTACTAGGGATACTGTGGCCACTGACAGAGCTTCCATCACCTGAAATGAACCGTCAGACCCTGGCCTCAAACTAGGTACATAGCTATAAATGACATCCATTCACGATTCTCCTGCCTCTAACTTCCAGTCCGCTAGAATTACAGTATTGCATCACCAACTGGTTTATGTAGCACTGGGAATTAAACCCACAATTTCTTGCATGCAAGGCGGCCCCTCTGCGAGCTGATCAGCACTCCAGCCCTCCTCTTCCTCTTCTGCTTCTGCCATGAGGTGAGCAGTTTGTTTTGCCCAATATGCTCCTACCACTCAGTCCTTTGTGTGTACCTGTGTGTGTGTGTGTGTGTGTGCGTGTGCGTGCACGTGAGTGAGTGCGTGCGTGCGTGTGTGTGGCGGGGCCCACCAGGATCTGCGGCTGCTGGTGGCTGTGACCCACAAGGCGTGGGTGCTGGGAAACGAGCTCAGGTCCTCTGCATCAGGCTGAACCGCTAAGCCATCTCTCTAGCACCAATTCTCCCATCTTTTCTCATAACAAATTGATTATCCCAGACATTTTCTTGTAACAGAAAGATGACTAAACTATGCTATTTTATGAACCTATGGATAGCATGACATGTAGGCGAATAGAGACTCAACGGAAATCAACAGAAAATGGGAAGTGCTTACTGTGAGGTCAGCACTATAAATAGCATGAAGACGTAAAGAGAAATAAGTATTTGAAAAAACTTCTTCTAAAGATTCACCTTTTAGGTAAAAGTAAAATATAATAATAAATAAAATATACATAATAAAAGAAAAAAACTAATGAAAGTAAAATAAATTTTATATCATACTTCACCGATATGATAGAGATCATTGGCATATCATAGTATGTGTGTTACACTGTACTAAATCAAGTATGATCCAAGATTATTTCCATACTTTGAGGTCCCACAACATGAACTGCCGTCTCACTTGGCAGGTAAAACCTGACTTAAAGTATGTGTTTTTGGTAATGCAGCCAAATCTAACCCAGTTGCAAGGAGCCAACTGATCAGACGAGGCCCAAAGGTGAGGTGTAGCTGTAGCCAGCCATGCTACTTCTGTACCTGATCTCCATGCTCCGTGTTAGGTCACGGGTCTGTCCCTGCAGCTCTTTCCCTAGGTAAGAAACAAAGAGACCTTGGTGTGCTGTGATCTAACGAGTACCCAGCTGTGGTGATTTGACGATGAGGTGTGTGTGTCATGTTCCTCCACCCCCACCACAGGCATTTGAACTCCTGGTCCCTAGTTGGTGTGTTGAGAATGTTATGGAACCTTTAGAAGGGGGTCCTTGCTAGAAGAAGTACATCACTGGCAACAGGTTCTGAGGTTTCATAACCTGGCCTCACTTCCTATGCGCAGATGAAGTATAGTCACTCTACTTCCCAAGAGGCTGGCATTAGGCCCTCTGCCATGCCTCCCCACACTGAGGGGCTGTATGCCAAATAAATTCAGAATAAGCTGTTTGCCAGGGTGTTGTACCACAGCAACTGGAGAGTAACTGAGCCGAAGATCCAGGGTGCCTGGCTCCTCTGTCCTTTGTCACATTAGGCTTGGTCACCCCAAAAACACAGTGCGAAAGTTCCTACCAGCCCCTAAGCACTCAGAGTCTGGTGTTTCCTTTGTTCACAGAGCTCTGAAGGCTCTCTTCTCTGCCCCTGGCCTCTCACAGTGGCTCTTCCACTCCTACTTGAGGAAGGGTTTCCCTTTCACGAAACCCTCTCCGGGCTTTAGAGAGAAGCTTCTGTTTCAGACCACATTTACGTTGCTTGTGGTTTTAATGCTTTCCTACCTGAAGGCCTGACAGAGACTCCCATGTCTCAGCACTTCTCCTAATAAAGACTTTTGAAGGGCAACTTTGTGTTAGCTCCTCTCAGGACTAACTTGCCAGGCCTCCCTTTCTCATCTCTAAGAACTGTCCAGTTTGCTTCTGAGTGCTAGCTGATACACTAATTGTTCCTTGTTAAACTAAACTCAGCTAAATTTACTTGTTCTTAAAATTATATTTTAATAAACCATATCTGATGAGGACTAGTTACTTAACAGATTTCTACTAATCAAGTTCATTCAGGACGAACTACAATGAAAGAATTATGTGGACCACCTAAAGGGCCCATAATCCAACCACCACTCAGCTGCTCCATCCAAACCCAACTTGATCCCCACAATCTACTTTCAACAGAGCACCCAGAGCACAATCTAGTCAGTTCAAACCCCTACAGGGCTGGAGCGACAGCTAAATGGCCAAGAGCACTTGCTGCTCTGGTAAGGCGTGGGTTCAGATCCCAGCACCAACAGAGAAGTTGAGAACTGCCTACATTGTGTTGGAGCATCTTTTGGGTGTGCCCAGAAGTGGTAGAGCTGGCTCTTCAGGTAAGACTATTTCCAATTTTCTGAGGAACTGCCAGACTGATTTCCAGAGTAGTTTTACCAGCTTACAATCCCACCAGCAATGGAGGAGTGTTCCTTTTTCTCCACATCCTTGCCAGCATTTGCTGTCCCCTGAGGTTTTGATCTTGGTCATTCTGACTGGTGTGAGGTGGAATCTCAGGGTCGTTTTGATTTGCATTTCTCTAATGAATAAGGATGTTGAACATTTCTTTAGGTATTTTTCGTCCACTTGAGATTCCTCAGTTGATAATTCTTTGTTTAGCTCTGTTCCCCATTTTTTAATAGGATTATTTGGGTCTCTGGAATCTAACTTCTTGAGTTCTTTGTATATATTGGATATTAGCCCTCTGTCAGATGTAGGGTTGGTAAAGATCTTTTCCCAATCTGTAGGCTGCTGTGTTGTCCTAGTGACAGTGTCATTTGCCTTATGAGGTCCCATTTGTCGAATGTTGATCTTAGAGCCTGAGCCATTGGTGTTCTGTTCAGGAAATTTTCCCCCGTGCTCATGTGTTCAAGGGTCTTTCCCACTTTCTCTTCTAATGGATTCAGTATATCTGGTATTATGTGGAGTTCCTTGATCCACTTGGACTTGATCTTTGTACAAGGAGATAAGAATGGATCAATTTGCATTCTTCTACAAGCCAACCAACATTTGAACCTGCACCATTTGTCAAACATGCTGTCTTTTTCCACTAGATGGTTTTGACTTCGTTGTCAAAGATCAGGTGACCATAGGTGTGTGGGTATATTTCTGGGTCTTCAATTCTATTCCATTTATCTACCTGTCTGTCTCTGTAGCAATACCATGCAGTTTCTAGTTACAGGGGATTTAGTGCCCTTTGGCCTTTGTATGCACATGGTTCATGCAGGCAAAAATACCCATACACATGACATAAAAATAAATACTTAAAAAAAACTTGTATTGTTCACTTCATTTATTTTGGAGTAAAACCCAGTCTTTAGCATTGTGCTACAAGCCTCACAGCTCCTGACTCCCCACACCTTTCTGACTTCAGTCCATTTATTTCCATGTCTAACTCTTCCTCTTATCTCCAACCTGGGACATCCTCACCTTCAGACTTTGTACTGAACATTTCTTCTGCCTTGCACGTACACTTGGTCCCAGTGCAAGGTCTCCAAGGCACCTTGATGGCTAACTTCTCCTTCCTTTCTTCAAATCTTCAACCACTATTTATTTAATGAGGCTGAAGCTGATAACTCTATCACTGTCCTTCCTAGACGGTCTCACTGTCATCTATGCAGACATCTCCATTTCTTTTCCCATGCTAGTGTCGAGCACACTTCTCTGGGGAAAACATTAAGCAATTAAGGGGACTACACCTCAGAGTGCAGGGGATTACGGAGTTCTCCCTGCCACAGAGAAGAAAGTGAGGAGTAAATGAGCCTCCTCCATGTAGGTTCGCTGGCCACCGTAAAGAACTCCTGTGTGGCCTCGGCAGAGCTGTGAGCAGGACAACTAGCTATCCGACACTAACTCATCCATTCTTCTGTTGTCCCTTATAATCACTGGGTATAAAATAACAAAATCAGTTTGTAACTGCTTCTTAGGGATTTGAAAGGCTAAATGAGATTAAACAAATGAACAGACATACTCCAAAATCAAGACTATCTACTCATTTATTCATAATTAGGTATTATGAATATAATAAGAGCAAATTCTAACCAAGATTCAATCAGTTTGGCTGTTACTCCTCATGAAACAGTGATAATAAGATTTTGCACAGTTGGGCAGTGGTGGTGCATGCCTTTACAGGCACTTGGTAGGCCGAGGTAGGTAGATTTCTGAGTTCGAGGCCAGCCTGGTCTACAGAGTGACTTCCAGGACAGCCAGGACTACACAGAGAAACCCTGTCTCAGAAAACAAAAAAAAAAAAAAAAAGAAAAAAGAAAAAAAAAGATATTGCACAATCACGTCCTATGCATAAACCCTCAGCATTTCTTAATTTGGTGGGAGTGTTGCTGTTTTTTTCTGCAGTGCAATTTCACTGCACAGGCATGATAACACGAAGTCTCGCTACAGTGTCTCATGGATTTAATGTCAATTAAATGGCACCAAGGTGGTCCATGAATAATTGAAGGTCACTGTCTGATCCAAAGGCCTCAGGTTCCTGTCGGAGTGTCTGCCTAACTAACTAATCTCTGCTTTCTATCAATTAATAATTAACTTTCAATCTGCAGGCATTCTGACACCTATTTCCATAAGAAAAGTCATTTTCAAGATGCGGAACCGCACTCTCTGTAGTACTCACGTACGGTGAACATTACGCATGGTTTATGTGTTTCTTAACCATTTAGCTAGTAAAACTGATTATCATTTTTATAAGGTTAGTTCTGTTTTAAATGCCTCAAGACAAAGTTTTCGTACTATGGCAACTTTTGTGTTTCTTGGTTGTTTAAGGAATATTTCTGCTGTGTTATAGCTAGCTCTCTGTTAGCTAAAATTTCTCTTCTCATTGGAGCATATTAAATGGAGGCATCAGTCCTGAGGCTGAAGTAGTTGGAGAGACAATGAAGAACTATATGTAACTATATTTGCAGTAATTACTCAGGGGAACGGGAAGGTGACCGCAGTGGGCCTTCCCCTCCAGGCCTGGCAGAGCAGCTCTAACACGCTCTTCTCTATTACAGAATATATCTAAGTACATGGCTATAAAGGTTTATGAAAATCCAACAAACATCTCACCCTTGGAAATAAAACTGTCACCTCCACCAGTAATATCCTCTGGAATTTCGAGTTTCTCAAGAAAACAGTCAGACGAAGTTCTACACTGCAGGAGGCTGAAGTCCGGCTCCTTTTCTGGCATTACGCTTCCCACTTTCATTTTTTTAAGAATTTCCTCTTCATGGTTTTTTATGCTTTTGTTTGATGAATACACAATCCTAAAAGACAAAATGTAAAATATTAATTAAAATAAAGGTGATTTATTTTTTTGTCTTTTTCTCTGAGACAGGGTCTCCTGAATCCCATGCTGGTTTTGAACTTGCTATGTTGCAGAGAGTGACCTTTGAACTTCTGCTCTTCTTGCCTCTATCTCTCACACGATGGGGTTACCATGTGTGGACCTTCACATCCAGGGTATGCAGTGTTGAGGATGTAGCACTTGCTTAACATGCATAAGGCCCTGCAAACAAAACAGAGACCAAACAAAAAACCAGGACTAGATGGCCTGGTTGGTAACTTTTACTAAATTCTTAAAGAATTAAATCTTTCACAACTTTTATTTACAAAAAAGTAGAAGTGGACATGTCCCAGCTCATTCTTGACATCCGGTGCCACTGGGTAAACGTGGACAAAGGTCAGGAAGGCAAAAGTCATAGGAAAAGAAGAAAGAAAGAGAGAGAGAGGAAGGGAGGGAGGGAGGGAGGGAAAAAAGAAAGGAAACGAAAAGGAAAACGCCATAACAAACTGATAGCAAACTGAACACAGCAACGTACTAAAACGATTATACAACACAACCAGTGAAGATTTACTTCAGGAGACCGGGAGTGGGTGGAAAAGAGAAAGTCAGTACTGTTCACTGTGCAGACAGAACGAAGGACAAAAGCACACATGAGGCTGACACCTAGCACTGAGTGCCTCCTTGACGGCCATGAAACCACAGGCCTCTTGGCACGGCTGTAGTTTGTAAGCGGGAGTGGAGAATTTACGGGATTTAAGACTGGAGCGGCTGGGGAGCTGGCTCAGTGGCAAGGGCACTTGCTGCACAGGCATGAGGATCCGAGTTCAGATTCCCAGAACACACATAAAAAGCTGACACGGCTGCACATTCCTATAACCTATTGGGGGATGGAGACAGTTGCATCCTGGGAGTCGGCTGGGGAGCCAGCCTAGCCAAACTGGCAAACCTCTGATTTAGTAAAGAACTTCGTCCCAAGTGAATAAGGTGGAGCGCTAGCGGAAAACACGTGCTGCCCCTTTGGCCCCTGCAGGCGCAGGCGCACTCACGTGCATGCCACACAGGGCCATCTGGGAAAGTCAGAATTGGTCGGGAGGGAGGAAAACGAGAAAGCACAAACAAAAGCCTGGCTTGTGGTTTCTGTGGGAGGGAGTGAGCAAGATGAGGAGGCACCTGAACAGGCTTAGGACAGTGTGGGCGGGCATATGAGTAAGGGCTGATCTCTCGCCATCTGCTACCTGGCCTGGTGTTTGGAGGAGAATGTTAGAGCCAGAAGGGAAAATGAAGGTATGCTGCGTGTGTGCATGGACTCATGGCTACTTCGCAAATAAAAGACGTGTTCACAGGCAAGTCATTTGCTGCATCTAGGAATCAGCTAACCCTGGAAGGGGCAGTCGCTCCTCTGATACAGTAAGAAACTCAGCGAGACTCCACAAACCAAAGCATCAAGAATACATGGCTAAATGTTCTAACTATAATCTCGGAAATTGTTTTTTAAGGATACATGGCTACAGCTGAGTGGCAGCTGCTGTAACCTCAGACAAGAGGACCGCCTGAGCGCAAGAGCTCATAGACAGACTAGGCAACTTAGCAAGATCGCCTCTCAATAAATAAATAAATAAATAAATTAAAATAAATGCATAGCTGGAGTATGTATCTCAGTGGTAGAATGTACACTTAGCATGAACAAAGCCCTGGATTAAATACCCACCCAAAATGTGGAAAACACAGCTAAAGAAGAATCCACTACCCACCTCTGCCCTGAGCAACAAGAGCCGTGGCAGAGAGAAAAGGGGAGTTTCTGTACTGGCTCTGCTCTGAGCTGACTGACACTTTACCGTGGCAGCTCTCAGCAACTAAGGCCAAACTGAACACTAAGGCCCTTTTTCTTTCTTTCACGTGCATACGCACATTCTCACCATAAGCACATTATTAAATCTTCTTGGGAAATCGAATATTACTTTACAATCTTAAGGTAAACTTTAATCCTGAGGTGATGCGCATCCTGGTTTCCAAATGACGGGTGAGTCAGAGTTTCAGAAGTTTGCTTTATACTCGAGTGCACGACACACAGAGGACTACAGAGTCCGGAGCATAGGAGAGAGGTTTAGGAGTTCATGGATAAAGTGAAGCAACTTACAGATGATTTTATTTCATGTCACAAAACTTCAAAATGCTATTTTATCAAATTTCTCCTCTAAAAAGTCTAAATCAAACCAGCTGTGGTAGTGCCTGTCTTTAACATCAGCACTCAGGAGGCAGAGACAGATGGATCTCTGTGAGTGTGACTCCAGCCTGATCTACATCACAAGTTCCAGGCCAGCCATAGCTACATGGTGAGACGCTGTCTCAAAATTAAATAAATAAAATATAAAAGAAAAGAAAGAAAAAATCTAAATCAATGCTTCCTATTATATGCCCTTTAGGCTTTATGTTAATGACAAATTTCAATGTAATCTACTGAAAACATGAATACGAGCAATGCATCCTAAGCACTCATATGCAAAGCAGTAGCTGAGGTGGCTCATGAGGACACATCATCAGACAATCCAAGTTCAAGGAGCTTGCATAACCAAAGACCCACCACGACGACTTAGCATTAACAGAGTGTGACTATGGGATAAAGCACAAAACCAGCTACTCTAACTGCCTTATCCTAGCTGAGAAAACTGAAGCTGAGAGCAATTACACAACAGCACAATGCACAGTAGAAGGCAGATGTCTCCATCCCTCCATCCCTGGGCCTAAGTGCAGAGCTTCCTTCACACACACACACACCCATATGCTGAGCCATTCTAGAACTCACTATGCAGAGCAGACTGGCCTCAAACTCACAAAGACCTTCCTGCCTCTGCCTCACAGTATTAGGATTAAAGGTGTGTGCCACCAAGGCTTGCCTGGTCTCTATCCATTTAAAAAAATATATTCATCTATATTATTTTATGTGTACGAATGTTTCATCTGCATGTGTGCCTGTATACCATGAGGGTGCCTGGTACCTATGGAAGTCACAAGAGGGTAATGGACCCCCTGGAACCAGTTAGGATGGTTGCGAGCCACCATGCGTATGCTCAGAATTGAACCCAGTTCCTCTGCAACAAGTGCTCTAATCCACTGAGCCACCTCTCTAGCTCCCTTCCCTATCACTTTTAATGATGGCAAATAAAAGTTAATATTAATGTAATTTCTCCATTTCCCTATTGCGTAATCTCTGGCCTACTCTCAGGTCTTTCCCTTCTTCCTTCCTTGTAAATGTCACTTTTATCTCTGTGATGTGTTGTCTCAGATGATGGAATAAGAGTCGTTCCTAAGCTGTGCAAAAACACAGCGTGGGCTGAGCCCAGAGCACTTCTTTCTCTAACTATCCTAGGTCTAGTCCTGGAAGCTTCTAGCCTCTGTACAATCTAATCTTCCAAGATGACTAATTAAATGCAGCTTCTCCTGGCTTCTCACTGAATTGCTCTGCTTGGCCTCATTCTACCTTTGACAATACGATCTAATCTTCTGGCTCCTTATTCCCTGGCTCATCCCGTCTGTGTCTAGCTTGGTCTTTCTGCAACCTGTCTCTATAAAACTGCCCTGGTAGAACTGCCACATGCACACGTCATTCTGTGTGTGTGTGTGTGTGTGTGTGTGTGTGTGTCTGTGTGTGTGTCTGTGTGTGTGTGTCTGTGTGTGTGTGTGTGTGTGTGTGTGTGTGTCTGTGTCTGTGTGTGTGTCTGTGTCTGTGTGTGTGTGTGTCTGTGTGTGTGTGTGTGTCTGTGTGTGTGTGTGTCTGTGTGTGTGTGTCTGTGTGTGTGTGTGTGTGTCTGTGTGTGTGTGTGTGTGTCTGTGTGTGTGTGTCTGTGTCTGTGTGTGTGTCTGTGTGTGTGTGTCTGTGTGTGTGTGTCTGTGTGTGTGTGTGTGTGTGTCTGTGTGTGTGTGTCTGTGTGTGTGTGTGTGTGTGTCTGTGTGTGTGTGTGTCTGTGTGTGTGTGTGTGTCTGTGTGTGTCTGTGTGTGTGTCTGTGTGTGTGTGTGTCTGTGTGTGTGTGTCTGTGTGTGTGTGTCTGTGTGTGTGTGTCTGTGTGTGTGTGTGTGTCTGTGTCTGTGTGTGTGTCTGTGTGTGTGTGTCTGTGTGTGTGTGTGTGTGTGTGTGTCTGCCCCTCTCTCTTTCTCTGTTTTCCCCCTCCACCCAACCTCTCTTGGATGCCCTTACTGGAGTAGCCCAGTTGCTGGATTAAAATTCCTCTCATACTTCCATCCAGTTCGTTCATTCACTGGTTCCTTCCCTCCCTCCCTCTCGCTCTCTTGCTTTCTTTATTTCTGTTCCCCCAACCCCCCACCTTATGGAAACATAGTTTCTCTGTGTAGCCCACATTATCCTGGAACTCATTCAGTAGACCAGGCTGGCCTTGAACTCACAGACATCTGCCTGGATCTGCTTCCCAAGTGCTGGGATTAAAGACATGCACCACCATGCCTGGCTTCCCAGGATTTTCTTTTAAAAGTACAGTCCACAGCTGTATGTTACGGTGTCTACTGCTGTGAATAATATCCATTAAAATTTGTGCCAGACCACTGTGTTAAGGGCATTATAACTATCTCCTTCAAACCCCAAGATGATTCAATGAGGGATATTTCAGTATACGTACATTTTGGATAAGGAAGCATATATAAGTGGTCAGTACAAGTTCACAGAGTTAAACATGGTAGATGCAGCTTGAATACCAAGTCTGTCTTCACCACACTGTGCTGTGCTAGGGGAAAAGGCATACAGTTTTAAACTGCTATTTGAACTCAATGACAAGCTAGCCAGCTATACCAAAAATAAATAAATAAATATACTAAGTTTTAGTTACAATGTGTTTAAAGTATAGGTGCTTCACATTAGAAACAAAAAAAAAAAATAACCAAAACAAAAAAACAAAACAAAAACAAAAATAAAACAAAACCAAACCTCTAGCAATTGTTAGAGCTTAAAACGAAGGGCCAACAGCAAAGTGGCCCAGTGGGAAAGGTGCCAAGCCTGGCGTGTTTGGTATGTGGAGCCCACGTGGTAGAAGGGAAGAGCCTCCACAGAGAAGCTGGTCTGCTGTTGTGTGCAGGAGAGCTGGGCAGAGGGGGAAGGGAGGGAGAGAAAGCAGGGAAGAGGGTGTGAGGGAGGGGGGCAGAGGAGGGTAAGGGAAGGGGCTAAAAAAGGAAACTACCAGGAAATGCAGATTCTCTTCTCCCTCAGGATGGGTTTTCCTTCCCCCTATGCTTCTGGTACTGAAGATTAAGGGCCTGGCACATGCTTTGCATGTACTTGACCACTGAGCTGTCCCTGTAGCCCAGGATCAGTTGTTCTTATCCATTTATTTACTCATTTGAGACAGGACCTCATTCTTCATTATGAATGAATGAATGACAGAGTCTTTGTATGCAATCCAGACTGGCCTCGAACCTGTGATCCTCCTGCCTCAGGCTTCTGATGCTGAATCACAGGCATATAAACGACATCCAGCTGTGGATCACTCTTGAGTTTGCCTCTGCCAACACTAAGCCTCTAATATTAACAAAACCATTTAAATAGATTTTGTTAGATTATGTACATGAGAATATGCACATGCATTTTTAAAAAGTCAACTGTTATATTCGAATGTAAGAGGAATCCAGATGAGGTACTTACTGTAAAAATGCTTTAAATTCTGACGCTTCCACACCATCCACAGGAACAAGCTCATTTGTTAGGTCACTTGATGTGTGTCCAATGATATGGGAATGAAAGCCAGGAGCTCTGGCTAACAAGACTGCCCTGTGCACTTTGAACAGTGCGCCATCGACAGAAAGAATGGTGTCTGTGTGGATTTCTTCCCTTAAAAGCCTGTTAGAAAAAAGGGTTACAGTTAGATTAATGACGCTAAAAACAGGTAACAGGTTTAAAACAACCTGCATCCTTAGAAATGCAGTTAAAAAAAAAAAAGAGGATTTCATGAAAGAAGCAAAAACATTTAAAATATTTTAATTCTAGTAATAAAACTTATGTTCTGCCCTGTCCTGCCTAGTTTTATGTCAACTTGACACATACTAGAGTCATCTGAAAGAAGGAACCTCAATTGAGAAAATGCCTCCATAAGATTCACCTGTAAGGCATTTTCTTAGCAATTGATGGGGGAAGGCCCAGCCCATTGTGGGTGGTGCTGAAAGAGTTAACTCAGGAACTTTAAAAAGGTCAGAGGCTGAGTTACAGTCCCCAGACCACGAAGGGGAGGGGAAGACCGACCTAAGGGTGGGACACATTCCAGAGGACTGACCTTTGGCCGCCCACCTCATCACCTAACAGTCAATTAGTTTGAATGTAACACTGTTCTGCCAATCACATTGTGCTTAATGGTGGCGGCCCTGAGGAGGTATAAAGGCCCGCGCAGCCTGAGGCATGAGGTCATTCTCTCTTCATGTGCAGAGCGGCCCCAGTATACTGGTTTTAATAAAAATTCCTCTTGCATTTTGCATCAATTTCCATCTCCGTGTGGTCTACTCAGGGGGTCCGGTAGGTTAAGACTGGTTGAGCCTTACAGTGCCATCCCTGGGCTGTGGCCCTGGGTTCTATAAGAAAGCAGGTGAGCAAACCATGGGCAGCAAGCCAGGAAACAGCACCCTCCACAGCCTCTGCATCAGCTCCTGCCGCCAGGTTCCTGCCCTGTTTGATTTCCTGTCCTGACTTCCTTCATTGATGAACAGCCGAATGGAAGTGTAAACCCAATAAACCCTTTCCTCCCCAACTTGCTTTTTGGTTATGGCGTTCAACTGCAGCAACAGAAACCCTAAGTAAGACAGTTACATTGAATTTTCTTTAAAATGTACCTTCTTAAGTTTTCTTAATGAACCAATTGGTACTTGTTCTGTTAATGACCAAGTCTAAAATGTAGCCTTGGATGTCAAGAATGTGACACTTTTCTACCCTTTCTGTTCTGAACTATTATTCATAATGACAGACTAAGGAGGTAAACCCATTTGAATCCCTAGTGTATACACAGTTATGGCAAAGCCCACTGATTACATGTTTATATAAATTAAAAAATAGAAAATTCCATAATCTATCCATTCACTTCTTCATACGATGTATTTCTGCTCTCTACCTACTTATTTATTTCACTATGCCAAATCACCAGTATCATCAAGGTATGGATTCTCAGAGGATTTTTGTATTACAGGATATAGTTGGCAATCACAGCAACGGACCATGGGAGGATCATGTACTGGAAAAGATATCCATTACAGTGAGAGCTTGGCAGGCTGCCCGGGGCACTGATTCCCCTAAGGGCAGGCTAATGGCTCCTCTCTCAGTCCCATTACATGAGGTCCACGCCTCTATTACAGCATTTCTGTCATTGCATCATTATTATTTTTATGCATCTCTCCCCACTAGATAATGAATTCCCAAAGGGCAAAAACAATGTGTCATTAGTATACAGAAAGAGTATCTGCTTGTCCACGGATCCATTTTATGTTAAAGAAAACAAATGCTTCAGAGAGCTCCACCCCCACCCCCACCCCCGCCCCGCGGATTGTTTTTGAAGGTAACTATATTAAAGTTTTAGATAACTAACTTAGAGTTACACAGTGCTGTGCTGAGCCCCACTGCTCACCATACAGATACAGACTTCCTACTCTAGAGGCTCACGCTGAGGCCAGTCTTTTTGATTTGTTGTTTTATCAAGATTTCTCTGTGTAGCCCTGGCTGCCCTGGAACTCAGTAGATCCTGGAACTCTATAGATCAAACTGGCCTGGAACTCACAGATCCGACTACCTCTGCCTCCTGAGTGCTGGGATCAAAGGTCTACACCACCAATGCCCAGCTCAAGGCCTGAATCTTCTAATATGGCAAGATCCCAGAAGAAGAAAAATCTGACATTTAGGTAACTTTATAGAAGAACCTTCTTATTCACATAAATACATTAGGAGTCCACTCCATAACAGACAGCACCAAACCTGGCTAATTTTCTCTAGACATACATACCTGCCATACATTTTGATTTATACATTAGGCACATTATCTACAATAAAATAGAATACATACAATAATACACTACAATCAAACTTACCCAAAACTGAACAACAAAAGTGTGTTGTATTCTCAAAATTTTGCTGAAAACTCAAATTATATAATCAATTTGCCCTCTCTCCCACCCAGCTTCTCTGCTGATCCCACTACCCCTTCTAAAGTGAGTAAGGAAGCATTCTGACTGACAGCCAGCTTTGTGTGCCAGCCCTACATATCAGAGGCCCTGGGTTTGATCCCCACATGCCTGGAATTTCAGACACACCAGAGATTGAAGCTGGAGAATCAGGACTTGAAGCTAACACTAGCCCTATTTTAGCTGGGCCCACCTGGTTTACATTAGACTGCTTCAAAACAGTGAAAGTAGATCCAGGAGTAGCCAAACAGCAATAGGGAATCTTGTCCATAAATTTGTATTTTCTTGTGTGTGTGTTATTAAAATCTTATTAAGATTTTTAACATTAAGGAGTGTTTACTGGCTCACCCAATAGTGAAGGCTAGAGAAAAAGCAAACTGGAACAAAGGCCCAGTGTTGCAAAAGCCTAGCTTATTTCCATCTTTCTCTTTGCCTTCTACCGTTCTGGTCTGTCCTATTTTATATTGCTGTAACAGTATACCACACACAAGAGGTTTACAACAACAAGAACAAGGTCTACAGGCAACTTCTGATCTCAAGGTGCTAACATCTGGTAAGAGTTCCATGCTTTATCGAATGGTGGAAGGTAAGAGGGCAAGCAAGGCCAAAAGGGGGCCAATCTTTTGCATGGTGGGTGGAAGCATGTGTGTCTGTAAGTGTGTGTGCTCGTGTTTGAGTGTGTGTGTGTGTGTGTGCCCGCGCGCGCGTGCATGCATGCTCTCGAACCCATCCATGCAGGTCAAAGGCTGATGTCATGTATCTCCCTTCATAGCCCTCTACATTTTTACTTTAGGACAGGGACTTCCACTGAACCTGAAGCTGTCTCATTTGGTTAGGCTGGCTGGCCCACACACTCTAAGAATCATCCTGTCTGCCTTCCAAGTGCTGAGGTTACAGCCACCATGCCCAGCTTTTATGGAGGTTCTGGGGTACTGAATTCTGACCTTCATGCTTCAACAGCACGCACTTTACTGAGTCATCTCCCTAGCCCTAAATTCACTCTTTAATTAGGGAGCCAATTTCACCCACAAGAATGGGTCATTCAAGGCCTAATCACGATTTAAGGACCTACTGACAGTTAATAACAAGCCAATGACAGTTATAAACTCCAACTTGTACTTTGAAATGAACAAATATTCAAATCATAGCATAACCTATATAAAGCACTTCAGACTCCTACTGAGGTTTAGTTACCACTAAGCATTTTGTAAGTATGACCTGTGTACTAAGAACATAAAGGCCACTAAAGGCTCAAACATAATGCTTTCCCCCTGGAGTGTTAAGCACAGTAGAGAAAGGCAGGTCTGAAAATTAAAAGGCATGATACATTCAACAGCAAAAACACTCCTTGACCCTGACCCCCAGACAGACACCACATGAGATGACAAGATTTGTTGGATGACCAGATAGAAGCAAGTTGTCCTCTGAGAGGCTCTACCCAACAGCTGACTCAGACACAGACACCCACGGCCAAACAGTGGATGGCGCTTGGGGACTCATAAGGAAGAATAGGAAGGATTGTGGGCCCGAAGGGGATAGAACTCCACAGGAAAACCAACAGAGTCAACTAATCAGGACACTTGGGGCTCTCAGAATCTGAACCACCAACTAAAGAACATACACTAGCAAGACGTAGGCCTCCCTCCACATGTATGTAACAGATGTGCAGCTTGGTCTTCATGTGGGTCCCAAACAACTGGAGCAGGGGCTACCCCAAAAGCTGTTGCCTATACGAGGGATCTGTTCCACTAGCTGGACTGCCTTGTCTGGCCTCAGTGGGATTAGAAGCACTTAGTCTTGCAGAGACTTGAAGTGTCAGTGTGGGGGTATAAGCAGAAGGCCCCAACCAGCTCAGAGGAAAAGAGGAGGGGTAGATGGGAGAAGGATTGTGGGAGGGTGTGACTGGGAAGGGGGCACTGGGCGGGATGTAAAGTGAATAAGTAAAAAAAAAATTAAATTAAAAAATATGTTTACTAAGTGTGATCTTTAAAGACATGTTAGCCTTAGTTAGAAAAACAAAGTGAAAGGGAGTTCCTGGTTTTGCTCCTTACAACAAAGTACCAACTGATCCATAGGGCGCTTCAGGCCTGGTACAGAGCAAGAGGCTTTTAAAAGCAAATACCACATCCTGGTACCTGACTCTGCAGTTGCAGACATGAAGGTGATCAAGAGGCAAAGAACTTACACAGACCCCATAAGAGGAGAGTTAACAAACAGTGTGAGACACAGACAAATTGATCTTTTAGCCATCAGCTGTGTAGAGTGGGACTTGACGTGAGGAGGACAAACCACCTTGATGACGCCAGGAGCCTGAGCCAGGTGGGGTCTGTGATGACAGAGAGGATGGAATGAGAACACGTGTAAGGTAGTAACTGGAGTCAGGTGATGTGGGAGGTGAAGGTGAATGATCTTTGGTCTGGACAGATAACTGGGCACTGGGGATGCCCTCCATCTGTACTTGCTTATCCAATCTCTCTTCAGCTCATCTCTTCAGATGTATGTCTAATTGTAGTCAGGATACAGCCTCCCGCATACTCACATATACTTCCTTTTGAACCGTCCTAAGATTTGGAACCATTTCCTGTTCTTCCCTATCTCAGTTCACCACATTTATTCACTCAACAACCCTGTAACTTTTCCATTTGCCAGCATGGAGCCCTCAGCTACCATAAAATCTCTTACCTGACCTGTTTGTTCCTAACTTCTCTTTTCCCAAAGTCAAGACCTAGATGTTATTTCTGTTTTTTAGAGACATCAACAGTTCTCTAAAGTACTTTCAGAATCCATCCCAAACATTTAAGTACAGAAAGAATGCCCTATTATAATCTACAGATTTAACCTATCCACCCTCACATGCTGTCGTCTTGTCCGCCACAAGCATCTTCAAGATAAAACCATCTGTCTTAGGACTAATATTGCTGTGATGAAACGCTATGAGCAAAGCAACTTGGGGAAGAAAGGGAATTTATTTTACTCAGTTCCATGGATTAAAAAGCAATGAGCCACAAAAGATCACACATGGTATGAAGTCACTGATAAGGGGATATTGACCCAGAATCTCAGAATACCCTAGACACAATCAGCATATCAATAGATTTCTAAAAAGATGGAAGGAGAGACCCCTGGTCCTGGAAAGACTGGATGTAGGGGAACGCCAGGACAGAGTAATGAGAGGGGGTTGAACGGAGAAAAGAGGGAGGGAAGGGGGCTTATGGGACCTTCGGGGAGGGAGGAAACGGGAAAGGGGAAGTGATTTGGAATGTAAATTAAAAAAATAAAATTAAATTAAATAAAAAAAAAAAAAAAAAAAAAAAAAAAAAAAAAAGCAATGAGCGCAGGAACTCAGCCAGGACAGGAACCTAGAGGCAGGAGCTGAGCAGAGGTCATGGAGGGAAGCTGCTTGCTGGCTTGCTCAGCCTTTCTTATAGAGCGCAGGACCACCAGCCCAGGGTGGCAATACCCACAATGGCCTGGACCCTCCCCCATCAATCACTAATTAAGAAAAAAAACGTTTACAGCAGGATCTTAGGGAGGCATTTTCTCAACTGAGTTTCTTTCCTATGACTCTAGCATGTGTTGGGTTGACATAAAACTAACCAGGACAGAGTCAAATCTATTTATATGACCCTGGATTTTACCATAAATCTCAACACTTTAGTATCATCTGAACTGGATTGTATACCAAGCCAAAGTTAACTTCATGTGCTAGTTAAGCAAGGTAACTTCTGCAGAGAAATGGTATGATAATCCAGGTAGCAAGTGGTACCTCTAAGAGTGCACACACACCCCCAGAAGGAATATTAATGAGATAATGTACTTTTCCTCCCCAGAAGCCCATCCTTCAGGGCAGCCACTTGCAGCATGATGCATGATGACATTGTGACAGAGGAAGACAGCGCAGAGGCTCCTCCATCTCGTGTTCTTGCTGAGGCCATTTCAGATGTAACTAGAATGTGGTCTCCTTGATAGAGAATTCCACAAAAAAGATACCCAACTCTATTGTAGGAATCCAAGGTCAAGAAATTCCAGCTAATTTAGCATTTTTGTTAAACGGCCTACTGTGCAGACCTCCCCTCCAGCTAACTGCTCAAGTTACAGAGCTTGCTTGTGCAAAACTCCCCCTGCAGCTGCACAATACAGGGGAAGTAGTTTTAAAAGCCCCTTACTTTAAACGCTTGGGGCTATACTTAGGTTCCTCCAATAGGGACAAATACTTTCAACTGGCTATAAACTAAGGCTGAGTAGTCACAGTAGGGCTTATAGAATAAAGCCAGGTGTGGTGGTGTATCCCTCTAATGACGGTAGAGGCAGGCTGATCCATGATCCTGGTCTACAAGGTGAGTACCAGGACAGCCAGGGTTACACTGAGAAAAAAACAACGCCCCCACCCACAAATAAACAAAAGAAAGTTTTGCACAATAAGAATCAGAGAAATGATCCGGAGGTTAGCAGCACATGCTACTCTTGCAGAGGACCTGAGTTTGCTCTCTTCACCTACACTATATAGAAATAATATGCATTCCCAGTAAGAAATCACTCTCACACTTATCACGAATCTGGGTATGGCTAATTAATGCCTAAGGAAGAGCTGGCCTTGAATAAGTGTTTACTAACTTATATACACACTTTAGGAAATGCATTTTCATATACGCTGTCATCCTTAAATGGAGTTCCAGCCCCAGTCTGCACTTTGAACAATTTAAACAGAGACAGGAGTCTGCAAGTCTGAGCACTTGGGTGGATGGGGTGTTTGCACAGCAGAGATATTGCCAGAATTATTTTCATTATACCATTATGGGTTTCCCCCACTAGTTGATGGCCTGGTTCATCTTGCCCACCTGTCAGAATTACGCTTTCCCTGCTAAGAGCACAGGGGACTTAATGGCAGACCAGGACTTAATAGTAGCTGTGACCCTGAGCTGCCCTGTTAGAGGCACACGGTTCTGTCCTTCATTTCAAGTAAACACCCGTTTTCCTAATTGAATCATTTTTCTTACAACTTTCTAAAGACATGGTATTGCGTTTCAGGGTTTGGACACAGCCCAAACTCAGCAATATCCACTGCCGGTGTGTGAATCTTAGAAAAACTGGTTGCTAGCATCGTGTAGGTCTAATTTTTGTCCTCCTTCTGAGTGCGGTGAAACTGGTTCCTTGGGGCGGGTTGAGCCTCCTTGGGAGGGAGGCGTCCAGTGAGCGCTCTCGGGCGCCTCCGGACTGGAGCGAGGCGGAGAGGGAGTGAGCAGCGCTGCTCCCGCCTCCTACCTGAGCACGTCGCGGCTGAGCTGCTCCGACACCACCGCCTTCAACCGGCGCCGCTCCCCGGGCCCCTTCCTGCCAAGCCCCGGGGACCTTAGAAGGCCCGCGGGGGCCGCGCCGCCCGCTCCACAGTGAGCCATGTCGGCCGCAGAGCCTGGGTGCCAGGCCGCGCGGGACCGGGACGGGGGCGTTCCCGAGCCCAGCAGCGCGCCGCAGAGTCCGCCCCGGAAGGAAAGTTCCCGCCCCACCTAGTTTGCAGCCGGTCCCTAAATGCCGCGGACCCGGCCCCGCGCGCCTAGGAATCAAAGTCCGCAGCCACGTGACCGGGACCTGCTGCGCAGGCGCACTCGCTCTGTTTACGTTGGCCTGTTGTCGCCCTCCTAATCTCCCTGAAGGGAACCGTACCCCAGAGCTTTAATCTGTTCTTTCTTCTTACTGGTTGATGTTAGTCAACCGTTTAATGAGTGTTATGGAGAAGTGACTTGAAATCAAAGCGAGTAGCGTCTGTATGTGTTCTTCCTGGAGTGTCTGCATCCTCTGCCCTCTATCTATGAAAGATGGGGGTGGGGTGGGGTCACCAGAGTTTTCCAGTAGTGAGTATTAATGTCCTGAGCAAGGAGCTAGACAGGCATAGTTGGTGTAGCACAAGTTAGATTTTAGTATGCTGAGGGTCATCTCACAAGGCTCACACACTATTCCTGTGGTCCTAGGGCCATCTCCTTAAGGTTTGCTTAACTGGGTGATGTATCTTAGCTAAAGGTCATGTAAGGGTCCATGATTTGTTAAAGAATGATACCTAGGACTCAAATAGTATGTAAACACAAAGAGTGTTTTATTCTGCAGAAGTCCAGCATGCTGGGGTCTCCCATTACCAAGACAGACAATCAAGTGAGCTCCGAGGCCTGATGTAAATAAAGCACATTAGGAGATTCTGGGTAGGTGACCATCTTGCTCCATCTCTAACTGTATTCCATTCCAGGGTGGAGGGACTGAAAACTGTTGCTGACTCATTGCCTATGCTTCAGGCCAGGTGGATGGTCAGCTTCTAATGGCAGGGCAGTTTCTGACTAGTTGCCTGAAACCTGGGGTTTTTCTAGTAACTGATTTGCCTGGGCTTGTCTGGATTTACCCAGTTCTTAGGCCTAGGATCCTGGACTGCCAGTTTGAAGCCTGTCATGGAGTCAGCTTGTCTCAGACTAACAGACCGGCTGCAAACTAGAGACTCTCCAGGCACAGGGCAGATCAAAGTTACATCTCTCCAGTAGTGCAGAGAAGAGCACTTCTTAGTCTCTGTTTATGTACTGTCTACTGGCATTATGGGATTCTAGGCCTGTGTCTGATTATCCTAAGTGATGCCGCTGGGTCTTGGTTATCAGGTGCAGCCTTGAGCGTAGTGGAATTCCTGGCTAAGCTATTTTTACAAATCTAAAAATGCACGTTTTTTGTTTTGTTTTGTTTTTACTATGCTCATTACACCTAGAGCTCAGCTTTAAGGAATAAATGATTTGGATTAAGAAAACCTGAAGGTTAACCCTCTCCACTATTCACAGCTCCCTGCTTTCATGCCTGCTTAACTCCTGTCCCATCTGGTTTCACAGCCCAACTATTAAGTTATCTGCCATTTTTTTAGGACTTCCTCACCCCAATAGTCCTTCTTAAGTTGTAAGGCTTTTATATGTATTTTATTTATAAAATTTTATTTTATAAGTCAAACATGTGACTCTAAAGACTCCAAGCTAGGATCTGCTTTTATTAGTGCAAATGTGCAGTGTGTCGGGTCCAAATGAAATTCCATCTCACCAAATTCTGGTGGTTAGATAAAAATCAGCATTCCCCGGGAACGTTGAGGCCAATCCCGTTCTACCAAAGGAACTATCTGTGGTGTGTGCCAGCATACAAAAGTTCATGCTAGCCTCCAGAATCCCTCATTGTCACAATTACCTGTTACACATTTTAGAGTTCGAGTTAGCATGCTGCCCTTCTTACCTCCTCCCCAACAGTAAATGTCTCCAGCTCATAGGCTTACCTCATTCTCCTTATAACCCTGCTATTTCAGCTATGCTCTTCCCTCCACTTCCCTCACTCCTTTCTTTTCTTCTCCTTCCTTTCCTCCCTCCCTCTGCCCTCCTGCTATCTATCTACCTACCTATCTGTCTATCTACTGTCTGTCTGTCTGTCTATCTATCTATCTATCAATTCATCATCTATCATCATCCATCTATCTACCTACCTATCTGTCTATCTACCTACCTACCTACCTATCTATCCATTCATCGTCTATCTATATCTATCTATCTACCTATCCATTCATCTATCTATCATCTATCTATCTACCTATCTACCTATCCATCTATCTATCTATCTATCTATCTATCTATCTATCTATCTATCTATCTATCATCTATCTATCTATCCATCTCTGCTCTGTTCCTGCTTCTCTCAAGGCCAGTTCCAGTCTGCTGATCATGTTCAGTCTACCACTTTCTCTGCTCTAGACTCTTCCTGATGCCACTGGCTGTTCTCTCCCTCATTTCTGCAATAAAAGTGTTCCCTTAACCATACCATGCCATCCATTTATAAAGTGTTCTTATCTCTGCACCTGAGTTACCTCCATATATATTTTTCCAATTCCATGCATTTACATGCAAATTACATCATTTTGGTTTTTAATTTACAGCTAAACAAATTTCCATTATGTATTGTCAGGTCCAAAGGATACCCTAAACACCCCCAAAAGGGCAGGTCCCTGACTTGGTCCAAAATTGAGTCTAATTTCAGATTAAGCTGGACCGTAGAAATATTTCTGTCACTTAGATTAAATATTTCTCAGGCAGTTGTGAATCAGATTTTTTTTTAATGATTTAAACTTTTTTTTTAAAGATTTATTTATTCATTTAATCTATGAGTACACTGTTGCTGTCTTCAGACACACCAGAAGGGGGCATCGGATCCCATTACAGATGGCTGTGAGCCACCATGTGGTTGCTGGGAACTAAACTCAGGACCTCTGGAAGAGCAGTCGGTTCTCTTAAGCGCTGAGCCATCTCTCCAGCCCAAATCAGGTTCTTTGAATGCCAAAAAGGAGTCGTTTCCATTGCTTCTGGTAGAAGTGGCATTTGGTTCTCTATTGACATACATCTGTGGCATTTCTATTAGCATATCGAAATCCATGCTAGCCTCTAGGCTCCTACAGTTCCCTATTCACAAGTACCTGGTATAAATGTCTGTGTCCACACTAGCCTCTGGGCCCTACTCATCCCCCCCACAGCCTCTCTTCCTCCACTGCTAGCTTCTAGGCTATTGCAGCTTGCAGGCTTCCCTCCTCCCAGATACCTATCCATCCTCTCTGTGAAAGCAAGGATTTTCCCCCTGCCCTGACTATTCTCATTCTCCCTGCTTTAGACTTTCCTGATGTCCTCTCTCTCCTAACTACAATAAAAACCTCCCCTCTCCCAGCTATGGAGTGTCCATTTCAGTGGTTTCTTTACCATGCCCCCATTTACACGTATATGTAATACATTTTCATTACCCATTCTTCCGATGATGGACATATAAACTCATTCCACTTCCTAGCTGTTGTGAATATAGCATCACCAAACATAGTTGAGCAGGCATCTCTATAGTACAATATAGAATCCTTTTGATGCCTTCTAAAGATGTTTTCTCTCAAAGAATTAAAAAGCAAGAAAGAAATGTTGCCAGAAATCCTAGGGAGTCCCAGTAGAGAGCCATTACCTGGAAAACCAAGGTCCCCTTGTTGGAGTTCTTAATTTCATATTAAAATAATTTAAGAATGAAAACAGGAGCTTGAGTACAGTTTATTATCAATGGAAAAGGAAAACTCCAGAGCAAGCTGTAAATCTTTTTAAGTCTAAGTCTATTTGCTAGGTTGTAAAGCCCTGTTTCTGCTTCTTATTTTCTGGGTAGATAGGACTACAGCCATATGCCATTGTGCCTAATGAGTATTATCTTAAGGGAGAGAAAGGCATAATTCCTCAAGCATATTTTAAATATAATGTCTGTGTTGGTTAGTTTCTGTCAACATGACACACACAAGGTAGGGCCATTTGAGAAGAAAGGACCACAGCTGAAGAATTGTCTCCATCAGACCAGCCTGTGGACAAGTCCGTGGTACATTTTCTTGAATACTGATTGATGTGAGAGGGCCCAGCCCACTGTGAATGGTGCCTTCCCTGGGCAAGTGGTCCTGGGCTGTATAAGAAAGTATGCTGAGGGAGCCATGGGGAGCAAGCCAATAAGCAGCATCCCTCCATGGTTCCCATCTCTACTACTGCTTGAGTGCTTGGTCTGGCTTTCCTCAAAGATGGAAGCCCCTTCCTCCCCCAGTTGCTTTTTCCAGACAGTACCCATGCTACTTAGAGTAAAAACCACCGAGTTTCTCCTCAAAGGATACTTTTTATTTAGTTCATCATTTTCACCTAAAAGTTCTTTTCCTGTTTCCAAGGACTCCTCGAACATCTTAATATTAGGGAAATGTTTATACTTCTCCTGGTAATGAGTATATATAGGCTGCCTGGAGGTCTATGTATGAATGAAATAATTTGGCATATGCTGGATGCTTCAGGGCAAACCTCCTAAAAGTCCTGTATGAAACCTGATTTGAATCCTTGCCATCCATCTGCTGGAAGAGTATGGAAACATCTAGGTCCGGCACTCCAAAAGCTGCTCGAAGCCTAGTTGACAACTCCTGTTCTGTTATATAGCCATCCTCATCAAGATCAAAAAGTTTAAATGACATTTGCAGGATCTTCTCCGTGTTGGATGGGTTGCACAGGACAGTTAGACCTATCACATACTCTCGGAAGTCTATGGTGCCATCCTGATTCCTGTCAAAGAGAGAAAAAAGCTGTCTCAAGGGCTCTGAAATTGGGAGTTTTAGATAACTCGAGAACTCCTCAATTCCGATCTTGCCTCCTTTTGAGGAGACCGCAATGGAAGCATATTTGTCCAGGTGCTTGTGGATATTGTCCCAATCTAATTTTAGTTTCCGGCTGATTTTTGTAAATTCCACCAAGCCAGCTTCCATGGGTAGTTGAAGTGCACCAGCAGAAATCATCAGTCTGCAGTCTTCAAAACTGTGATCCGTTACAGGCAGCTTCAAAGCATTTGCCATGTTGATTCGGACTGCATTGGCAAAAAGGATGGGGTCTTTCTTTTCTTCTTCACTTGGGATATAAACAGGCATGAACTCAACTTCCACTCTAGTGAAGGGTTGACTCAGAGTCAGCATACATACCTGGAAGCCTGAGAACCCATGCCAAGTCCAGGTCACTGTGTCCAGGGTGTTGGGGTACCTAAGCAGCACTGGTTTCACAGGGACACCTGGGGAGAAGGCTCCTAGTTTAAAAGTGACAAGACAGGAGCGGTTGGTGCACAATCCTTCCGGAAAAATCAGAATCTGCGGCCACTTCATTTTAGATTTCACTCTTGTGAGGATTTCATTCCGGGTAGTCTTTCTAGAATTCAGGTCTTCTCGTTGCACAAGCACAGGCTGAGTTAACAGGATGCATTTCCCAGCCAATGGGATCCTCACAACCTGACTATCAGAGACCACCGAAGGGAGACCAGCCACAACAACAGCGATTGCGTCAAAAAAGGTGGAGTGTGGTGCGGTGACAAAGATGGGGGCCTCCTCTCTGGTGGCCTTTCTCCCTTTGACCTTAACCAGGAACCCAGCAAAAAAGAACGCCAAACAAAACAAGAATATGAGGGCCGGCTTTATCAGATGCCTCCTCCAACTTCTCATGGGTTTGGTAGGTTGGGTAGGCAAGTTAATGGCGGAGAGTACGGTCACTGGCCAGAGAAGGATAAGGAGGAAGACAATGCAGGACACCCGTATGGGTACCAGCACAGTCCCCAGGATGATGGTGCAGGCCCAACGCCAAGCACTCATGTGTGTTTGGTGAGTGAAGGGGCTGGCCACTGCTGGAGGATATAAGGACTTGTTCACCTCCTGCACAGTCCTGCTGTCCCAAACCTCCGCCTCGGTCACGGTGTCTGTGGTATCTCTGCGCTGAGGTAAATGAGCCATGGAGCCTGCTTCTCAGTGTATGGCTTTCTCCACATCCAAGGGCCACGGCCGTTTGCATGTAAGTAGCAGCCTTATAGCTAATCGCTGGTTAATAGGAAATGATGCACTACCTTTAAAATTGGGGGGGAAAATCCACAGCAGAATTAGAATCTGATCAAGAGAACAATCGTGGCATGCTGTTGTTTTTTCATCATACATATGGTTAGTAAATTTTCACATAACAATTTCTGGTATTAGATTACTCCTGTGTACTTACTAAGGAGATATGAAGTTGAATGAATAAATATGAATCGCAGCTTTCAAAACTTAAGTGGCAATGCCAGTAAAGTTTGCTATGGGCTGCTGTGAGAGCTAACTCATGGACTTCGTCCGTTGTCCTTACAGATTGATTTCTTTGATGATTTCATTCTCTTTATGCCAAGATGTAAAAGGAAGGGCTCCTTAAGAATGGCTCAGCGGTTAAGAGCACTGACTGCTCTTCCGAAGGGCCTGAGTTCAAATCCCAGCAACTACATGGTGGCTCACGACCATCCGTAAAGAGATCTGACGCCCTCTTCTGGTGCGTCTGAAGACAGCTACAGTGTACTTAGATATAATAAATAAATCTTTAAAAAAAAAAAGAATTTGTGTTATGAGCCCTTTCCCATACATTGAAATTTATGAAGAATAGATTTTAAGAGAGGAAAAGGTGGGGAAGAGAGTAATAGGCTCTGTGACTGGAGAAATTGGTAGAGAAGGAACGGAACCAGCAAGGTGGGGGGGAGGGGCAAAGGGGGTGGGAGAGAGCAGCTGACAAGGAGGAGGAATAAGAAGAGAACATGATGTGTATGTATGAGATGCCATAATGAAATCCACCCCTTACAAAATTAGTCATTTACAAAGGAAAAAAACAATTAAGGTACATTAATTCTAATAGACCAGAATTGACCATAGCATGTGGGGTTTATATTGTTAAGATTAGTGAGCCAGTCAACGTTCTAAACTGAAAAAAAAACTCGACTAAGATAAGATCTACTTAACTGTGTCAGCACTGTCTCCAGGAGTCCCGTCTTTCCTGCGGTCCTTGGGGAGTCATGGAGCCCAGTTAGTGTGAACTAGGCTCTCTTCTGGATCTGGAAGCACTCACAATCCTGACCTCACCTGCACTGAGGGCTCCTGCAGTGTTTGCTAACTGCTAAGCTGAATTCCTTTTCCCAGAATGAAAGTGACTGTTTAGGTCCCTGAGTTCACATCTATTGACACGTATCAGGTTAGCCCTACAACAGGAAGAGCTATGGGTACCAAAGCTTGGTAAGCAAGGTGGGATCTCCGTGGAAGGTGACTTCCAGGTGCCAATATTACACAAGGGGAACTGGCAAAGCTACATGTTAAAACTTGTTCTCACATCTTTAAGTTGGTGATACCCCCCTACCATGCACTTTTGTTACAAGGCTCTAGTATATGGTTGTAAACAATGGAGCTTTTATTGTGCCTAGAGCTTACTAGAGCACAATGGGAATTCTGAGGACACTCTACATTCTTCTGTCACTATGAGGACTGTCTGTAATGAAGGAAGTGTCACTAAGGCGCTGTGACTTGCCAGGTCACTAATTGCCTCTTTTGACAGAGAGGATATCCCTAGAGTGGACAGCAGTGACAGGATCAACCCTGTTTCCCTTCTGTGACTTGTTATTATACAACGCACATTTCTACTTCAGCTTTCTTTAATTGCATTCTGTGGATGCTTCTTAAGAATTCTCCAAGTTCTCCAAGCTTCTGGGCTAATATCTGCTTATCAGTGAGAGCATATCATGTGTGATTTTTTGTGAATGGGTCACCTCACTCAGGATGACATTCTCCAGTTCCACCTACTTGCCTAAGAATTTCATGAATTCATTGTTTTTAATAGCTGAGTAGTATTCCATAGTGTAAATATACCACATTTTCTGTATCCATTCCTCCGTTGAGGGACATCTGGGTTCTTTCCAGTTTCTGGCTATTATAAATAAGGCTGCTATGAACATAGTGGAGCATGTGTCCTTATTGCATGTTGGAGAGTCCTCTGGGTATATGCCCAGGAATGGTATAGCTGGGTCCTCCAGTAGTATTATGCCAAGATTTCTGAGGAACTGCCAAACCGAGCCCAGAAGCTTGGAATACCCAAGGAACAATTCACATATCAAATGATACCCAAGAAGAAGGAAGGAGAGACTCCTGGTCCTGGAAGGGCTCAATATGGCAGTGTAGGGGAATACCAGGAAGGGGAGGCGGGAGTGGGTTGGTTGGGGAGCAGGGGGAGGGAAGAGGACGTATGGGACCTTTAGGGAGCGGGGGAACCGGTAAGAGAGAAATCATTTGAAATGTAAATAAGGAATATACCTAATTAAAAAATTTAAAAAAAAGAAACAGTTCTCACACCATCTTTCTTTTTATACTCTGTGGGCCAGATGTGGTGTAATATTTGACTATAGCATTGTATTGCAGCAGTCAGTCCCTAACCCTCACCCGTGATCCTAGTTACTTGTACTCCGCCAGGGTTTAAAAAATATAAAGTGACAAACATCACTGAAATGATGCATAAGTGTTGTAAGTTGTACAGTAGTCTGAGCAGTGTGATAAAATCTCCCATCAGCTTCATCCCACCTGGAGATGCAAATCATCTCTGCCCAGGACAGCGGGGCTGTGAGAGCCTCTGTCCACTTAACTTTCAGATTGACCGTCTTGATGTTCATCACTTGTGTAAAATCAAGTCCATGTATTGCTCAGTGTTTTTTAATCTCACCCACTAATGGCCCCGAAATGCCAGAGAGAAGCCATAAGTACTACTTTTAATTAAAAAGGTGGATATTTCCCATGAGGAATGAAAAAAAAATGTGTGCTGTGAAAACAGAGAAAAAGGTTGGTGCTAATTTGATCATCACACCTCAGACCGAAAGAGTCACAGCCACAGTAGGTGGTAAGGACTTAGTTAAGACGGGAAAAGCATCTATCATAGAGGGTTTGGGTCATCCGCACTTTGGGGTCTGCTGAGGGTCTTGATACTGCATTTATTCATAAGAAATTGTCTGCATGCCTACAATGCAATAGGCCGTTATTCTCTACAGCGTACATCAGCTTTTAAAAAAAAATTATATCTCGCCCTGTAAAACTTGGATTCTAGGGTCCAAAGGAATTACAGTATTAATTTCTTGCTGCACGGAAGAGGTAAACAGATATTTTCCTACTTGGTTGATGTGGAACATACCAGTTTCAAATAGAGTTTAACCATTTGTCATAAATGGAACTTGAGATCCATTTCCTGAAAGACTCATCTAGCCAAGTTATTCAGATTCCTTTAGAAATTAAAAAGCCATGGGAGTTGATGCTGCAATTTTTTTTAATTAGATATTTTCTTTATTTACATTTTAAAAGTTATTCCCTCTCCTGGTTTTCCCTCTGAAAATACCCTATCCCATTCCCCCCTCCCCCTGTTCACCAACCCACCCATTCCCACTTCCCTGTCCTGGTATTCCCCTATACTGGGGCATTGAGCCTTCTCAGGACCAAGGGCCTCTCCTCCTTTTGACATCCAACAAGGCCATCCTCGGCTACATATGCAGCTGGAGCCATGGGTCCCTCCATGTGTACTCTTTGGTTGGTGGTTTAGTCCCTGGGAGCTCTGGGGGGTACTGGTTGGTTCATATTGTTGTTCCTCCTATGGGGCTGACAGCACCTTCGGCTCCTTGGGTCCTTTCTTTAGCTCCTCCATTGAGGACCTTGTGCTCAGTCCAATGGTTGGCTGAGAGCATCCACCTCTGTATTTGTCAGGTACTGGCAGAGCCTCTCAGGAGACAGCTATATCAGGCTCCTGTCAGCAAACGCTTGTTGGCATCCACAATAGTGTCTGGGTTTGGTGACTGTCTATGGGTAGAAAATATAGTAGAAACAATGTTTTAACAATGAAATTAAAATGTTTGCCATTGCAGATCTGCCTTTTATATTGTGACCCAGCTCATATCATGAATGTTTGTAAGAGGTGCCACGTGTTAACAGGATAAAGGGAAACAAGGAGCCAAATATAAACCATTTTCTCCAGGTACCTTTTATACAACTGTGCATTTTAAGGCTGATGTTTTTCTGTGAAAATACAATGAAAAAAGAATTATACAGATTTCTTTCAGTACCATGTGTCACTATATTTATTTATAATCAAGCATATTAAAACAGGTATTTTTTTCTAATAAAACATAAATTGAGGAACAAGTTTTTAAGAGGAAATTCCATGAAAGACTCCTTGTAGGAGATAAAGTCAGTCTCTCCTAGTTTCTTCCCTCAGGAATGCCCATATCAGTCTGTTCACTATGTCTGGCTGGTCTTGCTGAAGCCAGTGGCTACCTTCTGACAAAATGGTGAGTCTGAAATAGTTTTTAACATAAATCTTTGTGACCTCGGCCATCTCGACCTCCATAAACGCATCTTCTTCTCCCCACAGAAGCAGTGTTGGGGTTGTCACCATGTGATGCTTGAGAGGCAGGCAGCTGTGAAATCAAAGCACACTGGCTTGAGAACCACGTTCTTAACATTCATGAAGGTTGCACATTCCTCAAAGAAGATAGTAGTATCTCTTCCTAAAGGGCTGAAAATTGGTTCTTGGGAGGGTAGAAGACCAGGTAAGGACCCTGGGAAAGGGTGAATTTGGAGGAAATGTCTTTAAAAGCTCCCTCTGGAGGTAGTGATGAAAGATAATTGTAAAGTACTGCATTGAGTGCTAAGGCTGTTCCAACATGCTGAGTGTGTTAGAGAACATAATTGCAGTACTCAAGACGCAAAGGCAGGCCATCATTGCAAGTTCACGGCTAGCCTGGGTTACACAGAATTTCAGGACAGCATGGGCCAAAAAGAATAAGAGGCTAGAATTATGGAAAAAACAAACAATGACCACATAAGGACCTTTTATTCTTAACTGTTCTATGTTTTAAATTTTCTATGAAAGAAACTTATTAATAATGGGTCTGGGGCTAGGGAGATGGCTCAGTGCTGGCTACAACCATGAGGACCCGAGTTCAAGTCTACAGAGCTCATGCAAAGGCAAACAAGGAGTGTAAACATCTGTAGTCCCAGCACTGCTATGGAGAGATGGGAGGCAGAAACAGGAGAGCCCCTGGAAGCTTTCAGGTCAGTTAGTTTGGGGTGTGTAGCAGAGAAACAAAAGAGACTTTGCTTCAAACAAAGTGCCAGAAGGTGAAGGCTGACACCAAGTTGTCCTCTCTGACTGCCACACAGGTACTGTGTAATATGAGCACATCACCATCACACACACACATGCACACGTGTCCACGCACACAGATACACAGAGACATACATGCATACACACAGGCACTCACATATGCACACTTGTGTGCACACACACACAGAGATACAGACACACACATGCACAGACAGATACACAGACAGACATACATGGACACAGATACAGATACATCCACACAGAAACACCCACAGAGACATACATGTACACGCATATGCACACACAGATATACACAGACACACACAGATGCACATACATGCACACACAGGCACACAGGCATATGCACACATACAGACATATGCATACACACACGCATATACACAGGCACACAACACATATGCTCCCACAGAAAATGATGTCTCGGGGGGGAATGTGTGTGACATTCTAAATAAGCGATAAACTTAATTTAAAATAATAAAGTATTATCTCTTTAGATTGAAGTATTTTACTTAACCTAAAAGAAATTATACTTACCTAAAAATGTTTCGATAATGGTTAATTGGACCACTTAGTGCTCCAGGCTGAGAAAAGACATAAACATAAGCTTCTAGATCTTCCGTTGTTAACTGGCGTCCTTTCCTTCCAATGCCAGTGCTCTGACTGGTAAACAGGTGTTTCAAAGCCTAATTAAGCAAAAGAGGATAATTTAAAACTGTCAGTTATCTGATAATAAACTCTTACTTTAAAGGGAGCTGGGGGCTCAATTGATAGAGTACTTGACTAGCATGCACAAAAACGTGGCTTGAGCCCTAGTACTGCTTAAACTGAGAGGGTAGCACATGCCTGTTATCCCAGCACTTAGGAAGTAGAGTCAAGAGGATCAGAAGTCAAGATCTTCTTTTCTACATACCAGTTCAGTCAAGGTCATGCTGGTATTTGTGAACCTTGTCTCAAAAAATAAGGGGAGAAAGTATGGCAGTTGATGTTGGGGGGATATGGTAGTTGATATGGGAGGATGTGAGGGATATGGTAGCTGATGTGGGGATGTGGTAGTTGATGTGGGAATATGGGAGTTGATGTGGGGACGTGGTAGTTGATGTGGGGTGTGGGGATATGGTAGTTGATATGGGAGGATGTGGGGGATATGGTAGCTGATGTGGGGGATATGGTAGCTGATGTGGGGGATATGGTAGTTGATGTGGGAGATAATGGTAGTTGATGTGGGGGATATGGTATTTGATGTGGGAATATGGTAATTGATGTGGGAGGATGTGAGGGATATGGTAGTTGATGTGGGGATATGGTAATTTATGTGGGGATGTGGTAGTTGATGTGGGGTGTGGGGATATGGTAGCTGATGTGGAGGATATGGTAGATGATGTGGGGATGTGGTAGTTGATGTGGGGTGTGGGGATATGGTAGCTGATGTAGGGGATATGGTAGTTGATGTGGGGGATATGGTAGCTGATGTGGGGATATGGTAGTTGATGTGGGGGATATGGTAGTTGATATGGGGGGCATGGTAGTTGATGTGGGGGATATGGTAGTTGATATGGGAGATGTGGTAGTTGATGCCGCAGATATGGTAGCTGATAGGCAGTGATAACTTGTAACTTTTGCTCTAGCTGAAGGTCTCATTGCTTATAGATGTAATTCACATTTCTGCTTTCCTAACATTTATTTTTTATTCTTCCTTTTCAATTCCTTTGCGTATTTCCACCCTACTGGAAAGCATCCTATCTCGATACCTCTTCGCATTCTATAAGACCCTGCCAGGTAGTTCCCCTGCCAAGCCCTTCCTTCATATTTCAGCTACTGTTTAGTGACCAGAGAGAGATCCTTTTTTCAAAGTTACTCAAACCATAGTAGCAAACGCTTTACTCCACAGCCCAGTTCATATCCCGTTTCCCAGCAGTTTCCTAAGTAAGTGGGAGTTTGAGGAGATGGCCTTTGGTGTCCTTAACACCTCTGCCGGTGTTTTCCAGTCAGTTTTGTCATTTGGCTTTAAAATCCCAATTGCTTTTAAATTGCCCCAGTGATCTGCCCTTGTTTCATGGAGCACTGCTCTACACCATCATTTCCCAATGCACAGACAACCTGTTCAGAGCCATCGTCCTATTTGTTTAAAATGTGAGTCCTAGAGTCTCCCGAGATGGTTCACAGGTAAAAGGGACTTGCTGCCAAACCCAAGGACCTGGGTTCGAGTCCCAGGACACATGCGGTATAAGAAGAGAACTGACCAATGGAAATTCTCCCCTCATCTTCAAACCACCACACACACAAGTAATAAAAATGGAATGACTTTTCACATGTTGATCCTTCTACACAAAAAAATACACGTGCAAAAACATGAAATGACATAAACATGAGGTGATTAATTATATTATTTGTAATTGAAAATGACCAGAAGAAACTCAGTGCCATCAATTGAGTACTTGTTGAATAAATTCTAGTTCAGTCACACTCTGATGTACAAAGGGCTCTTAGTATCACATGTAAAGATAGAGACTATTTCTATATGTTTGCCTGAAGTGATCGCTAGGTTACATTACTGGGTGAAAAGAAGAACAAAATAAACAGAATAGTAGGGTAGATGCTAGCATCTACTGTCCACTGTCCACTGGGAATTAGGGTAAAGAACCACTTTATTGTAATAAACTCAAAAACAAAAGTGTCATCGGCTAGATTAAGGTAGCCACTACAACAAGCACTTGTCCAGCCTCAAACTATATACTTTGGTGAACTTTTACACAGTTACAATGGACATTCTGAAGCCCTGGAGCTTCAATAACCTTTTAGATGCCCATTATCAATTGAATTTTTATGTACTTTTTCAATACACACACACACACATAAACACACACACACATAAACCCACACACACACCACAGAGAGAGAGAGAGAGAGAGAGAGAGAAAGAAAGAGAGAGAGAGAGAGACAGAGACAGAAATAGTGACAGAGAGAAAGGGAGACAGAGACAGACAGAGATAGGGACAGAGAGAAAGGGAGACAGAGTCAGAGAGACAGAGAGATAGTGACAGAGAGAAAGGGAGACAGAGACAGAGAGACAGAGAGAGAGACTGATAGAACTAGAAAAAATCATATTGAGTGAGGTAACCCAGACCCTGAAAAACAAATGTCTCATGTTCTTTCTTATTGGATGCTCCTAGCTCTAAATCATCAGATGTGAGTGCATATCCTGTAGTAGCTACAGAAACAAGGAAAGGAAATCAGGACCATTGCCAGGGTAGGGGGGTTGCTGAGTAATAGAGAAGGAAATGGCAAGGTACACGTACATGATCTGATCAGGAAATAGGAAAGGAAATGTTCTTTAGGGAGAGGAAGGGAGGTCAATACAGAAAGGGGATAGATAAAATAACAGTAAGGATGTTTGGAAAAGACGAAAAAATATACTATTAACTATTTACCTAAAAACCCCATGATACATATAATCCTATGTATAAATACACATATACCTGGATTTGAATTTACAGTGCTCCCTCTAAGAGTCAAAAACCTCCTCATGAAAAACCCAGTACCAGCTATGAGAAGCCCACTTTCAAGGCTCTCTAAGTGATTCCCAAATCTCACAGGCTATTGCTATCGCTCTTGGTGGCCCCAAAGGGTGGAAGGTAAATCTTTAGTGCAGAAGACACCATCCACTTCAGAAATGGGATTCGGAGACCCCCCTAGGCTGGAACCTGACCTGAATACCCTTCCCTGAGGACTAGCTTGCATGACACCAGAAGGCACCGTGCAAGCTTCCAAAGGAGGGATTCCACCAGCAGTCCTACCCAGCTGTGATACCTACGAACCACATCAAGGATCAAGGTGACAAGCTAACACTGAGTAAGGACTCAATAATGTCACTTATACACTGATGGTAACCAACTATTCTCTAAGTGGATTTAAGAACCTGTCCAACAAGAGGGATACCATGACTGGTGCTGGAAATGTAGGTAACTCATGCTTGTGAAGTCATGGTTGTTAGAGGAGAATCTACAACTTCTAATTTACTAAACCAGCACAATCCCTAACAACAATCTATGAATATTTTGTCCTTATGCCCACAGATAAGTGTAGTCTTCAGTCTCATCAAGGAAACTTCTCTTTGCAACAGATAGAAATCACTATGGAAAACCACAACCAATTAAAATGCTGAATTATGGAGCCCAGTCCCAGTGGATACATCTACAAAATGTTTCCGCACATCCAAGGCTCAGTGAACATTTCAGAAGAGGGGGCAGAAAGATTTTAAGAGTCAGAGGATGAGGGGGGTTTACTGTGAGACTGTCTCCTCGTAATGTCAGAAGCTGCACCCACAAGTCTCACCAATAACACTGACAGAACAGCTGGACCAGGATGGTAACGATGGACACGCCACAGCAGATGGAGAAAAACCCATGGGGCCTCAACTCTACAAAAAGAACTCTAGGCAACAGGAGAGCTGGGGACAGGAAAGGTGGCTGTCCCCAAGGAAAAGCACTCGAATTGGTTGTCCACTGCCAGTGGCCAGCCCTGAAGACATACATTCAATAAAATATGTACTGAATAGGTTATGTGTAGGAATATATATGTATATACACACATGTAGTGAAAAAGAGACCAAGGATTCAAGGAGAGTAGGGAGAGGTATACAGGACAATTTTTCAGTAAGGAGAGGGAAGGGAGAAATATTACTAAATTATCATTTCAAAAAGAAAAGAAAAATCCCTGTGACTTGGTTGAAACTAGAGAAACAACTTTATATCCCTTTTACTAGTGCTGTGCCCTTTCTGTTTTTTACTTTTCCTCATGATCTTACCCTTGATCTCCTCTTGAAAAGCTATATCACACGCACATTTACAACTGTTTACACCGATATACTTATACATTATAGGCTACGACGTTAAGTCTTACAAAAAAATAAAGAGTTAAACGACATTAAGTAAAATGGTTTCCTATGAGAGAGGGAGGGAGTGGGATGGACAGACAGACAAGTCTGACTGCTCTGAATATGCTCTGTTTAAGCTCTGGTATGGACTGCTACAAATGTTTTATGTAATATCAAAGAAATTAATCCTGTCTTAAGTTTGTTTTGGAAATACAATTTCACGATTCATTTATTCTTTCTAAAAACTGTACACAGATGTTTCATGTGATGGAAATATCTAGAAACCTTATAACAACAATCACCTTGACATCCACATTGTGGTCTCTAAACGCCATTTCCCACTAAAGGACAGTTCCTTGAATAAATGAATAAATGATTGCTTCCAGACTGGGACAGGGAGTAACAGATTCCCAAGTAAAACATTAAATATTATCAGTTTAAGGGATTACACAACAATGAAACAGAAGCCAAGCTGCAGGGGCTCCCACTTGGCTGGTATGGAATAATGTGGACCTCAAAAACAGTAATGACTATATTTATTGTTGTATCAAATATATACTAATTACACGAAACATTTATACTGTCATTTTATACTTAAAAAACACCAAGCAGAAGATGTACAAAAAAAATCCCAGTTTTTTTGTAAATCAAAAACAGAATGATGTAATTAGAAAGTCACCATTTTGCATAATGTGCCGAAATAATAAACCTAGTATCAACACAAACCTGACACAGTGCCGGGAAACCGTGTCTGGGCTAACAGCTCAGAAGCCCACTGCAACTAAAATGGAGACAGCCAGATACAACCAGTTTAACTAAGAGGACTCATGAGGAAATACCCTTTTGAAAATCCTTGTCAAGTTAAAACCCAATTAAGCCTCTAGACCAACATCTATAACACAGGGAAGGCCTGGGTACCACACTGAAGCAGCCAGGGACAGAGTGCGAGGCAACCTAATTGCTTCAACTTTATTTGCTTTTTTGTTTATCAAGACAGCATCTGGCTGGTCTGGCACTCACTGTGTAGGCCAGGCTAGACTCAAGCTTGTGGCAATCTTTCTGCCTCTGCCTTCTGAGTGCTGGGATTACAGGTGTGTGCCACTATGCCCTTTTAAAAGAAAAGCAAAGAAACAAGGAATTTGAATCAATTTTAAACACCCTAACTGTGTGGAGTATTGGTATGACTTCCCAGTCAGCTAGCCAGGAGGATGAGGCAGAAGGGTTTTTCGTGCTCAGAAATTTAAAACAGCCTGAGAAATTAAACTTAAATAATAATAATAATAATAATAATAATAAAACTTTAAATTAAGTCTTTTTTCTCCTATCCTGCTGATGAACCTGCTTAACATATTTGCACAATAGAACTTCCAAGGTGGCCAGATTACCTTCCTGACCTGATACGAAAACATAGCAGCTCACAACAACAGATGTGGGTCAACCAGCCATTCTGTCTTTCTTTAAACTGACCTACCCTAAGTTAGGGGAGGGAGACCTTTCAGAGACTTAACCCCGACACTCTAGAAGAGATGGGGGTTTTGGTTTCCCAGGCTGTCTTTTCTCTCCATTCGTGCTGCACATGCGTGTTTCCTCATTCCCATCAAAGACCTTCAACTGCTACTTTCGTTTGTTCTTGATTGCTGTGCTTGAGGTTTCTCTGTTGATACCTGTCTTGTTAAAAAATTTTGTTTCTGTCAGACTTTCATTTTTTTTTCTTTTTTTTCTTCGAAAAACCAAAAAAAAAATTTTTTTTTCTTTCCTGCTTTTTAATTCTTTAACTGAAGGAGAAAATTACTGGATTCAAATTCTAGATGGTAACAATAAGATACAAAGCTGAACAGCCGGGCTTTCAAACACATCAATGAGATATAAAGGTAAGTAAGCCTGATAGGATGTCTTTTAAACCTACTATGTGGTTACAACGAGAATGGCCTCTATAATCTCATATGTTTGAATGCTTGGTCTCCAGTTCATGGAACTGTTTGGGAAGGATTAGGAGGTGTGGCCTTGTCGGAGTAGGTGCCACTGTGCTGTGGGCTTTAAAGTTTCAAAAGCCCCCACCCCACTGCCTGCAACTTATGGATCAGATATGAGCTCTCAGCTATTGCTCCAGCACCAGGCCAGTCTGCCTACTGCCATACTCCCCACTGTGATGATAATGGACTGAGTTTCTGAGACTGTAAGAGAATCCCCAATTCAATGCTGTCTTTTAGACCTTTTTTTTTTTTTAAACAAAATTTCAAATGTTCAATTTTTCCAATAAAAACTCAGGAGCCAGATGCTGGGGTAAAAGCATCCTTGCTCAGAGAGGCAGGGAGAGCACCTACCTGACCTTCCTCCGCAGCTGACATCCCAAGAGGAGTAAACCTCCTTCCCCAAGATGGCTCAAAAACCCCTTCAAATTCAATGCCCCCTCCCTTCCACTTCCTGTGCATCTCTCTATCTGTCCTCCTGACTCCCCTCACTTTATTTTTTCCTATGATCACTCCCGTCAACTGGTTGCTTGCTCCACTTCTTGACCTATGGTTGACTTTAATCCTGTTTACAATAAACACGAAGGTCTTGGCCTTGGATTAAAGGTGTGTGCTAGGGGTGAGCCACGCCACAAGTTAAAAACAGGTTTTGCCAGTTAAGAACACAATTTCATGGTTCACAGTATAATCAAATATCCTTCAACAATAAGTTGCCTTGGCCATGGTGCCTCCTCGCAACAATAGAACAGTAACTAAATCTACTAATTAGGTCTTACTATTTTATTTCTTAAAGATGGATTTTTGTTAAAATATTTGGCATAAATGATAAAGATAAAAATAAAGTGTTTGACTTACCTTGAAATCATTAATTGAGAACATAAATTCTGGGAACCGTGGTATTTGGAAGAAGTAATAAAAGCTGGATCTGAACAGCTGGGCCGGGTGCCGCAGTATATACTCTGAAATCAAATCGCTGTGTTAGACATCATCCAAGAGCTGTAAATTACTTACTATTGAGAGAACTTCTTACATCCATTTCCATTTTTAGACAATCCCATTAAAGAATCCATAAGCAAGGCTTCCATATACCCTTTTTCTCTTATTCTGATTGGCATTTCCAGTGTTTAGAAAATGTATAGCATTTCAAGTGAAAAGAAAGTTCCCCTCTAACAAGATTTCATTCCTTGGGGAACAGGAAGTCTGAATTACCCTGCTAGTCCTCCAAGCTCCCAGACCTAACAACCATCTTAGGAATTTATGGTGATGTAGTATCCTGTTGATTAAAAGAGTTTGCTTATAAACAGATTCAAATTAAAGTCCTTATCTTGGATCCTCAAAAGGAGCTGGACATTTTCTATGCATTTATTCATGTATCTAGAAAATTATTCATTCACTGACAGTTTTTGAACCAACTGTAAGCCAGGGGGTTTAGCAATGAACAAACAGAAAAGGCTCTCAAGAGATGATTTCCTGCCCTGTCTCAACAGTCACTCTAATGTCAGTGATACAGCTCAGTGGCATGAGGTCCAAAGTGAGCCTCTCAAAATGGCAGTGCTATTGACAATGTCCTAAACAGACGGACTTTGGCTGGGTAAACAGAAATCTCAAGGTTGGCTTTTGTTTACGAGGAACCTCCCTTGTTCTGTTCACAAAGGTCAACTACCACGGGTAAGGGCATCTTGTTCCTGGTCAATCCAAACAGTCAGTATCATCTCAAAGACCCCTACCTGCTGACCGTCATATACCACCTGCCTCCTTTTCTTTTTTTTCTCTTGGCCACTCCCATCCCCCAACCCAGAGAAGCCTTGGCAGTCTCCCCATAGGTTATTGATCCCCAGTAAACCTTTCTTTCTACCCCTGGAGTGGTCCAGTTGGGTGGTTTCACTGCACACTTGTGTATAAGTGGTAGAGTACTCTGTCTAATATGCATGAGGCTCTGGGTTCAATCCCCAGCAACACACATCATATGGAACATAGAACAAGGTAATCTTGTTGAGAGTGATAGTGGAGACAGGGGGTGGAGAGATCATTAATAGAGATGGCCAGAGAAGCCTTGGTAGGTATGGAGTGGTAAGTATTTTAATTATTTGGTAAGACACTGAAGACAAAGCAGGAGGAATCTGATCACACACGGCCTGACTGGTACTGTGTTCTTTTCTGCTTGCTATGGACACTTGGGTTTTATTTTTCATTTCGTCTGGAGGTTTTAGGAATACTGACATTGCTATGCTAGACGTTTTGTGAATTCATCATTGAAGCTTTATTCACTGTTGAATTAAGAGAAATCAACTGAAGGAAAACAAATCCAGGCAAAATATCTGAAAATGCTTAGTAGGGTTATAAGAAACAACAAATATGGGTCTTTCCTATTAAACACTATAAAACTTGTGTTTAGAACAAGTAGCTCACATTTTTACCCACACCCAAAGCCTCTACAAATGTTTTACTTGCTCACCCCGACTTTTGTTTACACAAAGGTCTGCTGGATATTCCTGGAATGAGATGGCCCTGAATTGATTCTTTTTCCTTGGAGCAGTGACCCCCTCCCTTTCCTTCATCTCCTGTGTGTCAATTCTTTTCAAACTAGCTGATTAAGATTGTGAGATCAAACCACAACCAAGGGGGAAAAGACACAGGCACCACCTGAGTTTGAATAAGAACCCAGTGGACTGACTTCCTGCCTTGATTTGTTTGCTCTTCCAAGCACACCCTCTTGATCAAGAGTAAAATATGCTTGTCCAGACGCTTCAGATGGATTGGGTGTCTCTTTCTTCTCAATCCCAAACTTATTTCTAACAGGGTTAAAGCTGTCCTTGATAACATGTTCCATAATTATTCCAAGTACTTTTCTTACAAAGCCAAGAATTAACAGTTTATCATATAGCACCACTAACAAATAGCAGCTACTTGAGGGTCCTGATGACTCAGCAGACATGCCATTGGACTTCTGTTACTTAATTTAACTGAGAAAAGTGTAACAACTCTTAGGGCATTTCAGTACCAAACACCTATGCTGCCCTACCTCGACAGAGATCACTTGGTGGAAGTGTACCAAAAATTCAACCATGATACTGAAAATATGCAGTATCTGTATAGCCTTTGGGACCCTGTCGTCTTCGATGATATAATTTGAGGAGAAATAGAAAAGTGTTGTTCTAAAATTAAAAATAATTTATTGTATGTGGTTTTGTGTGTAGGTATGCATATGCCTTAACATGCTTATGGAGATCAGAGAATAACCAGTGGAAGCCAGTTCTCCCACCGTGTGGGTTACAGGGATGGAATTCCACTCATTAAAGTTGGTAGCAAGTCCCTTTACCTGCTGAGCCACATCATCAGCTCCAAGTTCTGAACCTTTTGTTTCCTAAATAATTGCTGTGCGTCCCAGTAGTACCTGAGCTTCAGAAAACCAAACAGGAATACTTGAACAGGACAAAATTATAATTTTGCCAAAGCAAAATATAAGCATTGTCAACAGGGTGTTAATCAGTACTAAGCATGTGAGAGTTCCCTTGAAAACCATCCTCTCCTCAAAGGAGAGCTCCTGAGCATCCTTGTAGGTTCCCGCGATCCTTCGAGGTATCCAAGTGATGATCAGTCTATTTCATAACAATACTAAGGTATTATTTGCTTGTTTTAGCCATGTTGAAATCTGCACTGATGGTACAAAAGCAACAATAGAGAAAAACTTCTCTTTGAGCACAAATCAATACAGTGACCCTAACAACAAACACTAACGGCCATCGCGGTCTTCACTCCTGCACAGTTGTGGTAAATAAATCAGCTAATTAATCCAATTAAAAGCCTGTTTCACTTAACGATAACAAAACCTTAATTTTATTAATTCTCCACCTTGGAGCGTATCTTTTTAATAGACTACATAACCAGAAATAGAGGGCATAATAATTCTGCTACTCAACTAAAATATAAGAGTGATCTCAAGAGAAGCACTCGTCACCAGGTGGCACACACCTTTAATCTCAGCACTGGGGAGGCAGAGGCAGGGAAATCTCTGTGAGTTTGAGGACAGCCTGGTCTACAGAGTTCCAAGCCAATGTGTTCTACATAATGAGTTCTGGGCCAGCCAAGGCTACATAGTGAGATCCTGTCTCAAAACAAGATGTAAAGAAATGCACAAAAGTACAGATGAATTAATGAGAGGATGTTTCATTTTATTTTTTAATGGAACGCTATTTTTACTGGAAAGATGTAGTAGTAACTATCCTTAGTCAATATGGACCACTAGGCAGTCCTGTAGCTCTACATAAACCAGTCTAGCCTCAGGTTCCCAGAACTCTTCCTGATTCTGCCTCCTACATGCTGAGACCAGAGGTACCAGCCACAGCCCCAACCAATATTCTGAAAATGACTGCAGTGGGCAACTTAAAAGAAAACAACCCCTAGTGTCTGCTGTTGTTGATACGATTCAGACTTTCAACTGAAAATAAGGATTTTTGAGACAGCTTAATCTGATGCTAGGAGTTAAAGAAATTTTTAATATTGAAGACTTTTGTGTTGCATTGATTAGTGTGATTTTAAAAACACGTCAGGTATTGAAGGTCTGCATGACTTTGCAAGCCAACGATGTTTCAATGCATGATGATTCAGATAATCCAGTAAGAGTCATTCGAAGTGCTACAGAGAGCCACAGGTCTCAACATCTGGGATATAGTCTTGCTAGCCTTTATTAAATGATTACTTTTTTAGCTTGGTAAGGTATTAAGAAAACCCTCAATTATTTGAAAGGTTACTAAAGCACTCTAACTTTCCAAGCCAAATACACATGGCTAGTGAGGTTATGGATCTTAGAGGAGACCCTGCTGCCATTTTCCCAAACCAGTGTAATTCCTAACTGCATGCTTTATACCCACAGATAAGCACAGCATTCACTTCTTACCTCATCAAAGAAGCTTCATTCTGCAACAGACGGAGACCATTACCAAAGACCATTATCAACAGTCAAAACGCCAAGAACAACTGACCTTGAGATGCTCAGCCCCAAGTGATACATCTACAGTTCAACTCCTGCACCTAAGGCTCAATGGATATGTAGAGTAGTGGGTAGAAAGATTTTTGAGAGCCAGAGAGGAGATCAGGAGGTCTGCTGTGATGTTGTACCTTCAAGCTATGCCAGGGAAGCCATACTCATGAGATCTCAACAACATGGGTACCTGCCTAAACAAGACCTGAACAATTCCAACACCAGTTGCCATCCCAGTACAGTTAGGAGAAATCTCATGGGGTCCCACCCCTCGATGAAGAACTACAACTCCTCAGAGAGAATTAGTATTCTCTGGGGGATGAATCCCATGACTGGTTATCTAACACCAAGTAGTCAGCCCTAGAAACATATGCATGGCAACATTCGACAGACTCAGTGGTTGTGTTTATATGTTTATTAATTTGCATGTATATGTAACAACAATTACTAAAGACGAATTGGTCGTGAACTCGGGAGTGGGCATGGTCATGGGCTGGGTAGAAGAAGGAGAAGACTGGGATGTGAAAATACTTGTGCCTTTTCCTAAGACACATTTGTATGAGGCCAGATCTCTTCTCACACTTCTGTTCTAAGAACATATTGCAACAGATTGAAGGCAGAAGCAGAGAGAAGGGCCCAGCTGTCTTCTGCAATGCCAGAATTAAAGAGATTTGTAAAACGTGAAATATTCTTTTCACTAAAACTGATTTAGTGTAGTTGGTACTTTTGTTTAGTCTAGTTAGTTTTCATCAAGATTCAGTGTTTATGTGAACATGTAATTGGTTTTAAAAATGAACTGATATATAAATATATTTTAAATATCCCAATTTTAATTTCCTAAGTAGTGACTACTTATAGATATAACCTAGATAAACAAATTTCCTCAGGGTCTTTAATAATTTTAGGAGTGTAAAGAATTCCTGAGTTCAAACAGTTGAGGATTACTGCTCTAAAGACGACTTTTGCCATCAATAGCTAAAGGACTCAGAAAAGAGGAGAATTAATTCCTGCCAGGATTTATGATTTTCAAAGCACTGCCACCAGATTTCCTCCCTTATTCCTTTCCAAGTTAAGTGAAATATTGTCCAAAAAAAAAGAATAAAATTATATAAGCAAATGGGAAGCTAAATTTTCTTAGATTTTTTTTTCAGGAAGGTTTAAAAATCAAAGTATTAAGTTGACAGTGTAGCTCAGTGGCAGAGTGCCTCACTAGCAACTGTAGAGAACAGGGCTTAGTTCATAAAACACACACACACACACACACACACACACACACACACACACACACACAGTAAGAGCCGGGCTTGATGGAAAATGCCTATAATTCCAGCATTTGGGAGGATGAAGCAGAAATATTGAAGGTTCAAGGTCAGCCTGAGCTACAATGTAGGGCACTGTCGGAAAAAACAAACCAACATATTAAGCTGTCTAACATCATGTATTATGTGCCAACTTCGTTCAGTTGTTTACATTTATTTATTTATTTATTTATTATCTATGTATCTATCTATCTTTGAGTCCCAGTCTGTGTAGCCCGAGCTGGCCTTGAACATCTCACCCTGTCTTACCTCCCAAGTGCTCAGATTACAGATATGACCACCAACCATACCCAGACTTTGTTTAACCTTTAAAAGATTATGCTAACCAAATTTTGCTGTTTTGAATCCAAAGTGTCAGTGGTGATGGTGAATTTGAAGGGTCCAACTTAACATTACAAACCCCATTTTGTTTTCAGACTCCATGTTATGATTAACTTGCCCTTAGAATGAGCTCAGCTACTGAAAAAACTCCAATTTGTTCCAGGAACCATGCCACCCTGGCAACAACCACAATTCCCCTAAACAAACAGCTACTCCACTCTTAGCAACAACCAATCAGTTCTTAGAGGAAAGTACCTAATGTCTCAAAATAGATTGATAAAGCTAGCAACCATTGTTCATACTAAGCGGAGATCATTACTAACCAGTAGAAATGTGCCAAGCAAATGCAAACCAAACATGTAATTGCCAAGTTGAAAAGTCCCTTACCCTGCTGCAACCATGATAAAAAGGCAAGGCTTGTACCTGCTCAGTACCTTCCACACACAGTGTTGGAGAGATTGGGAGGGTCTGACTCTTTGCTTTTACATACCAGTTGGACTCCTGATGGTTTCTGGTGGTCTGTGGGGACCCTGTGATCTGGGCATAACAGAATTATTACATCGGCAGAAGTGGTTTACTAAAAGTTTAAACTCACCTGTAAACACACTTGGATGTGGGAAGTTAATAACAATGAGCTTCATTATCATCTCAGGGTAGCAGACGGCAATCAGCCAGGCAATCATGCCTCCCCAATCATGGCCGATCAGGACACATTTGCTATACCCTGTGATGGAGAAAAACATGTTGATGTCATTGCAAAGAAACAGGTGAAGTCATTATCTCACATAAAACAGTTAGATTTCTGAAACTATTTACCATTTTACCAGATATCCCCGATAAATTATACACTTTAAAAATATTTATTGAACAGGGCCAGTAGCTCGAATTCATAATCACAGTTCTTGGATGGCAGAGGCAGGGGTCTATGGCCAGCCTGGCTTACAGAAGCTGTCTGATACTGTCTCAAGATTAAAAAAAAAAAGTTATTGAGTCTGTTAATTCTTGTTTATATTTTAGATACTATCCCAAGCGCTGAGAAAAGGAGACTGTTTTCAGCCCTAAATGGGACTTTTGTGTCAACCGCCCTCCTCCCAAGGCTCAGGAAATATAAGGAAGAGGGGCTGAAAGAATATGAATGCTGGAGGTTGGAAAGCCACCCGGTGGAATGCTGTCTTCTAGACATGGCTCAGACGCTGCACTCATGAACATTGCAGCAGTGGGTACCCGCATACAATCCACCTAACAAACGTACTTTGGATGGAGCGGTTCATGAGACTGTATTCACTCTGAAGAGATTTTAGCAACTGATAGATAGTACTGGACCATGGCTGACTGATGAGGCAGGGCTGACTGCTAGTGCGTGGCAGGCTGCTGGGGCTGGGCTAGCTGCAGGGCGAGGCTGGCTTCTGGGGAGGGGCTGATTGCTGGGGAGGAGCTAGCTGCAGGGCGGAGCTAGTTGCAGGGCGGGGCTGGCTTCTGGGGAGGGGCCATTTTTCTTTCAGGGCTGAGGTTCCTGTAACCCCAGCTCCAAAGAATCCAATGCTTTCTTCTGGACTCTGCAGGTATCTGCCCACGCGCGCGCAAACACACACACACACACACACACACACTTTTTTAAAAGGTTAACCTACCTAAGGAGTCCAAAATATCCTTTATATCTGCAATTAGACAGTCCAGTTTGTAACTCTCTTGATGAGTAGGCGCATCGGACTCTCCATAACCTCTCAAATCCAGTGCAACGACTCTGTATTCACTTTTAAATTCTCTCAGTTGATGACGCCATGAATACCTGAAGGGAAAAAGAAACTAAGAACGTTGGCCTAGGGAGACAGCTCAGTGGTTAAAACTGCTTCCCAGTAGCAAGCCTGACTACCCGAGCTTGATCCTGAGAATGTATGTGGCAAGAGGAAAAACCCATTCCCAGTTTTTCTCTCTCCCCCCTCCATGCATGTGCTACGCCACACACATGCACACACACACAAACATAAACAAACGTTGACTAATATCAAGAATAGCATTAGCCAGGCATGGAGAAAGGCACTGTACCTTGGACAGAGACAGGAATCAGCTTACTCAGGGATTTGAGGACATTCTGATTGGTCAACATACTGACACACTACCTCAAAACCAACCAATAAACCAGAAAAGTAAAGGCTTCCTAAGTGGAAAACTTTCAGAAATCGCTCTTTAAAAAACTAGGCAGGGGCGGGAGAGATGGCTCTGTGGTTTAAAGCATGGGCTGCTCTTCCAGAGGACCTGAGTGTTGTTCTCATCACCCTCATGGTGGCTCATAACTCTGGTTCCAGGCAATATAACACTACCGTCTGGCCTCTATGGGCGTCAGGCACTCATGTGGGTGCACAGATATATATGTAGGCAAAACAGCCATACATATAAAATTAATTAATTTTATATTAATTAACTGCCTGCAACAGCAGGTCCAGCAAGTCTGACCTCCTTTTCTGGCTTCTGTGGGCACTGCAAACATATTTCACCAATATATACCTATAGACATAAAATTAAATAAATAAAAATTTGTAAGAAGAAGTTCATGGTCATCCTCAGCTACATAGTGAGCTCTGGTTACCTGAGTCCCTGTCTCAAAAATAACAACAACAATGAAAAATCTCCAAAAAAAAGAGTCATATAGTTGCATGGCAAGACGGGAAAGAGAGCCCTGTGAGGAAGCGCCTCTGATCATCACCGTTAGGAATTCATCTCTTCCTGTCTCCAGAAATTTATAACAAGGGGCCAGAATTTACAGAAACTGCAAAATGTCAACTATAACAATGAATATATTATATTCTTTCTAATTGTACTAAGAATAGTTATCGTTTAAATTGAATCTTATAGATTGAATTTCTGGATGGGATGAAAGATTATAATCCTTTAAAATAATAACAAGGAAGATAAACTTAAAAATTTTGTCAAAATGTCTAAATGCTGCTCTAGCTCAGGGTTTCGGCAGGGTACATAAACATAACACTTTCTTTATCATAGAGCCGTATGAGCCTGTCATTTTTGAAACTCACTATACAAAAATCTATTTCCTTCTAAAGTAGATTCGACTTATCTTACTCAGTCAAACTGAGCTCAGTATTTTAAGACATTTCGACAGTTGAAATTCTGGTTTGAAAGAGTCTGGAGACTGAAACTGAGACTGAAAGAATCCATCAGAGTAATGATGTAAGACAAATGTGTGTAAGGGCTGGAGAAAGAGCTTGAGTGTTTGAGAGCATTGGCAGCTCTTGCAGAGTTCTCGTTTGGAGGGCTGGAGAAATAGCTCACTGTTTGAAAGCACTAGCGACCAGTTTGGTTCCCAGCACCCACACTGGGCAGCTGACAACTGTAACTTGAGCTCCAGGGGTTATTATATAAAAAAGCCATGGAAGTAATTAATTTAAAACACGGAGACTTATGGCATTTTCTTCCTTAAATAAGCAAAGTTACTTCGGTATAACACAGAAAGATACCAAATTTTCAGGGTGACTGACTTATATCGTAGGACTCCGAAAAGCATCTGACACACACCCAATGAGAAATTATCACCTGAAAATAAGTCAGCTGTGCAGTAGTGAAGCACACACAGGTGTGTCAGATACTCACTCAGCAACAGGAAGAGCAATCCAATGAGGACTGACAATGCAGTAAGACAAGAGTGTGACGCCACAGGACGGAAAGATTGCCACGAAAGGTGTCAGATGCATACTTAATTATGAATGGCAGAGTGCCTCTGCTCCGCCCTCAGAATGTGACTCGCAGAAGTCTGTAGAAGCATTACTCATTAATGTGAGTTTGGTGTTTCATCTTAGATAAATAGTGTCTTTGGTCAGGCCATGGTAATCTTGTATAAAAGTGTGTGAATTTGAGCACACACATACCATAGGTATATGTGGAGGTCAGAGGACAACCTTGGGCTTCAGCCTCCTAGCCTTCGCTCTCCTGTCAGGGGTCTTCCTTGATTTTGTATTACACACACCAATACAGCAATCCCTTGAACGTTCAGTGAGTCTCCTGTCTCTGTTTCCCATCTCCTCATGGGGTTGCTGTGATCACAGACACTCACACTGTGTCCAGCCTTCTCTGCTGGGGATTTGAACTCAGTTCTACCTGCTTACAGAGCGTGTACTTTTCACCCACTGAGCCATCTCCCAAGCCCATGCCACAGTTATCTTGTCTGTGCATTGTACTCAAGGAAGAAGTTTTTTTCCTTAAATAGTCTCCTCTGTCAACTCATGGGATTGTATTATTTTCTTACTAGCTTTACGATTTGTAGTGGATATTTCTTGTTTTTGTATCTGAAGTCCAATTCATCCCTCTTTATCACTCATTATGCCCAATAATCAATAAAGTTCTGCCTCTTGGGTGTTTGAATAATCATGCCTCCTGCTTATTCTGATATGCCTGTTCCAGGAAATTGCAGCCCTGCCTTTGTTTAAAAAAACTTAATGTGACCACCTTGTCATGATTACTTTGCACCATGTCTTTGTTTCAGGAGGTTGTTATGGCCAATTTATGTTCATATTCTGTTCCTGTTATGCCACCTAATTAATTGCCAAATCCCCATTTGGAAACTCTCTACTTCTGAACTATAAAACTCCTTATCTTCCCCATGTCCAATGCTGATCTCTTGAACCCCACCTTAGGGGGAATGTACTGACTAGTTTTGTGTTGACAAACTTGACACAGGCTGGAGTTATCACAGAGAAAGGAGTTTTAGTTGAGGAAATGCCGCCATGAGATCCAGCTATGGGGCATTTTCTCGATTGGTGATCAAGGGGGGAGGGCCCCTTGTGGGTGGTACCATCCCTGGGCTGGTTGTCTTGGGTTCTATAAGAAAGCAAGCTGAGCAAGCCAGGAGAAGCAAACCAGTAAGCCTCTGCATCAGCTCCTGTTCCTGACCTGCTTGAGTTCCAGTCCTGACTTCCTTTAGTGATGAACAACAATGTGGAAATGTAAGCTTAATAAACCCTTTCCTCCACAACTTGCTTCTTGGTCATGATGTTTGTGCAGAAATAGAAACCCTGACTAAGACAGAGGAGACAGCCCATGTATACAAATAAAAGATAAAAAGCTGTTTTAATTAATTTGGCCATGATTTGTGTTGGTAGTCTTTCACCTCCCATCTGTGGAATTAACATTTGGAGGCCCCAGCAAGATCAGTTCCCCAACCTAAATTTGGAAGTTGGATCCTTCCCTCCGAATTTCTGGAACTAGAGCATCTCCCTAATGTGCCTGGGCACACTCCAGGGCCCTGGAGCATGCCACATACCTTCAGTTCGGGAGACTAACTAAGCAACATCTGACCATATACATATACATATACATTATACATCATATACACATACACGTACATATAGCCCCCATATGCTGTATAGCAGTAGGGAATTCAGTACAGGATTTATTGCTAAGGCTCCTTTCTCTCTTATAGCAAAGCCTCACCTCTCAATGGCCAGGTGAGAGGGAGGCTTGGAGCAATTAACTTTTGTTGAACTAGGGAAAGAAAGTCACACTCACTCAAAGAAGGAAAACTTTTACACAAGCAAATATACATAGACACAGATACATTCATGTACACATTTACATTTTCATTAGCATTCTCATTTACACATTAACATATTCATAATTTTGTTGGGCCCAACCACCTGTTTCATCCACTCCATAAGTATTCATGCATACTTGCACACACACACACACACACCTAGATTTACATATATATGTGTATGTGTAAGTATATATACACATACATATACTTATATATACATATATATCTATATGCATACATGTATACATACAGCTTAAAGATTTAATTAAGTGTGTGTATATGTGTGTGTGTGCATGTGTGTGTAGGGGCATGTGTATATGAGTTCAAGTATCTGTGGAGTCCAGAAGAAGGTTTCAGATCCCTTAGAGCGAGAGTTACAGATGGTTATGAGCTCTCTGATGTGTGTGTTGGGAACTGAAATCAGGTCCTCTGAAAGAGCAACAAGTGATCTGAACTGCTCAGACATTTCTGCAGCCCCAACCTTGGTTGGTTTGCTTGGAGACAGAGTCTCCCACTAGCTGGGCTGGATGGTCATTGAACCCTGTGACCTGTGTGTGTCTGCCTCCGAATGGCTGGAGTTTTAAGTGTCGTGCCTGGCTCTTTTACATGGGTCCTGGAGCTTGAATTTAGGTTTCATGCTCACAGAGAAAGCACCTACTCAGCTCCTTTTAGTCTGTAAAGAGTATAAATATCCTTTTTCCGGAATTCATACACAGTAACATATTAGGCTCACATTTCAGCTATAAACTAAAACAGAAATGGCTGCAGTAATGAAACAAACAGAAACATAGCCCCTGTCGCACATCACAGAAACAACCCTTACTGCACTGAAACAAGACTGTTTTTATACTCTGGTGATTGTGGTTTGGGTTTTTTGTTTTTGTTGTTGTTGTTGGTGGTGGTGGTGGTGGTGTGTGTGTGTGTGTGTTTTGCAGTGATTTTGTTGTTTTCCCAAAATGGGATCTTAGCAGGGCAGATCTGGTACTGCTATGTAGACCCAGCTGGCCTCAGGCTCCTTTGTCTTGGCCTCCCCACACTGGCATCACAGACATGTGCCACCAATGCCGAGCTTTTCTGACAGTTTCAGACAATAGCAGAGATCATGCAGAAAAGCAAACAACGAGATGACCTCTTCCCTTATGATTTCTGTTAAAATATTTCAGGATCCTGGTTTGCCAGGCAGGACCCTTTGAGGTGTGGAACATCCTGTCTGTCCTCCTCTGGAAGGGTGACACCCTACTGCCTCTGTGCTGAGCTGAGGATGAGGAGCCTATGAGGAGCCTCTGCCTGTGTTTACACAAGCATCCCAGGCAGCTGGAGATGGAGGGACTCACAGAAATCGCCTGGGTCAGCTTGAGATATTTTTAAAAGAGATGCAAATTGAGGTAGAGGGAGAGGAAAAAAAATCCTTTGACAAACAGCCATATTTTGGGCTGATTTAGCTAAAGTTCCCACAGATGTGTTATTTTCTCTAACGCTTCCTTTGGATTCAAGGCAGCAGATGCAGAATCCTGTTGCTTTTGTGCCCCGTATGATAGTACACGGTAACTATTCCCGATTCTCATCTGTCTTGGATAACAGTGGTAAATCTAGACAACACATTACACTTTATGGAGCTTCTGGGTTTTAAAAATTACTGTGTTCTTTTTTCTTTTCTTTACGTTTGTGTCTGGGCGGTTGTCTGCAACGTATGTGTGGGCACCTGCAGAGACCAGGGAGATGCTGGATCTCCTGTCCCTCACACCTGAGTGGTGGCTGCTTTACCCAGAGACATCTTCCAGACCCCTAAGGGGCAGATTTTGAGCATTTGCTGGTGCGGTACGAAGGTACTTTGATTCTATTTCTGCAGAAATATTGTTGAATGATATGTAGGGTCCTTATTCTACTTGACTTTTCTTTCATTGTGATAAGACATTTGAACCATAGCAACTCAGGGAGGAAGTGATTTGTTTCATCTTATGGTTCCAGGTAGCAGTCTACCACCAAGGGAAGTCAGGGCAGGAACTGAAGCAGAATCCTTGGAGGAAGCCTCTCTCCCTCTCATATAGTTTGCTGGCTTTCTTACCTAGTCTAAGTCCATCTGCCTAGGGATAGTGCTGCCCACAGTGGCCTGGGACTTCCTACCTATCTCAATTCGCAATCAAGAAAATCCCTCACGGACAAGTGAGGCTAGTTAGATCTTAACAATTCTTGAGTTGAGGCTCCCTCTTTGAGTTGACAGCAATACCAAGTAGGACATTCCTTCAGTCACAAGTGGACTCACTGCCTTTGCTGTGCATTGTGATTAATGCTTTGGAATAACATATAATAGTAAGGGGCCATGTCATGTACGCCGTAAGGTTGAGTCTTCCTTTATACATGTTGCAAATTGCATTGGGAGTTTTTCCTCCTTCTTAATTAGGTTGACTCCAGATGGAAGAACAGATGATAATGTTCATCCAGGCAGCTAAATACAGAGCAGGGTGGAAATCCTTAAATAGGAGAGTCTTCTCAGGAAGAGAGACCTATAGGCTTCTTGCCCTATCAAAATTAGGTAATGGATAGCACTTTGCCATGTTGGGTTCTTTTCTTCCACCCCGATCTATCTGGGACACTAACATTCTCAAGGCACTTGTCCACAGTATTGCTTTCATTCATAAAATAATGACTAAATTGTGTAAAGGTAACATTGCTTATGTTCTTCACAGAGCTAGATGCATTTGAGGTTGTGAGAGCAATCTGGCTGTGACATGTGTTACCTCCTTGTCACCAGCATTGATGTGGCTGGACTGCTTGGCTGGGGGGGGGGATCTATCTGCTTCTTCCTTCATCACTCCTAAAGCTTCATGCTGGGTGGAAGAGACAAGCTTCCCCCATGGAAGAGGGCCTTTCCTCAGTCAGTGGTATGTGGGAACTGTGCATCCTTCCTAGAACCTCCAAACAAGCTCTCAGAGCTAGCTGCATTTTAATCGGAACTTTGGGTGACACCAAGTCTTTAAGTCTCTAAAGAAGGTGAAGAATTTGTAGTGGTAGAACTCTAGATTCAAATGTTAGCCAATATTTTTGAGTTGCCCCAGAGAATGACTTTTTTTTTAATCTACTCCCTAATGTAATCTGCTATCAAAAAAGAATTCCTTTTCACCCCAGCATCTTCTTTCTCTTTTAGATGTGCTACATTTTCTTAATTGGATGTTACTTTCATCTGTTTTTACTTAGGTCTTTTGGGATCAACAGAAAACCGGCAATGTTTCCCTCCATAACTGCTATTGACTGTATAAATACCCTTTAATTCACACACTGAAGCAATTTGCCAAAATGATAGTATTAAGATCAAGGCTTTTACAGGATGCCATGAGGTTAGAGCTCTTATATATGATATTAACAACACAACCCAGCACAGCACTCACGAGAGTTAACCAATCCCCTCTTCCCCTTTTTCCTTCCATCACACAAGGATATGATATTAGGCCCTCGGAAGGACAAAGCAACCAGACAACATTTTGAAAACAGGGTCTAGGCCCTTACAGATACCAAATCTCCAAGGGCGAGCATCTAGAACTGTGGGAAGGAAATTTCTGTTCTGGTATTTTATTCTAACCACACAAATAGGCTCAGATAGTGACCACTGTGAATTTTTGGCTATAGGTGGTACTTTTACATTTTAAAACATTTATGCCTTTCACGAAGCCTACATTCATATGCACTAATGGTAAGTACTCCCTTTCGCTGCTCCACAAGCCACACTAAAGCTCCCTGACGAGTACTCCAAGACCGTGGTTTGTTCAGTCTCTCTCCCTCACCCAGGGATATCTTTTATCCACAGCAGTTACTCCGCAGGAAATGTTTTATAACTGGAAATTTCAGAAAATTGAAACATTAGAAGACGTTTTTAATCTTCAGAGGAAAAATCAGAGTTAGGGGTGGTGGTACCTGTAAGTATAGCACTTGGGAGACTGAAGTACTGGGGTGTGAGTTCAAGGCCACTGTGGTGGTTTGAATAGTATGGCCCCATAGACTCTTGTATTTGAATGCTTGGTCATAGGGAGTGGTACTATTAGGAGGTGTGGCCTTGATGGAAAAAGTGTGTCACTATGAAGGTGGGCTTTGGGGTTAAGCCCAGTGTGACGCACAGTCTTTTTCTTCAGTCTGTGCCTCCTCCAACACTGTGTTTGCCTGGACTCTGCCATGCTTCCCACCATGATGCTAATGAACTAAACCTCTGAAACTGTAAGCCAGCCCCAATTAAATGTCCTTTATAAGAGTTGCCTTGGTCATGGTGTCTCTTCAGAGCAGTAAAATCTAAATTAAGACATCCAGCCTCGGCTACACAGCAACAGCTGGTCTCAAAAAATTAGGATGGTCGTATATGTATGTATGTTTTTAGATTAGGAGTGAAACTATTGCTGTGACTTCAGGAACATTCAGGAGTTATCATCCTGGGAAATGATCTGCCATTCTGAGAAAGGGATTCTATGGTAAGTTCTACACTTAGAATGTTTGCCCTTGTAAAATTATGACATTTAACTGCGGTTATAATAGAGTTAGGTCACGAGTGATCCGACCTCATGGAATTAACCTCAAATTTACCCTCTGTTGCTTTCTTGCCTTTCCACCCTTTATCATGTGATCATTCAACATGGCAGCCCACACTGGATCTTGATCCTAGACCTCCCAGCCTCCAGAACTAAGCAAAACAAAACAAATAACAACAACAACAAAAACAGCACACCACCACCAATGACAACGACAAACTCTATTCCTTTCAGCGGGCATCAAATGAACTGAGCCAGAATGCTAAGTGTTAATGCAAGAGAGACAAATTAGTCGGTACGTTTACCAGAATTCTGGAAATCCGTGAAGCAGCAACATGAGCGGTTTGCCCCTTTCTCCAGCAGCAACATAGTGAAATCTTAACCCCGAGTCCTGAAAGTGGAAGAGTATGGAGTATGTGATAGCAGGCATCACCATACTAAGACATTTAGTAATTCCCTGTCACTAAAAACATTCTCACTTGAATTACTTTAACACCAAGAAATAGATATTAACAACATATTATCAATAGGTTAACCGACCGATTCACCTTTGTGGGGATTCCCTTTGGAATAGCCCCTCTTACTGGCTCTGCTACAAGGTCTATGTATATATTTTGAGCTTCTGGAGCAATGTTACAATATAGCTTTTGTCTTAGTGAGGTGTCACATTTCATCCCCTGCAGGATACATAAATAATTCTGATCTGAATTTCAATGTTGCTAAGTGTATCTCACATATTTTTTTCTCAGTTGCCGTCAAGAGCGGTATCACTTATGTAATTCACACACACCCCCTTCTCTTATTTTTAGGCATCTCCTTCCCACACTGTGATCTTGAGTGTTTTCATATATGCTCTCCTTTCCTGCCTGTTCCCTGTCACATCTGTGTTTCTAACAGTGGAATATACCAGTGCCCCAGAGTTCACACCACATTTGGGAGACGATTACCTCCAGAAAAGGAAAGGACTGGGAACAAGAGAATACTGCAGACACCAAGGATATAAGAACACAGACAAGAAAGGAAGAGAGAAAAGCAAAATCCCCAGAAGTATGAAAGACAGTACAAGTCAAAGCTGAGCATGGACTTTGTCTCCAGCCTTTAGAGGCAAGTGTCTCGAATGTCATTTCCTTCGACTCCATCACCTCGCTTTAGAAAATGGGGTCCAAGGGCCGAGGCTGCAGAGCAGTGGCAGAGTATTTGCCTTTGGAGCATGAGGTCCTAGCTTCAGTCCCCAGCAATCCCTCCCTCTAAATGAGGCCCAAGTAAGTCACATAAGTCATGAAGGTCATGGGAGTCGCGGGAGAGCTAAGGACTGAGTTCAGTGGTAGGGCACTGGCCTGGCATGACCAGTGCGTCCCCCAGGATCACTAAATGAACAGATGTTAAGAGGAATGAAGTATCCAGGTGACTAGAAACACCACTGTGTTTATTTCTTTGTTCCGCTTCTGTTGGGGGAGGGGAAAAAAGGCATTCTGAGGAACTCAGGAAGAGTCATAAGCTGTGTTTCATCCTTAAGTTGGACACAATTAACAAATGTGACTTTGCTGTTATCTTTAAAAAAATATTTTAGTGGTGGTGAGTCTTGGGAGAATGAAGCACTATGACCACCAGACTGGATTTAGTAAAGATTGTATTGCACTGGGTATATGCAGGTCGATACTTATAATGATGAATTATAAATTATACTAAGTTATAACTCCGTTGGCCTATGGGTTTGTTTTGTTTTGTTTTGTGGTCCTCTTCCTTTTCCTCTCCTCCTCCTTCTTCCTCTTCATCTTCTTCTAATTCTTCTCGAAACATGAACAGAATTCTTACATCAGTTTCAGGCTCCTCTTGCCTTTCTGAATTCCAGTTGCTGGGGAGTTTAGCTGCTGATAAAACGTCAGGACTCAGTAACACAAATATCTCCTTGTATGCTGCCTTTGAAAGGCTTGTGAGTCAGACTGTAGGTCGTGTCACAGAGACTGTATCACTCCACCACCTGGCACCAGGAAATAGAACGTCTGTGGGCCGTGACAGAAGTTGGGACGAGCACGGACAATGAAAATCTGTTGGCACGGTTGACACTTTTATTTAAGCACGGCGAATGAAGCTTTATTAAGAAGTGGGCACCTACTTTGTATTCCATTCTCTTTTATTCCTGACTTCTTGCATCTGCTTCCTTCCTCACAAACACAAACCATTTCGTATCGTTTAGTGCTGCCTAGGTCATCTGAGATTAGAAATGACTTTCCAAAGAATTGTCCATTCGCTCCATCTCAAAATCTTGACAGCAGGGCAGCGCCAGGAGCGTTATTCTGCAGCTGATCTGAGCCCTAAAAGGCAAAAAAGGTGACAGGAGACAGCTTCTCCTTGCCGTAGGAAAGGGAGCAGAATTATTCTGAGTTGCTTCAGCAGGAGGAGGATCCGGTTAGAGAAATTTCACATTCTGAAATACGCATCCCCAAACCCCAACACATAGGTTAAGGAGAGAGTGGAAAGCCATGATACTGACCCATGGAACAGCCCCCGCCCGGTCCCTCCTGCCTCCCCTGGGGTCCTCCGGGTGCCCGCAGCTATCGGGACGCATCTCGGAATAATCGCTCGGTGCCCTAGGAACCGCGGCTCCTATGGCTCCCACCCGCGACCCTCTCCCTCCCGTCTCCAGGCCAGCGCCGGCCTTCACCTTGATGCGCACGTAGCAGTGGGTCCCCAAGGAGGGGTCGTTCAGGCACGCGGGAGGGTTGGCCCGGGCCGCCCGGCGGAAGGTCTGCGCCGGCGCCCGACCGATGCTCCACAAAAGTTTGAGCAGGTGGACGGAGGCGCACAACCCGCAGTAGCCGTACACCAGGGACCAGTAGAGCAGGGCGCGCAAGGCGGGCAGCAGGCGGGGCGGGCGCGGCGGGGCCATGGGCGCCTGCGGGAGCCGAGCTGCGGCGTCCCTCCCGCGCCCGCCCGCTCGCCCCGCACACGCCGCGCGCCCGGGCCTCGGGGACCGCGCAGGGCGAGGCCCGGGTTGTCCTCCTCCCGTGCCACGTCTCTAGAGCCGAGCGACATGAAGGCGAGCGGAACGCCATCCCCGGGTCCCGCCGAAGAGCCTGCCTCTGAACAGGTCCTAGTGTCCCGGGTCCCAGAAGTCGCAGACCTTTTCCCGGATGTGAGAACCGCGGAGGGCGGGAGGGACTTTTGTGTACTGAACCGTGGTAATTATTTCTTCTGGTGGGTACCTCTGACAGTCTCTTACATGTATTAACTGTTCCTTAACTGGGTTCAAAGTTACCAAACACTCCAGCCAGAAAAGGCAAAAAGACACTTTAAACCAAGGCACAAGCAATCAATTAGCTTGTCCCCACCCTTAGCAAGGACTCCTCCCTCCTCCCTCTCTTCTCCTTAATGTTCGTTCCCATCCCCCTCCCTCCTCCTGCCTCCAATGGTGTAGACTCCACAATAGTTTATCAGCGCCCCCCGACTCCGTTAAGAAACATTCTTTCTTTCTTAGTCTTCTTTTCCCTTGCTGTTTCCTTTCTTTCTCTTCCCTGACCTCCCTTCCGTGTGTGTGTGTGTGTGTGTGTGTGTGTGTGTGTGTGTGTCCTTCTAGAGATGCAGTTACAGGTGACTGTAAGCCTGTGCGCTCCTCCCCCCTGGAACTGAACTCTGGTCCTCTGAAAAAGCAGTCAGTACTCTTAACTGCTGAGCCATCTCTGCCCATTCCTTCCATCCGAATAGCCTAGGGCTGTTATAAGTGTATCTACATAAATTATTTCTGTGTGAACATTTTTTTTTTCCTATTTCACCTAGAAATGAGACTGTGAGATCGGGTGGGTAAGTGTACCTTTGGCTTCCCGTGATAGAATCAAACTGGTTTCCAGAATGGCTGATCTGTGCCAGAGGTGTTGCTTAGAGCCCGGGTCCCATTCTTGAAGCACTGTGTTCTGAACTTTTCTTAATTTCACTTGTTTCAGAGGTACAGAGTGAACACTTGATTCTCAATAGGAGGCGCTATCTTCTGGAAGGAAGGCAGCTTCCAGAGGGCAGAGCATGGAGGAGAGGAGCTGGGGAAGTGGATGTTTTAGAACAAAGTTTAATGACACACACATCTGAATATTCCACAAAGGCTACCGTGTTATTACCTTTAATTACCATTAAATGATGAAGAAAAAAGAATAAAGCACAACGTGCATTTATTTCCTAATAGCAAATAGTACCAGGCATCTTCTGTATGACCACACGTCACTCAGATACACTCTTCTTGACAAAGTGTCTACACTAATCTTCTGCTTGGTGTTGATCCCTGACCCTCACCCCCATGGAAGCCGGAGTGGTAGGCCTGCATGTACCAGCTCTGGGCGGTACCCACAAATGCTTTTGTTCTTTGTTTTTAAAGTGAGACTTTCCCACAGCTGAGTTTGAGAGTTCCTCATCATTTACTACAAACCTTTCTTAGGCATAATGTGGTTTTTCTTTTCCCTTAGTTTGTCTTTGTCTCTTCATGAAAAAAAGCTTTAATCTTGGTGAAGCCAAATTTGTTAATTTTTTTCCATCTTTTTAATGTCAGGTCTAAAAATTCTTGGTCCAGCTTAGACTAAAGATTTTTAAGTTTCCTATTGTGTTTGTGATGGTTTTCGTATAAGATGTGAGGCTTCATTTGGGACTCTTTAGTGGCCCAGGTTGAGATGCCCAGCCTGACTCTGATAAGTCCATGTCTACAGGGTTGAATCATTGTCGTGGCTCTCTGGTTTCATGGGGGTCTCCACTCCATGCCATCCCATGGTCTATGGTACTGGGGTTGTGTCTTGTTTTTTTTTCTCTCTTCTCTCTTTTTATGACTCATGTTTATATGCATTTTTTATGTTCTTGCACATATCTCCTAATCCGTAGTGGTTTCTTTGGGGCATATGTTTAGCAGGAACTGCTATAAACCTAACAGAGTTTAACATGCAACTACTTGATTTTATGAAAGAGGATATTTTACAAAATGGTAATATGTTTTTAGTCTGGCCTTCCCACTACTCCTTTCCAACATGTGTTGATAGAAATATCTTAGCTAATTTAACCACTACCACACAGGGCTTCAGTTTCATTTCCTTCAGTGCCAAAGCAGCTGGACATCTCTGGATGTTCCTTATCCATCGGAATCTCCTCCAGCCTACATCTGGACCAGAATTAGCAAAGCCTGTGTATTCTTCTCAGTTCTCCAGGCTTCCAGTCAGGTGTAGCCAAGAGACTGGGTTGTGGTTAGCGGATTGTGATTGCAAGAGTCCTCTTTTAAGTCTGGTGATTAAAAACCTTCCCACAAGGGGTATAGTGGTTTGAGTGAGCACAGTCCCCATGGGCTCATGTTTGAATGCTAGGTCCCCAATTGGTGGAACTGTTTGGGAAGGATTAGGAGGTGTGGCCTTGTTACAGGAGGTGAGTCATTGGGGGTGGACTCTGAGGCGTCAAAATGCCCATGCGATTCCTAGTTAGCTCTCTCTGCCTCATGCTTGTGGATCAAGATGTAAGCTATCAGCTAATGCTCCAGCCCCATCCCATGCCTGTCTGCCTCTGAAACTGTAAGCCCCCAACAAACTCTTTCTTCTATAATTACAGCAATTGAAAGACAACTAAGACACTCTTCAGAGTTCTTTCCCACTTTTCTTTTTTCTTTCTTATTTTAGTATTATTATTGTTGTTTTGTGGTTTTTTGTTGTTGTATTTTTGTACCAGAGTAGCACAGGTTTTGGTGCTAATGACCTCTCAGAAGCCTGCACATTTCAAGCTAATGGGCTTTTGTTTTTTCCCCAAAACTTTGAAGTAGGAATTCTTCTGTTCTAGTGCTGTTGCTGATAACTCATTTCTATTTTGTGAAATAAAAATACTCTCTCTTAAAAAGCCATTTTCCTTGCTTGGTTACAAAATTTTGTGTATGGAATTGTGGTGGCCACTGAAAAAATGTCTTAGATGTGGTTTTATTGCTCACGGGTTTGGAACGTTATAATAACATTGGAGTGTTAAGATAAAAAGATTCAACCAGGCATGGTCGCTCACACCTCCAATCCCAGTGCTCTGAGCTTGAGATAGGACTAATGGGTTGACTCAAAAGGGATAAGAGAGGATGCACAACACACATCTCTACCCTCCAGACACACACACACATGCACACACACACACACAAACACACACTCCACAACACCTCATATACACATGCATCACCCATTACACACACCCCCAAACACACATACCACAGTACACATCCTACACCCTCATACAACACACATCACACATACATACACACCCCACACATTACACACGCTACACACATACCCCAATACACACCCCAGACCCCCACATACACACCACATACACACACATACCTGCATGCACAAAGCAAAGCAAAAACAAAAACCATATCATGTACTCACATAGAGATTACAAGAATTTATTTTTCTCAATTTTAAGAAAATAAAAAAATAATCAAAAAATGACTTTTGTTATTCTTGGTTTCTGTGGTTGGCAAATTTTCTAACACATTCTAATACAGTAAGAGGTGGGGTAGTAAACATTTTGGTTTTTTAAAAATTACATAGTGTGCATGTGGGTATATGTGAGGATGTCAGATAACAGCTTGCAGTAATAGTTTTCTCCTTCCATACTCTTGATCCTGGGGATCAAACTCAGGTGTCAGGCTAGGTAGCGAGCAGCTTCTACTGTGAATAGCAATAGGTTTGAATAAGAATGCTCCCCGCCCCTACTCATATGTTTGAATGCTTGACCCATAGGGAGTGGCACTATTAGGAAGTATGGCATTATTGGAGGAAGTATGTCACTGTGGGGGTGGGCTTTGAGGTCTCTTACACTCAAGCTAGCCTGGTGCAGCACACAGTCTCCTGCTGCCTGTGGATCCAGATGTAGAACTCTCAACTCTTCCAGCACCATGTCTGCCTGCCTGCCGCCATGCTTACTGCCCTCTGTAGTTTCCCTCTGAAATGGTAAGCCAGCCAGAATTGAATGTTGTCCTTTGGAAGAATTGCCATGGTCCTGGCATTTCTTCACAGCAATGAACCCTGACTAAGACACATACTGAGCCAACTTCATCGTTAAACACAAAAGCAACCATAGAGTGTAAATAAGTGTATGAAGTTGTGCTCCAATAAACCATCTTTCTTTTCTTCCATCCTGGCAGACACCAGGGGAGGTATAAACCCTGGAGAGTCACAACCCCAGGGGCTTGGTCCCAGGTTATAACTATTTCCTTTTCTTTTTCTATTGGGTGCTGCCAGGGCCTAAGTATGGCTTTAGACTCCCTAAGGCTTTGGGCTTCCCTGCTTTTCCAAAACCCCTCCCCAGCTTGTGGCTGACCTCCATGCCCATGTATCTCTCCTCCTTTGGGGTATTTTCATATAAACCTGAGACATATATAAATGGGAGGTAGCTGAGAGCTTGCCTGCCCTGAGGTTTTGTCTAATAAGCTGTCCTTGTGCTCCAGGATGAATCTGTTCTAAGAGGGAACCCAGGCTTCTCCAGTATTTCACTTACTCTGTTTCTCTGCACAGTTGATTTCACGGTGAAACACTAGTGAGAACTCCTTTAGTTCTTTTAAGACAAAATCCTCTCACTTCTACCCCTCCCTCCTCTGCCCCCTGTCCCATTCGTTCTAACGTGGTAGACCTGTGCCAGGTTTGCCACAGGGGAAGGCCCCATTTCCTGGCACTTTCTAGAGATCCAGCAGCAGCAAGGCATTCTGCCTGTACCAGATCTGCTCAGGGGAAGGCCGCATTTCCTGAGATCCAGCAGCAGCAGGGCATTTGAGAACCAACAGCTTGCAGGACATTCAAACCTTGCCAAGTCTGCCACAGGGAAGACCCCATCTCCTGATACTTCCTGGAAAACCAGCTATATGCAGGGTATTTGAGAGAAAAGGAATCCCAGGAGTACAGATACAAAGGCCTGCAGGACAGAGAAGTCACAGTCAGAGACAGCAAGACCAGCTAACACTGGAGATAACTAGATGGCCAAAAGCAAACACAAGATCATTACCAACAGAAACCAAGGCAACATGGCATCATCAGAACCTAGTTCTCCCACAACAGCAAATCCAGGATAGTTCATCACATCGGAAAAGCAAGAGCTGGATTTAAAAATCACATCTCATGATGCTGTTAGAGGAATTCAAGAAGGATATAAATAACTCCCTTAAAGAAATATAGGAGAACATGGGTTAATGGGTAGAAGCCCTTAAAGAGGCAACACAAAAATCCCATAGGGAACTATGGGAGAACATGGGTCAACATGCAGAAGCCCTTAAAGAGGAATCACAAAAATCTCTAAAAGAAACACAGGAGAACATGGGTCAACAGGTGGAAGACCTTAAAGAGGAAACACAAAAATCCCTTAAAGAATTTCAGGAAAACACAAACAAACAAATGAAGCAACTGAACAAAACTATCCAAGATCTAAAAATGGAAGTAGAAGCTTTAAAGAAATCTCAAAGTGAGATGTCTCTGGAGAGAGAAAACCTTGGAAAGAATTCAGGAGTCATAGATGCAAGCATCAACAATAGAATACAAGAGATAGAAGAAAGAATCTCGGATGCTGAAGATTCCATAGAAAACATTGACTCAACAGTCAAAGAAAATGCAAAATGCAAAAAGCTTGTAACCCAAAATATCCAGGAAATCCAGGACACAATGAGAAGACCCAACCTTAGGATTATAGGTATAGAAGAGAGTGAGGATTTACATCTTAAAGGGCCAGTAAACATCTTCAACAAAATTATAGAAGAAAACTTCCCTAACCTAAAGAAAGAGATGCCCATGAACATACAAGAAGCCTACAGAACTCCAAACAGACTGGACCAGAGCAGAAATTCCTCCTGTCACATAATAATCAAAACACCAAATGCACTAAACAAAGAAAGAATATTAAAAGCAGTAAGGGAAAAAGTTAAGTAACTTATAAAGGCAGACCTATCAGAATTACACCAGACTTCTCACCAGAAACTATGAAAGCTAGAAGATCCTGGGCAGATGTCATACAGACTCTAAGAGAACACAAATGTCAGCCCAGACTGATATACCCAGCAAAACTTTCAATTACCATAGACGGAGAAAACAAGACATTCCATGACAAAAGTAAATTTACACAATATCTTTCCACAAATCCAGCTCTACAAAGGATAATGGGTGGAAAATACCAACACAAGGCAGGAAACCACACCGTAGAAAAAGCAATAAAGTAATCTTTCAACAAACCCAATAGAAGATAGCTACACAAACAGAATTTTACCTTTAACAAAGAAGATAACAGTAAGCAACAATCACTTTTCCTTAATATCTCTTAACATCAATGGTCTCAATTCCCCAAGAAAGACATAGATTAACAGACTGGATATGTAAGCAGGACCCAACATTTTGCTGCATATAAGAAACCCACCTAAGTAACAAAGGCAGTCACTACTTCAGAGTCAAAGGTTGGAAAACAATTTCCCAAGCAAATGGTCCCAAGAAACAAGTTGGAGTAGCCATTCTTATATCGGATAAAATTGACTTTCAACCAAAAGTTGTCAAAAAAGATAAGGAGGATCACTTCATTCTGGTCAAAGGAAAAGTCTACCAAGATGAACTCTCAATTCTGAAGGTCTATGCTCCCAAAGCAAGGGAACCCACATTCATAAAAGAAACTTTACTAAAGCTCAAAGCACACATTGCACACCACACAATTATAGTGGGAGACTTCAATACCCCACTCTCAACAATGGACAAATCATGGAAACAGAAACTAAACAGAGACACAGTGAAACTAACTGAAGTTATGAAATAAATGGATCTAACAGATATTTATAGAACATTCCACCCCAAAGCAAAAGAATATACCTTCTTCTCAGCACCTCATGGTACCTTCTCCAAAATTGACCATATAATTGGTTACAAAACAGGCCTCAACAGATACAGAAATATTGAAATTATGCCATGCACCTTATCAGATCACCATGGCCTAAGGCTAGTCTTTTTTTTTTTTTTTTTTTGTTTTTTCGAGACAGGGTTTCTCTGTGTAGCCCTTGCTGTCCTGGAACTCACTTTGTAGACCAGGCTGGCCTCGAACTCAGAAATCCTCCTGCCTCTGCCTCCCAAGTGCTGGGATTAAAGGCGTGCGCCACCACCGCCCGGCTCTAAGGCTAGTCTTAAGTGCAAACAAAAACAATGGAAAACACACATACACGTGGACTTTGAACAATGCTCTTCTCAACGATAACTTCGTCAAGGAAGAAATAAAGAAATTAAAAACTCTTTAGAATTCAATGAAAATGAAGACACATCATACCAAAACTTATGGGACACAATGAAAGCAGTGCTAAAAGGAAAACTCATAGCTCTGAGTGCATCCAAAAAGAAAATGGAGAGAGCATACACCAACAGCTTGACAGAGCACTTGAAAGCTCTAGAACAAAAAGAAGCAAATACATCCAAGAGGAGTAGGCAGCAGGAAATAATCAAACTCAGGGCCGAAATCTACCAAATAGAAACAAAATGAACTATACAAAGAATCGACAAAACCAGGAGCTGGTTCTTTGAGAAAATCAACAAGATAGATAATCCCTTAGCCAGACTAACCAGAGGTCAAAGGAGCACTACCCAAATTAATAAAATCATTAATGAAAAGGGAGACATAACAACAGAAACTGTGGAAATTTAAAAAATCATCAGATCCTACTACAAGAACTTATATTCAACAAAGTTTGAAAATCTGGACGAAATGGACAACTTTCTTGATACATACCATGTGCCAACGTTAAAACAGGATCAGATAAACCATCTAAATAGTTCCGTAAGTCCTCAGGAAATAGAAGCAGTTGTTAATAGTCTCCCATCAAAAAAGAGCCCAGGGCCAGATGGGTTTAGTGGGGAATTCTACCAGATCTTCAAAGAAGAGCTAATACCAATACTCTTCAAATTATTCCACGAAATAGAAACTCAAGGAATACTACCCAACTCATTCTATGAAGCCACAATAATGCTTATACCTAAACCAAACAAAGACCAAAACAAGGAAGGAGAACTTCAGACTAATCTCCCTCATGAACATTGATGCAAAAATACTCAACACAATTCTGGCTAACTGAATTCAAGAATGCATCAAAACTGTAATTCACCATGATCAGGTAGGCTTCATCCCAGGGATGTAGGGATGGTTCAATATATGGAAATCCATCAACATAATCCACTACATAAACAAACTCAAGGAAAAAAACCACATGGTCATTTCATTAGATGCTGAAAAAGCTTTTGACAAAATCCAGCATCCCTTTATGATAAAAGTCTTGGAGAGAGCGGGAATCCAAGGCCCATACCTAAACATAGTGAAAGCAATATACTGCAAACCTGTAGTCAACATCAAATTAAATGGAGAGAAACTCGAAGCAATCCCACTAAACTCAGGGACCAGACAAGGCTGCCCTCTCTCTCCATATTTATTCAATATAGTACTTGAAGTCCTAGCCAGAGCAATCAGACAACAAAAGGAGGTCAAAGGTGTACAAATTGGAAGGGAAGAAGTCAAAGTATCACTATTTGCAGATGATATGATCGTATACATAAGCGACCCCAAAAATTCTACCAGAGAACTCCTAAGACTGACAAACAACTTCAGCAAAGTGGCTGGATATAAAATTAACTCAAGCAAATCAGTAGCTTTCCTCTACTCAAAGGATAAACAAGCTGAGAAAGAAATTAGGGAAATGACACCCTTCATAATAGTCCTAAATAATATTTCATACCTTGGTATGACCCTAATGAAGCAAGTGAAAGATCTGTATAACAAAAACTTCAAGCCACTGAAGAAAGAAATCAAAGAAGATTTCAGAAGATGGAAAGATCTCCCATGTTCATGGATTGGCAGGATCAATATAGTAAAAATGGCCATCTTGCTGAAAGTAATCTACAGATTCAATGCAATCCCCATCAAAATCCCAAATCAATTCTTCATAGATCTAGAAAGAGTAATTCTCAAATTCATCTGGAATAACAAGAAACCCAGGATAGCAAAAACTATTCACAACAAAAGATCTTCTGGGGGAATCACCATCCCTGACCTCAAGTTCTACTACATAGCAATAGTGATAAAAACTGTTTGGTATTAGTATGGAGACAGGTAGGAAGATCAATGGAATAGAATTGAAGACCCAGAAAAGAAACCACACGTGTATGGTCACTTGATATTTGACAAAGGAGCTAAAAACATCCAGTGGAAAAAAGACAGCATTATTAACAAATGGTGCTGGATCAACTGTTGGTCAGCATGCAGAAAAATGCAAATCGACCCATTCTTATCTCCTTGTACAAAGCTCAAGTCCAAGTGGATCAAGGACCTACACATAAAACCAGACAGGCTGAAGCTTGTACAGGAGAAAGTGTGGAGGAATCTTGAACACATGGGCACAGGGGAAAAGTTCCTGAACAGAACACCAATGGCTTATGCTTTAAGAACAAGAATCGACAAATGGGACCTCATGAAACTGCAAAGCTTCTGTAAGGCAAAGGACACTGTCAGTAAGACAAAACAGCAACCAACAAATTGGGAAAAGATCTTTAAGAATCCTACATCCGATAGAGGGCTAATATTCAATGTATACAAAGAACTCAAGAAGTTAGGCTCAAGAGAGTCAAATAACCCTATTAAAAAATGGGGTACAGAGCTAAACAGGAAATTCTCAACTGAGGAAACTTGAATGGCTCTAAAGAAATGTTCAGCATCCTTAGTTATCAGGGAAATGCAAATCAAAACAATACTGAGATTCCACCTCACACTGGTCAGAATGGCTAAGATTAAAAACTCAGGGGACAGCAGATGCTGGAGAGAATGTGGGGAAAGAGGAACACTTCTCCATTGTTGGTGGGATTGCAAACTGGTAAAACCACTCTGGAAATCAGTTTGGTGAATCCTCAGAAAATTAGACATAGTACTACCTGAGGACTCAGTTATACCACTCCTGGGCATATACCCAGAAAATGTTCCTACAAGCAATAAGGACACATTCTCCACTATGTTCATAGCTGCCTTATTCATAATAGCCAAAAGCTGGAAAGAACCCAGATGTCCTTCAACTGAGGAATGGATACAGAAATTGTGGTATATATACACACAATGGAGTACTATTCAGCTATTAAAAACAATGAATTCATGAAATTCTTAGGCAAATGGATGGAACTAGAAAGTGTCATCCTGAGTGAGGTAACCCAATCACAAAAGAATGCACATGGTATGCACTCACTGATAAGTGGATGTTAGCCCAAAATCCCAAAATAAACAAGTTACAATTCACAGACCACAGGAAGCTCAAGAAGAAAGAGGACTGAAGTGGGGGTGCTTGGGTTCTTCTGAGAAAGAGAACAATACACTTACAGGAGCAATAATGGAGGCAAAGTGTTGAGCAGGGACTGAAGTAAAGGCCACCCAGAGACTGCCCTACCTGGGGATTCACCCTATAAACAGTCACCAAACCCCAACACTACTATGGATGACAAGAAGCTCATACCAAAAGGAGCATGCCATGGTTGTCTTCGGAGGAGCCCTGCCAGGGTCTTACACATACAGAGGCAGGTGCTAGCAGCCAACCAATGGTCTAGGAGTGGGGTCCCCAATGGAGGAGTTGGAGGATGGTACGGAGGAGCTAAAGGGATTTACAGCTCCATGGGAAGAACTATGATGTTGGCCACCCAGACGCCCTAGGACTCCCAGGGACTCAACCATCAACCAAGGGGTACACATGGTTCCAGCCAAAAATGTGGCAGAGGAATGCCTTGTTGGGCATCAGTGGGAGGAGTGGTCCTTGGTCAGGTGAAGGCTCAATAGATGCCCCAACAAGGGGAAATCGGGGGGGGGAGGTGGGAGTGGGTCGGGTGGTATACACTTGGGCATATACTTGGAGGCAGGGAGTGGGAGGAGGGGTTGGGGGGTATTGGGGAGGGGGGAGACTGGGAAAGGTTTTACCACTTGAAATGTAAATGAAGATTATATTTTTAAAAAAAAAGGAAAAAAAAAAGACAAAATCCTCGAGGAGACAGGGGAGAGTTGGCAAGGCAGGATGTACTTAGAAGACCAAAAAGAAAGTTGGTACGACTCTAAATTACATTCTAACCTACTCTGATTTAAAATCCTTACAGTTTTCATTCATCTGACTACTACATACCAGATAAAGTGACCATAAGTCTTAGGTAACAACAGTCACTTTACACAGCAGTTTAGTAAATGAGTTGTGGCTGCATAAAGGACAAGTGATTTGGAAGAGAGGAATGCAAATGCCCACCCACCTCATACCATAGGCAGAAAGGATTCATAGGAATGGAATTCTACATAAAAACACATCTGACATTTAAGTATGTGAAAATACATGAGGCCAGGTGTGGTGGCTAACGCCTGCTATGCCAGCACCTGGGAGGCAGATGCAGGAGGAACAGGGACTCCTGAGGTTTTATAGGACCTTTAATCGCCGCCTTTGTGTTTGATCTACCTGTGACTATCAGGTGAAATCCTTCTTGGGAGGTAGAGCCCAAAGTCTGTCAGGACATAGCATCTGAGGCCAGCAGAGATTTCCCTGCTTTGCTGGAGCCATCTGATGATCTCACCAGTGTATTTTAGAGATTCTTTGACTTATGACCTCGTTACTATGGACACTTCAGATACTGTTTCCATGTTGGGACATAGCATTTGGGCAATACATACATACACACACACACACACACACACACACACACACACACACACACACACACACACATATATGGAGAGAGAGAGAGAGCAATCTCCCAAGGTGACTCTGTTCACATATAAACTTCTTATGATTTCAGACTTAGCAAATTTTTACTACTTACCTCTACATAATTATACACAAACTAATGTGATACAGAAAAAAGTTTATAACACAAAATGTAAATGTATTTGTAATAAAACAAAGAATTACAGATAGATAATAGTCTCTTTCCTATAGTGACTGCACTAAAAATTTCTGAATTTTAAGCTTTAAGGGGAGGGTTTTGTCTTTATATACCCTAGGATTCATACATGTTAGGCACCTCACTGCTGAGCTACAATTTCTGACCTGTCTTAATAACTTTTAAAAAACTGCTATAAACTCCTTGGGGCCTCCAGTCTCTTGACGGTTAGGTGCATCATCTCTGAATGAGCACAGACCCAGCAGTCCTCTACTGTATGTGTGCTAGGGGCCTCATATCAGCTGGTTTATGCTATCTGTTTGGTGGTCCAGTGTTTGAGAGATCTCGGGCGTCCTGATTAAATGAGGCTGCTGGTCTTCCTACAGGGTCGCCCTCAGCTTCATTCAGCCTTCCCTAATTCAACATCAGGGGTCAGCTGCTTCTGTCCATTGGTTGGGTGCAAATATCTGCATCTGACTCTTTCAGCTGCTTGTTGGGTCTTCCAGAATGCAGTCATGATAGGTCCCTTTTTGTGAGTGCTCCATAGCCTCAGTAATAGAGTCAGGCCTTGGGACCTCCCCTTGTGCTAGATCCCACTTTGAGCCTGTTGCTGGGCCTTCCATTCCTCGGGCTCTTCTACATTTCCATCCCTGTAATTCTTTCAGAGAGGCCCAATTATGAGTCAGAGTTATGGCTGTGGGATGGCCCCCCTCTCCCTCATTTGAAGCTCTGTCTTCCTGCTGGAGGTGGGCTCTACAAGTTCCCTCTCCCTACTGTCAGGCATTTCATCTAAGGTCCCTCCCTTTTAGTTCTGTGAGTTTCTCACCTCCCGGGTCTCTGGTGCATTCTGGAGTTTAGAGGTCAGGTGGGGTGGGGGTAAGGACATCCACATGGAGACAGGGGGAGGGGAAGAGGTATGGGATGTGGAACGGTCAGAGGGTGGACAGGGGTTGGTGGGTGGGGAATAAAATACAGAGTGTATAAAAGTAATTAATAAAAAATATTTATAAAAATATATAAAATATAAAAGCATGGACTAATAAAATCTGATTTTGCCTTTAAATATGATTAAAACAATACTGTATTATGATTTCAGCAGTTAAAATCATATTATAATCCAGAAAAAAAAACTTGCTATAAAGAAAACAGTTTTTAAAAGGGTCAAAAAAGTAAGAAGCCAACATAAAGAAGGAAATGGTAATTTTTCCTCCTTAATCTTCAGAAAAGTCCACTTATATGCTGGTAATTAGCTCCAGAAGGGACTCTGGCAATGGAGGAGAAAGGGGTAGCAGGGTACACCACCACAGCTGCAGCTGTGATGCCCCTCCCTCAGCCGTGGTCCTCCTCCTGCAGCCTTGGTGCTCCCCCTGCAGCTGTGATCCTCCCCCACAGCTGTGGTCCTCCCTCGCAGCTGTGATCCTCCCCCACAGCTGGGGTCCTCCCTCGCAGCTGTGATCCTCCCCCACAGCTGTGGTCCTCCCTTGTAGCTGTGATCCTCCCCCACAGCTGTGGTCCTCTCCTTGAAGCTCTCCCAAGGTAACTCTGGCTATCTCAGTGCAACAGCAGGCAGAAGTAAGTGGCACAGAGTTATTGTGGTGGTGGGTGTTGTGTGGTTCCCCTGAAGGGAGTGGAGGTGTGAAGTCCAGGGACAATGAACAAATCATGAAAACTCAGACTTATGGTCACATGATGGCTCATCTGAGTGTAAAGTCAGAAATGTAAAGAGACTGTAATTGTAGTGTTGCAATTTTTCTTTAGTCATATTCAGTGTTGTGGGTGTAAAGCAGGCAGAGTTCACAAAGGTTTGAGTTTAATCAAATGATACAACCAATAGGGCTGAGAAGTAGGCTAGGGAATATTTATAATAACCTATCACAAACTTATGATAAGCAAAAATGTCTTAAAATAACCAATCAAATAAGACCTTTTAAAAATATAGTCAATTTTGATGTATAGTTTGGGGTATATTTACCAGGCAGGGGCTTGGGGTAAGTAGAACACAGAGGGCATGAACTAGAGAAGTATTGTGTTTCACTTTGCTCTTTAATCATACGAACAGAAGTTCTCAGGAAAATGCCACATATATGTTAAAGTCCTTTCATGATATAGATGGGCTCTGTGGTACAATGGATGCCCAAGAAATTCAAAAGTTCCTACCTGGATGACTGGCTAAATAGAATTTTTTCCTTTTTTTAATATTATTAATCATTATTCATTTACATTTCAAATGATATCCCCCTTCCCAGTTACCCCTCCACAACTCCCTCCATCCCATCCCTCCTCTCCCCCAATGGAAGAGCTAGGGGAAGGACTGAAGGGGATTGCAATCCCACAGAAAAACATTATTAACGGGACCACCCAGAGCTCACAGGGACTAAACCACCAACCAAAGTATACACATGGAGGGAGCCATGGCTCCAGATACATATGTAGCAGAGGATGGCCTTGTCTGACATCAATGGGAGGGTTTTTAAGAAAGAAAGGATGCTAAGACGGCAAACAGAAAGGAAGGAGGAAATATATGGACAAAAAGAGACATTTGTTACTCTGTCTGGTTTATGTTTGATGATTATGATAATTTAACTGTCAAGCACTAAAAACGGGGAGGTTTTGGATCTGGGGAGTTGCATGTTGAACAAGAGGCTGGAGGGAACAGGACCATAGACCACAGGAAGGGAGCCTGCTGTAGCTGTACTTTTACTAAGAGTTTTGAAGAAATGATGATGTTTCTATTTTTTTAATAAATGTTTTAGAGGCTATCAATATTTTTAAAAATGTTAGGGAAGAGGAAATACACTTTGAGAGGTCATTTCTGAACTAAAGATAAATCCTGGGAATTCTTTCCTCTCCCCACGCTCCCCTCACCCCATACTCATGTTTCTTCCTCTTTATCACCCTCCCCTGCCCTCCCCTAAATGTCTGCATCAGATGCTATGTTCTCTCTTTAAAGATGAAGCTTAGTGGAAAAATTATCCCTTTAGTATTTATACCTCTAGGTGTGGAGAACCCTCCCCCCCCTTGGATCTTTCTTGGAGCTGTCCTCTCCCAGCCTGTTCTCCTAGCTTACCTCTAATCCTCTCTGCCACCTACCAACCTAAGAAGCACTCCCTACAGGCAACCCACAGCCACCCTGTCCTATGATCCAGAGAGGGCAACAGATGCAAAGGAATGGAACGCTCACTCAACAAAGACCAGACCAGAAATCAGCATCTACAGGCACCTCAATCATGCTAAGCCCCAATGCCTAGACACCAGTGCAAAAAACACAGTGATTACTCTCCTAGGCAATGTGTCTCCACCTGAACCCAGGAACCATACCCTACTATAGCAAGCCATAAGAAAGGCAAGAGAGCTGAGGCATGAGACAAGGACTTCAAAACAGCAATTATGAATACAGTTAAGGACCCTAAGATGGGTTATGAACGAGGCCCTAATGAGGCCTCTGAAAACACAAATGATCAGTAGAAGAAAATGAGAACAGTTCAAGGCCTGAAGGTAAAACAGAATCATAAAGACAACCCAACTGAGGTAAAACTAGAAATGAAAAAAATATAGGAAGTCAGACAAAAACGTCAGAGAAAGCCTCATCAAACAGAGCACGAGACATGGAAGAGAAAATCTTGGGAGTTGAAGACAAGGTAAAAGAAATGGATAATTCAGTTAAAGAAAGTGTTCAATCTAAAAACATTCAGGCAAAAACATCTAGGCAATCTGGGACACTATGAAAAGACTAAATCTATGAATAACAGAATGGAGAATAAACCCAGGCCAAAGGCACAGAAAATATTTTCAACCAAGTCATAAGAGCAAAGCTTCCCAACCTAAAGAAGGAGGTGCTCATTGAGGTCCAAGAGGGAGGAGCTCCTCAAGGTCCAAGAAGGAGGGGGGTGCTCCTCAAGGTTCAAGAAGGAGGGAGGTGCTCATCAAGGTCCCAGAGGGAGGAGCCCATCAAGGTCCAAGAAGGAGGGAGGTGCTCCTCAAGGTCCAAGAAGGAGGGAGGAGCTCCTCAAGGTTCAAGAGGGAGGGAGGTGCTCCTCAAGGTCCAAGAGGGAGGGAGGTGCTCCTCAAGGTCCAAGAAGGAGGGAGGTGCTCCTCAAGGTCCAAGAGGGAGGGAGGAGCTCCTCAAGGTCCAAGAGGGAGGGAGGTGCTCCTCAAGGTCCAAGAAGGAGGGAGGTGCTCCTCAAGGTCCAAGAAGGAGGGAGGTGCTCCTCAAGGTCCAAGAGGGAGGGAGGTGCTCCTCAAGGTCCAAGAGGGAGGGAGGTGCTCCTCAAGGTCCAAGAAGGAGGGAGGTGCTCCTCAAGGTCCAAGAAGGAGGGAGGTGCTCCTCAAGGTCCAAGAGGGAGGGAGGAGCTCCTCAAGGTCCAAGAGGGAGGGAGGTGCTCCTCAAGGTCCAAGAAGGAGGGAGGTGCTCCTCAAGGTCCAAGAAGGAGGGAGGTGCTCCTCAAGGTCCAAGAGGGAGGGAGGTGCTCCTCAAGGTCCAAGAGGGAGGGAGGTGCTCCTCAAGGTCCAAGAAGGAGGGAGGTGCTCCTCAAGGTCCAAGAAGGAGGGAGGTGCTCCTCAAGGTCCAAGAAGGAGGGAGGTGCTCCTCAAGGTCCCAGAGGGAGGAGCCCATCAAGGTCCAAGAAGGAGGGAGGTGCTCCTCAAGGTTCAAGAGGGAGGTGCTCCTCAAGGTCCCAGAGGGATGTGCTCCTCAAGGTCCAAGAGGGAGGAGCTCCTCAAGGTCCAAGAGGGAGGGAGGTGCTCCTCAAGGTCCAAGAGGCATACAGAGCAACAAACAGCGCCAGAAAAGAAATTCTCCACAAGAATCAAATCACCAAACATATGGAACAAAACAAGAATTTTAAAAGTAACATATAGATTAAAGCTGGATATCATCAACAACAGAAACAACAGAAAGCTTACAAACTAATGAAAACAGAACGACTTTCTCCAGAGTGAAAAATGAATCAAGTTGGAAATCAAAAAGGAAGTTAAAAACTTTTCAGAATTGAATGAAAATGAACACGCAACATATACAAACCTGTGAGACACAATGAAGGTGGCTATAAGAGCCAAACTCGTGGCACTAAGTGCCTCCATGAAAAATTTGGAGAGATCTCACTTATATTTGTAACTAAGCAACAAACTTAAAACTCTAGAATAACAAAAAGAAATAATACCCAACAAAAAGTGGACAGCAAGAAACAAACTCAGGGCTGAAACCAATGAGATAGAAACAAACAAAAATTACAAAGTTTCAATGAAACTATGACTTTAAAAAAATCAATAAGATTGAAACACCCCTAGCCAACTAGATGGCTGCATGTAGAAGAATCCAAATAGATCCATACTTATCATCCTGCACAAAACTCAACTCCAGATGAATCAAGGACCTCAACATAAGGCGAGCTACTGAATCTGATCAAAGAGAAAGTGGGGATAGACTTGAACTCATTGGCACAGGAAAAGACTTCCTGAACAGAACACCCTTAGCATAGGCACCAAGAACAGCAATTAATACACAGAACCTCATGAAACTGAGATGCTTCTGTATGGTAAAAGATACCATCATTGGGACAAAGGGGCAGCCCACGGAATAGAAAAGGTATTTATCAACTACTACACATCCAGTAGATGGCTAATACCAAAAGCATATAAAGAACTGAAACAACTAGATATCAAGAAAACAACCCAATTAAAAATGGGGTACATAACTAAGCAGAGAGTTACCGAAAGATAAAATACTAAGGAGTGAAAAATGCTTTTTAAAAATATTCAACATCCTTTTTCACAAGGGAATGCAAATCAAAAGTAATTTGAGATTTTATCTTACCCCAGTCATAATAGCCAAGTTCAATAAAACAAATGAGAGCGTATGCTGGTGAGCATGTGGGGAAAGGGGAGCATTTATGCATTGCTGGTGCGTGTGCAGACTTGTATAACTACTATAGAAGTCAGTGTGGCAGTCTGTCTAGAAGCCAGAAATACATCTACTCCCAAGACCCAGCTCTCCCACTCTTGGGCACATACCCAAGACTCTGCATCTTACTACAAGGATACTTGCTCATTCATCCCCATTGCTGCTCTCACTCATGAAAGCCACATTGGAAACAACATAGATGTCTGCCAGTGGGACAAAGGATGCTTAAAAATCGTCCATTTACACAGTGGGATAGTACTCAACTGTTAAACAAAATTATTAAATTCACAGGTAAATGGACAGAACTAAAAATGAAATCATCTTGAGGGAGATAACACAGTCCCCAAAAGACAGATTCTATATGTATTCTTTTATACGTAGATGTTAGCTTTGAAGCCTTAGATAGATAGATATGCTACAATCTTTCTAATCACAGATGTTAGACACAGAGTAAGGTACCAGGGGGAAGGAGAAATAGAATATATAGTTTTTGAGAGACAGGGAGTAGTATAGAGAAATTTTAATCCAGGAACCTGGCTGCTCACATCCAAAGACCTTCTAGGTCTGTGTGGTCTGGCCAGAATGCAGACACACCCTGGATTACAGTGTGATCTGGCTGGAGTACAGACACACACTTTTAATCTCTAACAATGAAGGTAAGGCTATTTTGCAGAAGGAAGTAGTCATGTTTGAAAGTGAAATCTAATTGAGGGTCAGATAAAGTAACAAATTAGAGAAAGATCTGACAGAACGAGTCAGAAATAGGATATGCCCAGCTCACACAAGAACAGCACACAAAGAGAGAGAGAGAGAGAGAGGAAAGAGAGAGAGACACAGAGAGAGAGAGAGATTGCGAAGAGAACAAGCTAGACATAGGTGAAGACAGAATGGGCCAGAGAATGAGAAGGAGCTAGAAGATTAGATCGTATTGCCAGAGTTAGTATGAGGCCAAGCAGAGCAATTCAGTGAGAAGCCAAGAGAAGCTGCATTTAATTAGTCAACCTGGAAATTAGATTGTAAGGAGGCTAGAAGCTTCCAGGCCTAGGCCTAGGGATAGTTAGAACAGAAAAAGAGAAGCTCTGGGCTCAGCCCAAGCCATGTATTTGCACAGCTTAGGTAGGGCTCTTATCTCATCCCAACATCTGAGGAAGTAAAAGCTTCACATATAGGGGAGACTGGAGCGGGAACACTGAACAAGGAGAGTGAGGGGAAAGCAGTAAAAGAGGGAAATGGGGAGAGGCAACTAAGGGCCATCTGAGGGGTCATATGGGAACCTACTACTGTCCCTTATTAAATAAATGCATATATGAAAGAAATCTAAATGGAATCACCAAGTAAGGTGCAAGATGGTGCCTCAATTAGATATCTCTCAGTGCCAGAAATGGGTTATATCTCAGTGGTGTGTTGGCCAGAGGGCCCCATGAAACTTCCACACAACTCAGGCTATTGCCAAGCATATTGACTGCTCTGCACAAACTGATGGTAAGTCCCCACTGCTAAAGACAACACTTACATATCTCGCTGAATACAGGAAAGTCAGGCTGGTACCTAACCAGAGCCTTCATCCCTACCGACTAGTGCTCATGGCACTGGAAAACACTGCAGGCTTCCAGAGGAGAGAGACAATAACCAACCCAGCCACAGAGTGGTGATCTACGGTGACGGCATCCCTGCATGGCAAGATGGTGCAATAAAAACAGCATATGTTGCAAGCAATCATTCTCTAATTAGATTTAAGTCCCACTCTACAAAATGGAAGCCATGCCTGACACTCCTGGGTGGCCATGGGCATAGGAGAAAACCACACTATTGCTTTGCTAAGGGAACATGGCAATAAAATGACTCCTAATGATATTCTGCTATACACCTAGATCAGTGTCTCTCTCAGCCATCACATGGGAAGCTTCTTCCTGCAGTAGATATAAACTATCACAGAGGCCCACAACTGGACAATGTGCGGAGAGTGAGAGACTGTGGGACAATCAGTCCTAAGTGGGACGTCTTCATCAAAGCCCTCCCCTCAGCACTTAGGACGCTCTGTGGAAGAGGAGGCAGCCAGAGGTGATGGATGACTACAGGAAGCAGTGTCCTCCAGTGACAACAGGACTGGCACATATGAACTCAGGGACTGTGCCAGCACACGACAGTCTGCACAGGCTTGAACCTGATAGGGTCCCAGTGCTGAGAGGGGGAAGTGGACACAGGTCCTGCCTCTAACCAAAAAATTAGCTTCAAATGACGTCTGCTTGCAAAGGAAAATGTAGTTTTCTCCAATGAAGTTTTGCTGGGCACATTAACCACACTTAAAAGGGACCAAGACCCAGCAGTCGGTGGGCAATGCAGAGTGACTTCAGTGGCTTTTGAGCAGCTATTTGTCTGATGTCGCTTTGTTTGGACTTTTCCCCCTGGTCCTTTGCTTGTATATTATGGTTTCTGATTTTGTATTTTTATCATTGTGTGTGTGTGTGTGTGTGTGTTTTGTGCTTTCTCTTTGTTATTTATTTATATTCTGGTTTGTTTGCCTGTTTTTCAATGAGAGAAAGAAGAGGTGGAGGTATATGGGTGGAGCATCTGGGCGGAGCTGGGGACAGGAAAACTGTGGTCAGAATATATTATACAAAGATTTTAATTAAAAAGTAGAAAATAGGTACAATAAAATAGCTATCATTTTAAATCTGTTTCCTGAAAGCAACACCATCTTCTCTCTCTCTCTCTCTCTCTCTCTCTCTCTCTCTCTCTCTCTCTCTCTCTCTCTCTCTCTCTCTCTCTCTCTCTATCTATCTCAATCTCAATCTCTCTCAGTTCTCCTCAATCAAGGTCTGGCTATGACCAGAATCTGAAGCTTGCTATGTGAACCAGGCTGGCTGTGAGTTATCAGAAGTGCCTCCTTCTCTGCCTCTGCCCCCCAAATACTGGAATTACAGCAGGTGTGCACTTCCCTGTCTGGGCAGCAGGTGTGCACTTCCCTGTCTGGGCAGCAGGTGTGCACTGCCCTGTCTGCGCAGCAGGTGTGCACTGCCCTGTCTGGACAGCAGGTGTGCACTTCCCTGTCTGGGCAGCAGGTGTGCACTTCCCTGTCTGGGCAGCAGGTGTGCACTGCCCTGTCTGGGCAGCAGGTGTGCACTGCCCTGTCTGCGCAGCAGGTGTGCACTGCCCTGTCTGGACAGCAGGTGTGCACTACCGTGTCTGGGCAGCAGGTGTGCAGTGCCGTGTCTGGGCAGCAGGTGTGCACTGCCCTGTCTGCGCAGCAGGTGTGCACTGCCCTGTCTGCGCAGCAGGTGTGCACTGCCCTGTCTGCGCAGCAGGTGTGCACTGCCCTGTCTGGGCAGCAGGTGTGCACTGCCCTGTCTGGACAGCAGGTGTGCACATCCCTGTCTGGGCAGCAGGTGTGCACTGCCCTGTCTGGACAGCAGGTGTGCACTGCCCTGTCTGGACAGCAGGTGTGCACATCCCTGTCTGGAAAGCAGGTGTGCACTGCCCTGTCTGGGCAGCAGGTGTGCACTGCCCTGTCTGGGCAGCAGGTGTGCACATCCCTGTCTGGGCAGCAGGTGTGCACTGCCCTGTCTGGGCAGCAGGTGTGCACTGCCCTGTCTGGACAGCAGGTGTGCACTGCCCTGTCTGGACAGCAGGTGTGCACTACCGTGTCTGGACAGCAGGTGTGCACTGCCCTGTCTGGGCAGCAGGTGTGCACTGCCCTGTCTGGACAGCAGGTGTGCACTACCGTGTCTGGGCAGCAGGTGTGCACATCCCTGTCTGGGCAGCAGGTATGCACTGCCCTGTCTGCGCAGCAGGTGTGCACTGCCCTGTCTGGACAGCAGGTGTGCACTGCCCTGTCTGGGCAGCAGGTGTGCACTGCCCTGTCTGGGCAGCAGATGTGCACTGCCCTGTCTGGGCAGCAGGTGTGCACTGCCCTGTCTGGGCAGCAGTTGTGCACTGCCCTGTCTGCGCAGCAGGTGTGCACTGCCCTGTCTGGACAGCAGGTGTGCACTGCCCTGTCTGGACAGCAGGTGTGCACTGCCCTGTCTGGACAGCAGGTGTGCACATCCCTATCTGGGCAGCAGGTGTGCACTGCCCTGTCTGCGCAGCAGGTGTGCACTGCCCTGTCTGGGCAGCAGGTGTGCACTGCCCTGTCTGCGCAGCAGGTGTGCACTGCCCTGTCTGGACAGCAGGTGTGCACTTCCCTGTCTGGGCAGCAGGTGTGCACTTCCCTGTCTGGGCAGCAGGTGTGCACTGCCCTGTCTGGGCAGCAGGTGTGCACTGCCCTGTCTGCGCAGCAGGTGTGCACTGCCCTGTCTGGACAGCAGGTGTGCACTACCGTGTCTGGGCAGCAGGTGTGCAGTGCCGTGTCTGGGCAGCAGGTGTGCACTGCCCTGTCTGCGCAGCAGGTGTGCACTGCCCTGTCTGCGCAGCAGGTGTGCACTGCCCTGTCTGCGCAGCAGGTGTGCACTGCCCTGTCTGGGCAGCAGGTGTGCACTGCCCTGTCTGGACAGCAGGTGTGCACTGCCCTGTCTGGGCAGCAGGTGTGCACTGCCCTGTCTGGACAGCAGGTGTGCACTGCCCTGTCTGGACAGCAGGTGTGCACATCCCTGTCTGGAAAGCAGGTGTGCACTGCCCTGTCTGGGCAGCAGGTGTGCACTGCCCTGTCTGGGCAGCAGGTGTGCACATCCCTGTCTGGGCAGCAGGTGTGCACTGCCCTGTCTGGGCAGCAGGTGTGCACTGCCCTGTCTGGACAGCAGGTGTGCACTGCCCTGTCTGGACAGCAGGTGTGCACTACCGTGTCTGGACAGCAGGTGTGCACTGCCCTGTCTGGGCAGCAGGTGTGCACTGCCCTGTCTGGACAGCAGGTGTGCACTACCGTGTCTGGGCAGCAGGTGTGCACATCCCTGTCTGGGCAGCAGGTGTGCACTGCCCTGTCTGCGCAGCAGGTGTGCACTGCCCTGTCTGGACAGCAGGTGTGCACTGCCCTGTCTGGGCAGCAGGTGTGCACTGCCCTGTCTGGGCAGCAGATGTGCACTGCCCTGTCTGGGCAGCAGGTGTGCACTGCCCTGTCTGGGCAGCAGTTGTGCACTGCCCTGTCTGCGCAGCAGGTGTGCACTGCCCTGTCTGGACAGCAGGTGTGCACTGCCCTGTCTGGACAGCAGGTGTGCACTGCCCTGTCTGGACAGCAGGTGTGCACATCCCTATCTGGGCAGCAGGTGTGCACTGCCCTGTCTGCGCAGCAGGTGTGCACTGCCCTGTCTGGGCAGCAGTTGTGCACTGCCCTGTCTGCGCAGCAGGTGTGCACTGCCCTGTCTGGACAGCAGGTGTGCACTTCCCTGTCTGGGCAGCAGGTGTGCACTTCCCTGTCTGGGCAGCAGGTGTGCACTGCCCTGTCTGGGCAGCAGGTGTGCACTGCCCTGTCTGCGCAGCAGGTGTGCACTGCCCTGTCTGGACAGCAGGTGTGCACTACCGTGTCTGGGCAGCAGGTGTGCAGTGCCGTGTCTGGGCAGCAGGTGTGCACTGCCCTGTCTGCGCAGCAGGTGTGCACTGCCCTGTCTGCGCAGCAGGTGTGCACTGCCCTGTCTGCGCAGCAGGTGTGCACTGCCCTGTCTGGGCAGCAGGTGTGCACTGCCCTGTCTGGACAGCAGGTGTGCACTGCCCTGTCTGGGCAGCAGGTGTGCACTGCCCTGTCTGGACAGCAGGTGTGCACTGCCCTGTCTGGACAGCAGGTGTGCACATCCCTGTCTGGAAAGCAGGTGTGCACTGCCCTGTCTGGGCAGCAGGTGTGCACTGCCCTGTCTGGGCAGCAGGTGTGCACATCCCTGTCTGGGCAGCAGGTGTGCACTGCCCTGTCTGGGCAGCAGGTGTGCACTGCCCTGTCTGGACAGCAGGTGTGCACTGCCCTGTCTGGACAGCAGGTGTGCACTACCGTGTCTGGACAGCAGGTGTGCACTGCCCTGTCTGGGCAGCAGGTGTGCACTGCCCTGTCTGGACAGCAGGTGTGCACTACCGTGTCTGGGCAGCAGGTGTGCACATCCCTGTCTGGGCAGCAGGTGTGCACTGCCCTGTCTGCGCAGCAGGTGTGCACTGCCCTGTCTGGACAGCAGGTGTGCACTGCCCTGTCTGGGCAGCAGGTGTGCACTGCCCTGTCTGGGCAGCAGATGTGCACTGCCCTGTCTGGACAGCAGGTGTGCACTGCCCTGTCTGGGCAGCAGTTGTGCACTGCCCTGTCTGCGCAGCAGGTGTGCACTGCCCTGTCTGGACAGCAGGTGTGCACTGCCCTGTCTGGACAGCAGGTGTGCACTGCCCTGTCTGGACAGCAGGTGTGCACATCCCTATCTGGGCAGCAGGTGTGCACTGCCCTGTCTGGGCAGCAGGTGTGCACTGCCCTGTCTGGACAGCAGGTGTGCACTGCCCTGTCTGCGCAGCAGGTGTGCACTGCCCTGTCTGGACAGCAGGTGTGCACTGCCCTGTCTGCGCAGCAGGTGTGCACTGCCCTGTCTGGACAGCAGGTGTGCACTGCCCTGTCTGCGCAGCAGGTGTGCACTGCCCTGTCTGGGCAGCAGGTGTGCACTGCCCTGTCTGGACAGCAGGTGTGCACTGCCCTGTCTGGATAGCAGGTGTGCACTGCCCTGTCTGGACAGCAGGTGTGCACTGCCCTGTCTGGACAGCAGGTGTGCACTGCTCTGTCCAGACACATTTTGAGTTTGTACTTTAGATAATACCACAGCATTGCCTTAATCAGGTTATATTTCAAATGTTCAAAGGTTTAAAATTTAAAAAGAGAATAAATATAATTTAGACATGAATGCAGTTTGAAAAATGACAAAACATCAATGTTTCATAGGCTATCATTTCCCCTAATTAGGCAAATATTCATTGCTATCACCTACACATTTTAAGAAATGTCTGACACATTTCTACAAAAGTTTGCATATACAATATTTATCATTACTTTGTTTAAAATTTAACACCTTTTCAAATCATAGCTAATATTACTTTAAAACAAAAGGTAGTATGAAATTTAAACATGGAACTAGCAGAGAATCTGACACACTGTGACTCACAAGTATTTCTTGTTAGAAGCTCAGTTAGAATTCTGACAGCAGACACATATCTCTTTGAAAAGTTAAAGACTCAGCCAGGCATGATGACACACTTCTGGAGTCCAGCCCTTGAGAGCTGAGGGCAGGACAATCAGGGGATCAAGGCAAGCCTTGGCTACATGTTGAATTCACCAAAGTCAGCCTGAGTATATGAGACCCTGTCTCAAATAAGGACACAAACAAACAAACAAACAAACCAACAATCAGGTTCAGTCAAAGAACAAAAGTTAAAAACTCAACAAAACCGGTTTTATATACTTTTTTATATTCTTCATTTTATTTCAATCAGATGATCCTTTTAGACTTGCTTAGATCAGGACTATAATACATCGCTGACAGTCCTCTTTAGAATGAATAAAATCTATTCAGTTTTAGAGGTCAAAATTACAAAACTTTTTATAAATTATGTCATTAAAAGAACATATTTCTTAAAATGTAAATGAAAAATATTTAATTATTTTAGGGCAGTCAGAACACAATTTGTGATTGACATTCTGGTGTTTAAAGTAATCATGTTACCACATGCACTGTAAACATTTTTACCTTTCATTTAACGTTGAGAGTTAATTTACAAACTGAGTTTTAATCAAAGTTATTTTCAAACATTGTCATAATGTCACTTTGAAGAGTCATATCAATGGTACCCGCCATCTGTAGAAAAGAGAGGATTTTAATTAGTTTAAGAGCTAAGACTTTATTACAGCTTTATACAAATAATTATACATTTGAAAAAGTTTCAGGCAAAATATAAATAGCTTAATGACCTCATCTACAATTTTTAATTAAAAATATGTGGTTCCTTTAAATATATTATCCATGTGATAAAACACCACAAGAAAGTGGCTATGAAGTTCAGTTCTCCAACTAGGAAGAGCCTCTCAGTCCTGAGGGAGTGTTAGTAAGATTGCAAACTGAAGCTGGAGGTGATGGCAAATGCCCTGGGAAGGCAGAGGAGGGAGGGAGGATCTTCCCGTTCAAGGCGGCTATACAGAGAAACTCAGAGGTACTAAGCACCAGACACAGTACGTTGCTTTAACCAGGTTGGAATGATTGCTCAGTGGTTCAAGGCCTGAGTTTAATTCTCAGCACCGTGTCAGATGGGTCACAAGTGCCTGTAACTCTAACCAGGCAGACTGACTTACCTGGACTCTGTGGGCACCCACACACTCATGTACATAAAGGCACACACACATGTACACACATGTAAACACATATGCACTCACATGCATCACACACATGCACACACACTTAAGTAAATAAATAAAATAAATATTTTTAAATGTTTAAAGTAATCTTAAGCAATATAATCCTTGTGTGAGAGAACTATAACAGGTAAATGTAAAAGCTATGGGCGCTCACTGATTCTGGCACTAATTTTGTAATGAATCCTCCCCAAGCATGTTCTCCATGAACATACTCCATGTGAACACGCTCAAACCGCAGGACAGTACTGGGAACAGTGCTCACTTACATATCGGCAATCATTAAGAAATGAGCTGAAGTGAGAAAACTCTAGGTCAATCACTAGAAGCGTGGCTACTGTATTCTTGGGTTTCTTCTGTCATGCAATGCTGGAATTCATTGGGAGAAGGCTTCAGTATAGATTTAGCCCAAGTCTTGTATGTGGGAAGGGGTGACATGTGAGGCCAGTGGAGATGCTCTAGCGAGGGCACGCACTTCCAACGATAGGTTCCAAGGTTCTCCATCCCAAGTAATAGCAACCATGCAAATTTAAAAGGGCTCTGCCCCCTCCACACAGATCAGACACAGGTCAGTGAGATGTCAAGGCCCAGCAGCTAGTGGGTTGGTTTCTTGGATGTGAACTGGCATTTTCACTGGCTGTGTAGGAAGACTTAGAGCTATGACTTACTACTAAAAGGATAATAAAAGTTTTAATTATTCAGCACTACAAAGATGAGAAGGAATGTCTGACTCTAACAGATTATTACAAATTCTTAAAATTAGCCTTATAGGAAACAAACATCAAAGATTCTTTAAACTCAAAGCTCCTAGGCTGCTGATGGTCTAGCCTGCATAGCCTGTGAAGCTTGGTTTCTCCTGCTACGTAAAAGCTGGAGATGTTCTCCTGACCTGAGTGTCATGTGACAGTGCTCTACATAAGGCACATTGGAGAACTGGAAGAAAGTAGAATGAAACCTTTTTTTTATATTTAAGTAAAAATGAAAATTTATTTAAAGGTTATATGTAGAGACATACATCTATCTTAGCTAAAATCTACTCATATAGACTACTTACAAATAGAGAATCAGTCTCTCCACCAATTAATAGTAGGGACCACGACTTCACTACCACTTGACTTTGTGGCAGACTAGAGGCTAGAGATTCCTTTCTCTCTGTCCCTATCATACTCCGGCCATTCAGATGAAAGACTACAGGCTGATGAAGGAGACTGGCATGATGTGAACTCTGAGGTGCTGTTAAATGTCCTGAAAAGTGCTTGGGATATTGGCAATGCCATCAGGCCAAGCTGGGTTATTAGGGGACACACAACTCTTGAAAAAGTACTAGAGGGTGGCTGAAGTCAGGCCTTTGTGAATCCCAACAAGAGGAATTATGAATTTTTAATAAAAAATTCCCACTTACCTTCCCCAAAGAAAAACGATCCCTGTAGGCTCAGATATTTTTTTAAAACCTACTTTTAATAAGGGTTCATAAGCATTTTGACCCCCCTTCTAGTCTACTGTCCAAAGGAAGGGGAGAAAAGATGTAAATAGGACAAGACTATGTGGACCTGTTTAGGAGTAGTTTTTGGGGTGATTCTAATCTCTTTATCAGAATACCAACAGCCTAGTTTAGCAATGCCAGGATACCAAACACAAATCAACAGCAGTGGCATGATCCAGCAGAAACTGGCTTATCAGCATGATTTAGTGGGAGCAACCCAAAACAGCTAGGACACCAGTTCTTTGTCATGTCCCCCTCTCTCTCTTTTTTTTATTAGATATATTCTTTTTTTACATTTCAAATGATTTCCCCTTTCCTGGTTCCCCCCCACCCTGAAAGTCCCATAAGCTCTCTTCCCTCCCCCTGCGCCCTAATCAACCCCCTCCGGCTTCCCTGTCCTGGTCCCCTACCACTGCTGTATTGAGCCTTTCCAGAACCAGGGGCCTCTCCTTCCTTCTTCTTGGGCATCATTTGATATACGAATTGTGTCTTGAGTATTCTGAGCTTCTGGGCTAATATCCACTTATCAGTGACTGCATACCATGTGTGTTCTTTTGTGATTGGGGTACCTCACTTAGGATATTTTCCAGTTCCAACCATTTGCCTAAGAATTTCATCAATTCATTGTTTTTAATAGCTGAGTAGTATTCCATAGTGTAAATATACCACATTTTCTATATCCATTTCTCCGTTGAGGGACATCTGGGTTCTTTCCAGCTTCTGACTATTATAAATAGGGCTGCTATGAACACAGTGGAGCATGTGTCCTTATTGCATGCAGGGGAAGCCTCTGGGTATATGCCCAGGAGTGGTATAGCCGGATCCTCCGGGAGTGTCATGCCCAGTTTTCTGAGGAACCGCCAGACTGCTTTCCAGAGTGGTTGTACCAGCTTGCATCCCACCAGCAGTGGAGGAGTGTTCCTCTTTCTCCACATCCTCGCCAGCACCAGCTGTCTCCTGAGTTTTTGATCTTAGCCATTCTGACTGGTGTGAGGTGAAATCTCAGAGTTGTTGTGATTTGCATTTCCCTAATAACTAAGGATGTTGAACATTTCTTTAGGTGCTTCTCAGCCATTCAATATTCCTCAGGTGTAAATTCTTTGTTTAGCTCTGTACCCCATTTTTTAATAGGGTTATTTGATTCTCTGGAGTCCAACTTCTTGAGTTCTTTGTATATATTGGATATTAGCCCTCTGTCAGATGTAGGGTTGGTAAAGATCCTTTCCCAATCTGTAGGTTGCTGCTTCTGTCCTATAGATAGTGTCTTTTGCCTTACAGAAACTTTGTAATTCTATGAGGTCCCATTTGTCAATTCTTGATCTTAGAGCATAAGCTATTGGTTTTCTGTTCAGGAAAATTTCCCCTGTGCCCATGTGTTCAAGGCTCTTCCCCAGTTTCTTTTCTATTAGTTTCAGTGTGTCTGGTTTTATGTGGAGGTCTTTGATCCACTTGGACTTGAGCTTAGTACAAGGAGATAAGAATGGATCAATTTGCATTCTTCGGCATGCTGACCTCCAGATGAACCAGCACCATTTGTTGAAAAGGCTATCTTTTTTCCACTGGATGGTTTTAGCTCCTTGGTCAAAGATCAAATAACCATAGATGTGTGGGTTCATTTCTGGGTCTTCAATTCTATTCCACTGATCTACCTGCCTGTCACTGTACCAATACCATGCAGTTTTTAACACTATTGCTCTGTAGTACTGCTTGAGGTCCAGGATACTGATTCCCCCAGAAGTTCTTTTACTGTTGAGAATAGTTTTAGCTATCCTGGTGTTATTCCAGATGAATTTTTGAATTGCTCTTTCTAACTCTATGAAGAATTGAGTTGGGATTTTGATGGGGATTGCAATGAATCTGTAGATTGCTTTTGGCAAGATGGCCATTTTTACCATATTAATCCTGCCAATCCATGTGCATGGAAGATTTTTCCATCTTCTGAAGTCTTCTTTGATTTCTTTCTTCAGAGACTTGAAGTTCTTGTCATACAGATCTTTCACTTGTTTGGTTAGAGTCACACCAAGATACTTTATATTGTTTGTGGCTATTGTGAAGGATGTCATTTCCCTAATTTCTTTCTCAGCTTGTTTATCCTTTGAGTAGAGGAAGGCTACTGATTTGCTTGAGTTAATTTTATATCCAGCCACTTTGCTGAAGTTATCAGCTGTCAACAGAAACTGAGGAAATTCAAAAATCATCAGATCCTACTACAAAAGCCTGTATTCAACACAACTAGAAAATCTGGAGGAAATGGACAATTTCCTAGACAGATACCAAATACCAAAATTAAATCAGGATCAAATAGACCATCTAAACAATCTCATAATCCCTAAAGAAATAGAAGTGGTCATTGAAAGTCTTCCAATCAAAAAAAAGCACAGGTGGTGGTTTTAGTGCAGAATTCTATCAGACCTTCAAAGAAGACCTAACACCAATACTCTTCAAACTATTCCATAAAATAGAACCAGAAGGAACACTACCCAACTCATTCTATGAAGCCACAATTACGCTGATACCAAAACCGCACAAAGATCCAACAAAGAAAGAGAACTTCAGACCAATTTCCCTTATGAATATCAATGCAAAAGTATTCAATAAAATTCTTGCCAACCAAATCTAAGAACACATCAAAATGATCATTCACCACGATCAAGTAGGCTTCATCCCAGGGATGCAGGGATGGTTCAATATTCGGAAATCCATCAACGTAATCCACTACATTAACAAACTCAAAGAAAAACACCACATGGTCATTTCATTACATGCTGAAAAAGCATTTGACAAAATTCAGCATCCTTTCATGCTAAAAGTCTTGGAACGATCAGGAATTCAAGGCCCATATCTAAACATAGTAAAAGCAATATACAGCAAACCAGTAGCCAACATCAAACTAAATGGAGAGAAACTTGAAGCAATCCCACTAAAATGAGGGACTAGACAAGGCTGTCCTCTCTCTCTCCATGTCTTTTCAATATAGTACTTGAATTGCTAGCTAGAGCAATTAGACAACATAAGAACGTCAAAGGGATACAAATTGGAAAGGGAGAAGTCAAACTATCACTATTTGCAGATGATATGATAGTATACTTAAGCAACCCAAAAAACTCCACCTGTCATGTCCCTCTCAATGAAGAAAAGATCAGTGAAGACTCAAGACCAACAAAGTGTTGCAAGGCTAGCTGTGCAAGCACCTTATCACTGTCTATGGAGCCCGACTTATACTCTCCAAACATCATGTATCCTCCCGTGGGTCTTGCCCAGCAGAACACCATGTGCATCTGCCCCCACAGGATACCACATGAGTCTCCACCAAATGACACAACCCAAAACTTTCACTTCAAATCCCACAAATATTTGATAGCAGACAATAGAACATGTCTACCATGGTAGAAGTTCTACCAAAGCAGTGTTCTATAATAAACTCTGCACAGAGGACGTGGGTCAGTGCTAGAGGGCACTCACAATAGGTGTAAAACCCTATTTTCCCAAAGCACCACAAACAGTAAACTAACCAATGTTAAATGTCAGTCATCTCTTGTTGGAGGCCAAGGCCTCTACTCCTATTATCCAAGAAGCTGAGGCAGGGGCGTGGGGGTTCCAGGTGAACTTAAACTGTGTAGCTGAGGTCTTGTCTGAGAGGAAAGTAGGGAGAAAGCAAGGCAGGCAGAATTTCATTTGTTGTTTTCTAGGAAATTAACATGCAATCAGTGCCACAGCTAAAAAGAAACATTTAAGCATAGGTATGCACAATTACAGTGGTAACTCCATCAATAGATCCTTCAGACAAATATTCATAAAGAAACTTCAGAGTGAAACTGTGTAGTGGATCAAATGAACTTGGGATCTACAGAACACTCCATCCAGTAGCAACAGAAAACATGTTCTTTTTTGTACCTGCTCATTTAACTGGCTTTTCCAAACCAAATCACATTTTAGACCACAAAATAAGTTTTAACAAATACCAAATCACTTGTGGAATAATCTCTTGTGTTCAATCAGATCATAATGAACTAAAACTAAAAATGAGTCGCAAGAGAAACCACACAAACACATGGAATATGAACAATTCACTTTCAAATGATCAGTGAGTCAGCAGAAAATCTAGAATGAGAAGAAAATGAATGGACCTGAAGAGCTTGAGAGTATCAGAGGCAAACAGAATGCTTCAAGATTTAAGCATAGAACAATGACTGTTGAGGGTTATAGCCTGGGAAATCTGGCAAGAACTGACAAACACAATTGCTTTAAATTAACAGCTGCAAATCAATAAGCATGGGGAATGAGAGTGCAGAGACAGTCTACCGAGTGTCGAAACCTGCCAGTTATTTATCTGATGGAGACTGACACTCAGAATAGACAGATCGAACACAAAAAGGGCAAATTTAATGTGTAAATGAGGAAAACCAACCTAATCCATAAATGAGAACACAAAAGCAAGACTGAATGGCAGCAAATGCATAACCAAATGCTCAGCATCTCCTGCTCAAACCACACTGACATTCCATCTTCCACAGTCGCATGGCAATCAGCAAGGAAACAAGAGCGACAGATGCTCTCAGGTACGTAGGGCGCTCTAAGGAAGGCTGCGAACAGCAATTGGTAAAGACATTATGGAAGTCTGTCTGGATGGTCTTCAGAAAAAACAAAACGAACTATAAATATACACCCTGCCATTCCTGGGCGCATACCCAGAGGAATCAGCATGAGTAGACAATAGACACCCAAACACCCACCACATTTACTGTGGTACTATTCACAATAGCTAAGTGCTCATTAACAGATGAATAGAGAAAAATTGTCATGTATATATCTATATCTATAATGGAGTATCCTTCAACTGTTAAGAAGAGTGAATTCATGTGTGGGTAGGAAAATAATAGAACTGAAAACCATCACATTCAGCAAAATATATCAGACTCAAAGGAAAGAATGGATTGTGTGGAAGTTCGATTTTTGTGAAAGTCATGAGAATAGAAGGGAAATTATTTGACAAAGAGGTTCATGGGAAAGGCTTCGGTCAAGAGTATATTGTGGGGTGTGAATATGACCAACACATATTCATAATGAATCTAGTTATAATTTACACATAGTAGTGAAACATACAGATACGGAAGGTACAACACAATGAATTAATTCTTCCCTGATTGCCCTCCATCTTCTCTATTGAGATGGGTTCTCTCACTAGAGCCCAGAGCTCATTATTGATTCCAAGTGTCTAGGTAGCTGATTTCTCTGCTGCCTCTTGTCTCCAGCATTCCAGTGAAGAGACTATAGGCTCAATGCTCATCCTTCATTTAGGAAGATGGAAGAGATTACAGGCTCAATGCTCACCCTTCATTTAGGAAGATGGAAGAGATTACAGGCTCAATGCTCATCCTTCATTTAGGAAGATGGAAGAGATTACAGGCTCAATGCTCACCCTTCATTTAGGTAGATTCTTGGGATCTGCACTCTGGCTTTATCCTTGTACAGCAAGTGCATGCTCTACCTACGGAGGCATCTCTCCAGTCTCACATGAACTTAGGGAACTCAGGGTCACAGTGACGTGCTGGTGCTGATGCTGCTGTTAAAGTCTGTCTCCTCTGGGCATGGCAGACTGCCATTTAAAATCAGAGCAGCAGCATTCTACACATGGGACCCTCACAAGATTGGGTATTTCCTTCCTCAGGCTCAAAGGTGAACGAGACACTTCCCCTCCCTGGGGATACAGAGGCAGCTAACTGTTGGAGATGAGAAAGACTCCAGTGTACAGATGCCTAAAAGCTGCTATGTTCCTATACATGACCCCACCCACACTCGCTCCAGTTACACTCATAGGTTCACCAAGTGAGATTTGCCTGGAATGGTGTTTTTAGACCAGAGGAAACAGACATGTCATGCAGCACTTGACACAAGTAGGTCCATGACAGTACCAAGGGCAGTTGCACTGGCCCTGTGAATGACAGTCTCTGAAGTTGAATCACCTGAGTCCGTGCTATGGAGGCAAGCTGTATGATGTGTACTGTCACCTTGAGAAACATTGACCAGGAAGACACGCCATGTCTGACTCAATCTGAGGTTTCTAAGGGTAGTAATGGTAAACAGTGAATTCCCCCACTTATACGACAGTCGCTTCCTTTATGTGCTCAATGTATGTAAATTTACTTTGTCACAGGGAATTGTTAAAAATTGTTTAAAATTCTCTTTTTAAAACGAGGACCTTAAGTTATAGGAAGATTAGATAAACTGCCAGGGGCAAAAATCTAGTAAACTTCAGAGCCTGGGCTTTGAGCCCAGGCAGTCTAGTGGTCCCACAGTGCGTCTGCACTACAGTAAGCTTGCTCATTTTGACCAAAGAGGTGGAATGCACCCTTTCCTTTGAGGTTTGCTGAGTTAGCATGTACTCACTGCTTCTCTTCTCCTACGCTCTTGCTCTTTCTCCCTCGCTAAATTCCGGTCTTTGAGAAGCCAGAGCTTGCTTATGTCTTGAGCTTCCGACGGTGGCTGCTGTTCACTCTGCTCTTCGTCAGGGGACTTGTCTTCCACTTTATCTGATAAAGGTTCTAGAGTCAATCCACTTCCATGCTCCCTTAAAGAAACAGGATGGCTCAAAGTAGGTTTCAAATACCTTAAAATTTTTATTATAAAGACACGATTAAACAACAACAGCAAGCCATGTCCTGGGTCCCTGGCTGTCAAAGCATCCTTCTTGCCTTCCCTTTCTTCCTTCTCTTTTTCCTCCTTTCTTGACAGGACCTTATGTGGCCCCTATGTAGCTAAGGATGACCTTGAACTTCTGATCTTCCTGCCTTCCCTTGTTGGAACTACAGTCAAGCACTACCACACTGGGGATCAAGTCTAGGACCTTGGACACATTAGGTGAACATTACACTAACTGAGCTATATAATATATCTCCAAACCCCTGAACTTTTCTCTGGAATGACAGGTTTTATATGGGACAACCTATATCAACAACAGTAAGGAGAGATTTAGAAAACTGTGGCCCTGCACAAAACACAGCATTGTCTTCCTACAGTAGAATGGAAAAACCTGGAAGACAGTTCAGGGAAATATATGATAATTATAATTTGGTAACATTTACATCTTTACTAGCGTGATTTCTTTGCTAATTCTGTCTTCTACTAAATAGATACAATAATTTAGAGAAACATTAATACGATATACTTTTTTGTAATGACAATTTGTTGTGTGTTCTACTAGATAACTGAATCACAGTAAGTTGACAAATTGCCAAATACATTCCTGTGCCTTCCACAGCCTTATTGATGCAGTAAGCCACAGACCTCTGGTTTTCCTGAGACACTGATGGGCCCTTTGCATTATGCTCCAGGTGTTTCCGCGTCTGCTCCTGCGTCCGGGCCTTTACTTCTTTTTCTATTGCAGCTTTTCTAAACTGGTTGAAAAGCTCATCTGAAGATTTCAGCACACTTGATGCTTTCACTGGCTTCCCTAAACTTTTCCAAGAGTCTGCATTCTTAATCTTTATATCCTAAAATGACAAATATTGTATTCAGCCTATGTTAGATGTCAATCAAATTTTGGAAGGAAAATGGCACCTTCTGACTTGGTAACAGAGCAGGCTAAGGTTGTAAAAGCCTAACTGTAGTTGGGTCCATGAAGGCTTTTACAGATATTGTAACTCTATCTAAGATCAAACTAAAACACCAAGGTTATAAACGCTTCAATGTGGTTTACTTCTGCATGTTAGCAGGGTGAGCTGCCACATGTTTCACCCAGACAGTTGTCTGAAGAAACAGTAGAGCTGGGGCTTCTGCTCTGAGCACTTCTCAGGAGGAAGCGACGAAGCGGTAGGTTCAAAGTTTAAAATTGGACTCTAAGGCCTGGAACAGGACCTCACAGGTAAAATTTCCCAAACATCTAGAAGGCGAGAGCTGCCAGTGTGCGCTCTGAACGAGGAGGGACTCTCCTGAGACTAAAAGACTGCTCGATGACACTACCACACACACAAGCAAGAGACTCATCACAGCAGCTTGGAGATGCACAAGCGAAAGTTTGGCTTAGGAACCAATCTTATTTAAGTTAGTGTTTAACAATCTTCCACGTAAGTCATGTTAAATCTCAGGTTCTCTCAACCCTTGCGAACAATCACGGTATTTTTACCTTCTGCACGGGAGCATGACATTCCGGCTCCAGCACTGTGTGACTCTCAGCAGAGGTGTGCACCACAGGGGGGCCGTGTAATACTTGCTTGCAATCACCTAGAAGCACATACTCTTTAGAAAGGAATAATACAAATACTTCAGGGTCCTTATCTGGAGTTTAGGTTTCTTTTTCCTTCCAAGTCAGACATCATAAAAATAAAATAGCCTGATCTAGTGTCACATGCCTTTGATCCCAACGGTCAAGAGGCTGAGGCAGGAGGGTAATAAGTTCAAGGTCTGCTTGTACTACTTATAAGATCCTGATTAAGGAAAAAGAAAAAAACAAAATAAGGAGACACACACATGTATGTCTATGTACATATATATGTATATATATGGAATATGTTAAATAAGTTTCTATACATCTTTATTATCTGTTGGGTTATATTATAAAAGTAAACATTTCTCACTTGCAGTGACCTTTGATTTTTGTTGTTGTTGCTGTTTACTGTCTTTGTTTTGGATCCACGAAGGGTTGACATACCATGATGTTGAGCAGGCCTGTTCTCATGATATGGGGCTCTGAAGTGTGTAGACTGGTTTCAGCTCCAGAAGTGGATCTGGATTAGGCTAAGCTAGTCATAAAATTCTGCTTTTCCCCTGGTAAGTCAATGAAAGGCTTCCAGGGAGGTAGGACATGACACTATCTAGATAGCCCATGTGAAAATAAAAATGCAGAACCTAGAACAATACATACTATAATACCAGCCTACCAGGCAGAATGTGCCAACTGGTGCTGTGACTGGTACGGGGTGACCAACAGCTTTCTGACTGTACCTAAGGTCATTTCCACAGGAGGAACTCATACCTTGTAGTAATAGTGCTGTGACTGATACAGGGGTGACCAATAGCTTCTGACTGTATCTAAGGTTTGTCCCACAGGAGAAACTCATACCTTGCAATATAAACTTGGTCAAAAGCTCATGGCTGAGGATATCAAAGATCATAGAGGAGAACCTACTATTTTGTTAAATGGTCATAATGTCTTCACATTATTTATGTTTATGTGCATAGATATGTGCTCTCAACCTTGGTCAGAAAATTGTTTTGTAGTGGGCAGCAATGCAGAAAGACACATAGCTGTTCAAAGTGCCGGGAATGCATGACTGAGTGCTCAGCTCTAAATGGAACACATGCCAATCTCCCTCTCAGGGAGCATCACAGAAGAGGTAGTGACGGGGATTGGAAGGAGCACGGTGAAGGGCTATCTTCTAGACATAACACAGATGTTGCATTCATGAGCTCACATTGGTTCTCTGAATAAGACCTGTACAAGATCAAGCTGGTGAGCATTTCAGCATGGAGAATGGGAGCTCACAAGCCCCACCCCTAGCTGAGGAGCTCACAAGCCCCACCCTAGCTGAGGTGCTATTGGCGGGTGATAGCTGCTGGTGATAGAGTCATTGTTTGGCGATATGGCTACTGCTGGTTTACCCCAGCTGCAGTGGAGGCTCCACAGCAGTGTACATCCCACAGCAACCAGCACTGACTAGACTCCGTGGACCCAATTGGTTTTTAATAGAAGAGGAGGATATGAAATTGGAAGGAGACATGCAGGGAGAGGTTCAAGTGGAGTTGGAGGGGATATGACAAGGACAGAGACACAAAATACAACAATCCCATTGGAACTCTCATCAATTTTGATTGGTTGATCAAAAGTATAGCAAAGAAAAAGCAAAATTAGCTGACTCAAACTCATAAAATTCTAGATCTTCTGATGCCGTGGGGATGTGTATCTAAGCTTCTACCTCCCCTCAGTCCCTTGACTAAATCACGTCTGTCTTCAAGCTGAGGTTAGATGAGAGTTAGAAACAGAACAGAGAGAGAATGTGGCACTGTCAGAGGAGGTGTGAGGTAAAGAACAGATCTTACGCTTAGACCCTGGACAGCCCAATATACGCACACTTCACAAGATCTCGGATACCCAACACACCCAAACTTCATAAGACCCTGGACACCCAACACACGTGCACTTCTTAAGCTCACATGGAATGGGAAAGCAAAGTACAGAACTCCACCCCTTCTGAGCTGCCACCAGACTCAGGCGGGAAGTAGAGGCTGTGTGGAAAGTAAGGAAAACTCTAGGATGGTTCTCAACTTGTGGATAAGAGGTAACAGTGTTGTTATCACTAAATAAAGGGGTTAAAATCTGGGTGTTGAGAGGCGCAGAGATGGCTCAGCTGCTAAAAGCACTGGCTGTTCTTCCAGAGGATTGGGGCTCAATCACCCACACAGTGATGTATAATCATCTATATCTCTAGATCTAGGGGATATGACCCTGCCTTCCAGCGTCTTTGGGCTTCAGGCATGTACATGGTGCATATACAAACATGGAGACAAACACACATACGACATAAGAATTAAATTAATAAATAAGGCCCTTTTTAAAGTCTGGGGAATTTTGTTTTCCCTTGGTTTGCAATGGTTATTTGGTGTTTAAATAGAGATGCTCTCACTAGTGTTGTTAGCATGCCTGGGGCCAGGTTCATTTGAATTGTGCAAATAACAGAAAGAAACAAAGACTTCACAGATGCAATCTATAGCAGGTTGTCTCTCAGCCTTTCTATCTCGTGGTTGTTGCACCAGAAGCAACAAGAGAATCAAGACCCCAGTGCTCCTCCCAGGCTGGAGTTCAAGGCCATCCCTGGGTACATAGTGGGGTCAAGGAGAGGCTGGAGTGTGTGCATCTCTGACAAAAAGGACAACAGAAAACCTGCCTTGTTCTCCTCACACCACAGCAGCATGCTTTCCACATGGTGGTAGAGCAGCGTTTACCACAGCGGCTAGAATATGGTTAAGCTTGGGTAGTAAAAGAGATTTTTCATCACTTATACACCCAAACAAATTGAGTGTAGATTGCACAAATATAATGAGTGCTTATGTATATAAAGCAGTTTCCTGGACCTGGCTCATTCCTTATCATTCCTTATCCTATCATCAAGGATATCATTCATATCTTTGGTTGTGTAACACTGACAACGCCATTGTGTCCCCACATGTGGCCTCCGGACACACGTGGCCTACAGAGTCCATTTCTCAGCCAGAATGGCTGACTCGTGTTTCTTACCTGAAAGAGGCTGAGTCTGCACCGATGCAGTGTTCTTCTCTGTGGCCTGCGGATGCTGAGACACTTGGCACCCAGGCACCTGCTGGGAGTGCTTCCCTGGAGCTCCACATGGCGGCGCTGTGCTCTGCTGAGCAAGGGGAGCTTCAGCAGAGGCCACACCTTGCACAGAAGGCTGTATCTGCTAGACAAAGATCAAGTTATCCTTCAGACTTCTCACCACACAGAGGCATAATTAAGAGAGCTGGAACGCAGGACATAAGTCGCAGACCAGGTGCTTTAGTGGTACCTTTTGAAAACGCATGGTCCCTTAAGTCACACCGTCCTGCTAGGCAGACCCTGAAGATGAGAACATCAGGGGGTAGGAAGAGTAAATACCTTGCTGGACACCTGTGATCTTGGATCTCTAGAGCCCTGAGGGTTGCTCTCCTCCTAGGTTTTGTTTAGAAATTTTACATAGGACCCCACACCACTCCATTTTATTTATTTATTTATTTGGTACCGAGGCAGTTCCGCTGTGCTCACAGCCTTAGGTAGAACTGAAGTTTCTAAACTTGCCCTACTTAACTTACACAGTAGTTGTATTTATTAGAAGGAGGAGGCCAAGGCAGTTCTATAGTCAACAGCCTTTGAAAGGAAGCCTTTGAACACCTAATGACTGAAAACTGACTTTTTAATATAATCAAAATTTGAAATGTTTTTTCTTTTCTTTTGAGTCTCTTGCTATATAATTCAAGTTAGCCTAAATTTGTGGTCCTCCTTCCTCTGCTTCCTCAGCGAAGACACTATTTATGTGCAAAACCACGCCCACCAACCCCCAAAAAACATTGTAAAGAAAGTTACTGCTTTCTTTACACTAGTTTACAACTGTTTTCAATGCTGAGGTTAAAGATTCAACTTACCTTTATATTTTCTTTTGGAGGCAAATCATTCTGTTTTACTCCAGTAAATTTAGGAAATATTTCTGAAAATGTATATAGATAATTATTTCAACATATTTGTAAGCTTAAAAGAAAAGCCCTGCCAAGTTATAGGTCTTCTATATTAGAAGTAAAGTAGCATGAAACTAAGGGCCCACCAAAGGGCTCAGTCCCTGGTTACAGGGAAAGGGCTCAGTTTCTGGTCATAGGGCATCAGTCACAGGGAAAGGGCTCAGTCCCTGGTCACACAGGGCATCAATCACAGGGAAAGTTTTCAGGTAGACAAAAGACCAAGTTCAGGAGCTCTGTTATAAAGTAACTATGGTTGGTAATATGTTACATATTTGAAAAATGCTAACATGGTAGCTTTTAAGTGTTTTCAACACAGAAAATATATAGTGATAGACATGCTAATGTAAGTGTTTTTAAGATGCATACATACACCAAAATCATGTGAGATACCTTTTTAATATTTTTTGTTATTTTTCAAGGAAAGAAAGAAAATAATACCATTGGGGCTAATGGGGAAAAAAAAGAAAAGGCTCATTTCAAAAGAATGCCTTTAACATAAATCTCTTAAAGTCACAGATTTTGCCCTATTTAAATTGGCCTACTTTTATTTAAATGAGAAAAGTTATTTCTCCAAACTTCTTTGTTCAGGATGGAATAAACACCCATTCAGAAATTCCACTTTGGATTATGTTCAGGCAAAAACCAAGTATGCTCTTTGACTGTAAGGCGCTCCAGGGAGCATTTAAAAAGGAAGTCACAAACAGAGCTCAAGGTTTCAGACATGGCATCAGTTACACCAGCGGAGGAGCCATAAGTAGAGCTCCATGGGGCTTAGGTAAAAACACGGAGAATCTACCACAGGAGAAACACACGTTACTGATTTATCTGCAAGGGCACAGAGAATGCGTTTATTATAAGTGAGATAGCCGATAGCCTTTACTCAAAGATCCATCTGATAATAACCTTCTACTTGAAACTTTGGGCGAGATAACAACAAACAGCTTTTCAGTTCTGTCTGTTTTGAGAAAGTGTCTCATGTAGCCCAGGATGGCCTCAAACTCACAAGGAAGCTGAGCACAGTCTTGACGTTACACCTGGTCTGTGTGAACCGGGCTTACTCAGGCTGTGTGCAGCCTTCTCCATCACCTCAGGCCTCAGAGAACCAATGGGGTTTACAGGGCCTCCTTTACCCTCAGGAATCTCTGAGCAGTTGACATTGGAAGTAGAAGCAAATATAAAAAGCCCTGTCTGCCCGTCGTGGCATGGAGAGATTCCTCTCTGTTTATGTACAACAGGCTGCGGTGCCATCCTCCCCAGCATGGGCCTCTGCCATGTGGCGAGGTAGAAGACTGGAACCACCACTCCAAGTCACCTGAACAGTTCTTGGTTCAGGCTCAAGGGTACCAAGGCGGTCAACACCAACTCTCATTCGTTCTAATTGAATAATTACCTTCTGCCTCCTGAAAAGCCATCAGTCTCCACTGGATGTGCCACTGTTCTTTCCTCTCTTAAAATATTTGATGCTGGACACTGTTAAAATTGCTAAATGGCACTCAAAGCTGAGTTTTTATTTAAAGAATTCAAGTATTTAAAATGACACAAACCAGTATCACTCAGCCAAGACTGATTTTAGTGTTGGGGTTGGGTAGAGGGGTGATGGGGAGAGACTGAACACACAGGGTAGAGATCCAGGGCTCCTTCACACTTAAAGGAGAAACTAAAGTTTCAGCTTTGAACAAAAAACAAAAACACATTTCATTAATATAATAACATACACATTTATTAATATATCTTATTCAAACATGCACCTAAACTACAAGGTCCTACAACATAAACACCTTAGTGAAATAAAAATATGACATGTCACATTGGTGTTCTGCTAAAAAAAGCTAGAGAATATTTCCTTAGTTTTATGACATACAAAACTAACACCTAGGCTTATAAAAGTTAGAATCTCAAGATCTGATGATGCTAGCAAAAGGCAAAGAATATTAACTAGAAATTTCAAAATTACCGAGTTCATGTAGTATGCGTATCACGACACTCCAGCATTTTAACACTTGGATGCTTTATGGGACATAAGCAGGTGAGTGATGAGAGACTATTGGCTCAGCACTGCTTCTGACTCTAATCTCGGGTAATCGCTTCCCTGGACCATGGTGAAGTAAACTGTGTTTCTGGTTTGGGGAATTAAAACATATATGCACATTTTTGCTATTAAGCTTAACATCATATTTCGATTAGTAATAAAGATCTACCAGATTTGGGAGACATGAATTAAGTTGACCACAATTATGACCACATATCTATTAACACTAATTTCTCCGGGGCCTCTGCCTATATCCATGTCTTCATTAAGAAACTCACATTGAGTAATGAGCATGAACCGTGAATCAAATGCATATGATGCGTGTTGTGTTTGAATTTCACATCTCTCAAGAACCTAATTTAAAATGTTTGTTATAAAGATTTTATTCTAAACTACACAAAAAACTTACTATAGTTGAAAAAAATAACGAATTGGTGGGGAGTCAGTTAAAAGGCACTGAGGCCAAAGTCCCAGAGACACCAAATGTCACCAGCACGTCAGTTTGGAATAAAATCCCAAGAGGCATCACAACACAAGGCCAGAGTATGACATCACACATAGAAGAAACAGCTATCAACATTTCTGATATTAGAGAAGTGAATCATGTCCCATTCTGAAAGTCCACCGAAGTGACCGGTGTGGCAGCGGCATCTTACGCTACAGAGACAGCAGGCCCTGAGGTATGAGGGCCTTGCCCAGATCACATTCTCATGATTTACAAACACTGACAATCAGTCCTATACTAAGCAATTTGGTTCCTATAAAGAACCTTTAGCTATTTTCCTTGTGTTTAGTAGTATCTTTAACATTAAGAACAAACCAATCATAAAAATGTGCTCCTTCTACAAAGAGGATTTCAACTTGAGTTATAAAAGGGAAAGTCATAAAAGAGCAATCTACTACAGTCATTCTCAAATAAGATAGCACCTTAGAAGCCTTGATTATTGGTTATTTCCTGCGTATGAGTATTTGCCAGTAGATACATTATGTGTGACTTGTGAGCCTGGTGCCTGCAGAGGCCAGAAGAGGGCATCAGATCCCAGAGCTACAGATGGTCTTGAGCCACATGTGGGCACTGAGAACTGAACCCGAGTCCTCTGGAAATGCATCCAGTGCTCTCAACTGCAGAACCGTCCTTGTGGCTGTGTCACCTCCAACCCCTGGCCCCGCTTTAAAGACTATGAATCAGATCTGTCTCTATGTCCATTCAAATCCACATTTAGACATAGTGTTATAAAAAGCTTTTAGGCCATCCTAATGTTGCCAAGGTCAAGATAGAATCTATTTATCCAGGAAGACCTAGCTTATACAGAAAAATAAAATAAAAAAATGCACGAGAAAGAAATGACTATTACAAGGTTCAACCTCAGTATACAAACCAGCTTTTATTTTATTATACTAAGCCTGGATTCTTGGCTTTTATCTTTCTAAACCCTTCTAGTTCTTTGAATCAAAAGATGTTAATTGATGAGAACTTTAATCATATTCTCAGTACTTCTGCAGAAGACCTGGAAGACAGTGCAGCGACAAATCTCTTATTCCTACTTTGAGGTCACTGAGAACTATGTCATTACTACAGTGTTGCTTTGTGTCCCACGCATGTCAGTAACATTAAGCACGTAATGTTATTACTGTAGTGTTGCCCATGCCTCAAGCATTCTGCTTCACACTGTCTGAGCCTAATCCTTAAGTAGTTTCCAGGATTATTTCCTATGAGGTTCCAATCGGAAGTATTGATATTTCATTCATTTTTATTTAATTTTTGAGACTGGGCCTGATGCAGTTTGGGCTGGCCTAGAACTTGTCTGAGGATGGCCGCCTGCCTTCACAATCCAAGTGTGAGAATCAGAAGAGTAGTCACTAGGCGTGGATAAAAGTGCTATGGCTGATGAGCTATAGGATTATTTATCTCAATAATTTGAATATATTCCTCTTCATCATGTCACCCAAGCGTAATGAGTGTGTCAGAACTGTCTTAATAGACCCCCTCCCTGAGCACAGAGCAGCCCACATAGGCTACGCCAGAACTAATTTTATTTTGAAGCCTCATCCATATCATGAATCTTACACTTGGTATTTTGATAGACATAAAAATAAACTTAAAGGTTTTATATTTGCACCAATGTTTAATAAATGTTCTTGATTTATCTGTACTTGACTGTTTGCAGACATTGATGTCAGTCAAAAAGAAAATTTAAATGATCAAATTACATTAAAAATTTGCAATGAAATACTGCTTCTGGTCTGCAGGTTCTCATATTTATTTTAGAAAGATTTGGGATTTCATTAGCAACTCTTTATCTTGAATCAGATTAAATATCTTGCTTGAAATGATAATTAAATGACTTTCCTAGATTTTTTTTAACAAGACTTTCCTTGGAAATCAGTACTTTACTGTGTAATTAGTACTGCTTAACCACGTAAAAAATGAGCATATTTTTTAAAAATGTACAAATGGAGTTTCAAGACAATGGGCAGTAGCTCTTTGGGTGATTCAGAACGAAGAGCCCTGAAGCTACTTAAAACATTTATGTGGTTTTCAGTAGTACCAGTGCTGACTAGCTTTATGTCACTTTGACCAAGCTACAGTCACTGGAGAGGAGGGAACCTCAACTGAGAAGATGCCCCTTAGTAACGTCAAGCTGTAGCCACACCTATAGGGTGTTTTCCTAATTAGTGGCTGATGGGAAAGGGCCCCGTCCATTGTGGGTGGGACCGCCCCTGGGCTGGTGGTTCTGAGCTCTGTATTCAAGCAGGCTCAGACAAGCCAGGGGAGCAAGCCAGGAAGCAGCACCCCACTGTGGCCTCTGCATCAGCTCCTGCCTCATTTGAGGCTGTCCTGACTTTCTTCCATGATGAACAGGGACTCTGGGGGGTGGGCTGTCGTTCTGTGGAAGCTTGGAAGATAAAGTTGAGAGCAATGGATACGGTGGAATTTGGTTCTTCCTTCTTGAAGTGAGAAATTATTTTTTGTTTTACAGAAGCCCACAGTTGATTTTAAACTCTTAAAGAGAGTTTAGAGTTTTATGAAGATTTTGTATTTTAAAAGAGAGTTTGGATAAGAGATCTTGGACTTTTCAATATTTGAGTTTTTAAAGATTGTGGGGCTTTAAAAGTTTGGAATATTTTAAATTGTGATGTTTGTATTACTGTGAGATCTTAGGGATGAACAAGCAACGAAAGGTCGTGGTTTAATAGTGATGAATTTGTGTGTCGAGCTGACAAGGGGTTAGTTGTACTGGAAAGTTTTATGTCAACTTGAAACAAGCTACACTCACTGGAGAGAGGAGAGCCTCAACTGAGAAAATACCTCCGTAAGTTTGGGCTGCAGGCAGGCCTGTAGGGCATTTCTTTTAAATTAGTGATTGGTGGGGGAGGGTCCAGCCCATTGTGGGTGGTGCCACCCTGGTCTTTATTATTTTCTATAATAAAGCAGGCTGACCAAGGTACTCCTGCCTCCAGGTTCCTGCTGTGAGTTCCTGTCCTGACTCCTTTCCATGATGAACAGAGCTGTGGAAGTGTACACCAAATAAACCCTTTCCTCTCCAATTACTTTGGTCCTGGTGTTTTATCACAGCAATCAAAACCCTAAGCAGGACATCACCTTTAGAAATTTTGCCACACCTAAATAGAGCACTAACGCAGAGAAACCAACCCACAATATAGCAAGAACAGAAACTTAACAAGAGGAAGCTGCCCCTGCCCCAACACCCAACATCCTAAAAGATTAGGACTAAAGGAAACAAAAAAATTGTCATAGTCAAGTTGCTGAAATAATCCAGGGAGAAACTGCCATAGGACTGAGCTGTTGATACTATCATGCTGCTATGGAATGGGAAGGAGCTGTGGCCCCACCTTAAACTGAGACTGGACTGGCACTTAGCAATTGATACATGGGAAGTGACATTTCCTCAGTGGGTAACCACCAGCTTTCACCCTCAATGGCACTCACTGAGACACACACACACGCATGTACACACTCATACACACACATGCATGTACACACTCATGCACACACACACACGCAGGTACACACTCATGCACACACTCACACACACGCAGGTACACACTCATGCACACACTCACACACACGCAGGTACACACTCATGCACACACTCACACACACGCAGGTACACACTCATGCACACACTCACACACACGCAGGTACACACTCATGCACACACTCACACACACGCAGGTACACACTCATGCACACACACACACACGCAGGTACACACTCATGCAGGCACACACAGAGGCAGAAGGGGCAGTTGGGAAAAGGAAGGGAATGAACAGGAGTGAGGGGGGACACAGGTGAGTATTATCAAAAAATGTACATGTATGAAAATGTCATAATAAACCATTGTTAAATAGAATTAACATATGCCAATAAAATGTCAACAAATTCAGTATGACAAGTATTAAAAGGTAGATAAATTTAAAAAATATGATTAGCTTTTTAATAAGAAAGTACATATGCCACCAAAGCTTTCAGAAAAGTTGCTTCTATCACCTAAACTCTCAGGATCATGATATCCAACTGCATCCATTCTGAACAAACCACTATCAATTATAAAGTCAGCATCTTACTGATACTTTCAGTTAGTTTTTGTTTTATTGAAACAAGTTTTTATCACTAGTCAGTGCTGGCTTCAGCTTCCTGAATGCTGGGGTTACAAGTACCTGCCACTATGCCTAGCTTTATTCTTATTTGGTGTTTTGTTAATATACCCAATTTTTGCTTTTTGAGGGGGTACATAACCCATTTTCACCAAACAATGAAAGATGGCAACATGTTTGTCATCTACTGCTCGAAACTGTTATACACACAATCAAGAACAGAGGTCCTTTCAAGAATTTTCAAGAATATTTTTACAAGAATATTGCATTGATGGGGGTCTGACTTATTTTTTTCTCTCTAATTTATAATCCTGCTTAAAAAAATTTATTGTTATTCTCAGGGAAGTAAAAATGTCCTTAGTTTACACACTAGAAATTAGTAAGTCATGGCATTTTAAAATATTTAGTATTAGTATTGAAGTATTTATTTAGTATCAGTTTAGTATGAAAGTATTAAAAGATCCTATGCTTAATTTACTTATTGAAAGCATAGATGTAATTTTTTCCATTTTAGACTTTGCAATTTATAATACACTTAAACAGTGTTTCCCTCTAGTAAAGTATATAGAGTGTATGTCCAAAAACTAAAATTTCAAGAATAAATGACAAGCCAAATGTAGCAACATATGCCTGTGATTCCAGCACTCAGGAGGCTGTGAGAGAAAGAACAGGAGTTTGAGTCTATCCAGGGCTACACAGCGAGATTCAATCTCAAACAAAGCAAAAGACAATTTCAGTGCCCACTGTGAAGACAAACTGATCTCAGTGTAAACTATAATGTGAGGTGACCTACACAGTAAGCAAAGACAGTGAAGAGGAAGGAAGGAAGGAAGGAAGGAAGGAATTAATTCTAAATAATAAGGTGCTACCAAAACACTCTATGTGGTATTTTTTTCTAACACTCAAAGCATTTATTGAACTTTTTAGGTTAATAGAGTAACAGTTTTATCCCACAAACAAAAGACAAGGTGCTGTAACTTATTAGGTCACAAATGCTTTATTAGATAAAATTACAATTGTTAATTACAATTTAAAATACTAAATGCAACTTAGATTTTTTCCAGTATTGTTTTATGCTTAGAAGTCAAATATAAGAAATACTTCATAATAAGAACTCTAAAATGAGTTTTTAAATGTATTAAAATAACAAATTCTAACCAAAGTAAAAATTCTTCTAAATTTTACAAAATTGTTCACCACTACATACTCAGAAATGTGAAAACAAAACCAGTGACTAGCTCCACAAAAAAATAAATGAAACAAAACCAAAGGAAAACAGAATTACTGCAAGCCAGCAAGCAGACCCTGACTGTCAACTGAAGAAAGCAATTCTTTATGCTGGAGTTTCTGTGAGGTTCTTTTCAGCTAAAAAGAACTGAACCTCACAAGAAACACCCCATTAAAGCATAAAGCAAATTTTAGGGAAGAAAGTGCCCTGTGTTCTGCATTTGTTGCTTGGTTAAAATGGAACACCATTGGTGGGGTGGGCAGTGATCGAATGGCAGCTATATAACTAGTAATGGAAAAACAAAGAAAACAGGAATGACCTGGCTTAATACAACTGACAAACTGCACAAGAAAATGTGGTACTTCTATCTTTTTCTATAGATGAAAGGTAATAATCTATAGTTAAGAAACATAAATTAAAAAAAAAATACTCTCCACAAATTTTGGGGTGAGTGGCTTCTTAATTCAAAACGACAGTTCAACTCAGAAAGCAGTGTCCAAACAGGACATACTTCACATCAGAGTGACCCAAAGTACAATGGGAACACAGTGAGGCGTCCCAAATAATATTTTCATTAAGAAGTGAAAGCAGCTTCTCGTACATTTCCTAGGAGACCTCTCATCAGGCCCACGTCACGTCCTTTCCTTCTTTTAAGGTAAGGCTCTTGGCGCATTTTACTACGGATGCTGGTACCCAAAGCACAGGTCCTCCTCTAAACTAAACATCCTCCCGACTCTACAGGAACGGCCACTCCACCCACCGCAGCGGCGCCAAGAGCCAGCTAACCTGGTTCCGAATCGCTGCTGTCAGAGGAGCTCGAGTCGCTGCTGCTGCTCGCGGACCCTGAGCTGCTGCTGCTGCCGCCGCCGCTGCTGCTGCTGTCGCTTAGGCGGGACCCGCTGGTCAGCTCCGGGGGCGGCGGAGGTGGCGGGGGTGGCGGCGGCGGCTTCTCCACTGCAAAACAGGGCGCGTTAACAGCGGTCAGGGTTCACGGGTGGGCGCGGAGAAACCGCCACCTACCTTTTGCTGGACGTTTCGTTTGCCGGTTCCTACAATTCAGCCGATTGTTGACATCCAGCAACCGCCGCTCCAGCTCCAGCCTTTTTTCAGAACGGAGCTCCTCCTTAGACCTGACAACCTTCTTCGCTGTGAGGAGGAGGAGCAACCGTGAGTGCGGGGAGGGGCCTGGGGGTGGGGCGGGGCCTAGGGATGGGGCGGGGCCTGGCCTACCGTAGGGTTTCAGTGACCTCTTCCTCAGACAGGCCAGGACATACTTCTCCAGTTCTCTAAGTGTGGATGCCTTCAGGGTCTCAAAGTCGATCTCGATCTCGTCCGGGTTGGAGTTTCTCAGGGAAGGCTCCCTTGACTGTATTATATGAACTATTCGACCAAGCTTGTCTCCAGGCAGTTTGTTTATGTCCAAGCTCAGCTGCCTTTTCTCATCGTAGTTCATAGGCTTCGCATTGTCTTCCTCTTCCAATTTCAAAAGTGGCTTCTTCTTCTTTGGTTGACTGTAACAACATTACATATTTGTTTCATATTTTTTAAACATTTTTATTGAGGTGGGAATTTCATACAATACATCCACATCACACAGGCATTCGTTTCATCTTAATCAATTAGTTAATCCAGGCAGGGTAAAGCAGGATCTTGTATAGGCTAATTATGTGGTCCTGCACTGAACCTGCCTTCTAGGCAGACTCATCCACTCAACATGCTTACTTGCCTTCTAGGCAGACTCATCCACTCAACATGCTTACTTGCCTTCTAGGCAGACTCATCCACTCAACATGCTTACTTGCCTTCTAGGCAGACTCATCCACTCAACATGCTTACTTGCCTTCTAGGCAGACTCATCCACTCAACATGCTTACTTGCCTTCTAGGCAGACTCACCCACTCAACATGCTTACTTGCCTTCTAGGCAGACTCATCCACTCAACATGCTTACTTGCCTTCTAGGCAGACTCACCCACTCAACATGCTTACTTGCCTTCTAGGCAGACTCATCCACTCAGCTTACTTGCTCTTGGCCTTCTCCTTTTGCTTCATTTGTTTAGGCTTTTTCTTTGGGTTTTCATCTCTGTTATTAACCTTTTTCCTTTTTGGTGCCCTCTTAGACTTCTCATTCTTTTTCTTCAGCTTACGTAATGGAACTTGGGACAGAACTTGCAGCTGCTGATGTACAGCATTAAGCTAGGAAAGGAAAAAATAAACAAAAGCCTTTAAACATTTACATCTCGAAAGCACTAAAGACACTAGAAAACATGGCACTCCAAAGTCATGCCACCCTTTGTGAGACTCATGTTCTGTTTCCTTCAGGATTTTGCTTCATTTTGGAATTTCAGTGTTTTGAAGGGCACACAAATAAATAAATAAATAAACTGTCTAGTATAATATAGTATAGTAATAAAATTAATACAGCCCAACATTTCTCAGTGTTAGTTTCTTTTGAAAGATATATACATCTTATATGTAAAATTATATATAATATATGTTATAAGACATATATAGTATATATTATATAAGCATGTGTGTATGTGTGGTCACATATGTACAGGTGCCTGTGGAGGTCAGAGGCATTAGATCCCTGTGGAGCTCAGGTTATAGGTGGTTGTGAGTAGTCTGATACACTTGCCAGGAACTGAACTCAGGTACTCTGGAAGAACAGCCAGTGCTAATAACTGCTGAACCATTTCTCCAGCCCTAGTCTTCTGACATGACCTCAGTAAAAGTTACTATTTTATCACAGAAGTAGCAAGTGATCTCATTTTAAAATATTCCACATTATACCATAAATCAAATACCAAGAATCAACTACTCAGACTATACATGCAAATAGCATAATTGTAAATAATCCCCAGGCATCATGGTGCACACCAACAATTCCAGCACTTGAGAGGTGGAGGCAGAAGGAGCAGAAGTTCATGACAAGCCGGGTACATGAGACAGTTTCAAAGAGGAGGAGGAGGAGGAAGAGGAAGAAGAGGAGTGGTAGTGGCTCTAGACTTGTATAGCATACAGATATTTGAGTAGGAAATATTAAACAGGGCAAATATGCCCCAAAAGTAACTAAAGCTACAGACATCAGGTGATGTAACTAAAGCTATAGTTGATCAACCATTAGGTGATCTAAACACAACAGCTGTAAATCTGCAAGCATTTCATCGCAGACTAGCTGCCTGGGGACCATCAACATTTGCGTCGTATACGGCCACCTGCTCCTGAAGTTTGGCGAGATGCTGCACTCGTTCATCCTCAGAGTCTTCAGAAGAGCAGTCCCCCGAGGAGGCCTCGCTGCTACTTTCTCTACTGAGGGCTTTTGCACTGTTTGTTGTAAGGTGACATGCATGCATACTCTCAACAGGTTCATCAGGAATCTTGGCAAAATGCATTTCAAAAACATCCTACAATGGAAAATTAACCTGTTCACATTTTTTGGTTTATTTTGAGACAGAGTTTCACCATGTCCAGGCTGGCCTGGAGTGCACCATGTAGCCCAGGCTGCCCTGGAACTCAAAATCCTCATGCCCACCTCCAGAGTGCTGGAATTGTAGGTATGCACCACCTGGTTTGGTTTTCTCCATTTCTGATTTAATGCAACAAGAACACCTTTAAAAGTACACATGGTCGTATCTGGGCAGACTTCTTTAAGACACATCAGAAGATGTGCAACCTGATGGTTCCAGCTGCACATCTGTGCCTCAGCGCACACTCTGTGCCTCAGCACACTTCTGCTATGTCTCTCGGCAGGATCGACCTTTGTTCAAGGGCTGGGTAGGTAAGGTCAGCCATGTCATATACAGTTCTACCTTTCAGTGACTCAAGACTGAGCCCTCTCCTGAAGCAGGACGGGGTTCAGTCAGTCCCACGAGGGACCTGTTACCCTCTTCTCACTAATGATTTATTGATTTCTTCTGAAAAGTCGGCAGCTTCCTTTTTAAAAATGTGCTGCTAAAGCTTACATCTAAAAGGATAAACCCCCACAGTTTAATAAGTAATTTATACAATTTTTTGGCACTATTAAGGACAGAGGTTATCGTTTGTCTCTGAGTTATGGCTCAGAGATAAATATATTATGCTCAAAAATAATTTACGCAGAGAGTAAAACCTCACCTGAAGCATCTTAGCCATTGCCACAACTTCGTGATCAGGAGGATTATACTTGTAGCAATTCATAAACATCAATCTGACATCTGCAGCAAATTCATACGCATTCTTATATTCTTGATTGTCCATTTTCCCCTGGATTAAGGAAAAATTAGAAGGATTCACAAACAACTAAAGTCAATTCACATGAAACAATTTAGATGTCCTGGGAAATGGAGAAAATAACACAGAAAAAATATGTCAACGCCTGGGTAAGATGATGGCCTAGACATTTGCCTCTGTGCATGTTGGGAGAATTAAAAAAAAAAAATCTCTTAAAAAGAATTCATTCCAAAGAAAGAAAGAATGTTGAAAATTCATAAATGGCCTCAGAGGGCGGCTTGGAAATATAGAGAAACAGGTGGGCAAGAAAAAGAGAAACAGCAAAAAGAACCTGAAGTCAGACACAGGGTCAGCAGTATGGTTTCCTACTTGAGGAAGAAGCTACATCTAAAAGACAAGCCAGGCAGTCCTAGGGTGGTTCTACCCACAGCACAAACCCACAGGTCTCACAAACCTCAAATCCAGAGCTAGGGCCCTTGCTGAGACAGTGACCTTTGGGTTGGCAGAGGGAGAGAGATCTTCTGGCTCAGAGGGCTGTGGCCTAGGTTTTGAGCCTGCATTCAGTCAGTCACAGACCCAATGTGAGGTAAGTCTAGGAAGCAGATGGGCGAGAGAAACCAAAGGTGCAAGTGACAGGAGTCTTGCCTGGTCCGCGAAGTTAGAAAACACCCTCGGGGCCTGGAGACGACCTCATCAACCCACTAACTGGAGCCGACACCCCAACCCTGAGGTCAATGAGTAGTTCTCCCTATCTGTTAGGACATTCATTCATGTATCTGGCCCAAGAACTCTGCAGCTGCAACGGACATCTGATGCCTGCAGCCGCGGCTGCATCCCCTCCCCGAGCAGTGACTAATGCTTGCGGACTTTGAAAGTGAAGGCAGGGCTTTGTTTGCAGATTTCAGCCCTTTGGTTGCTTTGCCTTCTCCCATTGTACTTGGAAGAAACTCTTTGGCCAGAACATTAGCTGCCCCAGGGGGCAGAAACTAGGGATCTTCCAGAGAGCAGGAGAACCTGCCCAGACCACAGGCTACAGTGCTCGGCTTGGCAGCACAGACCCCTGACATACAACTGCTGGACGAAGCTAAAGTGGAGGCAGTTCTTATGCACAAAACACAAGTCCAGCATCAAGTCAGCTGACTTGTGCACATCAGTAGCCATCTCCAATCTTGAAGAGTTGACAAAGAAGTCAAAACTTTGTCTTCTTCTTGCTCTGCCCCTCCCTGACCTGTACATGTGTATGTGTGTGCAATGAATCTCTATGGAGGTCAGAAGACAGCCACAGAAGTGAGCTTTCTCCTTCTCCCACATGGGTTTCAGGGACCAAACTCAGGTTGTCAGGCCTGACTGCAAGTGTACCTGCTGAGCCGCCCCTCTATGCCTATGATTTCAATTATTAAGGAAAGCTTTCATTTTTAAAAATTTATTTTCATATAATCTATTTTTGTTTTCCTTTAGTCTCCCTTTTGACATTTTCCTATTATGCTTCTAATAGGACTGATCTCACCTGATTTATAAATAAAAAATCCCAAATCTGATGTTCTCATTTTCTGATCTCCTCACATTACATAACTTTTTACATTTTCTTGTTATCGAGTCATTTTCCATCTTTATTTTCCCACATATATGCATTTTTTCTCCTTCAGAACATTCTTCTCCTTTCTTGTTTCTCTTCTTTTATCCTTGCTTCTATTTCCCCCCTTTCTCTACTCACATCACAGCTTCATTCATTAGCTGGTTTCACATTTAATCATCTTTTTAAACGTTGGCACTCTGTCATTTTCTGTTTTCCGACTATGAATGGTATATTAGTGATCTTTAATCAATTTTCACTGGACTTCTATATCTCATGTTTAAAAGTTGTTTTCTCCTGCTTTAGTGGTGTTCAGCTAGTGGAATTGAGCCCTAAAGAGCAGACTATTCATTAAGAAAAACAAGCAAACAAACTAAACCCAGAGAGATGTACACAAACAGATGTGCACTCAACCCATGGAGACCCACACTCTCCCAAACCATGGGAAAGCAAGGAGATTTCACCAAAAAGAGTGTAACGTTCCTTATCTACTGAATTCAAAGACATGGAATGGAGTAAAACATCGTATGAAGATTTCAAACGTTTACTGGCAAGAACATTTATCATGATCAGTGACCTTACGGGAGACTTAAAACCAGGGAACGAGGGAAAGAAGTGGACCACAGACCTGGAGAGGATGGCCAGCAACCCAGGAAAAACAGAGGATGAGGAGTCCACACATCATTTCAAGAGACATGGAAAGGCCTTGGACAAAGCCCAATGTCCTTTCATGGTAAAAATTTCTGAACTAAGAATAAAAAGAATTAAGATGCATATGTTGGTGTACCATGTGCATGCCTGCTACCCAAAGAGGCCAGACAAGGGGATGGGTCTTTTGCAACTTTCCAGGAAAGACAACTGTAAGCCACTGTGTGGGTGCTGGGAACTGAACCCAGGTGCCCTGCAAGAGTAGACCATGCTTTTAAGCACTGAGGCATCACTCTGTCTCAAGAGTGTAATTTCTACCAGTCACATCAACGACAATTGAGAATGATTTCAGAGCTAAATTAAAGTTGACATCTTCCTGTTTCAGGAACCTTCTAACAGCTTCCTAACTGGTGTGTACACAGCTCCCGGAGAAATCACCACAAACCCCATGTTTCTCTGCAGCAGCTTTCTAAAGGCCTGCCCTCCTTCCCATCTACCCGCCTGGGTTTCCCTCACATCCTTCCTATGTTTGAAAGACATACTAAAGACACTGTTCTGAATTGTTTTCTTTACCTTGTGGCTATTCCACAAGTTACTTTCTCTTCTTGAAATACACTATAACTACACACTTATTTACCTCTTAACATATGGCTATTTCAGATAATATTCTCTCTCTCTCTCTCTCTTTCTCTCTCTCTCTCTCCTGTTTGTGTGTGTGTGTGTGTGTGTGTTTCCGGCTTTGAGACAGGGGTTCTTTGTGTAGTCCTGGATATCCTGGAGGTTACTCTGTAGACCAGGCTGACTGCAAACTCAAGAGATCTGCCTGCCTCTGCTTTCCATGTGTTGGAATTAAAGGTGTGCACCACCACTGCCTAGCCTGATAGTAGTCTTTAACTTTGGGTCTGAGTTTGTGTGTATCAAAAAATAAAACAGTACTATTTTAAGATATAACACTTAAAAACTTATGACATAGATCCTCAGACTGAAAAGGTTAACTTACAAGATGGATATAAATCAAATACCGAGCTAGAGAGAGGAAGACAAATTATGTACAAAAGAATGACAAGTTGCTTGACAGCAAATAGATGCTGGAACGTCATCCAAGTGTTGAGAGAAAATGACTGTCATTTTGAATTCTATATTCACTTTAAGAGTCATTCAAGATACTTCTATATATAAACTAAGTTTACTACCTATAAATCCATAAGAAATGACCACTGATTTTGAATTTTAACTAGCAGAACAAACTTGGAGAGAGTTAGCAGAATACAAGAAATGAGGGCAAACACAAAGTTTAGTAACATGTTAACAAACTTTACTATATTGATAAAAATAATGAAACAAAACTGAGCTTTAAAAGAGAGCCAGGGCTGAGGAGATGCTGTGTAAGACTGAGGACCCTAGTTCAACCTCCACTAGCCTGTAAGATGGATATGTTTACAGGAAAAACAAGAAGATGTATTTAAAACGTCCCAATGGTCCTCTTCAGGTGTTAGTATTCTGGTGATGTAATTTTCTTCACAATTTCCTGGACATTAGATCGATTTCTTTGCAATGATGAAATACTTTTACAATCAAGACAAGAAAAGAAAGCTCTTCCTACTCAGGCAGTATTTACCTTGATAGTTCCGAGATCCATGGGATTTTTGACAATGTCACAGTAGTTGTGGAGTCCCAAAGCATCGGCGTCCACGGGATTATAGAAGGGCCATGCGTATGGTAAATGTTTCTGGGCAAGCATTTCTTTCAGAATCTCGCTGCAATGCTTTAATTGCTCTGTCACTTTGACTGTTTTTAAAACTCTCTGTTGTTGCTGAGAATCTGGCAAAACGTCCTTTACTGCATTTTCTTTTACTGGCATATTCACTAGCTTTGTTTCTCTGATTGTCGGAGGAGATTCGCTACTTGCTTTAGCTATGGAAGTGGTAGGAGTTGTTGTGTCTGCTCGCCTCTTTACACCCTTTGTAATCTAAACAACAGTTAGACAAGAAACACACAAGGAGGCACTGTCCATTAATAAAACAAAGAAACAATTACCAACACCAAGTTTTATGAGAGGATTTTCACACATGTATTAAATATTAGTTAATTCCTCTTTTACAGACAGAATAGCTTTGATGTTTCCTTCCCACAGTCCCCAAAAAATCTTGTACAAATCTTAAAGACAAATGAAAGATGGAAAACCAAAGTCATGTTTATACCAATTATGTTTCTGAGAACATGGGATTTGCTGGGATATATACTCTTAAAGTGTAAACTATAGATGCCAGGTGTGGTAGCATGGCCCATAATGTTATAAAACAAGAAACTATTGTAATGGCTACATTAAAGGAAAAAACCTCCAATGTAACTATGGACAACTTATCTTGCTTTGTTTTACTCTGTAGCCCAGGCTGCTCTCAAATGTATTCCAGACAGTCCTTCCAGTAGTGATCCTCCTGCTGTAGCCTTTTGGGTGTTAGGACTACAGTACTATACCTCCAAACTTGGATCAAAGTGGACAGCTTTTGATAGTAATACCATCTGAGATAGTAAAATAGTCCAAATTCCACTTAAGAAATCTCTAATATTTGGTTAATACCCTCCACACATGTGCACATGCACTCGCTTGCATGTGCATGTGTGTGTGCACGCACACACACACACATATACACACAACTTACTTGAACCAGAGTCTGTGAGTCACAGGCAGGGGGAGCTTCTTGTGCCATATTTAAGGGAGAGAGAGAGATGTCAGGAAACCCAGAGGGAATCTCTTGCCGCTTAAAGATGTTCTCTGCTGATTTGGAGGGAATTTGTTCCTTAGCAGAGGAAACTGCTATCTTTTGCTGGATATCTAGTGAAATGTGAACCTGAGTCAAATACCTGATAAGCATAAAACACCAGTTTTTCATTTTCTATTCTAATCTAATTCAGTTGGGAAAATAGGCCCAGTACACTCATGCTGACAACTTGGTCATAATTCCCAAAAGAATTGGTTCAAGATGCTGAATCCCTGAGATAAAAAGTGCTTAAAGTTGAAAACCCCAATATCAAAATCTCTAAAATAGAATTTTGGGAAGAAAGTTAAATTTAAGCCAGGTGTGTTGAAGGCCAAAGAAAGCAAGTAACAATAAAACCTAAAGAACAACAACAAATAGCACATAGGATACAGAAATAAATCTACATAGCTACAGTCGTCTGATTCTAAACAGAGATACCAGAACACAGGCACACAGAAGCACATACACATAAGTGCACATGAATAATTCAGTTATAAATGGAGAGATGAACTGAAAAGCCACTTGTCAAGAATGGTAGTATGAGCAAATACAAGGAAAGGTGTTCAATAGCTAGCCATCAAGAAAATGCAAATCAGGGGCTGGAGTGGAGGCTTGGGTTAAGGACACTAGCTGCAGAGGACTTGAGCCTGGTTTCAAGCACCCACACTGGGCAGCTCACGCATCTGCAACTTTAGCTCTAGGAGGCCTAACCCTGCTTCTGGCCTCCACAGGCACTGAGCGCATGTGTGCACACTTAAATGCAGACCTAAACACATACACATAAATAAAGTTACAAAAATGAACATCACAATTACATTTTTTAAAAAAAGAGCTGGGCATGGTGATGCATGCCTGTCATCAGCTCTGGGCAAGGTTGAAGCAGGAGAATCAGGAGCTCAAGGGCAATCATAGCTTCTATAAGGAATTACAGGCCCCATCCTGCCATCTATAAGATCTCATCTGAAAAGGAAAAGAAATAGGAAAGGAAAATCACTTTGCCATTCTGCCTTAACCCAGTCAGAATAGCTGCCACCAAGAAAATGAGCAGAAATGAGTGGAGCAGGAGGAGGAAGAGCGCCATGCTTGCTCCTGGAATATTAATTAGCATGTCTACCCTCAAAATCCACTCAAAGCATCCTCAAAAAGCCAAAAATAGAATTACCATGTTACTGGGGGTTGGTAGGCAGCCCATTGAAGTGAGAGGCCACTATTACGGTTGGGGGTTGGGGAGGAAATAAAGTAACGTGGAAGGTGACTGTGAGCACAGACATCAGACATTGTTTGCACAATCAACATGCTGGAATCAGGAAAAGAACAAAGTCTTACTGAGTATAGTTGTAATATGTCTGTAATCCCATCTAAAAAGGAGGCTGACACAGAAGGAGTATGAATTTGAGGCTAACCTGGGCAACTTAATGAGATCCTATCTTGGTATGAAAAACCAAAAGGATTTGGGATAGTTAGGTGATAGACACATATTTAGCCTACACAAGACCTTGGCTTCAATCCTGACTCCTGGAAAAAGAAAAAATATACTAAATGTTTCTTTAAAAAAAAAAAAACAAACCATTCAAGGGCTGGGGAAGTAGCTTCATGGTTAAGAGTATTCCCTGCTCTTCCAGAGGACTGATGTGTGGGTTCCTAGCACCTATATCTGGCAGCTTACAGCTGCTCATAAGTTTAACTCTTCTGGCCTCTGCAGGTACCTGCATCTGCCACAATACATAAATAAATCTTAAAAAAAAAAAAAAGAGGAGGGAAAAAGACAACGATGTGTAAGCGCTGGCATGATGCTTTCTGCCCACAGGTCCAATACTCAGAAAGTAGAGGTGAGAGAACTGGGCATTCACAGCCATTCTCCCCAACACTGAGCCTCAGTTTGAAGCCAGTCTGGGCTATGTGACATCCGGCCTCAAAAATAGGAAGAGAGGGAAGGACAAATGGAGGGCGGGAAATTTTTTTTAAATATGTAGGAGTTGGAACCATGGTTAGTGATTAAAACCACTATATGATCCCCTGAGCGCCCAGGTTTGATTTCTAGCACGTGCTGGCTCACAAACATCTGGAACTCCATTTCCAACAGATCTGACACCCTCTTCTGGTCTCCACAGGCACGCACACATGTGGTATCTCAAATTTCCTTTCTTGAAAAGTGTCTTTTCCAAGAAATGCTTGCCCAAAGGAGCCTGATATAGCTGTCTCCTGAGAGGCCCTGCCGGAGCCTTACAAATACAGAGGCAAATGCTCGCAGCCAACCATTGGACTGAGTGCAAGGTCGCCAATGGAGGAGTCAGAGAAAGGACTATAGGAGCAGAAGGCATTTGCAACCTCATAGGAAGAACAACAATATCAACCAACCAGACCCCCCAGAGCTCCCAGGGACTAAGCTATCAACCAAGGGGTACACATGGCTTCAGCTGCATTTGTAGCAGAGTCAGGCATCAATGGGAGGAGAGGTCCTTGGTCCTATGAAGGCTCCATAGATGGCCCAGTGTAGGGGAATTGAGGGCGGGGAGGTGGGAGTGGGGTGGGTGGAGGGACACCCTCATAGAAGCAGGGGGAGGGAGAATGGGATAGGGGTTTTCTGGGAGGAGGGGGAAACAGGAAAGGGGATAACATTTGAAATGTAAATAAAGAATATATCCAATATTAAAAAAGTGTCTTTTCAATTCAAATATTATACAATTTATAGTTAAATGACTGGAATATAGGAGATTATAGTGAGTATCATGCACGACTGATTGAGAAAAGCCTCACAAGTAGCCATAACCCATCTTAGAATCTGTCAACAATAAAAGGTACATAGTACTATTAATTAAAATGATTTCTAGAATGACCCACTATAATCTCCTGTATTCCAGCCATTTAACTATAAATTATATAACATTTGCAGACACAAAAGATAAATATTTTAGTGATACAAAATCAATCAACACTTGATGATGCTCTATAGTGACCTATTTGAATATTAAGATTAATTTTATATGTCTTTGTGTAAATAACATGGTCAGCTCTAAAAAGTACAACCAGAGATGGAAGTGCAGGCTGGTAATCCCAGCCATTCAAGAGGCAGAAGGACCACACGTTGAAGGCCACCCTGGACAACTTAGAGAAACCCTATCTCAAAATATAAATTAAGAAAGGGGGTATGACAGACAGCTCAGTCAGTAAAATACTTTCAACTAGAGTCTAACTTTCAATGTTAGACCCAGTAACATTTCATCCTCAGCTACAGTCCCTTGGGGTCTTATTGACACAGCACACAGATACAAGACCCACTGAGAATAGCAACAGCAGCTACAATCAACTGGGCGACAATTGATAAATATCATCATGTGACTGGAAACATGGCTGCACACTTGCATGCCAGTCACCTGTGTAAATAAGGTGGAGGAGACTGTTTAAATGGGCAAATTGTTTCAAAAGAATTGGATATAAAAGGGCTTCCACATGTCTATGTCTTTTGAAGGATTCTATTTTTTATTTTATTTATGTTTTGTTCTAACACACACACACATGGCACATGCACACACAGGTGCACACACACACACACACATGCACATGCACACACAGGTGCACACGTGCACATACACAGATGCACACACAGGTGCACACGTGCACATACACACATGCACACACAGGTGCACACATGCACACACAGGTGCACACACTCACACACGTCCCACGAGAGTGTCGGTAGTGGCCATGCACTCTGACCTTACCTTTCTTCATTCTCTCCTTACCACCCACAACTTGTTCTTCGTGTGGCATCTGGGATAACTTCTGCATAAATAACTTCTCTAGAGCTTGGGCCATAACAACAATGTCATCTCCAGGCTAGAAAACATGTTGGAAGTATGCTAAGGACACACAGGGTGGCAGTTGTAGCGCATTTCTTTGTAGAGTAGGTCATAGCACTCTTCGGCAGGTTTTACCTTTTCTATTTAGAGAACAGCGTAGCAGGAAAGAACTTACGTTCCAGCATCCAACCCCTCAACTTTAAAAGGGTCAGAGTGGTCTTTCTGAACGACAAAGAAATGTAATCTAACCAACACAGCAACACAGAAAGGAGTCTGCAGTTAGGATTTCTGCCCTTGAATAGGCGGGCATTGCTGAGCAAAGCTCTTGGCGTCTGAGGGAGTCACTGAGTAGGGACTGGGTTTGAGATCTGCAAGCCCTGTAGTGTTCCCTAGCCTTATTGCACCCTCCGCTGAGGAAAAACAAAGCTACTACTAAGGAAATGTGAAAGCTGCAGTCTGACACTGAAATATTTCTACCATGGACACCCTGGTAAAACTTCAGGGTTGGGTTCAGTCCTCAGCACTGCAAAGCATCCGACTTAAAGGCTACTGCTAGAAAATTTAACCAAGATTAATGTGTCATCAGGTGCTCAGCCATGACTAAGACATCAAGAGGACAGAGGAAATGGTACAATGGCCACAGAGAGCCAGCCCACCAGTCCTTCTTGAGACAGTGTCTCACACTGTACCCAAGCTGTCCTTAAACTCACAAAATTCTCCTGCCTCAGCCTCCTGGGTTACAATCTGGCTTTGGTATTTCATTTTTTCCTTGGCTCATTTCAGCTATTCAGGTAAAAATACAGCCAATCGGTTGAAAAACAAGTTGAGAAAATAGATTAATTATGAAAATTATGAAATCCAATGAGAACATTTTTCTTAAAATATGCAAATTAGGGCCAGTGAGGTGGCTCAGAGTTGGTAAAAACACTTGCCATGTGAGCCTAATGACTTCTGTCCAGCCCCATAGCCACCTATAGGAGAAAATCAACTCCTGAATGCTGTTCTCTAACCTCTACACGTGTTCACATGCTATGAGGAAAATAACAAAATATTACAAAACCAGAATATGTATTAAAATATGTAAGCTGAGCATGATGGACATGCCTATAATTCAAGCACTCTAGAGGCTGCGGCAAGAGGATCTCAAGTTTGACATCAGCACATGGAAACTGTCCCTTCTCCCCTCCCCTCAAAAACAACACTGAAGCACTTGTAATCAGAACCTGGACTCTGAAATCATGCTTGTTACACACAACTGCAAAGAAGAGGTGGTGTGATAATAGCTTCCATACCTTGTTGTATAAGTAGCAGTTTGAGAACATTGTGTTGAAGTCTTCTATGCATTCAGAAGCCTTCTCATAATACTTATTTTCCAACCGCTTCTTAATTGTATTTAAATCCATTGGGGTTTTTATGATGGTGTAATAGTCCTGTAGATTTGAACAAGTTTTATTATTAGAATGAGGCTGAGGGTGTAGTTCAGAGGTAGAGAGCTCATAAAACATGCACAAGACCATGGGTTCCATCCCTAGCACCACGATAGATTAATAATATATATTTTAAAGCAGACTGGAGATGTAGCTCAGTGGTATGCATACTCATTTAGTATGCTTTGAGGCCTTGGGTTTAATATAGTACCATTACATGTAAAAAAGGAATTTGATACAACTATGGATTTAAACCATTTATAAACTGTACACCTCTAACTAAGGAGTTCAAACTATTACCTTTGTCAATAGCCTGGAAGCCAGAGCCTTTAGTAACAAAAACCAAGGCTAGTTGTCACAGCGTTACTTTTCAGAGGAAAGGAAAAGCTTCTAAAGATTATGAGGCAGGCAGGCAGGCAGGCAGGCAGGCAGGCAGGCAGGCAGGCAGGCAGGCAGGCAACAGGCAGGCAGGCAGGCAGACAGACAGGCAGGAAGACAGGCAGGCAGGCAGCAGGCAGACAGGCAGGCAGGCAGGCAGGCAGGCAGCAGGCAGGCAGGCAGGCAGGCAGCAGGCAGCAGGCAGCAGGCAGGCAGGCAGCAGGCAGGCAGGAGGCAGGCAGGCAGGCAGGCAGGCAGCAGGCAGGCAGGAGGCAGGCAGCAGGCAGGCAGGCAGGCAGCAGGCAGGCAGGAGGCAGGCAGCAGGCAGCAGGCAGGCAGGCAGGCAGGCAGGCAGCAGGCAGGCAGGAGGCAGGCAGCAGGCAGGCAGGAGGCAGGCAGCAGGCAGGCAGGCAGGTAGGCAGCAGGCAGCAGGCAGGCAGGCAGGCAGGAGGCAGGCAGCAGGCAGGCAGGCAGGCAGGCAGGCAGGCAGCAGGCAGGCAGGAGGCAGGCAGGCAGGCAGGCAGGCAGCAGGCAGGCAGCAGGCAGCAGGCAGGCAGCAGGCAGGCAGGCAGGCAGCAGGCAGGCAGCAGGCAGGCAGCAGGCAGGCAGGCAGGCAGGCAGCAGGCAGGCAGGCAGGCAGGCAGCAGGCAGGCAGGCAGGCAGGCAGGCAGGCAGCAGGCAGGCAGGCAGGCAGGCAGGCAGCAGGCAGGCAGGTTGCTCAGACCATAAAGGCGCTTGCCACTAAGCCTGACCATCTGACTTGCACTGTAGGACCCACGTGGTGGAAAGAGAGAACAGACTCCCAAAAGCTGTCCTCCAATTCCCACGTTCCTGTCTTGGTGTGTCTGCATGCACACATGCAAATAACAAAAAAAAACCATAGAAGACTGGTAAAACAAGATTTTAAATTATTTATTTTTGAAAAAAATACAAAAGGAAGGGGATGATGAGGGGGCAGTATTTATGGAACCTGACAGACTCGGGGGAAAATCCCAGCTCCCCGACTCACGGACTGGGCCATAAATCATTCTGTTACTACATGATTAAAAACTCAAGTGAGACTTAAAGTTGAATGTGATGCATGACACAAAAAGCCTTCACAGAGGAGATAAAGGGGGCCATTGTTCCTCATCAGAAGGCTGCGTGGCATGTTATAACAAGAAAACTTACACAATTCACCTTGAACTGTCAAGATGAGAATATCACATTCAGATCACTAAGTTTCATTTTGGGAGTAGGGGAGGGAGAGAACACTTAGGGCAGTCTTCAGGGGTCCTGTCAAGTGTGTAATTATGTATACTTACAATATTAATAAGTTAAACATTTTTACGTATGAATGCTTTGCCTGCATGTAATCTGTGGCGCATATGTGTGCCTGGCGCCTACAGAGGCCAGAGAGGACACTAGATCCCTGACACTCCCACTGATCTCCATCAGGTCTCACTGGATCTCTAGAACTGAGTTACAGACAGTGTATGCCACCATTTGGGTGATCAAAATCGAATCCAGGTCCTCTGGGAGAGCACCGTTCCTTTTAACACTGAGTTGTCTCTCCACCCCCAACTAATTTTTTCTTATAGATAGTTGTAAGATTTTCTCTTTAAAATTGACGTGTAAAATACCCAACCAGATAAACAATGAAGTTTAACAGACTGGGGGCCAGGGAGATGGCTCAGTTTGTAGAAGTATGAGCTATACAAGCTTGATGGCTAAGCTGTGCTCCCTGGAACCACATAAAAGCCAGATGTGGTGGTACACATCTGTAATCTCAGTGCTCCCACGGACAGCCAGCTCTCCTCCCTGGAGAGTACAGCACAGCAGCAGACTGTAAGGTGGAAGGCCAGACCTGAGTCCTGAAAGCTGACCGCTGTCCTCTGACCTGTACACACTCCACAGCGTGTGGTGAGTGCCTGCACTTTTCAATGTGCTTTTCAAATTTAAAATCGCTTCCTCTGGAGTTTAGCTCCAAAGGGAATTGATTGGTCTCCATTTCCCTGTATTATCTGAGAAAGGCTTGAAAGTAGCATCTTCCATGACCCCCATCTCCCACCTCCCACACAAGACAGGCATGCTGGGGGCTCTGACACCTGCGGGGGCTGGAGCTGATTTGGCTTCTGCATCTTGGTGACAGTTCTCTCCCATATTTCATCAAATGCCCATTCCTAGTTGAGGTGCTTTATTGAAAAACATACTGAGTCTCCACAGGTTGTATCTTGATACTGAGTTCTCTCCTTCTAGTCCACTACCATGTGGCTTCAGGGCTCCTTAGAAGGTTTCCCTTTTGCCTAGGTTCAAGTACCTGAGATCTGGGCCAGTGATGATGGCTTAGTAAGGAAAGCACTAACCCCATGGGCCTTACAACCTGAACTCAGTCTTGGAACCCAGGGTGGAGAGAGAGAATTGCCCCTCCCTCAAGCTGTCCTCTGACCTACACACATACACTCACATGCATGCATGTACACACATACACACACAAATTAAAAAATAAAGTTACTTTAAAATTAACATGTCATAAAGTGCTTACAGGCAGCTTTAGTTTCACAGCATCCACAGGCTGTTGAAAAGGCCAAGAGAAACTGTGTTTCCACAGAGCCTTCAGGACAACTCTCTGTAGGAACTGCAGCTGATTTGTCAATCGCCCATTTTTCTTAGTGTTTATGTACTCTGGTGGAGGGGGGTTAACAATAGCCGTTTGTCGACTTGGCAGAGACATTCTCAACCACTTCAGATCCTGGTATTGTAAAGTTGTCTACGAGGACATGTCCTGAAAAATTAGAAAAAAAAAAGAGTACTTTAAAATAGCTGTTCATAAGAGCCCAAAGGTTTTATTCAAGAAAAAAAAAAGTAACTTTTGTTGTGTTTTTCTCGAGAGGGTCTCACTGTTTCTGAGGCCGGCCTGGAGTTCACTACAGTAGTGCACCGCCAAGCCTAGCTTTATGATGCTGCTGTTTTGGGGACAGGTCTCACTTCAGGTCAGCCTCAGACAGACTCTCCTGCTTCAGCCTCCTGAGTGTTAGGATTATAGGCACACAATCCAGCTAAGATACTGCACATTTCCTTTGAATGATGGTGCACACCTCTAGTCCTAGCACTCAAGAGGCAGAAACAAGCAGCTCTCTGTAAATTCAGGGCCAGCCTGGTCTATATATTGAGTTCCAGGCCAACCAAGACTACATAGTGAAAGCCTGTCTCAAAAACAAAAACTCCACCTTCCCTAAAAACAAAACAAAAACAAATTTTTAAACAAATACTAACCTTTTTTATAAAAAGAATATGCATTGTTTCATTATGTAAGTCTTGGTCTTAGATGGTTTAAATTATTTCAACACTTCACAGAATTTCTTTCTGTTCTTCAAAAATACAAATTGAGGTCTTAGCAGGAAAAGTCTACAAATTCCTAAGAAAGAAGAAGCACCAGGAAGGGTAAAGGTTTAGGTGTCCTGGGATTGTTCACTCAACACAGGGAAAGACTGAAGGAGTTTTTAGCTAATTCCTCTATCCCCAAAAATTATCTTCTGATTTAAATAAAGTAATTTATTTAAAATTCCAAGTCATCAACACCCACAAGTTGTCCTCTGGCTTTTGCTTGCACACACAAAATAACTAGGTCTAAAAACAAGTAAAATGGCTCAGCAGACTCTTGCAACTTGTCCTCTGACCTCCACACTTGCCTCATGATGTGTGCAGGAGAGTCCCCCCCCCTTCCCCCCCACACTTTCCAATTCATATAGGGCCTAGTAGCATACCTCAGTGGCATAGACATGGGCTTAGCCAGACCTAGGCCCTAGTCCAAGCCGCAACACCAACGACACTAATAACTAAAATAAGTGGAAAACAAATTTGGAAGAGAACTGTGAGTGTTAAGGCCTGGTTCTCTGGTGCACTCTGCTCTCTCTGAGATGCCTGGATGGCATTATTGCATAGAGATAGAATTCAGACTCTAGGAACGGGAAGATAGTTCCCCCAGTCAGTAAGCAAAATGAGAAATGGCATGTGTGTGTTGGAGCTAAGCCAGGAGCTATTTATATGACATCAGTGCTCCCAGTAATTGCTTGTCTCCATCTGACTTTTGTCCATATGGAAACAATCTTAACTGTTAAAGTCCTTAGTTCACTATTATTGCATATATTCATGTTTTCCTGAAGCCAGTCTCCCATATCTTTATCTCACAAAACTCAAATTCTACATCCATTGAACAATCCCTATCCCACCGATTCTTGTCTCCCCTCAACCTTTGGCATCCACAACTTGTATTTCTGCTGCTGTTATTATTCCAGGAACAAGGTTTCTCTCATTATGCCCAGAAGAGCCTTGAACTTCTTGAGAGCTGGGGTTACAGGCCTGCAGCACAAGACCCAAGGCTGGCTCTCCTGTTTCTATGAAATGCACCGCTCCAGATGTTACATGTTGGAGTCACACAGCATTCACCTTATTTTGTAATTACATTTTTGTGTGTGTGTGTGTGTGTGTGTGTGTGTGTGTGTGTATGTGCTCTCGCGTGCACACACACTGTAGAGGTCAGAGGACAACTTGTAGGAATAATTTCTCTTCACCATGTAGGTCCCAGGGATCAAACTCAGGCTGTTAGGCTTGGCAGCAAGCGCGTTTACCTGCTAAGTAATCTTGTGAGCATAGTATATTTTTAAATAAATGGCTTATTTTACTTAGTTCAAAACCCTTGAGGTTCATCCATGTTTACAGAATTCAGATTTTCTTTCCTCCTCTCTCCATTGCCATGAAGCCAGGGTTAGCCTGGAATTTACAAACTTCCTGTGATTTGGCATCACAGGTGTGTGTCAGCCACCACCCCACCCCCACCCCACACACATCTGTGGTGCTGTAGATTGAACTCAGGGCAATGTTCATGCTAGGTTAAGAAACCTACCCTGACCTATATATGACCTTAGCCTCCATTTCCTTCCTTTAAAAGTTTGTATTTTTTAGATCATTTATTATATATAGATATAGCTATACGTACAGGTGTCCTCAGTGGCCAGACATGGGCAAGAACGCACTGGATGACGCCAGGATGAGGCAGATGATGAGCTATTCAAAATGGGTGCTTGGAATTGAACTCTGGAAGCACCAAGAACCCCTAAGCACTATGCCGTCTCTCTAGCCCCTTCCTTTTCAAAGCTGTGTGACACTCCAGAGGCACTGCATCTTACCTTCACCATCAGTTTCACACAAGCTGCGTCTGCCTTTTGGGCACTGCACACAGTGCTCAGTGAAAACACAGATATTTTATGCTATGAACAGAGACACGTAACCAGAGTGCCACAGGAGGATCGCTCCATTACATGGCGATGGTGTGTCTTTTCTTTCTTTCTAGTGTATGAGAATCAGGGTTAGTCTTTGAAAGTTCCTTGAGTTCGTTCCAGAGGCACAGCCAAGACAGAATACCACTCTGCTGAAACGAATTAACGTCAGTCATTATCAGTCTTACAGTCCACTCTTTCCTCTCATGTTACCTCTCGGAAACACTTCCAGCCTGACCCAGACACAGCAGGGCTTACTTCCTATGTACTATAATATAGTTCACTTGGCTTTTCCCTCATTATGTTTATAAGGCTTAGTCAGGAATTTCTTTGCTCACTTAAACTAATTCACTGCAAGAGAAAGTTTTCTTTGAGCAAGGTCTCACTGTGTAGACCAGGACCATCCTCAAACTTGCAGGAAGCTTCCTGCCTCAGCATCCCGAGTATAGATGTTGTTATAGCATGTACCAGTCACATCTACCTCATTCATTTTATTTGAAACTTTAGGGTCGTTTGACACTGTTGTCAAAAACATGTAATATATGAATGTTTATGCCATGTATGAACCCAGAAATAACATCACTGAGTTATGTGTGCATGCCATGTAAAGTCCAAAAGTGAAGCTAGTAAATCATATGCAGGAATTCAACCTAAAAGATACCACTTGCTTTCCAAAATGTGCAAACCACTCTCCAGCCGCTTCACCTCCATATTAGCGTCTGAGCCTATTTCCATATTCGCCATCTGTATGTACGCAAGAGGCTAAGTGTGATGCTAACTGTGTTTCTCTGATGATCCACGTGAAGCCCCCCCTTTTTTTTTTACTGGCCACATGGGCATTGCCCACCAAGCACATTTGAGGAGTTGTAACTACATTTCTACTGTGCTGTCGGTCACTACTGTCACATATTTAGAACACAAAGCCTTTGTTGTTATGTATTGTAAATATCTTCTCCTAGTATGCAAATGTCACAGTCTCTCTGGTTTTGTCTTTCCTTCTTTTCTTTTCTTTTTTTCTTTTTGAGGCAAAGCTTTATATAGCTCAACATAGCCTCATAAAGCCAAGGATAACCAAGAACTCCTGATCCTACATCTTAAGGCTTCTACCTCTTAAGAGTTTGGACCATGGGCATATACTACCAAACTTGGCTTTGGGGGGAGGGGAGGGCTTGAGGGGGCAGAGACTTATGTATCCCAGCTTACCTCAAGCTTAGTATATAGTCTAGGATGGTTTTGAATTCGTATTTTTTCTGCTTCTACCTTCCAATTGCCAGCTATTTGATTCTTCTCCCTCCCTCCCTCCCCCCGCTCTTTCTTCTTTCTCTCTTTCTTCATTTCTTTCTTTTAGACAGGGTCTTACTGAAGCCCAAATGAACCTCAAAGTCAAGGCAATTCTCTGCTTAGCCTCATGAGTACTGAGATGACAGGCATGGGCCTCCCAGTACTCTTAATGGTGTTTTTAGAGGGATGGAAGCTGCTGTTTGTGACATGTATTTATCTACTTACAATACAAGGTGAGCAGAGGCTCTCTTAGGGGAAATGTAACCTCTTCCAAAGTGTTAGATGCAAAATTTGGTCTTTATCAATGAGAAGGAAGCCTAGACAACCAGCTTTAAAAGTTATTTATTATTGTATGAGCACATGCAAGGTTGTGCATGTACACATGCTTGCGCAGGTCAGAGGAAAACCTCTAGCCAGTTCTCTCTTCCCATCTCGTGGATTCTGGAAACTAAATCCTGATCAGCAGGTTTAACAGCAAGTGCCTTTACCTTCTGAGCCATCTCACCAACCCCAAGTTCTTATATTAATAAATTTACATTTAAATTTCTTTTATCAGCTTCTCTTGAAAATAAAATCTTCTCTCTCTATCTTGGTCATTAGCTCTTTGTCAGGAGCTAAAGTATGAGTTTAGTGGTAGAGCACTTACCTTGCATGTGAGGTCCTGAGTTTAGTCCGCATTAATACAGAGACACACACAATCCTAAATTGGTTGATGACTGATAGGGTACAATAAATGATCATACATATTTTTAGCCAGTTCTAACTGCCTAACATCTGGCTATATATGGTTGGTGGCTAGCCACTGGACAATAGAGACACAGAACATTTATTATAAGGAATTACAGGAGCTGGAGAAATGGCACAGTCATTAAGAGTATGCATTGCTTTTCCAGAGGACCTGAGTTCAGTAGCTCACAACATAACTCCAGCTCCATAGCATCCAGCATCCTCTTCTGGACTGTGTGGGCACCTGCACCCAGGTTATATAAACACACACACAAATGAAAATAAAATAAAATACAATTTAAAGCATCATTAAAAAGGAAGAAATTAAATTGCAGGGCCTGGAGAGATAGCTCAGTCAGTAAAGGGCTTTGCCACACAAATACCCTCATTAAAAAGCAGAGAGAGGTGGAAGGAGCCTGCTTGCAATCTTAGTGCTGGGGAAGTGAACACAGCAGGATCCTGGGGCTCTCTGCACACCTGTTCTAGCCTAACTGGTGATCTCCAGGCCCATGAGAGATTCTATCTCAAGGTGGATGGCACTCACAAGGATTGACTGCATCCAAGGTTTCTCTCTGGTCTCCACATGCATGGGTGTACACACACACACACACACACACACGCACACACACACACACACACACACACACACACACACACACCACCACCACCACCACCACCACCACCACCACCATTATTTCTAAACTGTCCCCAAGACTTCCAAGGCCAGGATTATTGATCCCTCAACATCATTTTCTTTCCATGCTTTGTCTCTTTGGATTAGCCATATTCTTCATTAATTTCTGGGCTGTCCAGCTCTGAGCCAACACAGCCAGGCCTGAGATGCTCTTCACATTCTAAAAAGACACCAAACCCGGTCCTCCCCAGGTCCGGTCCACACGTTATCCACTATTCTACTCTGCACTCACTGCCTCAGGTTCAGCACCTGAAATGCTCCAGAATATGGACAGTTTGAGCCTCAACCTGACACTATGCCTGGAAAATTCTGTCTGACTTCATGGAACAGAATGTGGTAAAAATACAAACACACTAAAAATATTGTATAAAACTATATTTGTGTGTATGTATATACATTGCTTATACATGGAACATAAATGAATTTAATGTTGCTAGCTTAAGATATCTCATTATATTATATGCAAATATTTCCAAATGTGAAATTCAGAACACTTTCAGTTCCAAGAGTTTCGAAAAAGAAAGAAGAAACTGGGAATACAAGGGGCATATCTCAACATAATAGAGGCGATTTATAGCAACTGTACAGCTAACATCAACCCAAAGGGACTTAGACTCAAAGCAGTTCTACTAAAATCAGAAACAAGACAAGGTTGTCTACTCCCTCCATACCTTCAGAATAGAACTTGAATTCTTAGCTAGAGCAACCAGACAACTAAAGGAGGTCAAGGGGAGACAAAAAGGAAGAGAAGAAATCAAAGTATGTTTATTTGTGAATAATATGATTTTATACATAAATGACCCTAAAAGCTCCACCAGGAACAGCCTATTAACACTTTTAGCAAAGTAGCAAGATACAAAATAAACACACAAAGGTCAGTAGCCCTCCTATATACAGATTCAATGCAATTCCATCAATATTTCAACAAATTTCTTCACAATACTTGAAAGGACAATTTTATGCTTCATATAGAAATAGAAACACACACACACACACACACACACACGATACCTTAAAAAACCCAATCCTGAATAATAATAATAATAATAATAATAATAATAATAATAATAAACTACTAGAGGTGTCTATCCCCATTCCAGATTTCAAGTCGTACTATAGAACAAGAGTAATAAAAACAGGACAGTATAGGCATAAAATCAGTGGAATCAAGTTGAAGATACTGATAAAAGTCAAAGAATCCAAAAATACATACTGGACTGTATCTTCAAAGTAAATGGTATTCTTCAAACTGTGTGGCTACATGTAAAAGAATCCAAATAGATCCATACTTATCATCCTGCACAAAACTCAACTCCAAATGAATCAAGGACCTCAACATAAGGCCAGATACACTGAATCTGATCAAAGAGAAAGTGGGGATAGGCTTGAACTCATTGACACAGGAAAAGACTTCCTGAACAGAACACCCTTAGCATGGGCACTAAGAATAGCAATTAATACACAGAACCTCATGAAACTGAGATGCTTCTGTATGGTAAAAGATACCATCATTGGGACAAAGGGGCAGCCCACAGAATAGGAAATCAACTACTGTAATTTACCAACTACTATAATTTCGGTAAAGGGCTCATATCTAAAATATATAAAGAACTGAAACAACTATACATCAGAAACCATCCAATTTAACAATGGAAAAAATATCTAAACAGGGAATTCTCAAAAGATGAAATACAAATGTCTGAGAAGCACTTAAAAAATGATCGGCATCCTTAGTCGTCAGGGAAATGAAATCAAAACTCCTTTGAGATTTCGTCTTGTACCCATCAGAATAATCAACATCAAATAAAAATGACAGCTCATGACTCCTACACCCTCTTCTGACCCTTGAGAACACTGCATGCATATAATACACTGACATACACACAGCCAAAACACTCATACACATGAAATAAAAATTTTAAAACATTGAAGAGAAAATTAAATGGAAAGATGCCCCATCTCACATGCACGGAATGGGCCAAGTATGTTGTTAAAATCTCCCTGAGGTTCTTCCTCTTTCCCTAGGACTCGGCAGTGAGGAATAGCACAGCCTTGTCTAGGATTAAGGGAATTTTCTGGCAAAAAGAAGGAGCTAGGGGTTGGAGAGATGGCTCAGCAGTTTGGAGCACTAGCTGCTCTTACAGATTCTCAGGACATACTTAGTAGCTCGGAGATCCATCTCCTCTTCTAGCCCCTGAGGAAACTGCACACACGTGGGGCACAGACACACATGCAGACAAAATACCATACACATAAATAAAGTAAATCGAAATAAATAAGCACTTGAAACAGCTGACCCACGCTGTTGAGTGACCAGTGGCTCAATGCCCACACTTTCTGAGATCAGAGCTGTCTTTGAATATATTTGCTTATGTCTTCACTATCATTAATCAGACTCAGGAAAAATAAAAATAAAACTCCAAAACCAGTTTCAAAATATTCTAAGGACAAGGAGTACAAGCTCCTGAAAAGCCACTTGCCATAAAACCCCCAAGCACTAGCAGACCAAGAAGTCACGGTGCTGAGAAAACACAAAACTGGCTGGAAAAAAAGGTTCCTATCAACAAATGAAATACAAATTCAATGCGATCTCTATGAAAATCCCAGTGACACTTCATAGAGAAAGGAAAAAAAATTCTAAAATCAACATAAACTACAAAAGATGGCTAATGGTCAAGACAATGTAAAGCACAGAATACTAAAGCTAACTTTAAACTGTGCACAAAGCCACAGGAAGCAAAACCAAGCAGGCACCTGACCTGGACGGACCGCCTCTAACCCCGCACTCCAGCAGAGGCAGAGGTCAGGAGAGCACCCTTCGTTACTCACTGGGCTCAAGGCCGAACCCAGCTATGTGAAATCCTGTCTCACATAAAATAAAAACAAATGCATGAGAAAAGAAGAATAAAAAATAAAACTCAAACTCCCTGAGTTAGGTGTAGTGGAATTCACTTTTAATCCCAGCACTGGAGAGGCAGAGGCAGGTGGATCTCTGTGAGCTCCAGGCCAGCCAGAGCTATAGAGAGATCCTGTCTCAAAACAGACGCACAGAAAGTGCATCAGAATAGAATCCCAGAACTAATCCATGCATAACCTTATTAGGAAAACTGCAAGTCTACATGAAAGAGCGAAGCGCATCTGTTTGACACCACACATGAAAATTAGCAGAAAACAGCCCAGTGACTGAGCTTTAAAAACAGACAGCAGCACTTATGAGGCCGGTGGACCCCTGGACTGTGGTCTTTGGAATTTTGAAGGTATCAATAGCACAGAAACCAAAAGCAAAGATAAACTAGTGAAGAGAACTAAAAAGATTCTGTATGCTCAGGGAAGAAAGAATCATTGAGATGAAAGGACAGTCTACCAAATGGGAGAGGGCAGCTACGAGTCTTCACGTACTGCTGAGGGGCCACTGTCCAAACCACAGAAGGAGCCTATACAACAAAAGAAACTTGATTCAAACATGGGCAAAGGATTCTTTGGAGAGGTCTCCCTCCAAAAACGATGCACAAAAGGCTAGAGAGACAGCTCAGGGGTTAAGAGCAGTGGCCACTCTTCCAGAGGTCTTGAGTTTGGTTCCCAGCAACGGCTGGCTCACAATTACCTATAACTCCAGCTTCAAAGGATCTGGCATCCCTCTGGCCTCAGAGAGCATTTGCATGCATGTGCATATAGATACACATACCTATACATAAATAAATATAAGTATTCAAAAAATACATGGCATGTAAAAGATAAGAGTAGGTTAAAAGTCTAGAAATAGTAGTAAATAAGTAAATTAGATAATAGATAGATAGATAGATACATAGATAGATACATAGATAGATAGATAGATAGAAGTTGCAAGTCTCTTCAAATCTTAGAGATGTAAACAGCATGGAGATATTACCTCACACCTGTTAGGATGGCTGTTCTAAAAAGATAAGCAATAACAATGTTACAAGAATCTGAAGAAAAGGATTCTTGCATACTTTTGGTGAAAATGTAAATGGTAAAACGCGTACACACACATGTACACACACACACACACACACACACACACGTATGCATGCACCAGAAACATTTAGCTACCCAGAGGAATTTGCCATTTCAACAGCATGGATAAGCCTGGAAGGCGTGTTACAAAGTACATGGGGAGACAAATGCTCTATGGTCTCTCTCAACTGTGAAATCTAAACAAGCTCAGCAAGAACTGAACCTACAAAATAATAATATAATTTCCTACACTTTACCCCAAAGATGCTTGAACCTCCATGTTTATTGCTGCTTTATTCATTGTAGCAAGAAAATGGAACCAACCTAGTTACTCATTAACAACTGAACAGATAATAAAAATTTGGCATGTATATTAAAATTGAATACTACTTAGCTCTAAAAAGAAAAATGTAATCACAAAACATAATCTCAAAGAAAAAACTCTCACATAACCCTCATATGTAGAACCTAGCCAAAAAGGCAAATAAATGTCCACGTGGGTGCAGTACGGCGTGTGGAAAGAGAGACAAAGCTAAGACCTCAGAGGTCGAGGAAGAACTGAATGCAGGTGAGGAACACAGGTACGAAGGAGGATACGAAGTCATTGCTTTTATACTTCCCTGTCACAATTGTTTTGTTGTTGTTGATTTTGGTGGAGATAAGTGCATAAAAATATGTTCAAGAATGAAAGTGTAAAATCCAACAGGAGCTCGCGCTCCAGGGCTTCAGAATGGCACTTCTAGCTGTATAGAAGTTTATTAACATGAATAAATTTCGGGTCTGGTTAACTTCTATGTGTGATGTTTTTAGAATAAAAGTTGTTTTGTTTAAAAAAACATTTAAAAATACATTTCCATAGCCTGTGAGTGTAGCTCAATGGTTGAGTGTTTGCCTATCACATACAAGACACTGGGTCAAGTCTTGGCAGCACAGACCTGCAGGCAGAAGGGTCAGGGGTTCAAGGTCATCCCCAGCTACAGAGCAAGTTCAAGACCAGCCACAAAACCACACATAGATATTTATAGCAGTGTTACTCACAACTCTCAAATGTTGGAGGCAATCAAGAACACCCGCAGTGCATGAATGGTAAACTGTAGTGTGTCCATGTGTAGGACTTGTGTACAGTGCTAGTAGGAATGGTAAACTGTAGTATGTCCATGTACGGAGACTGTTATACAGTGCTCACAGCAAGTGAGCTATGGAGCCATGGGAAGATAGCGGGATGAAGCTGTAGTAGAGCAGGTGCCTAATAAACAGAATAGTGTGGGTTGAATCCACAGGACTGAAAACAAAAAAAAAAAAAACCCAAAATCAAAAGCTGGTGAGAGAGCTTATCATTCAGAGTATTTACTGCTCTAATACAGGACCACATTTGATTCCCAGCACCCCTAAGGGCAACTCACAACCTCCAATAACGCCAGTTCTGGAATATCTGATAGTTCATGGGCACCTGCCCTTACGTACACATACCCACAGACAGACAGACGGACAGACGGACGGACGGACGGACAGACGGACGGACGGACGGACAGACGGACAGACACATAATTTAAGAAAAATAAAGATAAATCTTTAAAAAAACATATGGAGAAAATTTAATGTACATGTGAAAGAAATCAATCCCATTAGTTTACCCTGTGTTGTAAACCTGTGATCTAGCACTGGAGAGGTACAGGCAGGGTTATTCAAGGACATTCTTAGCTACAGGCAAGTTTAAGGACAGACAGAACCTGTTTCAAACAAATAAAATTTTGGGGTTGATGATTTTAAGTTTTGATAGGTGTTTGCCCTGTACTGATTGTTATGACATTTTTAAAACCATAAACATGCCTAAACATTTATATTTTCATGGAAGAGAGCCCTTGGCTACTTCAAAGTCATCCCTGCATGCACCATGCTTTCAAATGCACATGCAGCTGAAAGAAGTTCCAGATGTAGTCTACAAGGAGAAAGCCCACCACTGTTTGGAGGGATAAGAGGCAAAGATTTTTCAAACCAAATCCCTCAAGGCCCAGCTCATCAGGAAGCCAGGCCAGGGACTGGCAGAGCCTGTCTTCTTTAAGAGTAGGTGGCTGGGCATGAAGGATACAGTGCAGAGATAAACACTAGCCTAGCGATGTAAGGCTCTGAGTTTGCTCCTAAGGCCACACTGGAGGTGTACAACCAGCGCAGTCTCAGAGAAAGGGTTTCTTCAGAATTACATCAGACTTCAATTAGGACAAAAGGTAATGTTCCCTTTATTCCTTCCATGTATGTGAGGAAACAGCCTGTCAATAACTTAGTTTCCACTAGGAATGTGGTCAAGGGTAGCTATCATAGTTAAAACACTGAGATTTCCTTTTCAAATTTTTGTGACTCAATTATGCTTGGACTATGTAGGAGACAAGATGTCAAAAGCTGGCCATACCTGTGAGATGCTGGGATATGCCCCACCCCCACCCCATGCCTGTGAGATGCTGGGATATGCCCCCCATGCCTGTGAGATGCTGAGATATGCCCCCCCACCCCATGCCTGTGAGATGCTGGGATATACCCCCCCATGCCTTTGAGAAGCTGGGATATGCCCCCCACCTCAAGCCTGTGAGATGCTGGGATATACCCCATCCCATGCCTGTGAGATGCTGGGATATGCCCCACCCCTACCCCATGCCTGTGAGATGCTGGGATATGCCCCCCACCCCATGCCTGTGAAATGCTGGGATATGCCCCCCCACCCCATGCCTGTGAGATGATGGGATATGCCCCCCACCTCAAGCCTGTGAGATGCTGGGATATGCCCCCCACCCCATGCCTGTGAGATGCTGGGATATGTCCCACCCCCTCCCCATGCCTGTGAGATGCTGGGATATGCGCCCCCCACCCCATGCCTGTGAGATGCTGGGATATGCCCCACCTCCATCCCATGCCTGTGAGATGCTGGGATATGCCCCACCCCCACCCCATGCCTGTGAGATGCTGGGATATGCCCCCCCACCCCATGCCTGTGAGATGCTGGGATATGCCCCACTCCCACCCCATACCTGTGAGATGCTGGGATATGCCCCACACCCACCCCATGCCTGTGAGATGCTGGGATATGCCCCCCACCTCATGCCTGTGAGATGCTGGGATATGCCCCACCCCCACCCCATACCTGTGAGATGCTGGGATATGCCCCACCCCCACCCCATGCCTGTGAGATGCTGGGATATGCCCCCCCACACACCATGCCCGTGAGATGCTGGGATATGCCTCCTCACCCCACAGTGATTCTTGCTTCCCTCTTTTCTGAAACTTATCTATACCAGTTTCTCCTCACATAAATTTTGTGAAGTCTGACATAGACCCAGTGATCCCAGCACTAGGAGGCTGAATCAAGAAGCCGGCAGGTTTGAGGCTAGTCTGGACTACATAGTAGATCTGTTTCAAAACAAAGCAAACTTCTTTCCTTTTCAAGACACAATGATTAGAGGTTATGATATCATTAATGTCTCTTCATACCCAGGACTTGAAACACCGTGGATTATCCTTAAAACAATGTCTTCTCATAATCCTATTACCTCCTTGGAGCCTCGACACTGGCTTGTGGATCTCATACAGAGCCCCAAAACCTGCACTGTGCGCATTACCTGCTTCACACCTGGCTTCCTCCTCACCCCTCACAACTTCCCTACACTAACACTCACCACGTTCAGTTCTTAAGTCCAATGGACTCGTGCTGTACTTTACCTGACTAGACTGCTTGGCAGTCTGTCACTAGACTATTACTGTGACACTCCTAAAACTCTTGTCTGTTTCCCAGGACACCATCTTCCAAATTCCATTTGTTCATCTAGAAAATATTTGTAAAGCACTTAGAAGGATGTCAAGCCCAATGTTACAGCTGATGCTGGAGACTTCGTCCAGGTCCTTGTGAACAGGTAATTATCACTTGACAAACCTAAGTAATGCTTTGACAGTAAAAAAACGGGGCACTGGGGAACCGGAGAGGAAAGAGAGGCATCGGTTACCTCCTTCCTGACAGTGTCTACTATGCTGACTTTTCTTTCTGGTCCCATTCTTAATCCCTCCCTCCCTCTTTTTCTTTTTCTTTCTCCCTGCCTTCCCTCCTTTCTTCCTGTCTCTCAGTCTTTCTCCTCTGCCCCCTTTCTCAAACTCACTCTGTAGCCAAGGATGACCTAGGATTCCTAGCCTCCTACCTGACTTCCCAAGTATTGAGATTGTAGGTGTTAGGCACCATGCCTGCCCACCCCCCTTAACTCTGTTTATACCTTTGCTTTATGCCAACCTCAGGCACCCCAACATATTAAGTCCTTTTGTACAGTCTACTGTCCTCTGTCCTATACACCACTAGGTTCTGTTTCACTGCTTGTCACCGCCCACCCCCCACCCCCATATGAGCTCCTGCAACAATGTCCCCAGTTTTATTTTTTTATTCAAGCACTTGCTTAAGACCAAACTTTTCAATAGGCTGACCTTTAGGACACATAGATCCTTTAATAAACTGTCACCTTACTCATTGTGAGACTTACTTAGCTCTTGCTACTCCATCAACCCAGCATTATACCAGCCACTCAGAAACGAGCGATTCTTGGGTTAGAGATATGTCTCAGTGGTCAGAAGTACTTATAGGACAATCCCGAGAACCAGCAGGCCAGAGAGCCCCCACACACGCTCGATTTCCTTTCAAACTCAGAAAATCTTGCCAGGTGTTGTGGTAAACATCTGTAATCCCCGCACCGGTGAGGCCAAGGCAAACAAAGCCAGTCTGGACTACCGAGCCAATTATCCTCGGTTCTGCCTAACTCACTTCTACACTGCCGTTCTCACTCTCTCCACCTGCTCCTGGAGACCAGGTTGTCTTTTGTGAGACACCTCCCCCGATCCTTTCCACATACCTGCTCCTTCCCGTGGGTCCACAGGCATTCTTGTCCATGCACAAGGCCAGTGCCTGGACCGGACGCTCTGACCCACAGCACACAGCAGAAGGTTTGGTATATTCCAAGGCGCTCCATAAGGATAGGAGACTCAATCAAAGACCAGGATTTCCCTGTCCTCAATATACATAAACAGAACAGACACAACAAAGGCGCTTTAAATATTCTCCCGCCCTCTCAAAACTACAGTACAGAAAATGGCCCGACACTCCAACCACGGAGAAAACCGTTATACCCTGGACTTTGTGCCAACCTCCTTCCAAGCCTTGGGTAGGAAGGCTAAGCATTAGAAGCGGGATAAAAAGTAGAGATAGTGGTCCCCGGGGTTCACAGCTGGTGAAGACCAAAGGACGGCGGCTCCCAGATCACCAGGGCTTCAAGCGGCACGCACTCGGGTGGGCAATGGCCTCCCAACTGCCCTCCCTGCGGCCCAGCGCTCATGGGGGAGGGGAGAGGCAAAACAAAACAAAACAAAACAAAACGGTTATTCTCACCCAAAGAGCCGCCTGGGGCGGCCCCGGGGCCGAGCCTCTGTAGCAATGGTAGTACCTCTTAGGAAGGGACCTTATCCAATCACCCTTTGGGTTTGCACCAGATGAAGCAGTGCAGGGCCGTTGCTCCCGGTTCTCCACCGGTGGCCGCCAGCTCTCGCCCAGATAGCGGCTGTCAGAAGCCAGCGACTGGCGCCTTTATGGGATTCACCCGCGAGCAGCCTGCTGATTGGCCGGAGCCTGCCACGTGACTGTGCCTGCGCCTCAAACCCTGCGGAGGTGTGAGTCAGGTCTGTGGCAGCTGAGGCTTTGAAGGTAGACTACGTGGGCTGGGTGGGTGTATTCGCTCCCGACCGCCACACCCTGGGGAGCCGTGGGCCTGCGAGTGCAGTGGCACTGTGGGAGGTTTACTGTTTGCTTGCTTGCTTGGTTTAGGTTTTGCGATTATTATTTATTTACTTGTTTTTCTATCTGGAGATGGTCTCTGGGAGCCTGCGGTGACCTTGAAGTGATTCTGGGATGGGCTTAAAGGCAGGCCTGTACTACAACTCCAGGCCAAGGACTTTCCTGTGCTTTGTTTTCCAAACAAGGAGGGTGATGTTACTATGTTTTGATTCTGTATGCTTCCCGTGCAGAGGACATCCTCCAAGAGTCAGTTTTCAGCTCTTACTTTCCAGTCACTCTGGTCATAGGTGCGGCCGGTGCCTTTAACCCATGAGCTATTATCTCCTTGGTCCAAGAGGTTTGCTTTTGAAGCCACTTTCTCATCATGGTCTGACCCTGCGCTGTTACGTTGGGTGTTCCTGAGTTTAATCTGGTGACAGTTGTCTTTTGTTTCAGCCTTCTGCACAGCCTGTCACTAGTATCAAATCGACAATAGATACTAACCGTTTTGTTTTGTTCTTTTGGGTTTTTTTTTTTGTTTTGTTTTTGAGACAGAGTTTCTGTGTGTAGCCCTGGTTCTTCAGGGCTATGCTAACTCGCTAGCTCACACAAATCTGCCTGCCTCTGCCTGCTGCATGCTGGGGTTAAAGGCGTGGACCACCACTCCCGGGATACTCACTGGTTTTAAAAAGAATAATCCTTATTGCTGGGCAGTGGTGGCGCACGTCTTTAATCTCAGCTCTTGACAGGCAGAGGCTGGTGGATTTCTGAGTTCAAGGCCAGTGAGTTCCAGGACAGCCAGAGCTACACAGAGAAAGCCTATCTCGAAAAACAACAAATAAACAAACAAAAGAATAATCCTTACCACAGCTACACAAAGTGATTAAGGATTTTGAGTTTTAGTAAACTACCTCCTGGTGTCTTGGGGCTTTGTGAGCACTTTAAATGTAGCTAGCCTAAGGGTGTGTTTAGCACAGCAGGTTTGTTTGTTTGTTTTTATCCTATTGCAATGTTTCCATTTGTTGTTTTGAGAACCGGTCTCACTGAAACCCTGGCTGACCTTAAACTAGCTGTGTAGATCAGGCTGACGTCTGCTCAGAGGTCTGCCCGCCTGCTTCCCGAATGCTGGGATTAAAGGTGTATGTATGCCTCAGGCCTACCTCCGAGTTAGTAGTCCTAGTTGCATCAAAGAGAAAGGAGAGAACAGCTGAGTTGCCTTAACTTGCCCAGAAAAAAACACCTGAGCATCATCAACAGCTAGACATTGTCTTCATCAGTGAGGAGGAAACACCTCAAGACTGTGCTTTCAAAGGAAGCAGGGCAGCCCCCCCTCCAAGCTACAGACTGCCACGCTTGTAGCTGTCCCCTGGGAAGTCTCTTTTCTCCAAAACTCAAAAGGTGGCTTACTTCAGACATAGAATTAGAAAGTACTCATTTTTATTTTTCCTTTTTAATTTTTTTAATGTATGCACTTTATATCCCATCCCAGTTACTCCCCCCCAACCATCCTTCCCCCATCCCCCCATTTCTCCTCTGCATAGGGACCCTCCTGGGTAAACCCCCCCACACACACACCCAACTCACACACCTTGGCACTTCAAGTTTCTATGAGGCTAGGCGCTTTCTCTCCCACTGAGGCCAGCCCAGCTAGCAAAACATATCCCACATACAGGCAACAGCTTTTAGGATAGCCCCTGTTCCAGTGGTTCGAGACAAACATGAAGACCAAGTTGCACATCTGCTACATATGAACTGGGAAGTCTAGGTCCACCCTGTGTATGTTCAGACTCTGAGAGCCCCAAGGGTTCAGATTAGTTGACTCTGTTGGTCTTTCTATGGAGTTCCTATCCCCTTCCTGGCCGCAATCCTTCCTCGTATTCTTCCATAAGAGTCCCCAACTCCATCACTGTCTGGGTGTTTGTATTGGTCTGAGTCAGCTGCAGGGTGGAGCCCCTCAGAGGCAACAATGCTCCTGTCTGCAAGCATTACACAGTATCATTAATAGTGTGAGGGATTGGCGCTTGCCCACGGGATGGGTCTCGAGTTGGACCAGTTATTGGTTGGCTATTCCTTCAATCTCTGCTCTATCTCCCATGCCTTCATTTCTTGTAGACAGGATAAATTTTGGGTCAAAAGTTTTATGGGTGGGTTGGTCTCTCTATTGCACTGCTGGGGTTCCTGCTTGGCTACAGGAGGCGGCCTCGTCAGATTCCATATCCCCAATGTAGTGAGTCACAGCTAAGGTCACCCCATTGATCCTTGGGAGCCTCCCTTATTCCAGGTCTGTCTCTTCCTGGAGATGCCCCCACCTCCTCATCCCCACATCAGTTGTAGATTTCCATTCATTTTCACGGTTATCTGGCCATCTCTCCTGTCCTTCCCCACACCTGATCCTGAACTCCACATTCCCCTCCCCAACTCCTCCCTCCCTCTATCTGCCTCCTTTTATTCTCCACTCTAAGTATGGATCAAGCTTCCCTGCTTGGGCCTTCCTTCTCGTTTATCATCTTAGGGTCTGTGGAGTGTAGCACTTATGAGTACATGTCATGCATGTCCTTTAGGAACTGAGTTACCTCCCTCAGGAGGATAGTCTCAAGTTCCATCCATTTGCCTGCAAAATTCATGATGTCTTTCTTTTTAATAGCTGAGTAGTATTCCGTTGTGTAGATGTGCCACATTTTCACTTTGTTCTTTGAACATAGTTGAGCTAGTGTCTTTGTGGGACGGTGGAGCATCTTTTGGGTATATGCCCAGGAGTGGTATAGCTGGGACTTCAGATAGAACTGTTTCTAGTTTTCTGAGAAAACATCAAATTGATTTCCAGAGTGGGCAGCCTTGTCTTGTCCCTCATTTTCATGGAAATATTTTAACTTTCTCTCCATTTAGTTTGATGTTGACTATTGGCTTGCTGTATATTGCTTTATGTTTAGGTATGTGCCCTATATACCTGACTTCTTGAATACCTTTAACATGAAGGGGTGTTAGATTTTATCAAAGGTTTTTTTTCAGCGTCGAAGGAGATAATTGTGATTTTTTTTCTTTTAGTTGGTTTATATGGTGGATTATGGTGATACATTTTTGCATATTGAACCATTCCTGCATCCCTGGAATGATGCCTTTGATGTGTTCCTGGATTCAGTTTGCAAGTATTTTTGAGTATTTTTACATCAATGTTCATAAAAGAAACCAGTCTGAAGTCCTCTTTCTTTGTAGAGTCTTTGTATGGTTTAGGCATCAGGGTGACTGTGGCCTCATAGAATGAGTCTGGCAGTGTTTCTTTTGTTTCTATTTTGTGGAATAGTTGGAAGAGTATTGGAATTAGCTCTTCTTTGAAAGTCTGGTAGGATTCTGCCCTAAAACCATCTGGCCCTGGGCTTTTTTTGGTTGGGAGACTTTTAATAACTGCTTCTATTTCTCTAGGGGTTATGAGGATGTTTAAATAGTTTACCTGATCTCGATTTAACTTTGGTAAGTGGTATCTGACTAGAAAATTGCCTATTTCATTAAAAATTTCCATTTTTGTAGAGTACAGGTTTTTAAGTAAGACCTAATGATTCTTTGAATTCCCTCAGTAGTAAGGAATAGTAGTTATGTCTCCCTTTTCATTACTGATTTTGTTCATTTGGATACTGTCTTTCTCTCTCTTGCTTAGTTTGGCTAAGGGTTTGTCTATCTTGTAGATTTTTTTCAAAGAACCAGCTGTTGGTTTTGTTGCTTCTTTGTATTGTTTTCAACTGATTGATTTCAGCCCTGATTTTGATTATTTCCTGCCTTCTATTCCTCTTTGGTGTGTTTGCTTCTTTTTTTTTTTTTCCTAGAGCTTTCAGGTGTACTTTTAAATTGCTGATATGAGAACTTTCTAACTTCTTTATGGAGGCACTTAGTGCTATGAACATTCCTCTTAACACTGCTTTAATTGTGTCCCATAAATTTGGGTATGTTGTACCTTCATTTTCATTGACTTCAGGAAAGTCTCTGATTTCTTTCTTTATTTCTTCCCTAACCCAGAGATCATTGAATAGAGATTTGTTCAATTTCCGTGAGTGTGTAGGCTTTCCAGTATTTCTGTTGTTGAAGTCCAGCTTTAATCTTTGTTGTTCTGATTAGATATAAGGCATTAGTTCAATCTTCTTGTATCTGTTGAGGCTTGCTTTGTGACAGACTACATGATCCATTTTGGAGAAGGATCCATGAGGTGCTGAGAAGGTGTATTCTTCTGTGTTTGGGTGGAATGTCCTATAGATGTCTGTCTGTTAGCTTCATTATTTCTATGTTTAGTTTTTGTCTGGATGTCCTGTCGGTTGGTGAGAATGGAAAGTCTTCCATTATTAATGTGTTCTGTTTGATAGAGATTTAAGCTTTAGCAATTTTTTTTTTTTTTTACAAATTCAGGTGCCCTTGTGTTTGGGGCATAGGTGTTCAGAAATGATATATCATCTTGGTAGATTTTTCTTTTGATGAGTATGAAGTGTCATTAATTTTGGTTGAAAGTCTATTTTATTAGATATTAGAATGGAGACTCCAGCTTGCTTCTTGGATCCATTTCCTTGGAAACTTTTTTTCTAGCCCTTTACTCTAAGGTAATGTCTATCTTTATGGCTGAGGTGTGTTTCTTGTATGCAGTAGAATGATGGATCCTGTTTTCACATCCATTCTGTTAGCCTGTGTCTTTTTATTGGGAGTCCATTAATGTTGAAAATGACCAGTGATTGTTATTTCCTGTTATTGTGATGGTGGTGGTGGTAGTGGTGGTGGTAGTGGTAGTATGTGTGTGATTTCCTTGTTTTTGATGGTATGGAATTATTTACTTTCTGTATTTTCTTGAATGTAATTATGCTTCTTGGGTTGGAGTTTTCCTTCTAGTATCTTCTGTAGGGCTAGATTTGTGGATAGATATTGTTTGAACTTGGATTTATCTTGAAATGTTTTGTTTTCTCCTCTATGGTGACTGAGAGTTTTGCTGGATATAGTGGTCTAGGTTGGCACCTGTGGTTTTTTAGAGGTTGCAAAATATCTGGCCAGGCACTTCTAGTTTTTAGAGTCTCTGCAGAGAAGTCCAGTGTGATTCTGATAGGTCTGCCATTGTATGTGACCTGGCCTTTTTCCCTTGCCACTTTTAATATTCTTTCTTTGTTCTGTGGGTTTTGTGTTTTGATTATCATGTGCCAGGATGATAATCCAGTCAAATTGGTGTCCTATAAGCTTTAAGTTTCTAGGCATCTTTTTCTTTAGGTTGGGTTAGTTTACTTCTATGATTTTGTTGAGAATATTTTCTGGGCCTTGGAGCTGGGACTCTTTACCTTCTTCTATTCCTATTATTCTTAGGTTAGGTCTTTTCATGGAATCCAAGATTTCCTGGATGTTTTGTATTAGAATTTTTTTTTTTAGCTTTAACAATTTTTTAACTATTATATCAATTTCTTCTATTGTGTCTTCTACAGCTGAGATTCTCTCTCCCATCTCCTGTTTTCTGTTGGTGATGCTTGCATCTGTTGTTCCTGTTCTCCTTCCCTAGGTTTTCAATCTCCGGGATTCCCTCAGTTTGTATTTTCTTTATTGCTTCTATTTCCACTTTCAAGTCTTGCACCGTTTTATTTATTTTCTTCACTTCTTTAATTGTATTTTTTTTTCCTGTATGTCTTTAAGGGATTTATTTGTTTCCTCTTTAAATACCTCTATCTTTTTTATTGTATTTTCCTGTATTTCTTTAAGGGATTTATTCATTTCTTTTTAAAGACCTCTATCATCTTTATAAGATTGGATTTAAGGACATTTTCTTGTGTTTCAGGTGTACTAGGATATCCAGGGTTTGCTGTAGTGGGGTGACTGCGCTTTGGAGGTGTCATATTTCCCTGGCTCTTGTTTATTGTGCTCTTTGGAGGGCCTTTAGCCATCTGGATCATTTTGGTCCCTGGATATTCTTTTAGTAGGTATTGGGAGGTAGGTGAACCTTGATGGTCCTGGTGTGGCAGGCCTCTGATGGATATCCTTGGACTGAATGGTTTTGAACCTGCGGTTCTGTATGGTTCAGGATCTACAGGTCTGATGAAGGTGTGTGGACAGGTGGCAGGAGAACGAAGGACCCCCCCCCCCACACACACACACCAAGATGGCAGACTGCTCAGAGCAGCTTGGCTTGCTTGGCCCAGAGGACTCAGAGAGCAGGGAAGATGGGTGAGGAAGGGAAGCTTACCTGTGTAGTTCAGGAGTCTGATGAAGGTGGAGGGGAGACAGAGGGAGGATGGAGATCCCCTGAGATAGCAGACTGCTCAGGGCAGCTTTAGCACTCATTTTTCAAGTAAAACAAAGATCCAGAATTATTCCAAGCCTAGTGTAGTGGTGGCACACACCTTTAATCCCAGTAATTGAGGCAGAGGCAGGTAGATACATAAGTTCAAGACTAGCCTCAGCTATAGAGTAAGCCTCAGGACAGCCTCGCAACCTCAGATGCTGTGGAAAATTATAGAGAATGTCTCCTTGAAATTACTGTCTAGGTCCTCCATGGGACCCACCTCTTTGAGCCAGAGAGCTACCTATTATCTGCCTGGTGTGGTGCTACCTTTCTGGAGTCCTAACCTGGGCTATAAAGTTCAGGGTTAGCCTGGGCTATAAAGTGAGGTCCTGTCTCATGGAGGCAGATGAGGGAGGAAAGAGAAGAGAGGAGAGGAGGAGAGGGGGAGACAGAGGAGACGGAGAGGGAGGAGACAGAGAAGGAGACAAAGATGCCAAGATGGAAAGTGGACAGGAGCATCTGACCTCTGTCTGGCCATGTGGATTCCTAGAAATTAAGAACAAACATCACCTCCAGAATAAATATAGAAGAACAAACTTCAATGATTCTCTTGTTCATTTCCTTTCTTTGTTTCTAGTTTGTCTGAGACAGGCTCTGACTATAGCCCAGGCTGGCTTCTGGCTTAAGATCTTCCTGCCTCCTCCTGAACACTGATGATCATTTGGTGGGGTTCTTAATTTTCATCTCAATTTATGACTAGCAATTCCTCACCTGCCTACCCTTAAACAGAAGAGAGTACAGATCGCTATAGCCTACCTAATATATGTCCATGGAAAGAACTGTATTCTTCTTTGCCACGCTCTCAATGAATTCTCTTAAGAGAGCTGTTTCCATAAAAGCGTAAGCAATTTATGTTCTGGGACTATTCCTCCCCAAGCATCCTTCCAAACCTGGCTGTCAGGTTACTTAGTATTTTATTTTGTCAGAAAATTATTCAGTTCTTAGATGACTCTACTACTTAAAACCCACCAGTTGGACCATCAAGATGGTTTAATAGGTAAAGGTACCTACTGCCAAGCTGGAAGGCCTGGGTTCCACTCCTGGAATCCACATGGTAGAAGGAAGAGACTAACCCCCTGTCTTCTGATCTTCACGTGCACACACATACACACTCACATGAAACAAACAAACAAATAAATGCTAAAACAACAACAACAACAAAATCCCACCTCCAATGGTGTCCTATCTCACCCGGAGACTCCGGTGTTAAATCCGAATCCCTCAGCACAGAGTTACGAGGATCTGGCTCCCGTCACCTCTCTGCTCAGTTTTACCTTCCTCCTTGCTTTTGTGTGATCGCATCGCTATAATGCTATATATAACCACAAGCTAGAATATAGTCGCCTTTCCCACCTTCAGGCTACATATGGAGAGACCGTCCCACACAATGTCCTCTGCAGCAGAACGCTGCTCTGGCCGATGACTCTGAACTTAGGAACATTCTATCAGGAGTTAATGCTCAGTTTTAAGCTCTGCTGGGGCTGGAATCCAGGGCTCCCTGCACACCAGCCACACTAACTGAACTGTCCCTTCCTAATCTTGTGTTTATGTTTGTCATGTTTCCCTTCTGATGACAACTCCACTGAGAACAGCTCCTTGCTTGTCACTTTGCTATATCCAGGTGATGTTTACTCTCGTGCTAAAAGAGTGCATACTGGGGAAAAATAGTTCGACTTCAACATGGTGTTAGGCAGGTCATGAATTTTAGTTCAAATAAATTACAGTTATATAATTATGTTACTGCAGACCTTGGACACTGGATCCACACCCAGTCCCACAACACCTAGAGGAAGCTCAACTCAAAAGTACTCTAACATGCTCAGGATCACAGGCAAGGAGGCCATAACGTCTGCCCCATCACTGAGAGTAACTGGGATCCCCAGGGATCCAGGGATGCAGTAACCACCAACTGGCCAGTGACACGGGTTGTTTCCAGTCTGAGCCAGTGCCTTGAGCAGACCTTAGGCACTGGCCCTGCATCCAGTCCTACAACACCCAGAGGAAACTAGACTCCCAGGTGCTCTAACATGCCCAGGATAACAGGATTTCAGGATCCCAGAGGCAGCTTGACCCCCCAGGAGCTCTGTCATACCCAGGATCTCAGGATCCCAGCATCATAGGATCACAGGATCACAGAGACAGTTGGACTCTGAGGAGTTCTGACACAACCAGGATCACAGGAGGAACAGGATCCAGTCAGAGACAGCAAGGGCAGGCAGCACTAGAGATAACTAGATGGCAAGAGGCAAGCACAAGAACATAAGAGAAACCAAGGCTACCTGGCATCATCAGACTCCAGTTCTCCCACCACAGTTTTCTGGTGTGTTGGATACATACAGGAGAACACAGGTAAACAGGTAGAAGTCCTTAAAGAGGAAACACAAAAATTCCTTAAAGAATTACAGGAAAACACAACTGAACAGGTAAAGGAATGGAGCAAAACCATCCAGTATCTAAAAATGAAAATAGAATCAATAAAGAAATCACAAAGGGAGACAACCCTGGAGATAGAAAACCTAGGAAAGAGATCAGGAGTCATAGATGCAAGCATCACCAACAGAATACAAGAGATAGAAAATAGAATCCTAGGTGCAGAAGACACCAAAAGAAAATGTTGACACAACAGTCAAAGAAAATGCAAAATGCAAAAAGCTCCTAACTCAAAACATCCAGGACACAATGAGAAGACCAAACCTATGAATAATAGGTATAGAAGAGAGTGAAGATTCCCAACTTAAAGGGCCAGTAAATATCTTAAACAAAATTATAGAAGAAAACTTCCCTAACCTAAAGAAAGAGATGCCCATGAACATACAAGAAGCCTACAGAACTCCAAACAGACTGGACCAGAAAAGAAATTCCTCCTGTCACATAATAGTCAAAATACCAAATGCACAAAACAAAGAAAGAATATTAAAAGCAGTAAGGGGGGAAAGGTCAAGTAACATATAAAGGCAGACCTATCAGAATTACACCAGACTTCTCACCAGAGACTATAAAAGCTAGAAGATCCTGGGCAGATCTCATACAGACCCTAAGAGAACACAAATGCCAGCCCAGGCTACTATACCCAGCAAAACTCTCAATTACCATAGATGGATAAACCAAGATATTCCATGACATAACCAAATTTACACAATATCTTTCCACAAATCCAGTCCAACAAAGGATAATAGATGGAAAACACCAACACAAGGAGGGAAACTACACCCTAGAAAAAGCAAGAAAGTAATATTTCAACAAACCCGAAAGAAGATAGTCACACAAACTAAATTCTACCCCTAGTAACAAAAATAACAGGATGCAACAATCACTTTTCCTTAATATCTCTTAACATCAATGGACTTAATTCCCCAACAAAAAGACATAGACTAACAGACTGGATATGTAAACAGGACCCAGTATTTTGCTGCATACAGGAAATGCACATCAGTGACAAAGACATTACCTCAGAGTAAAAGACTGGAAAAAAATTTTCCAAGCAAATGGTCCCAAGAAACAAGCTAGAGTAGACATTCTAATATCTAATAAAATCGACTTTCAACCAAAAGTTATCAAAAAACATAAGAAAGGACACTTTATATTCATCAAATAGAAGATGAACTTTCAATTCTGAACATCCATGCTCCAAATGCAAGGACAATAACATTCATAAAAGAAACTTTGCTAAAGCTCAAAGAACACATTGTACTTCACACAATAATTGTAGGTGACTTCCACACCCCACTCTCATCAATAGACAGTTCATGGAAACACAAACCAAAGAGAGAGACAGTGAAACTAATAGAAGTTATGGACCAAATGGATTTAACAGATATCTATAGAACATTTAATCCTAAAATAAAAGAATATACCTTTTTCTCAGCACGTCATGGTACCTTTTTCAAAACTGATTATATAATTGGTCACAAAACAGACCTCAACAGATACAAGAAGATTGAAATAATCCCATGCATCCTATCAGATCACCACAGACTAAGGCTATTCTTCAATAACAACAACAACAACAACAAAAAACCCCAGAAATCCCATATATATATATGGAAGCTGAACAATGTTCTACTCAATGATACCTTGGTCAAGGAAGAAATAAAGAAATTAAAGACTTTTTTAGAATTTAATGAAAATAAAGGTACAACATACCAAAACTTATGGGGAACAATGAAAAAGTGCTAAGAGGAAAACTCATAACTCTAAGTGCCTTAAAAAAGAAACTGGAGAAAGCATACACTAGCAGCTTGACAGCACATCTGAAAGCTCTAGAACAAAAAGAAACAAATACACCCAAGAGGAGTAGATGACAGGAAATAATCAGACTCAGGGCTGAAATCAACCAAGGAGAAACAAAAAGAACTATACAAAGAATCAACAAAACCAGGAGCTGGTTCGTTGAGAAAATCAGACTAACAAGAGGGCACAGAGACAGTATCCAAATTAAGAATATCAGAAATGAAAAGAGAGACATAACAACAGAAACCAAACAAATTCAAAAAAATCATCAGATCCTACTATAAAAGCCTATACTGAACAAAACTGGATTATCTGGACAACTTGGACAATTTTCTAGACAAACACCAGGTACTAAAGTTAAACAGTCCCATAACCCCTAAAAAAATATAGCAGCAGTCATTAAAAGTCTCCCAACCACCCCCCCCAAAAAAAGCCCAGGACCAGATGATTTTAGTGCAGAATTCTGTCAGACCTTCAAATAAGACCTAATACCAATACTCTTCAAACTATACCACAAAATAGAAACAGAAGAAACACTACCCAATTCATTCCATGAAGCCACAATTATACTTATACCTAAACCACACAAAGACCCAACAAGGAAAAAGAACTTCAAAACAATTTCTCTTATGAATATTGACACAAAAATACTCAATAAAATTTTTGAAAACTGAATCCAAAAACATATCAAAATGATCATCCATAATGATTAAGTAGGCTTCATCCCAGGAATGCAGGGATGGTTCAATGTATGGAAATCCATCAGCATAATCCACTATATAAGCAAACTCAAAAAAACCCCCACATGATTATCTCATTAGATGCTGAGAAAGCATTTAACAAAATTCAACACCCCTTCATGGTAAAAAGTCTTGGAAAGATCAGGAATTCAAGGCCCATACCTAAACGTAGTAAAAGCTGTATACAGCAAACCAGTAGCCAACATCAAACTAAATGGAGAGAAACTTGAAGCAATCCCACTAAAATCAGGGACTAGACAAGGCTGCCCTCTCTCTCCATATTTATTCAATATAGTACTCAAAGTCCTAGGTAGAGCAATTAGACAACAAAAGGAGATCAAAGGGATACAAATTGGAAAGGAAGAAGTCAAATTATCACTATTTGCAGATGATATGATCATATACTTAAGTGACTCCAAAAATTCCACCAGAGAACTCCTAAACCTGATAACTTCAGCAAAGAGGCTGGATATAAAATTAACTCAAACAAATCAGTAGCCTTCCTCCACTCAAAGGATAATCAGGCTGAGAAAAAAATTAGGGAAATGACACCCTTCACAATAGTCACAAATAATATAAAATACCTTGGTGGGACTCTAACCAAGCAAGAGAAAGATCTGTATGACAAGAACTTCAAGTCTCTGAAGAAAGAAATCGAAGCAGATCTCAGAAGATGGAAAGATCCCCCATGCTCATGGATTGGCAGGATTAATATAGTAAAAATGGCCCTCTTGTCGAAAGCAATCTACAGATTCAATGCAATCCCCATCAAACTTCCAACTCAATTCTTCATAGAGTTAGAAAGAGCAATTTAAAAATTCATCTGGAATAACAGAAAACCCAGGATAGCTAAAACTATTCTCAACAGTAAAAGAACTTCTGGGGGAATCAGTATCCCGGACCTCAAGCTGTACTACAGAGCAATAGTGTTAAAAACTGCATGGTATTGGTACAGTGACAGGCATGTAGATCAATGGAACAGAATTGAAGACCCAGAAATGAACCCACACACCTATAGTCACTTGATCTTTGACAAAGGAGCTAAAACCATCCAGTGGAAAAAAGACAGCCTTTTCAACAAATGGTGCTGGTTCAACTGGCAGTCAGCATGTAGAAGAATGCAAATTGATCCATTCTTATCTCCTTGGACAAAACTCAAGTCCAAGTGGATCAAGGACCTCTACATAAAACCAGATACACTGAAACTAATAGAAGAAAAAGTGGGGCAAGAGTCTCGAACACATGGGCACAGGGGAAAATTTCCTGAATAGAATACCAATGGCTTATGCTCTAAGATCAACAATAGACAAATTGTACTTCATAAAATTGCAAAGCTTCTGTAAGGCAAAGGACACTGTCAATAGGACAAAAACAGCAACCTACAGATTGGGAAAGGATCTTTACCAACCCTACGTCTGATAGAGGACTAATATCCAACATATACAAAGAACTCAAGAAGTTAGACTCCAGAGAATCAAATAATCATTAAAAATGGGGTACAGAGCTAAACAAAGAATTCTCAACTGAGGAAACTCAAATGGCCAAGAAGCACCTAAAGAAATGTTCAACATCCTTAGTCATCAGGGAAGCGCAAATCAAAATAACCCCAAGATTTCACCTCACACCAGTCAGAATGACTAAAATCAAAAACTCAGGTGACAACAGACGCTGATGAGGATGTGGAGAAAGAGGAACACTCCTCCATTGTTGGTGTGATTGCAAGCTGGTACAATCAGTCTGGAAATTAGTCTGACAGTTCCTCAGAAAATTAAACACAGTACTACCTGAGGACCCAGGTATACCACTCCTGGGCATATACCCAAAAGATGCCCCAACATATAATAAGGACACATGAAACCGCCTGCGGCTTCATACGAACGGTATTGGGTTCTCTGGACAGAGAGCTGGGACTAGAAAACGATGGGGTGACAAGAGAAGCATGGAGCCAAGGCTATGTTTCCTGCTCAAGGCTCAAACGTTAATGGTCTTTTTCAAATATATAGGCGGGAGAAAAAGCTCCCCCCGCCCCCCAAAGGCTGGAACCAGGTCTGCAGAACTGGTCTGGCTGTTCACTAGGCATTGGCTTCAGCAGCTGGGCAGGTCACCTGCTTAATTCAGGACTTCGTATACCTGGAGGAACAAAAAACTTCACCTTCACTCCACCCTTGGTGGAGCAGGATTATGGCTGGGACAGGAATTTCAGCTCACAGGCTGGGAGAACTTCACCTTGGTCAATGTCAAGTTTCTGCCAGGTGACAAGACACCCCAATATGGCTCTCTACAGACACATGCTCCACTATGTTCATAGCAGCCTAATTTATAATAGCCAGAAACTGGAAAGAACCCAGATGTCCTTTCAACAGAGGAACGGATACAAAAAAATGTACACTTACACAATGGAGTATTACTCAGCTATTAAAAACAATGAATTCATGAAATTCCTAGGCAAATGGATGGAACTAGGAAATATCCTGAATGAGGTAACCCAATCACAAAAGAACACACGAGGTATGCACTCAATGATAAGTGGATATTAACCCAAAAGCTTGGAATACCCAAGATACGATTCACAGACCACATGAAGCTCAAGAAGAAGAAAGACCAAAGCGTGGATGCTTCAGTCCTTCTTAGAAGGGGGAACAAAAAACTCATGGGAGGAAATACAGAGACAAAACGTGGAGCAGAGACTGAAGGAAAGGCCACCAGAGTCTGTCCCACCTGGGGATCTATCTTATATTCAGTCACTAAACCCAGACACTATTGTGGAAGCTAAGAAATGCATGCTGATAGCCTGATATAGCTGTCTCCTGAGAGGCTCTGCCAGAGCCTGACAAATACAGAGCTTGTCTTAGGGTTTCTATTCCTGCACAAACATCATGACCAAGAAGCAAGTTGGGGAGAAAGGGTTTATTCAGCTTACATTTTGACATTGCTGTTCATCACTAAAGGAAGTCAGGACTGGAACTCAAGCAGACCAGAAACCAGGAACTGATGCAGAAGCTATGGAGGGATGTTTCTTACTGGCTTGCTTCTCCTGGCTTGCTCAATAGAACCCAAGACTACCAGCCCAGGATGGTACCACCCTTAATAGGCCCTCCTTCCTTGATCACTAATTGAGAAAATGCCTTACACTCATTGGATCTCATGGAGGCATTTCCTCAAGAGAGGCTCCTTTTTCTGCGATAACTCCAGCCTGTGTCAAGTTGACACACAAAACCAGCCAGTACAGAGGTGGATGCTCGCAGCCAACCTTTGGACTGAACACGGAGTCCCCAATGGAGGAGTTAGAAACAGGACTGAAGGAGTTGAAGGAGTTTGCAACCCCACAGAAAGAACAACAATATCAACCAACCAGACCCCGCCCCCTAGCTCCCAAGGACTAAACCATCTACCAAAGAATACACATGGAGGGACTCATGACTCCAGTTGCATGTGTGGCAGAGGATGGCCTTGTCCAGCATCATTGGGAGGAGAGGTCCTTGGTCCTGTGAAGGCTCGATGCCCCAATGTAGGGGAATGCCAGGCCAGGGAGGTGGGAGTGGGTGGGTGGTGGTGGGGAACACATAGAAGCAGGGGGAGGGTAGATGTGATAGGGGGATTCTAGAGTGGGGGCGGAAACCTAGAAAGGGGATAACATTTGAAATGTAAATGAAGAAAATATTTAATAAAAAAGAAAATATATATAATTATGTTCCTTTTGCTCTTTTTAAAAAATTTATTTATTTATTTACATTCTATATTTTATACCCCCCCCCGTTCCTTTTGTTCTTATCCCTCATGAAGTAAAGATACAGAAGTCCAGTGTCCTGTTAATACTAATGACAACTGGATACATTGAAAGCTTGGTTTGAAATTTCCAAACATTAGATATTCTTCAGGTGAGAACTCTTTGTTTAGTTCTGTACCCCATTTTTTAATAGGGTTACTTGCCTCTCTGGAGTTTAACTTCTTGAGTTCTTTGTATATATTGGATATTAGCCCTCTGTCGGATGTAGGGTTAGTAAAGATCATTTCCCAGTTAGTTGGTTGCTGCTTTGTCTTTTTGACAGTGTCTTTTGCCTTGCAAAAACTTTGTAATTTAATGAGGTCCCATTTGTCAATTCTTGATCTTAGAGCATAAGCTATTGGAGTTCTATTCAGGAAATTCTCCCCTGTTCCCATGTGTACAAGGTTCTTCCCTAGTTTCCTTTCTATTAGTTTCAGTGTGTCTGGTTTTATGTGGAGGTCCTTGATCCACTTGGAATTGAGCTTAGTGCAAGGAGATAAGACTGGGTCAATTTGCATTCTTCTGCATGTTGACCTCCAGTTGAACCAGCACCATTTGTTGAAAAGGCTATCTTTTTTCCACTGGATGGTTTTAGCTCCTTTGACAAAGATCAAGTGACCATAGGAGTGTGGATTCATTTCTGGGTCTTCAATTCTGTTCCATTAATCTACATGCCTGTCACTGTACCAATACCATGCAGTTTTTAACACTATTGCTCTGTAGTACAGCTTGAGGTCTGGGATACTGATTCCCCCAGAAGTTCTTTTACTGTTGAGAATAGTTTTAGCTATCCTGGGTTTTCTGTTATTCCAGATGAATTTTTAAATTGCTCTTTCTAACTCTATGAAGAATTGAGAAGCACCTAAAGAGATGTTCATCATCCTTAGTCATTAGGGAAATGCAAATCAAAACATCCCTGAAATTCCATCTCACACCAGTCAGAATGGCTAAGATCAAAAACACAGGAGACAGCAGTTGTTGGCAAGGATGTGGAGAAAGAGGAACACTCCTCTGTAGTGAGCCATATAGCCTCTAGACAAAATTCAGCTGCCTGCATTTCACCTACATGGAGCTGAGGAATTCCAGCCACACCTCCTCCCACCTGACAGATGTCAGAGCTTCTCTGGCATTTCAAAAGAGCTACAGTTTCCTGCGAGTCAAGTCTCCATCTCCTGCTGTGTAGCAGACCCTGTGATCTTTGTTATGGCAACATCTCTCAGCCTGCCAGAGACCTGCTGAGAAGACTCTGCAGCTTTGGGAGGGAGGGTCACGCCCACAGCACATATATTGTCGCTCTTGTCCCCAAAGAAATACAGAAAGATTTTGTACAGCCATGCACTAATGTCTCTGTGTCTTCTTTTCTCTCGACCCCCGTAGTTTCACCCTTCAGCTCTCCCCCACGTAGAACCCACTCGTGAGCAATTCCCGGGAAGATCCAGATGGCGCCTCGAACGTGTGGCGTGGAAAAGGAGAGAACTACTGAGGAACACTGTTCCTCAGTCTGTTGGTGGAGCTCCACGGAAAAGAAGAAATAAAGGTTAAGTATCCAGGGCCCGGTAAGCAACATAGAGTAAAGGCTATGGTTGCAAGGGGCAGAAAGAAGGGATATGGCAATACTAGGTGAATCAGAGTAGCCCGACGCTGAGATCAACTAGGGGTGACAGTGATGTGAAACCGGGAATTTTGTCAGGCTAGTTGGCCGCGGTTTAGAACCGAACTTCAGGCGAGAGAAAATTAGGGCATAAAATAAAATAAAATAAAAAGTATAGAAAACAAAAAAACAAAAAAAAAAAAGAGAGAAAAGTAGATTTTAGAAACATGAGAAAAACAGAAGGAAAATGGATTTTAAAGGTCTCCTAGGCACAAGGAGAAATAGAAAGCGCGCTTCCCTCGATTTACATGTCCTTGGTGTACGTCCTTTGTTCGTCCTTGGTGCACCAATATGTCCACGTGTCAATTTGTTTCTTGTTGTTTGAATGGCTGTTCTATGTTTCATGTTGAAAAGAAAAAATGGTAAAAACTTCATCTGCTGGTGGTCCATCTCTTAATGCAGTCTCAGTTTATGGTTATTTATCCTAGAAAAAGCTATATAATTGTGGTTATTGGGTCCAAAGTGCTTTTTCTCTTAAAATTACAGCTAGAGAAAAGAAAAAATGTGTTTGATTTAAATTTATAAGACTTGCGTAGTTGCTTTATTCGTTTCTAATTGATGTTAAAGATATAAGTATGCTTAAATGTTTTGACTATAGAATATTGGCTCATAAGTTTTTTAAAGGATGTAATGTCGGTAACAAAAAATTAGTTTAAAACTGGTAATTCAGGGTTGGAGCCATCTTAAGCAACACGTGGCATGACCCAACCCAAGAAATACAGGCCTCTAGATACGTCCAGATTGGCGTAATGTTTTATGTAGATCTGATCCTAAGAGATTAGTCTTATAAGAGATAAGATTTAAAATAATGTTTTCTTAATGAGATATTATAAGTTACACTGTCATGCATTCAAACATGAGAGCTGGCAGACAAACTTTAAAGTGTACAAGTAATGTGTTTACCATTGATTTTAAAGGGAATAGATGGTTTAAAATTGGGTGTTACTTTTCAAAGTTGTAGGTATTTTCTATATTACAAAGAAAGTTAAAAATTATGTTTAAAAACTGCAGTTTTCAGTCTTATTAAAGACTCATGATTCTCAAAGATAACTTCTAGAGTGATAAAGTTTAAAAACAGCTGTGGCCAGTATAGGCCTGTTGCTACTTTTTCACAAGTTTATTAGATACAGTTGTAAAGGTAAAATTTTTTTTCTCTCTCAAGATTAAAAAGGAGATTTCAGTGCAGATTTTAATAGAGTCTTTACGGGAGTCCTCAAATTACCATATTGGCTGGCTGCAGGCTAAGGTCCTACACAGGCGGGTGTAGGCCTGGCTTTAGACAATAGGCTTAGATTAGAAGGTATTTACATTAGAGATTTATCCAGGTATGGTTTAAAATATAGTTCAAATTTAAGATCTATGAAAGATCAATGAGGCTATGTAGTAATTATGAAGATATTAAAATTTGGCCTACAAAATTATTATAGATTTAAAAGGTTTTGTTTTGCTTTAAAGATCCTGATAATTGTAAAAACATTTACAAAAGGTTCTATATTATGTATTCACTGCCATTCCTTGGCAAAGAGAACATTAATGTAGAATCACCTTTTTCATCTCCAAGTAAAGTTTTCACATCCTCCGATAAAGATATTGGTGTGTTAAGTGTTTTAAAAGGAATGTCTTAAGAACCTGATGAAACATTTGTTCCTTGTTTCAAACAGCAATCAAATTGGTCATTGCAGAGTATTAATAGTTGGTCTACTACATGGCAAGCCTTTTAGGGAAAATTGATAATTGTTATCCAAAAGACAAGTTGCTAACATGCATCCTATAAAGAATGCATCTACTGTGAGAGTGAAGCTCATGCAATTGGATTACATGTTTATTTTTTTTGAGTTTCCCCCTGCTTCAACACAGATAATTAATTGACTTGGGTGTTGTAGCCACTATTTTTAAAATGTTAACAATCAAGCCTTTAATTTATATACTGATAGCCAATAAATATATGTGGCTCATGGTTTATAATTGCTTGAAATTGTTCCTTTTTTAGATACTGCTAATTCTTAAATTTTGCAATGATTTATGCAAATACAACTCAAGTCAAGAGAAGATACTGTTCCTTCAAATGACTGTCCTCTTGACATTTAAGAGCTCATCCCAGGGCAGGAGGGATTTGTATCCCAGGCAGACTATAGGCCTTGCATAAGAACAATTGGCCATACAATCATATTCTTTACATCATCAAAATAGTAATGGCTTAAAAATAATTTTATATTTTTAGAAACTGTGCACATCAAATTGTAGAGACTTGTTCTTGGTGTCCTCAACTTCTCCTGTACCACATAATGGTGTTACTTCTAGAGGAATTAATCAATTATTACAAATGAACGGTACTCATTTCTGATTTTAGAAAATTAAAATATGTGCACGTGACTAATGATACATTTTCAGGCTTTCTAGTTGCAACTGCTCTAACTAGAAAAGCAACTAAAATTGCTACGTTTATTTCCTATGCTTACATAGTCATTGCCTATATTATTGTCTATTCTTAGTGTTCCAATTAAGATTAAAACAAATAATGGAACTAGATATTTATTACAGTCATCAAATATTTGAGATGATTTTAACAATTTAATGTGATATAATTCTCAAAGACTAGATATTGTGTAACTTTTAAACAATATCTTCTAAATAAAAAACAAAAAGGAGGGAAATTGTATCCCTGTGCGTATTGTTTAAGAAGGCATGTTTATGTTTTTCCAAAGAATGCTACAGAAGCATTCTAGCTGCTATAATGATGAGTGTGACATGCCAAAAATAATGCCAACCCGTGAATTTGCTGAGTGCCCTGACAATGTCCCAGATTAAATACACTGTCTTGCTGTAAGCTTTAGATCTTGTGGGACAGAGAACAGTGGAGACTGTTAAAACTGACTTAAAAAAATTAATCTAAAAGAAGAGCTATAATGACTCTTCTCCTTCCTTTAATGTGATCAGTTTACTCAATTATGAAGTGGTCTAGTAATAAGTCCAATATTGGAGATTCCAATTATGAAGATGGCTAATAATAATTATCAGCCAACTGAGTTAATTTCAAATATAGTCTCCATTCTTTCTGAGAAGTAACAGGTCTCTGTTAACTCTCAAAGCCATTTCCCTTCACACTGGGAAGTTAAGCTGTTTTAAGTCAAGTTGTGTTTTAAGAGCTACTCATTTACATTTGAATCCCTGGGACCTTCCAAAGACAAGCTAATTTGCAACTGATTATTGTGTCTTGCTTAACTCTTTGTCTTCTATTTTAAGCAGATTGTCTCCATCCAGCCTCACCTGAATTGAAAGCAGGCTGTCTGTTAAAGACTAGTAAGGCATTTGGCAATTACGTGACTCCGGCATCAAAATCTATAAATAAGTGGATCTCCTTCATGGAGCCACATAGAACACAGATCTATGTGTGTCTGCTTACGAGCTGACATGGGCATCAGGGGATGTACAGCGAAGCATTGCACAGAGAGGATCTAAGTATCTGGTTCTGAGTCTCTGGGGAGCAAGTCTGATTTGCATAGGGGTTGGTGTTGGTCTTCTGACCACCATGCACTCTGTGGGGATGTCCCACTAATCTAAGGCTCTGCCCCTCCCCTCCAAAAGACACCAAGAGCCCTCTAAAAGGTGGAAACAATTATTTGTTCTCCACGAGGGGAATTAGACCCCTGTTCCCTTCCCTGGTCAATTGCCCGCCGTCATGGACGGATTTACTATCCACTCGTTTAAATTAATAAGGAAGGAGGAGATGTAGTGAGCCATATAGCCTTTAGACAAAATTCAGCTGCCTGCATTTCACCTACACTGAGCTGAGGAATTCCAGCCACACCTCCTCCCATCTGACAGATGTCAGAGCTTCTCTGGCATTTCAAAAGAGCTACAGTTTCCTGCGAGTCAAGTCTCCATCTCCTGCTGTGTAGCAGACCCTGTGATCTTTGTTATGGCAACATCTCTCAGCCTGCCAGAGACCTGCTGAGAAGACTCTGCAGCTTTGGGAGGGAGGGTCACGCCCACAGCACATATATTGTTGCTCTTGTACCCAAAGAAATACAGAAAGATTTTGTACAGCCATGCACTAATGTCTCTGTGTCTTCTTTTCTCTCGACCCCCATAGTTTCACCCTTCAGCTCTCCCCCACGTAGAACCCACTCATGAGCAATTCCCGGGAAGATCCACTCCTCCACTGCTGGTGGGATTGCAAGCTGGTACAACCACTCTGGAAAGCAGTCTGGTGGTTCCTCAGAAAACTGGGCATGACACTCCCGGAGGATCCGGCTATACCACTCCTGGACATATACCCAGAGGCTTTACCTGCATGCAATAAGGACACATGCTCCACTATGTTCATAGCAGCCTTATTTATAATAGCCAGAAGCTGGAAAGAACTCAGACGTCCCTCAATGGAGTGGATTCAGAAGATGTGGTATATTTACACAATGGAATACTACTCTGCAATTAAAAACAATGAATTCATGAAATTCCTAGGCAAATGGTCAGAACTTGAAAATATCATCCTTAGTGAGGTAACCCAATCACAAAGTACACACATGGAATGCCGTCACTGATAAGAGGATATTAACCCAGAATCTTGGAATACCCTAGACACAATACGCATATCAATAGATTTCCAAGAAGATGGAAGGAGAGACCCCTGGTCCTGGAAAGACTGGATGTAGGGGAACGCCAGGACAGAGAAACGAGAGGGGGTTGAATGGGGAAAAGAGGAAGGGAAGGGGGCTTATGGGACTTTCGGGGAGGGAGGAAAGGGGAAAGGGGAAATGATTTTGAATGTAAAAAAAAAAATAATAAAAAAAAGAAATTTCCAAACATATTAGCAAAGTGTTTTGTTTCTTAGTACATGCTTCGTTTAACCACTAGGTGGCAGAACATGCCCACATTCCTTTTAGGAAGCCCTGCTTGCTCACCTTTTGGTACATTAATAGAAGTTTCATATTTGAAGAATACATTGTAGCAAGATAAGTACTTTAATAAACAATGTTTCAAGGTGTTCTACCCGCAGGGAAGACTGTTATGTTTATTTTTAATTCACTGTAGAACTAACAACAGCACCAGAAGTAGAATTCTGTCCCTGCTGCTGCCCTCCCCGTCTCTCCCCAGTATCTAACATGCACTATGGACTTGCCCTGGTATTTTAGCTTTAAGATTTGACTCATTGAGAAATGATTTTTTATTTTTTTGGTCAGGCTTTCATTCTATAGCCCAGGTTGGCCTGTAACTCATGGTCCTCTTGCCTCCGGCAACACGAGTAAGCTGCCACACCCCATATGTTTTCTAACCATTAAATTCAGGATGGATCCTGCCATGCATCACTTTTTGACTCTCCTCCAACTTCAAAACATGTTTAGAGGAAAAGCAGTTTAAGTTTCTGCATTGTGTAAGTAGATGTGCTTTGGAGCAGCAGGGTGCCTGGACACGTGGCTTTGTGTACTTGGAAGTTTCTTCATCTTTAGTGGGTGAGTGCTGTTGGATGTATTTTCTGTGGAAAGATATGGAATGCAATTCACATTAGAAGGCAGGTCACATTCATATTACCTCGGAAGGATCTGAAAGGATTCTGAAATGGGCTAGCAGGATAGTCACCTACATGTAAACTATCACTTAAGTTCATCAAATATTGCCGCCAAGGTTGTCTGAATGTATCACACGCAACCAACTAGAGGCTATTTATGTAGTACAACTGTCCACTGTCAGAAGTGGAATGCTTTCCCCTGGAGTTGTTGACCAAGGGTGCCCCGGAGACCACCAATACAATACAGGTTATTATCATTGATCTTGGTTGCCCATTAGAACTTCATAGTAAGACCCTATTGTTGAAAATACTTTGATCACAGGACTTGGAGAAATTGAGCTGGTACTGACCATGAAGTGTCCTCCCTGCTGGCTATCTTAATACTGGAGGTAACTACGCATGTTGCTGGGAAAAAGATTGTGAGCCAACAATAATGACCAGGATGGCAAGATATGCCCCTGGATACAGTAATGGCATGTGTGCTATGGGGATAACCAGCTCTTCTCTGGTTGGATTTAAGGTTCAATCAACAGGAGGAAAAACATGCCTATCGATGTAAATCTGGCAAAATAAATAAATAAATAAATAAAAAACATGGCTGAGCAGTCACAGCCCCAGGGGTGAACCTACTATTATTTTGCTAAATGAGCTTAATATCAAGGTGCCCTCTAAATTCACATCTCTCTGCCCATAAATCAGTGCAGCTTTCAGGCCCCTCAGTGAAATTTCTTTGTGCTGCGGGCGAGGCTTAACCCAGAAATTCACAACTGTTCAACTTGCAGAGAAGTGTCCGTGGAGTGTCCAGCCACAGATGGGACATCTGTATCACACCTGCTCTCAAAGGCTCCGGGGCCATCATGGAAGATGGGGAAGAAGAATGGGAAGAACCAGGTGTTGGGGAGGACCAGAGTGAACAGGGTCTTCTGGACAGACCTGACCACTCATGAGCTAACAGCGGTGTGGCTGCCTGAGTGAGACCCGTTAAGATCAAACCGGTCAACAATTTAGCAGAGCGGGAGCCCTACTCCAGCAGAGGAGCTTCTGACAGTCAATTCTGCAGGAGGAGGAAGAGTCAGTTTTCTTTAAGGTTATATAGCCTCTTGCCGGGCGGTACACGCCTTTAATCCCAGCACTTGGGAGGCAGAGGCAGGCAGATTTCTGAGTTCGAGGCCAGCCTGGTCTACAGAGTGAGTTCCAGGACAGCCAGGGCTATACAGAGAATCCTGTCTCGAAAAAAACAAAACAAAACAAAGATTGTGGCCTCTTATAGGTTGAGTACCGTGGAGCTATACAGTGGATAACCCCACACCTGTGAGTACAGCCAACACAAGTGGGATTTGGGGGGCTAAAAAAAATGTGAAGTTGGGAGGGGCTGGGGAGATGGGGGTGGGGTCTGGGGGAGTTAGGCAAATACAATAAAAGTACATTGTATGCACGTGTGAAAATCTTGAAAGATTAATTTTAAACATTACATGTAGAAAAGAAATTGATTCAATCAACAGCTGCTGTGGAGCCCCACGGGACTGGGGAAGAGGGTCCTCAGATTCAGAAGCTGAAAGCTTGGGCGTGGTCCTGGCTGAGCAGCAGTTAAACCTCTCGGAGCCTCGTGTACGGAGTGAGTATGATAACACGCTGCTGCCCGGAGACCAACAAGAGGGTGATTACGGCAGAGGCAGAGAAATGAAAATTTCTGCTCGCACGGTGATTGTTACCGTCTCGGGGGAAGGGGTGGGGGTGGCATGTCGTCCCGTCCCTGCCAGCCACCCACATTGAGAGGCTTTCCAGCTGAGGAAAGCGAATGAAGCAATTGGCATGCTCCTTATTAGGGGCCTGCTGTTTGCTTGTTTGGTGTTTTTGTCTGTTTTTATTTGTCTTTCATTTGTTTTGTGCTGTAGGTCACACCCAGGGCCTGGCTCACAGTGTACCTACCACTCCAGTCCTGACCAAGCACTTTCTAAACACCAAATACTGTTTCCACTTCCTTACCTAGCAATTAAATCTTTCTTCCTCTTCCTCTTCCTCTTCCTCTTCCTCTTCCTCTTCTTCTTCTTCTTCTTCTTCTTCTTCTTCTTCTTCTTCTTCTTCTTCGCCTTAAACTCACTACGTAGCTGAGTATCTTCTTGGACTCCGGATCCATCTGTGCTAAGATTACAGGTGTGCTGGATGATTTTCCTCTCATCCTGACACAAGCTTGGGTCACCTGGGAACAGTTATCCTCAAATGAGAAGGTGCCTTCAGCAGACTGGGGTCCAGTCCACTGTGGGTGGTATCACCCCGGGCAGACAGACCTCCGTTGTGTTAAAAAACGGGCAGAGCAAGCCATGCAGAACAAGACAGTTAGGTGGTATTTCTCCACAGCAGTGGGACTCCACCTTCCTAATGCAGAGACCCTTTAGTACAGTCCCTCATGTTGTGGTCACTCCCAACCACAAAATCGTTTCATTGATAATTCAGAATTGTAATTTTGCTACTGTTAGGAATCGTAATATAAACATCTCATAGGCAGGATATATCACACACTCCCACGAACACTCACGGGTTGAGAACTGCTTCTCTTCAGCCTGTTTCAGTTCCTGCCTCCAGGTTCCTGCTTTGATTTCCTGCCCTGACTTCCCTCAGTGATGGACCCTGGATTTGGCGTATAAGTCAAGCAAACATTTCCCCCTCCTACCTCCTATGTTGTTTTTGGTTATTATCTTTAATGCAGCAATTGAAAGCAAATTAAGATACCAGATACTGGCCAGCATGTCAGGGTTTGGGGGTGCTTGGAATTGAGCACAGAGCATCATGCATGCTAGGGAAATACCCTATTAACTGAGCTATATACCCTCAACCTCAACCAACTTAATCCACACTCTCGTTTCTGAAGTAGATTTGTGGAAATTGACTGTTCATTAAAATCTTAATGTGTGGGCCCTGACTTCTAAGATGACTCCCACTCCCGCAAAAGGAGCAATGACTGTGCTGTGAGCTGCCCAGTCCACTGCAAAAGTCCACTGACAAACGTACAAGCCAAGGTCACTAAGAAGTCCATTGCCCCCAATGCAGTAGAGACCTAACACATCTCCCAGGTTCTGTGAAGCTGAGCTGCTCACAGTGAAGGGGTCAGGAACTGATCTAGCAGAGGCCAAGAAAGATCAAACACCCCAGTTTAGACCTGCTGGTGCTGCCCAATGGCTTCCCCCAAAGCCCATGTGAAGAGCCAGAGTCTTCAGGACATAAGTCATCTTCTGGGGGAAAATAAAATGGAACATAGAGATTTTAAACATCTTGACCCTTGAGAGCTGGAAGCCTGTGATCTTAGCACAGGGTGGGTGGGGGCAGGAGTTCAGCTACAGAAAGAGTTTGGGGGTGGCCTGGGATATCTGAGACCCTATCTCAAAACTTAAACAAGAAAAGCCTTGGCACTTGAGGTTCTAGAAGAGACTTAAACGGATATGGTCTAACCTCTTCAGTTGTCACATAAGGAAAGTAAACTCAGAGGAGAGACCGATCCCTTCAGGATACAAAGGTTGGCAATACCAGGATGGAGACTCCAAAATAGCCAGTGGCAGTTTGCCAAGTCAGTTCATCTTCTTGGCTCTGCAGAGAGCTTCTGGGTGTGGACAGGAACCTGCTCTTCTTTTAGTCCAGCTAAGGCTGAGTTGCCCAGTACACAGGTTTGGAGTGCACGGCAGTTTAGAGAGACCAGAGATGTGGGAGAAAATGTTAGTATCTCCAGAGAGGATGGAGCCGAACTGGATGCAGAGAAGCCATGGAGCTATGGCCAAAGGAGAGGGAATAAGTGGTCCAGGAGAAGTACGCACAAATCAGACACATGGAAAACTGACGAGTGAGACAAGCCTGGGTCTAGAAGCACAAGACCTGCAGTGCAGCCATGTTTCTTCAGCACGTTATAAACACGGGGGTCATCAATTCAATTTGCTTGGTAAGTGCTAAGATGGCTATTACACCCCCCCACCCCCACCCCCCACCCCTGCCCCTTGCTCAGCTGGGACACCAGAGGCTTAGCACTGGACTAAGGGAATTTGCTTCCCACCATCATGGGAGTTTAATCTATTATGGAGGTAAACCGGCTATAAGTTGAGAAATGCTGTGGAGGTCACAGACAGAAAGTCAGGCGTGGGGAGGATCAGAGAACACCTTTCTGAGCAGGGGAATTTTAAGGGCCAGCATCGTGGAGTAATCAATCTGTAGGGCTGGAGTACGCTGAGCATCAGAGCTGGGGAAAATGGGGCAGTAAGCTGAGGTAGGGTAGGTCTAGAACTCACTCCAAGTGTCCCGTGAGACTGGAAGTGTTTAAGCAGGGTTATGCCATGTACGGTCTGATGTGTACCTTGAAGTGCTGCTCTTAACTGCCGCATAGGGAAAGAACTCCATGAGAGAATACACGGAGACCATCGCAGCTACGAGGCTCTATGGAAATGATCCCCAGAGCCCAACAGCCTTTATCAGAGCAGCTGTGACTTTGCAAGAGACTGTCAAGACTGAGTCGGTTGACTCCTGATGTTCACTTATAGAAGGGGATGAGGAGGATCCTTGGACCCTCGACTGAGATTCCATCTACCTGTAGGCAATTTGTGTGTAATTAAACCCCATTTCATTATGGCGTTTAGTTTGGGAGGTGCTAGTAGATAGAGACTGTGGTTTGAATGAGAGCAGCTCCCATAGGCTCATATATTTGCATGCTTGGTTCCCAGTTAGTAAACTGGAAAACTAGGAGATGTGTCCTTGTTGGAGAGGTGTATCATGGGGGGGGGGGTGTGCCCATGCCAAGCTCAGTCTCTCTCTCTCTCTCTCTCTCTGTCTGTCTCTCTCTCCCCCTCCCTCCCCCTCCTCCTCTCCCTCTCCCTCCCGGTCTCTCTCCCTTTCCTTCCCCCTCCCTCTCTCCCTCTCCCTCTCCTTCTCCTTCCCTCTCTCCCTCTCCCCCTCCCTCTCCTTCTCCTTCCCTCTCTCCCTCTCCCCCTCTTTCTCCCCCTCTCCCTCCCCCTCCCTCCCCCTCTCCCTCCCCCTCTCCCTCTCCCTACAGACCAGTCCAGCCCTGTACCTGCCATGTGTGCTGCTGTTCTCCCCACTTTGATGATAACGGTCTAAGCCTCTGAAACAAGCCCCCAGCAGTTGCCTTGGTCATGGTGTCTCTTCATAGCAGTAGAAAACTGGCTAATACAGCTATGCATCTCGGTAGAGACAGGGAAGCCATCGTCCGCGCTCCATCGAGACTTCTCAGTGGTGTGGCTGCTTTGGGGTCACTGTGCATGCGTTCTCTCTCTCTCTCTCTCTCTCTCTCTCTCTCTCTCTCTCTCTCTCTCTCTCTCGTAAGTACCCCCTCCCCCACCCCCGCAGAAATCATGGCAGAAATCCACAAGAGAGACAGTTCCTAGCACTGGAGTCATAGCAATGGAGCAGTGAGCAAAGAGATGGCCTTGATGGCTGAGTGATGCAGATGAACCAATATCCCTGTGACTCATGGATAAATCCGCTTTGAGAAGGGCGGTCTAGGGTGTGGCAGCTTGAACCGTGGTCCTCAAAAGACTGGTGTCTCCACCCCTCAGCTCTGGGACTACAGGCTTGTGCCACTGTCCTCGGCTTCTGGGGCTGCAGCTCCAGGCCTCATGCTGGTGTGTGAGCACTTTACAGACTGAGCATCTCTGGCTTCCCTGCCGCCTTTGTGAGATAGTCTCACTCTGTAGCCCAGGCTGGCCTAGAACTCACTATATAGTCTAGGCTAGCCTTGAACTTGAGGTGAGCCTTCTACCTTAGCCTCCCAAGTCATCTCTGGCTTCCCTGCCGCCTTTGTGAGATAGTCTCACTCTGTAGCCCAGGCTGGCCTAGAACTCACTATATAGTCTAGGCTAGCCTTGAACTTGAGGTGAGTCTTCTACCTTAGCCTCCCAAGTCCTGAGATTACGGCATGAGCTATCCAGAACAGCTTTCTGTATGGTTCTCTGAATAACTGCTAACAATATACTGAGTCTAATCCATCCCCCCTTGGTGAAGTTTCTTTGAGAGCAGGCAGAAAGTATTGTTTATCATCTTCCACTTAGGAAGGAAACTTGTAGGCCCAGAGAGAAATGGAGTCACATCCATGAGAGAAACCATCAGGCAGGAATCCTCTGTGACCATGGTTTATGAATGAAAAGGGTGTTGAGGAATGATGACTGTCCAAGAGATGACCAGGAACTGATCCGCATCACATCACACCCACACCACAGACAAAAGCGCCAGGCACACCTACAGAATGTATGCTGCTCATTGAAAATGCTTGGTCTCCCCAAAGGGAAGGTGAGTGTTAAACCCAATTGCTTTAGATTAAAGGCTGAATAGGCATAGTGGTGCACACCTTTAATCCCAGCACTCAGGAGGCAGAGGCAGGAGGATCACTGTGAGTCTGAGACCAGCCTGATCTATATGCCAGAATTACAGAGTAAGGACCCTGGCTCTGAAAGCAAACAACAAAGCAAATAAATAAATAAATAAATAAATAAATAAATAAATAAGATGGCGCCTGAGCTCAACCTGACCAAATCACTCAGACTTGGGGACTTCTGGGGGGAGATGGGAGGATGGGGGAGTCAGTAACACGTCTGGAATGTACACTAAATGTTTCTTCCAAATCTGACTTCTCCAATATTCAGCTCTCATCTATGAGGAAGAAAATATGGTGGACATCTGTACATTTGTTTGCTTGTGGCTTGGGTTTAATTATCTACAAAGTAAAAAAAAAAAAAAATCCCCCAAATGTTTCATGTTCTTCTCTTTTAACTGCCAAACCAAGGGCCTCTGAAGTTTGACAGACTTTGTCACAGTCCTTTGGAAGTTTTATTAACAGAGATGTAGTATGTTTTTAATCTTTTGCATTATGGTCACCCATATTTATTTTCTGTGAATCATTTGTGCTTGATCCTACCATACTCTAAGGAAACAAAGTCAGCACTTTTTACCTTGTAAAATATATAGAACTTCATTTTTTTTAAATGCAGTTCAATGGTAATTAATGAACAAATGCAGGTTTAAATAGAGTTCTTTTTTTGATTCGGAGAGGAAACAGTCTTACAAACTCCTGAAAGATTAGCATCTGCATAGATTTTCATTTCTTTCCACTCAAGCGACTCTGTGTCTGTGTGTTGTGTTGTTATGACAATTTGTGAATGTAGAGTCAGAATCCGACAGCTCACTCTGGTGCCTCAGGTGGCAGTGCGTATCAACAACTGCAGTTTCCAGTAAGTAATCAAGAAAACTTATAACAATAAACGTGCTCAAGAGAAACCACCAGTACTTTGAATCCTGGGCTGTGACTGTTTTGTTATTCATGTTTTTGACCCCTCCCCCGAAGAAGCTACTATTCACATTTTATAGTCTCAGTCTTTGAGGTCTACTTAAGGTGTTTAGAGCTTAAATGTCTACTTATTAGTAGTTGCCTGAACTGAGAAACAGTGTCATACTTTCTATACGAGTGAGTAAGAAGAGCATATTTTGAACGACATAGAATTTAGCTCAACACTCTCCAACTAGATAGTTTTAGTGAAATGCCCAAGCAGAGGCTATTTCAGCAGAAATAAAGGCTAAGATATGTGCTGGCTGGTTTTATATGAATTTGACACAAGCTGTAGTCTTCAAAGGTGGGGGAGTCTCAGCTGAGAAAATGCTTCCATAAAATCAGGTTGTAAAGGTATTTTCTTAATTAGTGATTGATAGGGGAGAGGGCCCAGTCCATTGTGGTGGGGTCATCCCTGGGCTGTGGTTCTGAGTTCTATAAGAAAGCAGGCTGAGCAAGCCACGGGGAGCAAGCCACTAAGCAACACCCCTCCATGGCCTCTTCATCAGCTCCGGCCTCCAGGCCCTGTCTGCTGAGTTCCTGTCCTGGATTCACGCTATGATGAACAGTGCTGTGGAAGTGTAAGACAGGAAAACCCTTTCCTCCCCATCTTGCTTTTGGTCCTGCTGTTTTAATAACAGCAATAGTAACACTAACTGGGACAAGACTTTTGGTTGATAAAGATAATTTTTTTATTGATTATTTTATTTATTTACGTTTCAAATGTTGTCTCCCTTCCTAGTCTCCCTTCTGCAAACCCCTCATCCCATTCCCCCCTTTGCCTCTATGAGGGTGCTCCCCCACCACCAACGCACTCCCACCTCACCCCTCTAACATCCTCCTTCGCTGGGGCATCAAGTCTCCACAGGACCAAGTGCTTCCTCTCCCACTGATGCCAGATAAGGCAGTCCTCTGCAACCTTTCATCCCTTTGCTTAAAGCAAAACCCCTCATCCCTTTGCCTCTATGAGGGTGCTCCCCCACCACCAACGCACTCCCACCTCACCCCTCTAACATCCTCCTTCGCTGGGGCATCAAGTCTCCACAGGACCAAGTGCTTCCTCTCCCACTGATGCCAGATAAGGCAGTCCTCTGCAACATATGTAGCAGGAGCCATGGACCCATCCATGTGTACTCTTTGGTTAGTGGTTTAGTCTCTGAAGGGTCTGGTTAGTTGATACTGTTGTTCTTCCTATGGGGTTGCAATCCCCTTCAGCTCCTACAGTCTTTCCCCTAACTCTTCCATTGGGGTTCCTGGGCTCAGTTTGATAGTTGGCTATGAGTGTCTGCATCTGTACTAGTCAGGTGCTGGCAGAGCCTCTCAGAGGACAACTATACCAGGCTCCTGTCTGCAAGCACAACATGGCATCAGCAATAGTGTTAGAGTTTGGTGTCTGCTGATGGAATGGATCCCAAGGTGGGAGGTCTCTGGATGGCCGTTCCTTCAGTCTCTGCTCCGTCTTTTGTCCCTACATTTCCTTTAGACAGGAATAATTCTGGATTAAAAATTTTAGATGTGTCTTAGTTAGGGTTTTACTGCTGTGAACAGACAACATGACCAAGGCAAGTCTTATAAGGACAACATTTAATTGGGGCTGGCTTACAGGTTCAAAGGTTCTGTCCACTATCATCAAGGTAGGAGCAGGGCAGTATCTAGGTAGGAATGGTGCAGTGGAAGACTGACTTTCAGGCAGCTAGGATAAGGGTCTTAAGCCCATGTCCACAGTGACACACCTACTTCAACAAGGCCACACCCCCTAATAGTGCTACTCCCTGGGCCAAGCATATACAAACCATCACGGGTCCCATCCCTCAACTAGGGGCCATGCCTATCTACTGGAGGTAGTCTCTTCAGGTTCTATCTCCCCTCTGTTGAGTATTTTGCCTAATGTCATCCCCATTGGGTCCTGGGAGCCTTTTGCATCCTTGGTGTCTGGAACTTTCTAGTGATTTCCCCCACCCCCTGTTCTCCACTCGCCACTGCTACATATTTCTATTCATTCTCCTGGCCCTCTGGACTTCTCTCCTTTCTAGCTAGAGCAACTAAACAACAAAAGGAGGTCAAACTGATACAAATCAGAAAGGAAGAAGTCAAGGTATTATTTGCGGATGGTATGATAGTATATATAAGCGATCCCAAATTTCTGCCAGAGAACTCTTACATCTGATAAACAAAGTGACTGGATATAAAATTAACTCAAGCCAGTAGCCTTCTTCTATACATAAAGGATAAGCAGGCTGAGAAAGAAATTAGGAAAATAACACCTGCCCAGCAGTGGTGGCGCACGCCTTTAGTCCCAGCACTTGGGAGGTAGAGACAGGCGGATTTCTGAGTTCGAGGCCAGCCTGGTCTACAGAGTGAGTTCCAGGACAGCCAGGGCTACACAGAGAAACCCTGTCTTGAAAAAACAAAAAAAAAAAAAAAAAAAAAAAACCCCAAACCAAACAAACAGGAAAATAACACCCTTCACAATAGTCACAAATAATATAAGATACCTTGGTATAACTCTAACCAAGCAAGTGAAAGATCTATATGACAAGAACTTCAACTTTCTGAAGAAAGAAATTGAAGAAGACCTCAGAAGATAGAAAGATCTCCCATGCTCTTGGATTGGTAGGATTAACATCGTAAAAATGGCCATCATACCAAAAGCAATCTACAGATTCAATGCAATCCCCATCAAAAGTCCAAGTCAATTCTTAAGAGATAGAAAGAGAAATTCTGAATTTCACCTGGAATAATAATAATAATAATAATAATAATAATAATAATAATAATAATAATATAACAACCCAGGATAGCGAAAACAATTCTCAACAATAAAAGAACTTCTGGGGAATCACCATCCCTGACCTCAAGCTGTACTACAGAACAGTAGTGATAAAAACCACATGGTGTTGGTACAGTGACAGACAGGTAGATCAGTGGAATAGAATTGAAGACCCAGAAATAAACCCATACACCTATGGTCACTTGATCTTTGACAAAGGAGCCAAAACCATACAGTGGTGGGGGAAAGCATTTTCAACAAATGGTGCTGGTTCAACTGGCAAACAGCATGTAAGAGAATGCAAACTGATCCATTCTTTATCTTCTCATACAAAGCTCAAGTCCTAGTAGATCAAGGACCTCCACATAAAACCAAACACACTGACTATAATAGAAGAGAAAGTGGGAAAGAGCCTCGAACACATTGGCACGGAGGGAAATTTCCTGAACAGAACTCCAATGGCTCAGGCTCTAAGATCAACAATTGACAAATGGGACCTCATGAAACTGAAAAGCTTCTGTAACATCCTTAGTCATCAGGGAAATGCAAATCAAAACAACCCTGAGATTCTACTTCACACCAGTCAGAATGACTAAGATCAAAAACTCAGGTGACAACAGATGCTGGTGAGGAGGTGGAGAAAGAGGAACACTCCTCCACTGATGGTGGGATTGCAAGCTGGTACAACCACTCTGGAAAGCAGTCTGGTGGTTCCTTAGAAAATTGGAAATAGTTCTAACTGAAGAGCCAGTTATATTACTTCTAGGCATATGCCCAAAAAATGTCCCAACACATAACAAGGACACATGCTCCACTATCTTCATAGTAGCCTTATTTATAATAGCCAGAAGCTGGAAACAACCCAAATGTCCCTCAACAAAAGAATGGATCAGTTATGGATAATTGATTTTTGAAGCAACCTGAAATTCGCTATATAGACCAGGATAACCTTAAATATACAGAGATCAGCCTGTCTGCCTCCAGAGTGCTGGAGTATGTAGTACCAGGCCCAGTAGTAATGTTATTTTTAAATGAAATTTGTTTTTTAGTTACTTTTTTTTTTAAGATTTATTTATTATTATATGTAAGTACACTGTAGCTGTCTTCAGACCCACCAGAAGAGGGAGTCAGATCTCATTACAGATGGTTGTGAGCCACCATGTGGTTACTGGGATTTGAACTCAGGACCTTCAGAAGAGCAGTCAGTGCTCTTAACCACTGAGCCATCTCACCAGTCCTTTTTAGTTACTTTTATCATGTAGATTATCTTGCCCTTATTATTAAGTTTGCACTATAAATTATACAAGATAAACTTATAAGACAAGACCAAAAAACAGTACTTTAACAGATCTTATTTGTTTTTTTGGTTTTTGTTTTTTTCGAAACAGGGTCTCTCTGTGTAGCCCTGGCTGTCCTGGAACTCACTCTGTAGACCAGGCTGGCCTCCAACTCAGAAATCTGCCTGCCTCTGCCTTCCAAGTGCTGGGATTAAAGGTGTCCACTGGGATTAAAGGTGTGTGCCAACTGTTAGTGACTTATCAGATCTTAGAGAAGTATAGACTCTCCAGCCTAACAGACTTTAAGGAGTTAAAAAAGAATATCTAGCAACAGAAAACTAATTTATTTTTCCCAAAGGATCTGGTCCAGCCATCTCAAAATATGCCAGAAAGAACCATCTTGTGGTCATCACTTCTTTCAAATCCGTGGTGTGGGGAATAGAGCTCAAGCCTGAAGGCTGGCTGGGCAACTGTCCTACCAGCTCACTCCTCCCACCACTGTCCCTTTAGCAGCTAAAGGAGCAGCTACTTCAAGCCTATCACACTGGTCAAGGTTTTCAGAAGACAGAAGGAAAGAAGGAAACTAGGAACCAAAACTTCATTCACAAGGCACTTCTCTGCCGATGGATGATGTGAACCAGCCGCCACTTAAACCCATCTGGTTTTGTTTTTATTTTTATTTTTTTGTTTATTGCTTTTTATTTTGTGTTGCTTTGTTTTGAGTCAGGGCCTTACTTGTGGTTCTATGATAGCCTCAAATACATCCCTAGTCTCTGCCTCCCAAGTGCTGAGGTTACAGGTGTGTACCACAACCATGCCTAGTTTAACCCTGTTTTTCTTTATTCTACTTGTAACACTGAGATGTAGCTAATGGGTAGACTTTGTGCTTAGAGTGTGCAAGGCCCTGGGCTCAACGGCCAATGTCAGAGCAGTGACCTGCTGCTATGGTAATCTTAAGGTCTTCATTATGGATTTTTAAGAACACCTATGGAAAAAATATTATACTACAATTTGTTACTTTTCTGAATCTAAGAAAGTGTGCCAGTTCATCCTATTAGCTCATTTAAAGTTTATAATGTAAGTAGTTTCTTTCCCATGAATAAAATTTTATATCTCTCCTTACTAAATTGTGATTTTATTTATACATTATAAAGTAGTAAATCCCAGAATCATAAATCGTTTCTTCCATAAGTGTGATCAGAAAGAGGTTATACCATCAATGCCATTCCTTTCTAAGACCCTTAATGGAGTACTGAGAAAGGTCAGGAAGACACGGTTGCCCTGAAACAACACTTCCAGTCTATTATATGTCAACTGATTAGCTAGCGTTTGATTTTGAGGCCATCTAGGTGAGAGATTTTACATCTTACTATTACAAGATTTCAAATTCAGGATGCATCATTGTTGGGAAGACATCTTCAGAAGGCTCAGATTATTTATGAGTATGTGCGTGTGTGCTCTCAGTGTGTGTGTGTGTGTGTGTGTGGTCTTGGGAATAGTTTGGAAGCTAATATACATCAGTGTATATGCACATGTGTGTGCTTCTCTTGAAGAGGGTGACCTTGCACCATTTCTAACTGTTCTCCTACGTCCTGTCCCTGCTCTCCGTTTGGACTGTGCACCCGAAGATACTCATTTCAAAGGATTATTTTTTTTTTTAGTTTTTTTAAAAGTTGCATTATGGAATTTATGTAAATATTTTTCTTATTTTCCTCCCTGATCATAAACTTGCCCTCATTCCTGGGTCTGGAATGTGACCAAGTTGAAAATACAAGAACTTGTTTGCAGAGCACAATGAGCTCATAGCAGGAATCCTGGAGCTCAGCAGTATCGATGGTCCCCACTCATCTGCTGAGAGAAGAGGATCCGTTTAAAGTCATTTAAGCATTGCAATGAAAGAGCAGAGTTAGATTTCCTTTTTGCATTTCTTAATATTCCAGATAAGGTATTTTTCTTTGCAAATACGATCCCTCTTTCCCTTAGAAAAACTGACTCAGCCAACAGTAGAATTTTGCTATTGCAAATACCTTCCTTCTATCTTAGTGTATTTATTTTCATTACATAAAGTTATTATAATGTTAACTTTTGTTTTTTTTGAAAATGGCAAAGGTTTGATGAATTCTCAGACTACTATTTATTAACTGATCAACTTACTTTTCTAATACGGAGAACGTTTTCCCCTTCACTACTTTTTCATGTGCTCATATACGGCTACTATCATTTATGAATGCCCTAATTTGCTTTTTCAAAGTGAAAATATGATTTTTCTCTCACATGCATCTGCATAGTTCTGCTTCCAATGCAGAACACGTGAGTGTCACTTTAAGTTTTTTTTCCTCAGATGTTCACCACATGTGGGGCTTAGTTAGCACGGAGAATAATCTTAAGTCCAGAATGACCCACCCCAGTTCCCTCTTGAGACTTTTCTTTTTTGCAAAATGGTTGCATGTTTTAATAGATGGCATTATGGTCATGCTTAAGTCTTGTTTAGGTAACTGGTGCGAACTGTCTTCTGTGGCAGTTCCTGCTTTCCCCTGACCACTGCCAACCTCCTCTCAGACCACAGTGGGGCTACAGCGATTGCACAACAAGTAGGAAGCCCTCTGCCCTGAGCACCAAATAAGGCAGGTGTCATGGTACAAACCGATAGTCTAGACCGAATAAGGCGGGTGTCATGGTACAAACCAATAGGTCTGCTACATAGGAAGTTTGAAGCCAGACTGAGATTACAAAACAAATAAATGAAACAAACAAGAAAGAAAAACAGAAAAGAAAACCAGAGAAAGAATAAATAAGCAGACCAAATTTACTTATTTTTGAGGGATCCTTGCCCTACCCCGTGTATTCTAAAGTAATACATGTCTGAGTTGTTCTCTAAGGCTTACAGGTACAAGGGAATGGAAGGTGTTGTGAGGCTGGGCATGGGCCTTTGTAGGCATGAGGACCTGAGTTTGGATTCCTAATACCCCCACACAAAGAAAACCTGGAGTAACAGAGCCCTCTTATAATCTCAGCCAGGCTAGCCAACTAGTGAGTTTCAGGAAGATGGTTCGGTGAGTAAAGGGGTTACCACCAAGCCCGGTGACCAGAGTATGGGACCCACACAGTGTAGAAGCAGAGTCAACTCTCACGTGTTGTGCTATTAACGCTCCCTCTCTCTGTCTCTGTCTCTGCCTCTGCCTCTGTCTGTCTGTCTCTGTCTCTCTGTCTCTGTCTCTGTCTCTGCCTCTGCCTCTGTCTGTCTGTCTCTGTCTCTCTGTCTCTGTCTCTGTCTCTGCCTCTGCCTCTGTCTGTCTGTCTCTGTCTCTCTGTCTCTGTCTCTGTCTCTGCCTCTGCCTCTGGCTCTGCCTCTGTCTGTCTGTCTCTATCTCTGTCTCTGTCTCTGTCTCTGCCTCTGCCTCTGTCTGTCTGTCTGTCTCTGTCTCTCTGTGTCTCTATCTCTGTCTCTGTCTCTCTGTCTCTCTCTCTCTCACACACACACACACACACACACATAAAAATAAATGGCCTGGAGCTGAAGGTACCCTAACTTTTGTATCCCTAGTGCTGGGATTATAGGCATATGTTACCATGACTAGCTCAAGCATTGTTTTGAAGTTAGAAAGATAATCAGTACCAGAATCAAAGTCTAAGCCCATAGGTTAATGTTCAAGTCTGTGCTTTAACCACTGAACATTCTTAAGTCTCCAGTGTGTGTTCCTGAGGAGATGGGGAGAAGGGGGAGGAGGAAAAAGAAGAGGAGGGGAGTGGAATGCTAGCTGACTGCTTGCAAAATCTGGGATTCCTGCTTCTTCCCCCCAGCACAGGGCCTCTGGGTGAGTATGGAGGAAAGGCTGGGAACAGCTTGACCCAGACCCCTGCCTCAGGACCTTCTCTCAAGTCAGGTCTCTGGACTGAGTTTGTTCTCTGACCCCATCCTCTGGGTGTCGATAGTTTTCATGTTGGCTCTCCACAGCTGGGTGTGGTGTTGGTACTGCTTGTTTGTACAGATTTCTCCCACGGGGACCAAGTTCAGAATGCAATTCATTTAACCCTTCTTTTAAAAAGATGTTTTGGTTAGAGACCCTAAAAGACGTAGGAAAGATAATTTTGAAAATATTGCTTCAAATGTAAGTATGCCCCTTAGTGAAGGAATGAGAGGAAGCAGGGCCTTAGAGGGTAGTCACCTAGTTATGAAGTTAGCTATTTATTAAATATATGTCTTTGGGAAAATTGTGTCTGCTTCAGTCTTTCCATACACACATATTCTAAGACAGGGTCATATGCAGTCCAGACTGTCCTCCAACTTGCTGTACAGCTTTGGATGGACTGAGCTTCTGATCCTTCTGCCTCTGCTCTCCAGGTACTTCAATTAAAGGTACATGACACTATAATTTATGTAGTGCTGGTGATGAAACCCAGGGCTTTCTGCATGCTAGGCAAGTGCTGGACCAATTGAGCTACATCCCCAACCCTTGGTTGTGTGCCAGAGAAATGTTAGTGATCCCCCAAAACAGACAGGAGCCGATCCAACACAATCACACGCAGTAGGACCTTTTTATTTGAGCTAGCTCAGGCCCCTCAGCGCACCGCTATCATGAAGGATGGTTTGGGTGATTTGGAGCCCTGAATAACTATCAGGGCAAGGCTTTATAGAAAGCTACAAGTGGGGGGAAGGGGAGGGGGGAGGGGGGAGGAGGGAAATGTGTTTAATCATCTAATTAGAGAGCTACCATGGCCTTTAGCATAATTGGCTGAGGCTGGGAATCATATCATTAATAATGATAATAATGATACCTACTAATAGAAATTTTTAAAAATTAAAAGCACCAAAGTACTGACAATGTTATCAGAAAGGATATAATGCCTAAGTGGATGTAAAACTACTGAGGGTCGGGTGAGACAGAGCAGAGGGGGCCGACACTTGCTGGGACCCACATGGTGGAAGGAGAGAGCTGACTTCTGCAAGTTGCCCTCTGACTTCCATACATGTAATGTTACAACAACTAAATAATAATAAAATAAAAGCACCCAAAAGGGAGTTGAACTTTAGGCACCTGGTTGTCAAGTGAACTGAACTTTTTCAGCTAAGTTTTTGGTGAGCCTGCTTCTATAGTGGATGCATCCCAGGATCTCCCTGAGAGGTGGAAACTCCCCAGTGGTAAGTTACAGATAGAGACATAAGTGTGAAAGTCACCCGAGGAAAAGCAGAATCTGTATATGACGGGGTGCAAATGTGCATACGTATATGAACATACTTACACAGATGTATGCTGGGAGTGGGGATAGCTTGAAGCTCCCCAGACATCCCAGACTGCATATTCCAAACCCACTGAGACATGCCTATTACCTCCCCATCTGAGCAAGACAAGATGGCAACCAAAGACAGGCCTGTCTGAGCCTTTCCACCCACACCAGTCACTAGAAGTATACAACCTAGGCAGCAGACCCACCCTGGACCCCTACCATTCCCAGCAGAGGGACAGGGAGCTGTACCCTGCTCTTACAGAGAAGGCTACCTCTTCACCCAGTTAAAGATAAGACACTGTGGGAAATGCATGACTGACCCCACGTGTGTGGGGACAAGAAGGGGTGTGGCGTGCTGCGCTTGGAACTCCCCAGAGGACTGTTGACCAAGATTATAGAGCGCATTCCTTGCCTTGCTAGACTGGTCCAGGAGTTTCTCAACAGCAGTGACTGCAGTCCAGATAGATTTGGTAGGGAGCTTCTGCACTTTGTGTCACCTAATGAGACAGCCATGGCAGAGCAGATACCGCTCAGGGCAGCGGCTATGGCGGAGGCGGCAGTTTCTTAGTTGCTTCAGGAACTCTGAAAACAATCTCCATCACAGTAGACAGAACTGCTGACATACCAGAAGACCTCCCAGCTCAGTTTGCCCTAGAAGCAATAGAAGGGTCTGAAAACTGTTAGGACCCAGGAACCTGCTCCATGGAATTGCACGGGGTATTTAAACCTTGACAATAGAACGTTTCCCACAATTGAATTTTCAGTAATGATTTCAAAAACTCCCCAGTGTTGGGATTACAGGTGTTTGCTTGCCTTCACACTGGGTTCAGGAGGAGCCACAGGAGTACTTGATTCAGAATACCAGGGTGATACATTGTTTCCCAAATTCAGGAAGTGATACATTCAGGGTGATACATTGTTTCCCAAGTTCCGGAAGGCAGGGATGGCTTGTGGGTGGGAGCTGGAATCAGAGTCGACCTTATGTTTTTTTAATTATCATTTTTTAAAATAAGGAATCCTTCATGAGTTTGCTTGTCATACTTGTGTAGAGGTCATGCTGATGTTCTCTGGATTGTTCCAGTTTTACTATCTGGGATGTCGAAGTGAGTGTTCTCATCAGTTTGGAAGGGTTAAATCCAGAGCGGTTGAAGACAGCATTCTGGAGCTTCCTTCTGTAGACATGGTCACCGACCTAGAAAAGATTCCTCAATGAAGCAAATGAATGAATGGATTGTTTAAGATATGCAGCCTTTTATCAGCACATCCTAAAAGCGTGTCTTATAGAATATTAGATGTATGACTTTTACACTTTATTTATACTTGTTTGTTTTTTGGTTTTTCAAGATAGGGCTTCTCTCTGTAGCCCTGGCTGTCCTGGAACTTGCTCTGTAGACCAGGTTGGCCTTGGAACTCAGAGGTCCAACTGCCTCTTTCTGCCAGAGATCTGCCTGCTGGGATTAAAGGCCTGTACCACCACTGCCTGGCTGAATTTTACATTTTTAAAAGGTGTTTCAGGGTCAGAAAGTGTGGAGGATATAAAGTTAAAGGGGGTTAAGTAATAGCAGAGATTGTGGTCTAGGGTTGTGGATCCCAGTCAGAAGATAGGAGGACTTCCCTTAGCCAGACTCAGTCAGTGAGTTCAAGGCCAGCAAGGACACAAACTGAGACCCTATCTACAAAAGAAAGAAAAGAATTAAAGGAGGGAGCTCAGAGGGTGTTGGCCGGAACCTGTAGAGCTGATCAGAAGTCTGGGCTAGGAGGATCACCTGAGGTCAGAAATTCAAAACTAGCCTGGGCTACACAGCAAGACCTAAAAGAGAAGTTTCATTGTGTTTTTAATCCAAAGAAAGTTAAATGAGATTTTTTTTAAACTCTAATTTTTCAAGGGCTTAATTATGTTCATGTTATTATACCAATATTATATGATAATCAACATTAATATTATGTTTACAGTTGTTTATTATCATTGTCATTATGGGGGGGCACACAGGATGTCAGAGGACAACCTTTAGGAGCGCATTCTCGCTTTCCTAGGGACATAACTCCTACCATCAAGGCTGCTGCAAAGCAGTAGATGCCTTTACCTGCCACGTCATCTCCCTTTCCACCAACAAGCGAACTTATGGTTAATATTCAGTGTGTTGGGTGTGGTTGGCACATGCCCATAATCCCAGTACTTGGGGAGTCCTCCTTGGCTACATAATGAGTCAAAACAGATCTGTGCTAACTGAGACCCTGTCTTTTAAAAAATAAAAATACAAAAAAACAAACAAAAAACAAGACAAGAGATTTAACATTAATACATTCATGATTTTCCTAATGTTATTTCATCAAGGAGCCAGGTGCAGCCACCCAGGTTTGAGAATGTTGTCCTACATCATGAGAGACAAGAGAGCTCAGGTGGTAATGTGCTTGTCCCCCACCCCCACCCCCAGCCCCCCACTTCCAGATGTGTAGGAAGTAAGGCATGGCATTCTTGTAAGATATCTTCCAGTCATTTTCATTTTTCCTGACTTTGCTTTTATACCATGGTAACCTCTGGGGACATATCCAGAGAATGGGGCAGTAAATATTTGTTTCTGTTGCTCTGTGATTGCGAGAAGATGGTGTGATGACTTAGCTGTGCTGTCATCTCGACTTCTCTTAAGTCTTACAAGCAGGACCTGATGAGAAAATGGCCACTGTGAATCAGGAAGCGGATCCCCCGACACACACCCACACACACACAACTGGTAGCTTGCAATCGGCCTCCAGAACTGTGTGAGATGAATGCACACAGTTGGAGCCAAGCAGGTCATGCTTATTTCTGTTAAAGGTCATGGAGCTGAGATAAGAGAAAATTTGGTGAAGACGTGAACAAACTTGAAGAGAAAAAAACACAGGAAGGAATGAACACCATACAGAATGTATAAACGGGGCTGGAGATGTAGTTGGAGGTAGGGAGCTGGCCTAGTACACACAGGGCCTCAGGATGGTAGTTAGCACTATACACACACACACACACACACTCACGCACACACACAATAAATCCTGTGACGGTTTATTTACTCTTTGTCTTTCAGCACAGGGCCTGAACTGTCAGCTGACTTGAGTTGTGAACACTGTTGAGGATGTTTGGACACTAAGAAAGTTAAGGCTCGGTTAGCAGGACCGTACAGGTCTGGGGGTGGGGTGCAGCTAATGAGTACTGCCTTCCTGCCTCTAACTTGGGGTATAGCCAAAGGCCTTTTAGGTCTGTCTCTCCTTTATTTTCAGTGTGTTTAGTGTTTCAAGACAGCTAGCCTATTCTAGAAATGATAGTAGCCGGATGGATGTGATCTTCGTCTCCACCAATACATTCAGTAGTGTGATCAAAGCCTTCCAGAGTACATCATCATTAGGGCTCCCGACCTTCCCAGTTGATGGCTCAGCAGACCTGTTCACTACAAACTTGTCAAGGTCCCACTGCGGTCAGGGAGGCCTTCCTCACGTTAAAAGTCTCTGGCTTCCTGGTCAAGTTCCACTCACAACGTATGTTTTTAAGCTTAAAAACTACATGTATTCATTCATTCCTTCCTTTACTCACCATGTGAGGGTGAGGGTGTGAGTGTCTGCATGTGCCACCGTGTGGAGGTCAGAGGACAAGCTATGGGTCTGTCCTACACGTCTGTCATGTTGCTCCCAGCAGTTGGACACAGTCCGATAGGTTTGGCAGTTCAGGTTTGGACACTGCCCCTCACCAACCCATCACACTGTTAACACCGCTCCCCTGCTCCCAGCAAGAACAAAAAGTCCTAGATCCTTTGGGTGAAGTAAAATCTGCTCCCTCCTATGTCCTTAGAACTACCTCGGTCTCACGGTCCCCCTTTGTCAAAAGCTCTTCAGTCTGTCAGGTTTCATTTCACATGATGATGCTCACTGGATACCTGGTGGGTACCACAGTTCATTCTCCACTGCTCCTCAGGCAGTGTGTGCATGTGTGTGCACACATATGCATGTACAAGTATGTGGATGTGTGTGCATATCTGTGTGCTCCTGTATGTGTGCGTGTGCTTAAGACTGGAAGCTGAGACAGACTATAACTAGTAAGGAATAACTTCCTCATCATTTAGGTGAGGAGGAGATGGTGGGTGAAGCCACACAGGCAATTGTGTCCCTATCGATTTTGAAAAGTATTACCATAGTGAAACGGGAGGCTGATAGGTATGTGAGGCCAAGTGTGTCTGAGGTCACCTGAGAATTTTCTAAGAGATTTATTTGATTTCTTTCTTCAAACCCCCAAGCTGGGGATAGGGGAACACCTAGAGTCACAGCCCCTGTTACAGACTGTTACATTATTCATTTATTTTGTTTTATTATTTTGTGTATGTGTGTGTGTGCTGTGTATGTGTTTTTTTGTGTTAGTGTAGGGAGTTGATTCCCTCCTCATTTTTAATATATATATTTAATTAATTAAGAGATTACATTTTGATTACATTGTTCCCTTCCCTTTCCTCCCTCAAAGCCCTCTCAACTCCCCCCTCCCCAATCTCTTTCAAATTCATGGTCTTCTTTTTTTCTCTAGTTATTATTGCATGTATGTATATGTATATATACACAGATACATATATATTCCTAAATATAAATATACCCTTCGTAGTCTATATGATGTTAGTTGTATGTATGTTCTCTCTCTCCCCCCCCAAGTAGGTCTCAAACTCTTGAGCCTTCTGCCTTAGCATTCCAGGGGCTGTGACTCTAGGTGTTCCCCTCTGCCCAGCTTGGGGGTTTGAAGACAGAAATCAAATAAATCTCTTAGAAAATTCCTGGGTAACCTCAGACACACTTGCTGGACAGCACAAAGGATGGTGGTCATACATTTGAAGTAAGATCTGAGGATGGTAAAAACAAAGGCAGGTCAATGGGTGGGAGATCCTGGTGGATCCAGGAGCCATTGGAACTTACACACTGAAAGCAGTGAGTCGGAACAGAGAGGAATGCTTGAACTGCGGAGGGGAACACTTGGTCCTGTGACCCCACCTGGAAGTTAACCTTCTAACCTCCCAGGCTTGGTTTCTTCCAGAGATGGAAGTAAATAGGAAATAAGATTTTGAGGACATTCTTACAGAAATCAAGGCTTGGTCCTGTGTGATGTCTCCGTGGGGAAAGGTTTAACCATCTGGTAATCATCAAATGCTTTATGCTTGGATCTACTGATGAGGATCCAATAAGGTTAAAATGTTTAGGTGTGTTAATTGTATCTCTAAATAAAGAAAATGAAATGAGTATAAGGAAGAGTCGCCTCACAACTTTTGGTTCAAACGTGTTTATTAGCAAACAAACATTAAAAAACACAATGACCCTTGGAGGCTGGGGTGTGGCTCACTTGGGAGAGTGTCTGCCTGGTGTGCACTCACCCCAACAAGGGGCAAACTGGGTGGTGCACACCTGTGATCCCAGAACTCTGGAGGTGGAGGCAGGAAGATATGGAGCTTAAGATTTCCCCTGGCTGCTGGGCGGTGGTGGCGCACGCCTTTAATCCCAGCACTTGGGAGGCAGAGGCAGGAGGATTTCTGAGTTTGAGGCCAGCCTGGTCTACAAAGTGAGTTCCAGGACAGCCAGGGCTACACAGACAAAGCCTGTCTCGAAAAATCAAAAACAAACAAACAAAAAAAGATTTCCCCTGGCTATATAGGGAGAGTTGGGGGCTAGTCTGGGGTACAGAGGATCCTGTCTTATAAAAAAAAAGATACAATGAATACTCCACTACCCCTAAGGATACAATGAATGACCCCACGACCCCTAAGGATGCAATGAATGACCCCACAACCCCTAAGGATGGGCCTCTTGTTTACTTGCACTTATTGCAAGTCTTCCAGAGTTTCTATACAACTCTAGCACAGAAGGTGAGGATAGCCTGATATTAACTAAGGGCCCACACTCACCCCTAAACTCGAGAACATTTCGTGCTTCTCAAGTCATGAGTTTTGTAACATTTAAAGCTATTGATACACATCCTGGATGCCTGTGATCCTTTTATGTCAGCTCTCTGGGCGGGGAGTCCTTATCTGGGCCCCAAACTCACAAAGAGCAAACAGAAGAAACAAAAGAGGGCTAGTTCTTTGCTGTGGTAAGGGGGAGGGGTGTGGGGGTCCCCTTTTGGTCCCGACTTTCAGCAATAAGGGAGAACAAGCCCCACCCCGACCCCCATCTGCTGTGTGGAGACCACAAAGATACCAAGTGGGTTTGTTGTTACTTTGAAATGCTACAAGTTTTCTGGCCTCATTGGAACCCCTGCTGTGGGGAAATTGAAGGCAGGTGAATTCTGGAAACCTCCATCCTGGGCCTCTGCTTCTCAGGAAATGGCATGTTGGCAGAGGCTGGGGAATTCACTTCATGTTTTCATTTCCAAGTCCTGGCAGGAATCAGGTCTAAATCAGGTACTCGTTTGGCTCTCTGCCCCGCACGCAGGGTCATCCAAGAGTAATTTTTCCTTGTTAATTGGAACTTTGCCCATTACACATTTTATCAATCTGGATTTATCCTCTTCTCAGATACAGGTAGAGAAAACTATGGCTCTAAATTTCAGCCTTCAGTTATGATGCCATATGAGACACCTGCAAGAATGCCCCGGCGTCATCGGCGAGCAAACTTTCGAAATGAAGTTGTAAAGCTGCCCCTGACAATAGGCCAGCTAAAGTGAAGGTGAGCGTGTATGCTGAAGTCCGTACACCGTGTCTGTCACCCCAGCTGTCAAACAGCGTTTGCTCCATCACACATCCTTCAGAGTGGTTGTGCAGTTGCCTCTAAGCTGCCCTCTGTGCTTGACAAACTTTAAGCTCACGTTCGTACCTGGGTGAAAGGGGCCTGCTTTTGTGAATGAGTGGAAGTCAACAGATGCACTCAACAAACTTCTTATTATCTAGCAAAGCTCCAAAAAGTTTTAAAACTCAAAACAATGAAAAAGACTTTCTACCTCAGGCAAGGGGCTCATTGTCACCTGTGGTACGAAGTGGATATGGACTCTGGAGCCAGGGAATCGCCTGGCTCAGCCCCTTTCTGGTAAGTGACTTGGCCTCTCTGTGCATCATGTTATACTTGAATGAATTAAGTTCATAAATTATAAAGCACATGCTGATGAGGGTGATAGAACTGTTGTGGGCTTTATTTTACTATTCACGTAGACAAGGCCTCACAGCGATCAGGTTGTCTTCCCACTCCTTACGAAGCCAAGGTTGACCTCGAACTTCCGATCATCCTCTCTCCATCTCCCAAAATGCTGGAAATGCAGGCCCCTGCCATTATACCTAGTGTAAATGATGGTAGAGCTAACACCTAGGGCTTCATGCATATAAAGCAAGCAGAATGTCAACATAACTATGTTCCCCAGCCCTGGTACAGGGTCTGATGAATTAAGTTCATAAATTATAAAGCACATGCTGAGTTCTATATCAGGACTTATGAGAAGGAGAAACAATCACAGGGTTTTTTAAAAATGACTGGATCTTTCAGAAGATTGAAGTAAGTACTTTTTCCTCCAAGGGGGCCAGGGTGAAGCTAAAGCAAACATTATCGACAAACAGGTTATTACACATTTTCTCTCGGTTGCCTGCTTATCAGTGGAATCTGGAGGCATGGCACAGGATGAGTCACTGTAAAAGAGTAAGTCCCTGCTCAGGGGAGGGACTGTTCCTTGAGACAGGCTCTGTAAATCACCGGGACTCTGCTGTCAACGTTTCTTCTGCAAGTAAGATAAAGTATACTTTTTTAAAAAAAAATATGTCAATTCTCTTTACAATTCTTCTTGGGGATGGGAGACCATCCATTTGCAGGATGACAACACCAGCTGGCGTGGGGGAAATATCACAAAGCCCCACCCTTAGATGAAGAGCTGCTAAGAGAAGAAGAATCAGTCTTCTCTAGGGATGAGCCCTTGGTAGGTTAGTCAGTTCCAAGTGGTCAGCCCCAAACACATACACATAGGAGCAACCCTAAGTGGATGCAAAAGGTTCTCTCTCTGTCTCTCTGTCTCTGTGTCTCTCTGCCTCTGTCTCTCTGTCTCTGTCTGTCTCTCTGTCTCTGTCTCTCTGTCTCTGTCTCTGTTTCTGTCTCTGTCTGTCTCTCTGTCGGTGTCTTTCTCTCTATCTCTTTCTATCTCTGTCTTTCTCTCTGTATGTGTGTGTGTTTAAAACAATAATTAAAGAAGAGATCATGAATCTGAGAGGCAGTAGAGGGGGACACAGAAGGAGTTGGAAGAAGAAGAAGGAGGAAGTGTAGAAGTGAAGTAAATACAGTATTCAAGTATGAGATTCTCAAAAAATTTTTCTAAACTCAAATTAAAAAAAAAATGACCATTCATGTGCCTGCTTAAAAAAAAGTTGTCTACCATGCATGAAGTCTTGAATGGCTCGTGCCTAGATTCCCCAGAGGTGAAGGCAGGAAGATCAGCGGTTCTTGAAGTCATTGTGCTACATACACATCAGGTTGCAGGACGAACTGGGGCACTTAAGACCCTGTCTCAAACCAAAGAAACACAAAAGAGAAACAAACAAACAAACAAACAAAAAAGGATGAAGTCAGCAACAGGAAATTTGTCAAGATACTACCTGGGACCAAAGGAAGATGGTCTCTTATGGCAACAACTAATATTCAGACCAGTGAGGGAATTCAGCAGGCAAGGACGCTTGATGCCCTGACCTGAGTTGATCCCTGAAATCTGCATGGTGGAGGGAGAAAGTCAACTCCAGAAAGTCATGACGTGAGACATGTATACCAATAAATAAAGGGGAAGAGATTTAAATGATGCCACCCCTGCACGCACGGCTAGTGAGTGAATATTGATTCAGTCCTTGTGTTTTCTCGTGTCATGTGCTAAAACTAAGCATATCTGAACTCCTTTTAAAGCCCTCTAATGTTGTCAATATGGAAGCTTCTGCTGGTTGAGCCTGCTGGTTAAGGATTTGAGCTCAACGTAGACAAGTGTTCCTACTTTGTAACTACAGGCCTCTGTTTGTACGCAGGACTTGGAGAGTATGTTTGTGTGTGCAGAACATTTAGCTTCCTGATTGGCAGAGAGTAATTGGGTTTTAAAGGTGATGTCATTTGGGCTCTACAGACAGGCACTTCTTCATAGACAAAGGCTATGTAACCGAGGTTGGACCTCATGATCCTCTTGCCATCTCCATACCATACTTGGTAATTTTAAATGTTGAATTAAATAACCCTGCCCAGTTCAAGTGCTCATGTGTGCACCTGAGACTCTGGAAGTGTGAGGCAGAAGCAGGAGAAATGAGAGTTCAAGGGCAGGCTTCACTACTTAGTGAGTTGTGAATTACTTGAGACCCTATTCAAAGGAAAACCAAACCAAACCAAAACAGCATCAACAACAAAAACCCAAAACCCTACCACTCAATTCTCCATGTTAGACACCTAGCACTGTCAGAGGAAGTCTGAAGTGGGAACTTAAGGGCTCTTTGGAAAATCAGTTGTGTTAGGTGGTGTTTTGCTGGGGCAAACACATGAAGAAGTGTTTTCCTGAAGTGGACCCAGGTGTAAGTTTAAGGCAGTGAAACGAACATTTCACTGAAGCAGACACAATCGAAAGGATGCTCTGCTAAAGCAAGCACGTAAAAGGACACATGATGAAAGCTTCTTCGATAACGACACATATATATTGGTCCACCTGACCTGGCATAGTTGAGCTCCATTTGTCAGGACTCACAGATTAACACACCAATTAACTTCAGTGGTATGTCACAGTTTCTTGTGGCTTCCATAGACTCAGGCTGATTGACAGAGTAATGTCAGCTGAGAAAGACTCACATGGTGAGGCAAGACCCGTGAAGGACATGTGATGTTTGAAGGGTATAAATAAAACTCCATGGACAGTGAAGGGGGCTGAGCTAGGTGTGTTTAATTTTTTTTTTTTTTTTTGGTTTTGGTTTTTCGAGACAGGGTTTCTATGTGTAGCCCTGACTGTCCTTGAACTCACTCTGTAGACCAGGCTGGCCTCGAACTCAGAAATCCACCTGCCTCTGCCTCCCAAGTGCTGGGATTAAAGGCGTGCGCCACCACCTGGCACTAGGGGTGTTTATAGAGCTAGCGTTGTAATGCCGGTTGGTCTGGAGTCTTCATTGATCTTCGCTTCCCAGAGAGGCATAGCTGAGAACGTCTCCTGACATTCCTGTTGGCCCCTGCTGCTGCCAAGGCTGAGGCCTGCCTGTTTCTGCTAGGTAGTGCCACCGCTGCTGATTCGAGTTTGCTATCCCGACTCTACCAAACCGAACTGTCGATGTATCTGTGAAGTGTTTGCGAGCGGATCCAGCTGCCTCTTTGAACCTGTGAACTGGACTGCAGAACTCCAGACAACACAGACCGGAGTTGCTTCAAAAAACCATTTCTAAACACGTCCACTTCCCCCGTATTCTTTCGTTTTTCTACTTTTCTGGAGGGTGGTGGGCTAGAAGGGAGGTTAAAGTGTTTAAGAACCATCATTAAAAATAAGGCTTTAAAAACTTAAAATTACAGAAGCCTAGTTGGGTTACACATTTGTGCAAAGGTTCCCTGATTATCCGGCAGCTGTCAAGACTGGAAACTGTCTTGAACCAGTCACTTCAGTCACTCCATCTGCTGTGGCACCTGCAAAGTTCACTGTGAAGTAGCTGGTGACAGAATTCAGTGGGTAAAGGTGCTTGCTGCCAAGACCTGTACCTAACTTGGATTCCTGGGCCCTACCTTTCTACCCTTCTTCAGGCCAGGGATACCCAGCTGTCACCCCATCCCGAGCCGCACCCCTGACTTCCTTTCTCTCCTTCCAGCTCCAGCCTTCTCCGCCCTAAGGGAAGCACAGGCTGGAGCAAGCACTCTAGGCTCATCCATCAGCAGTGGAGGAGGAGGAGAGGAGGGGCAGGAGGAGGAGTTTCTTGGCGGCCGAGCCCCCGAGGCCCGCGGTGCCCTTCCCCCCTCGCGCTGATTGCTGTGGCTGAGCGCCCGACCCCGCCCGCGCGTGTGCTCGGCCGAGCTAGAGCACCGCACGGGCCTGATGGGGGTGATTCAGGCTTTCGGGAACGCTGAGCGCCACTTTCCTTCTCCCTGGCAGTGAGAGAGAGGGGAGAGGGGGAAGCGGGCTGCTGTCCTTCTAGGCCACTTTCGCTGCGCGATTCCGAGAGCTCCCGGCAGGAGGTGAAAGTCCCCGGCGGGGTCCGGATGGCGCAGTTGACCTGCGGCTGCTGAGCTCGCGGCCGCCTGCGCGCGCTGGGCACAGGGACTCGCCTCGGCTACTCCCCAACCTCGCGGCGGACGACCGGTCCTGGACACACCGCCTGCGAGGTACGTGCGGCTCGGCGCCGGGTCAGCGGCTGTGCAAGCCGCGCGGTGCGGGTCGGTGCCTACTTTGCTGGGTTGCTCTGGCCACCCGGGACCCCGAGCCCGGGACCTGGCTTTGGTCCGGGCGGGTTGACGCTGAGCGGAACCGGGATCCGCTGCAGTCCCGGGTGGGCAGCGCTGGGGAGGAGTTCCTCACGCCCGCTTTCGCTCTTCCTCTCCGCGGTTTCCTAGTCTCGTGCGGGGCCGCAGGCCACTGCCCTCCCGGCGCGTGACAGCGTGGGTGGGCACTCGACCGTGATGGGTAGCAGAGGTCGCGGCCCCGGGACACGCGCGCCCAAGCCAGTCCAGGGTCCCCACTGGCCGCGCCCTGGCTGGGGGAGTCAGTCCCGAAAACGCCGTGGAGGACGCGCCCGGGTTAACCCCGCCGCGCTCCCACTGATGGTTAGAGGCTCCGTACGATTTGTGAGCTTGGTTGGGACAAACTTGAAACTCTTGGATGTTTATAGAGGAATCCACTTGTAGAGTTGGGCTTATTGGGGTATTTGTCCCACCTTTCCGCACCCGATAGGAGTGCAGACAGCTGAGGTGACGATCCCCAACTACAGCGGCTTAGGTGTTGGTGCAGAGTCGCTCCACTCGCTAGCTGTGAACTGGGAGGACTCGGTCCCCCAAGGTGGCAGTGGGGTTGGGAGGAGTGCAGAGATGTTCCTGACTAGGACCGCGCGGAGCGCTGCACAGGTGTTTGCGCCCCGCCTCGTGCTGCGCCCTGCGGTGACAGGAAAGCCGCGAGGGGAGGCATCCTGCGGGTGTCAGACTGAGATGAAGAACCAGCCACTTAAATTTTCTTCTTCCTTCGAAGAAGTGAGCGGCTTGGGAGAGTACCCACACGCGAAAAACCCGTATCGGCATCCTTTAATATCCGTAGAATGGCCCTTTAGATTGTAGCGGGTAATTTTAAGGAGAGCTCAGCTAGTTCTTTTGAGGTACTAAAACGGGAGTGTATTGATTCCCTCCTGTGTGTCAGTATCTCCAGCAATTCTAGTTAGTACCTGTCAGGACTTAAGGACTACCCCAACTCTATGGTTAAAAGTGATTATAGTGGACCCATTTTACAGATCATATATGCTAGACTCTAGCAGCTAGAGGCAAAGTTACTTGTCCAAGGTCACATACAGCTTTCAGTTACTTTTAACCCAAGAGCTGCCGTGGCGGAAAGTGTGGTAAGATCTATGGGCACTAAGTCCTTAACCCTCTGTTCTCACCCAGCTTCCTGTCTGAGTTGAAAACATCTTTTGAAACACAGATAAATCATCTGTGATTAATTTAGGTGATCATACACCTGTGTACTTTGCAGGAGCCAGAATCCAGCTTCTCCGAGCCTGGGTCCAAATAATTATAAATAGAACTCTGGCTTGTGTTGATTTGGATCTTTATTCTTCATTACTTTTATTAATCCACCAGACGTTGTTGATCAAGGCCGCTTGGCTTCCTTAGGAAACAGCTTGAGGTTGGCACAGGAGGTAGGGAAATAATTCTTACCCCCTGAAGGGCTATTAAAGAGGACTTGATTTCATGCCATTGTCTCAGCGAGAGGATGTTGCCCTATTTCTTGATGTTCTCTGCTTTTGGCTTTAATTCTGCATTGTTTAGCGTTTCAAGGCTTCTGCTTACTCTTGACATTGTTGTCGACTTTAAACATCCCCTATTGTGATGGAACCTGGCCACCCCACACCAGCTTTGCTTGACTGTTGATTAAGATATGTACATTAAAAAACAATAAAGTCATCAACTGAGCTTTGAACGCCAGCACTTCAAAGGCCTATGCCCTGAGAAATGCATTGTTATTTTTAACATTAGACAGCAGGGGGCGCACAGCATATTGTTGACGTCCTGATGACAACTAGAATGATTGTACTGTGTGTAGCATATATTTCAGAAACGAAAAATATTGTAGCTTTATGTAGTACAGTAACTAAGTTGCTTTCTGAATTTTCCGTTTGATTTCAACTGTTTGAAAATGGGATGATCTTGAGTTCAGGGCCTGAATGTTAAATGTGTGTCTAGAGCCTGTGGTGACTAGGTAAATATTTAAATCCGACTCTTAGGGTCTCTCTCTCCTTTTTTTTTTTCTAGTTTGCTTTCCTTGAGAGGTATGTCTGTAAGATTTTGTGTTGTTTGGATAACATTTTAGGTTATTTAGGAGAACTGGAAATCCAAAGATATTCAGATTCAGAACTGTCATCATTATCTTTTTGTTAACATCTTCCAAGGGTAAGGTAGTACAAGCTCATTATCCCAAGTCCCTTTTATACAGCTGTGCATTCTTCAGACATGTATGTTTTAATTCAGTTTGAGTTCCCTGATCAAAAATGCCTGGAGGTACTAGGCAGTAGTGGCCTTTAATTTCAGCTCTCAGGAAGCAGAGGCAGGAGAATCTCTGAGAGTTCGAGGCCAGTCTGGTCTACAGATCGAGTTCCAGGATAGTCAGGGCTACACATACAGTGAAACTGTGTCTTGAAAAAATAAAATGCTTGGAGGTAAAAGGGTTCTGGATTTCTTCAGACTTTGGAATATACATAATGTTATGTACATAATGTATATACATAATGATCTCTTGGGAGAAGGAATCAGGTCTAAACATAATTTGTGTGTAATATATATCTGATAACGTAAAGGTAGTTTCATACAATGTTTTTAGTGTATCTACATATTGAGTTCAGCTAGTTATATGACATCGGGTGGAATTTCCCACTTGTCAGATTTGTGCTGAGAAAGTTGTGGATTTGGGGACATTTTGGGTGTTAGATTTTTGGGTCAGGGGTGCTCAACCAGTATGTCAGTAGTTCAAAACCGTATTCTGTATAAGTACAGGTATCTGGTGTGCTTAGGCAATCATGTCTGTAAATATGCCTATAAAATATTTAAGAATTAACATGTTTGTAAATCAGCCAGACTCTATTTTATTTTTTTTTATTGAAGTCTTTCTGTCTTTGTAGTTTTGCAAGTTTTGTTTCTTGTGTAGCTTGTATTAAAGATTTAACTTTTCTTTATCTTAACTGTTAGGATCCTATTTTAAGTCACTTTAAAACGTAGCTATTTCTTTGTAAATATCAGCTTGTATTTACCCTCACAGACTAGCGTTAATTCAGGGTCTCTTTTAGTCTTCCACTCTTTGATCTAGTTGACTTATTTCACAAATGTTTATCAGATCCCTGCTCTCTAATAAGTCTCTGGTTCATGGCTTTGGAGTTCAGTAAAAGAGCTTAGCATCTTGATAGCATGGGGTCAGGATGGTCTGAGGATGCCAAGGCCTTCTCTCAGAAAGAGTTTAAGAATTGGCAGAACTGTTTTTTTTTCTAGAAGGAAACTGTTGTCGCCTTCTTTTTGAGACTCAAAGGAATTAATTTTCTTTTTTTGCATAAAATTCACAAAAATCAGCTTGCCTGAAAGCCTAAGGAAATCTTGTGGAGTTACTTCTGGATTCTTGTAGTACCCAGGTGGTCTTCAAATTCTGGGCATCATGAATCTATGTAAAGCCCTGGTTTTATATTTTAAACCAAAGGAGAGAACAGGTAGAATTTAGAGGGTGATAGGTAAAGTGGAAATGTTACTAGAGCCCACTCATACCCCATGGTTCTGTTTTTAATTATTCTTGTTCTTGGTAAGTTAGTTACATTTCTTGCATCTCTGTCTCTCTCTGTGTCTCTGTCTCTGTCTCTGTCTCTCTCTCTCTCTCTCTCTCTCTCTCTCTTGTGTGTGTGTGTGTGTGTACACATTTGTGCATTTGCTTCCAGATATATATGTGTGCCTTGTGTATACTTGATGCCTTCCTTCAGAGGTTAGAAGGGTATGTTGTACTCCCTGGAACTGGAGTGGTATGCTTTGGTTGTTTCGTGAGCCCCCATAGGTGATGAGAACTGAGCCTCTGTCCTTTGTAGTTCAACCAATGCTCTTCACTATGTGGCCTTGCTCCAACCTCTTTATAAGCCATTTTGAAATGTGGATTTTCTATCTTTTCATTGCTATTGAATGAGAAATTATGGTGGTCAGATTTATTGGTTAATAGAGGACAGCATTTCCACCGAGGTCCCTATTTTAAATAATGATTTTAATAGCTATTTCTGTCAGTTCCTTATTTCCTTAAACTGTCAAACATTGACTTTTTTCACATTCAAAATCTTTTAACTTGTTTATGAAATTTACATAACTGGTTAGGTTCATGTTTTTAGAAATCTTTAACTTAGAAGTTCTCTTTCACTGCCTTAGAAGAGTGGCCAGTTAAGAATGTGATGGTGAGCATAGATTATAAGAAAAACCACTATTCCTATTATTTTGAGGTGCTGGGGTTTGAGCCCAGGGCTTTATGCATATGAGGCAAGCACCAGGTCTCTGAGCTACAACCCCACACCCCAAAAGTTATCCCTTCAAGAGCATCAGTGAGTAAGAGATTCGTGAGATATCTGTATCAGTGGAACACACACACCTGGCACAGGAAGTTCTCTGGTTTCCCTGTCTTCAGATTCACGTGTGAAATGATAGCAATGCTTCTTTGTAGCATTTTGTAAAAACTGTTGCTAATTTGTTCAGTTTCTAGTCAGGCTGAAATAAACCAAACACCACTTGAAAAAACTGTGCTTAAATGGTCTGGGTCCATTTTCTGGGCTCTGGATTTCTTGTCTTTATAGCCTTTGAAATCATACATTTACTTGTTAACTGACTTACTTGCTCCATTTACAAAGTCCTTGCTTAAGGCTTAACATGGATTTCTAACCACCCCCACCCCTTGCCACTTTAGGGAGAGGTCCAGTTATTTGAATCTTCAGCATTCTCAGCCAAGGTGTGTAATATTTTGGGTTTGACGCAGTATTTGTATAAATTCTGCTCGAAGCTACTCTTGTTTGGGTCTTATTTTACATTTTTTTCCCTTCATGTTTTTAAGTAGAAGATGGAGATTTAAATAGGCTAACAACTACTTATGAGGCCTGTATTTAAGAAGGAAAGACTGGAGTAGAGCCCCAGAAACACATCTATAGGCCATCTAATGCATCTGCCAATGAGTGTTGTATGGCGTGTGCATATGTGCGTGTGCATGCTTGTGTGTGTGTGTGTGTGTGTGTGTGTATCTGGTATTTGTGTCAGCAACTGCTGTGTGTTGAAATTTCTTTCAGCCAAGCATAGTGGACCAGGCCTATAACTTCAGCCCTTGGGAGGCAGAAGCAGGAAAATCAGGGATTCCAGATCAGCTTACAATCTACAGTGAGTCTGAAGCCAGCCTGGGCTACATGGACTCTGTCATGGAAAAAAATCCCCCCCCCCAAAAAAAAACCCCAACCTAACAAACAAACAAAAACAAAAACAGAAATCAAAAACTTTTCTAAGTAAACGTGGGCAAGATTCATTTTTATTTCAAATTTAATATCAGATTGTCACCAGAATAATCATCAACATTAAGTCAGAAATACTAAACTTCTGTTAACAGAGAAGTGTCTGTTTCTTGGGCTCGGTGCGGTTTGCACTGGAAGGACACCTGTTTTTCTGTCCCTCCAAACACATAATTCATTTTTCTGGCATATGCTGTAGGTCAGGTTTTTGTATACAATTACAGAAGAACTGTTTGTGAGAACACATTTCAGTTGATTAGTTCGTGGTGGGGGGAGAAACACTCTTTAGAGAGCAAGCACCCTGTGAAGGGAGTCCTGGGCCTTTCCTGCTCATCAGATTGTCCTCAGGCTGACTGGGTTGTTGCACTGAACGGCCCATGTGGAGAGGCTGGCAGGACATTGGATTTCCTTTTTACTGCCTAACCCCTTTTCATGGAAACTCGATGAATACTTAGTTCCATGTGGTTGTGTCATCCTGTTAGCATCTTCGCAATTCATGTGCTTTGACAGTGCGATGTTGGTCCTTGGATACAGCACCATGCTGGTGACCGTTTGCACATTTCACTTCATAATTATCTAACTGTGCAATAATTGCTGGCGTAGACTATGACTTCTCTTTTCCCTCACATTAGGAGGGTTATTTGAGGTGAGACACTTTGACACAAAGCCTAAATAAATATCATTGTGCAAGCCTCCTGTGTTGTTGGTAGTTGTCTCTTCTGTGGCTTTTATTCTTTTAAAACAGAATGCACTCAAACACAAACCCTTCTCAGTATCCTTAAAGGGTGTGTGCCTCTTTTTCTTACATGACTTTCTACAGTGGGCTGGCAAGTTCAGTTTGACTCGGAGGGAAAGCACCATTGAGTCATAGTGTATGCTAAGCATCAAGGCAGTATCAGGTCTTCCCTGAGTGGGGAGAAGTTTCTCATCTTCTAAATGGGTCTACCTCTTCCTGCCAAGGCCTTTCTGTCCAGACATTCTTCTTCATTTTCTATTCTTTCTTGTTTGTTTCTACCTTTATGACTTTAGAGAGGGAGTTACATGTTGTGTATTCATAGCATACCATGTGAACCACAGACACTGCATGAGCAACGACCTGTTTTGTGCAGAGACAACTGCACGCGTCTTGGTTTCTGATCCCTCCTGTTCATATCCGACTATAGTTGCAGCCTGGCATTGGATTCATGATGTTTTCCACGGCAGCCCAGGAAGGATGCCCCCGTGCCCTTTATCCTGTGGTTCTCTGTGTATGCCTTTTCAGTTTGTGGCATCTGTGTTTCCTTGTTAGAGTGTCTGTTCACAGTTTTAGTTTTATTCAGTGTGTGGGCTTAGAGAAAGAGATTTCTTTTAAAAGGAGTTCTGCAAGTTCTTGAACACGCCTCCAGAAAATGTCTCAGGTAGATGTCATGCCAAAGGGTTTGAATGGGGGTTGGTTGAACTCAGAGCAGGGTTCTTTGGAGTTTAACTGGGTCTGGAGTCTGGGAAAGGGAAGAGTGTCTCTCCTGTTGGATAGCCGGAGAAAGCCTTGCTGTGACGAGAAGGGACTGATAGCAAGTATCAGGAAGTGTGCAGGCAGGAGCTTCAAGGCTACCTAAGGTTGACCCTGCAGGTGGCAACTCTTAGGATCCCAAAGATCCTGTTCTCCAAAAGCCAGCCAGGGAAAGCAGCCTGACTCCAATTATGCATATCGCACACATGCACACATGAAGCTAAACCAAGAAAAAATGATCATCTGAGAGAGGGGTTGCTGTTATGAAGAGAAGAAGGACAGAGGACCGTCAATACAAGCCTTAAAGAATCGGCTAGCTTTTCTTCAGGTGTCCAGATGCCCCTCAAGTGCTTTGTATCAGAGATTAGAGGCAAGTTTAGGGTTGATTTTTTGGGTCCCTATGTTGTGTACAGAAGAGCAAGCAGCTAGGCGGCTTTTGGTGGTGCTAAAGGGAAGAGGTTCTGGGACCCAGCTGGCGTGTTTGACAAAGCTTTCCCTACCTTCACAGTGCCAGAATAGGGTGTAAGGTCCCTCACTCCTTGCTCACACCTTCCCCGTGCTTTCCATGCAACTGTAGTGTCTAGGCTCAGTGGTATTATAGACTCTGTGGGAGGGTGTTGGAGACAAGCTGTGTGGGCAGCTGGATGATGGTATGATGTCCTTCACATCAGGGAGAAACAGCTAGCTTCTTTCTTCCTTTGTTTCTTTGTTTCTTTGTTTCCTTGTTTCTTCTTCTTCTTCTTCTTCTTCTTCTTCTTCTTCTTCTTCCCCTTCCCCCTGCCCCTCCCCCTCTTCCTCCTCCTCCTCCTCCTCCTCCTTCTTCTCTCTCTCTCTCTCTCTCTCTCTCTCTCTCTCTCTCTCTCTCTCTCACACACACACACACACACACACACACACACACACACACACACAAGATGGGATGTCATGTGCCCAGGCTGGCCTCCAACTCATAGTTTTAATGACCTTAATCTTCTGATGGTCCTAGGAGTTGGGATTATGGGTTTGTCCTACCATGTTTGGTATGACATTATGCAGTGCTGGAGCACCAACCAAGGGCTTTGATTGTGCTGGGCAAGCACTCTACCAACTAAACTACATCCTGAGTCCAAAGGCTAGCCTTTTGAGGTGTTTGCTGCTAGTTGCAGGATTAGTGGGTCCTGGAGACCCAAGTATCTAAGAAGCTTCCTTTCTATTCCCTACCGGTCACACCCAGCATGTTTCTCATCTTAACCTTCCCAACAGAGGGTGAGCAAAATCTTCCCCACCTGATGCTTCATTCTGCCCCACTGTCCGTGTTCCTTTCCTATGGTTTTCTCAGAACTAGTTCGGTCTTATCTGTTGAGTTCCTGACATCTCTGCAGGCTTCCTGTTAATAATATTGAGTCCCTGTTTGTTGGCACTTATGTCAGCCCATTTTCTGTTGCTACAACAAAATAGCCAAGGCTGAGTGATTTATACAGAATAAAGGCTCTGGAAGACTGAGCTGGTGAGGTCCTTGTTGCTGGTGGTGGTAGAGGGGCTCTGCAGAGTCCCCAGATAACATAAGGGGAGACAGCATCCTAGCTCAGGTACCTCTCCGCAGGGCCCTAGTCTTATGACACCATTAAGCCTTAATTGCCATCTCACAGTGGCCTTGCCTCCAATCACCACAGCTGGGTCCAGCTCTATCCTCTGGCTCCTGCCAGTGTAGTTTCTGGTGGGGGATGTCGCACTGTTAACACTTTCCCCGTCCATCTTTCTTCTCAGCCTACCTACAGTCAATGACCATATCCATTCTAGAAACTTCTAGTTTTCTATTTTAGAGCCATATTCACGGCAGCCTGTAGACAGCCTCATGTGGTTCAAACAGGTCTTCCCATTAAATTAAGCCTACCTTCTAACGTATTATATACACTGCGGTCCACGGTTCTCTTCACTTTTCTTGTCATCCTTGCTGCTGACACCCTGTGCATTGATGTGGTCTGAGTTCAGCACTGTTGGTCTTTCTGCTTGGATGGGAAGGTGTCCTAGGACTTGGAAGCCCAGGAACCACTCAGCTCTGAGGTGGGACAGTGTCCCGAGGGAAGGGTGTCCTGAGACACGGGAGCTCAGGAACCACTCAGCTCTGAGGTGGGACAGTGTCCCGAGGGAAGGGTGTCCTGAGACACGGGAGCTCAGGGACCACACAGCTCTGAGGTGGGACAGTGTCCCGAGGGAAGGGTGTCCTGAGACACGGGAGCTCAGGGACCACACAGCTCAGAGAGGAAGCCTCCTCAGCAGAGGTGCTGTAGCTCCCCGGGGAGGGGACCCCAGCTGAGCTGAGGAGCTCAGGGCCTCAGTCCGCTCTGTTTTTGCTTCTTTTTTTTTATTGCTTGTCTTCTTGCGATGAACGAAATCAACCAGGCAGCAAACCTCATGAAAGAGATTTATTGGAAGGTCAAAGATGTGGAGGGACAAATCCAGGACTGCCTGCCTATGCTCCTGGGAGGGAGCAGAAAGCAGCAGGGAATTGGACAAAGTGCAATGCTTTTATAGGGGCTTTTGTGGGGTGGAGCCTTCTAGGGTGGAGATTTCCAGGGTGAGGATTGGTGGGATTTCAAGTCCTGAGCTTGGGGGAGCTCAGGGATTGGTGGGTTTTCCTATTCAGGGATTGGTGGGTTTTGTTTAGACTTTTCACCTAAATTAGCTTAACCCAGGGAGGGGTCCTGTTGAGGGTTTGGAGATGACCTTTGTGACAGTTATGACGGGGGGTGGGGACTGGGGAGGGACCTAGCTTCTGGAGTTCCTCAGGTGGGGCCCTGCCACTTTTCTTTCTTGAGGGTTTACAAAGTATACACAGTTTACAGGGTATGCAAACTTTTCAAAGTATACAAAGTCTACAAATTATACAAAGTTTACAAAGGGAGTCCACAGCAGGGAAAGCCTTCCCTGGCACTTGAGTGGTGTGAATATCTAACAGGTGCATCTCTGCAGATACCAGCCTCCCCTTTCCTCCCAGGTCTTCCCAGAATCTGGACTATTCCCATTGTCTTCCAGCTATTTCTTGTGGCTTCTGCATCTTTCTCCAAGTTCTCATCCTGTCGTCACTGGTACCTTTGAAAGCACATTTCACTTCGTGTCTCTTGGATCTTGCAGATTTGTGATTCTGTACTCCTTAGCATGGGCTGTATGATTACTAAAATTTCAGCCATTTTCCCCTCTGCTTCTCTTGAACCTCAGTGTGTCCACCTGAGTCAGCTCTGGTGTCCCAAGTGTTCCACATGTGCTCACATCCTGTTTCTTTTATAACCAGTGTGCCCTGCTCTTCCTTCCCACCTCCTCTGTTACCTTAATTAAAGTTTTACCCTGTGAACAGACACCATGACCAAAGCAAGTCTTACAAAGGACAACCTTTAATTGGGACTGGCTTACAGGTTCTGCAGTTCAGTCCATTATCATCATGGTGGGAATCATGGCAGAATCCAGGTAGACATGGTGCTGGAGGAGCTGAGGGTTCTACATCTTGTTCAAAAGGCAAACAGAAGACTGTCTTGAAAGCAGGTAGGTGGAAGGTCTCAAAGCCCACCTCCACAGTGACACACTTCCTCCATCAAGGCTACACCTCCTAACAATGCCACTTCCTGGGCCAAGCATATTTAAACCACCATACTGTCATTTACTCTGTTGAAGCTTCATATGGTTCCTCTCTTGCTAGCTCACAAGAACCTTTTTCTTCCTGTGGACTATCCTAGATTAAAATTGAGGATTTGGTCAGCTTTTGATCACAATAACAAAATACCTGAGACCATTAGCTTATAAAGAGAAAAGGTTGCTCTTGGATCACTGTTTTGGAGGGTATTGTTCAGAATTGTCCCTGTTGTGTGGGCCTGTGGTAAGACAGCACATGTGATGGGAAGCATGACAGCAAAATTATTAGGCTCAAGTCTGGGTAGGCATAGAAAAGGCTGGGGTCTCACCGCCTCTTCAAGGGCCTGTCCTCAATGGCCTAAAGGCCTCTCACTATAACCTGCCTCTTGAAGGTTTTACCACTCCACATGATGCCTTGAATAAATCAGTTTTTTGGGGGACTATTCTGTTCTTCCAAGTATCTGAAGCTCACTTCCTTTAGACCCTTAGTCAAAACAAAGAAACTTAAGACTCCCACCTGATATACAGTTACGTGTCATGCTTATGCTGTTCCAGGGCTCTCAGGGCAAGGACTTGCACATTTTGTCCCTTTTATCCCCATATTGGAGGCAGTAGCTGGTGTGGAGCAAGTCCCTCGGAACTGTAGTGTTTGTTGAGCGAATAAATGAGTCAGAAGAAGCAGGACCTGAGAGGTTCTGACAGCTTCAGTTTAGCATACACTCAGGTATCTCTTCTGCAGGGAGGTAGAGGAACTGAGTTTTTACTGCCTCATTGAAGACAAGTTGGGCTGGGACACTGGCTACTCTCCCAGCCTTACAAGTGGTTTGGGAGATTCCCATTTTACCTCCAGCAGGCACGGGCTTGTTGTGGTTTCTCTCTGCCTGTGGTTTGCCCTTTAACCCATCCCGCTAAAAAGATGAAAAGTAAACCCGGCAGCAGAGGAAAGGGTTTGGGGAGAGGGCGTGCAGAGCAGAAGGCAGCTCTCACTGTCCCCAACATCCTCCTTTGGCTCTGAGCTCATCCTGTTGGCAGCTCACTGAACCTTCCAGATCTGCCCTGCTTAGGGCCTGTGCTACAATAGTCTGGAGACTGCCAGGCCTCATGTCTCTTGAATGGGTTTTTTTTTTTCTTCTTCTTTGTCCTATTTTCTTTGAAATGAAATGTTCCACTTCAGGCAAGAAGGACATGGGAGGAAATTACATTACTATCTTTATTTAATTATTATTTTGGGATGGTCTCATGTAGTCCAGGCTAGCCTCAAACTTAAGACCCTCCTGCACCCACCTCCTGTGTGCTGGGATGACAGGTGTGCGCCGTCGTACCCAGTTTTTACCATCTTAGTTAAGAATATTTTTAAAGATTGATTTTTTTATTATGTTTTATTTGTGTGTGTGCACACATGTGCATGTGAGGGGGTCAGAAAGCAATCTGGTAGAAATCTGTTTTCTCCTATTATGTGGACTCTGGGATCAAGCTCAGGTTGGCAGCCTAGGCTGCAAGCATCCCTACCCACTTGGCCATCTCACCCGAGGCCCGTCTTTAAGATGAAGTGAAGTTTTAACTCTTCTCAGATTGAAGGATTGTTGCTCAAGATAGTTCTTGCTTCTGTCTGTGATGCTAGTGATGGGTGGAAACTTCAGGAACCAGTCACTTAATCCAGGAATTTTCTTGCTGAAGGGTCAGGTTTTGGGGACCTAGGATATGTGGGTCAAAGAGTGTGACCAGAGACACTGTGCCTCCTATGTCTATTGAGAGAATATCAAATTGGTCTTCTCAGGGCAGGAAGTCTAAGGCTTCAAAGAAGCCATTATAAAGTCAGCAGTATAATTTAACCCTGGGATTAAAGATGATCAGGTTAGAAATAAACTGATATGTGACATCATATATATGTCCATATGATACATTTTATATTATATATGATATGAAATAAAATGATAGAGCTGCCAGTGACTAGTTGAAGGAGGTCCTAGGCACCTGATAGCATTCTAGATATTCTGTACTTACATTTTATTTATTTATTTATTATTTATTTATTCTTCATAATAGCCCTGGGAGGGACTTAGAATCAACCCCCCTACTTACAGGTCAGGTTTGGACCCTGATCACCAGGAGTGGAGGGGAGCACACTTCCTGCCACATTGTTAGCTTCATGATCCCATGCATGACTCCCTTGGGGCCTCTGCACCTGCTTCTCTCACCACCTGGCTGGCCTTTTCTCGTTCCAGTGTTTCTCTCTCCTCTGCTAAGTGTCACCTCACCTGGGAGGTCCTCCCTGACTAGCACAGACTCAGCATCACCAAACCTGCTCCACTAGAAGCCAGATTCCATGACAACAAGGATGAACTGAAGCCACTAACCTGTGTTTAGCTCCTGGAGTGTCCAACACACAATAGTTACTTCTAAATTTTTGTTGAGTTAATGAATGAAGGGACAAACTTTGCCATACCGATTTCAAAACAAAGTAACTTGTCCCTGTGTCAGCCCTCTTCAGCTGGGAGCTGTCCCCTTGTCCCCATCTAGTGCCCACAGTGATGTAGGAATGTACACAGTCTTTTCTTTTTCTATTTTTTTTCTTGGTTTTAGTTATTGCTGGCAGAGCCCCTGTTTATAGTGGCTAAGAGCATGGACTGTGGAATTAGACAGACTTGGGCCCAAATCCTGGTCCAGGGCTTCTTAGTTGGTGACCTTGGGGTTGCTTAGCAACTTAAAGGCAGCATCCATCTCTGTGGGTGGTTGAGAGGATTAAATGAGAAGTCATGGAGCATACAGCAGGAGCTCTGTAGCTAGTCCCTGAGATGCTGTGTGGTGTCAGAGACGAAAGCCAGGTGCTGGATTCTCCTAGGAAGGGGATAAGGTATGCACATTCGAAAGGTCACAGCAGTTAGAACACAGCCTGGAGGAAGGAAATAGAGGGGCAGTCATGGAGCCTTCTGAATTCTCGGTTTACCTATCTGTAAGAGACTGATGTGGAAACCACCTGTTTCTAACATCCTCAGTTGGGTCAGTGTATGTACCATGGAACACATTGTACAAAGGCCATCAAGACTGGGATTAGAATGGGGAGAGAGAAATGGCTAGAGGTCTCAGGCTTTGAAGAATAGCACAAATAAAAAAAGGCGAATCTAAACTTATGTAAATCTCTCTTTTAGTGTGTGTGTGTGTGTGTGTGTAATAAATGAAATGAACAGACCTGACAGAAGGTGGAGTTAAATGCTTGCATTTCCTGGGAGCATACTGCATTTTTGTTCACGTAAGTTCTAGATAAAAATTAGTGAGCACAGTCTGCGTGTTCTCTTTACCACTGTGTTGTGAGGTTGAATGTTCTCCTTGGATAGGGTGTTCTGGTTTTTCTCAGATCCTGCTAGCCCTTGCACGGTGAGGCATTTGAAACCTCCATAGGAATGAATGGTAGCTCGCTTACTTTGAGATTCTCTCATCACTGTCCATTCGGATGACAACTGTGTGAGAGGCATAGAAGAAAAACAATTTTTTAATCTATTCATATTAAAGACGAACAGAGTGAAGGCCTTTGGGCGGCAGAGCTCTTGCCTTCTGTGCTTCAGTGTGCTCAGGGTTCTTCCTTGTATCTGCCTCTTGTTTGCCTGTCATTTGTTACTAAAAATGCTCTAATAAATTCCCGACCTTCCATACATTTCCTATTGTAATATATACGGTAGTGTCTTGTTTTCTTTTCATAGTGCTAACGATCTAGCCCAGGGTCTTAAGTATGCTGTAGGCACGGGTGCCATCCCTGAGCTAGCTATTCTCTTCTGCTGGCTACTTTTAGTTAACCTGATACAGACTGCAGCACCGGGTGTCTCAGTCAGCATCCCACGGCAGTGAAGAAATGCCATGACCCAGGCAAGTCTTATAAACATGGTGGGAGCATGGCGGCCCCTGTGGCGCTGGAGCAGCTCAGAGGCACATCGAGATCCCCAGGCCAAGAGAGAGATGAAGAGAAAAGGCCTGGGCCTGGCGTGGGCTTTTGAAACTTCAAAGCCTACCTCAAAGAAACCTCAAAGTGACATACTTCCTCCAGCAGGGCCAGGCCTCCCAATCCTTCTAATCAAATCCCTGATGACTGAGGGTTTGAATATATGAACCTAGAGAGGTCAATCGCATTCAAAGTACCCTTGAGTAGTTGCCTGTATCCGATTGGCCTGTGGACATGTCTTCGCCAACTTTCTTGATTGACAGTGATGTGGAAGGGACCATCCTATGAAGGACAGCAGCATCCTTGAGCAGTAGGGCCTGGATTGTGTGAGAAAGCAAGACAAGGAAGCCAAGGCAAGCAAGAGGAGAAGCAGTGTTCAATCTCCTGCCCTGCCTCCCTCCGCGATGGAGTGAGACCTGAAAGTCACATAAACCAATTTCTTCCCAAGTTGCTTTTAGCCAGTGTTTGATCCCAGTAGAAGGAGATCTAGAGCGCCCGTCCTGTCGAGGCTTATTCAACAGAAACCTGCTGGAATCCTTGCAGCTTCATGACGAAAACCCTCTCGGTGACACCTGGCTCTGAATAGTTTGCTGGCCCTGCCAGGCTGGATTCCGCAGTCTCCGCTGTAAGCCTCTGCGGATTTGGGATCCAGCAGGTAGAAAGAGGAGGGTTGTTCAGCCAGATCCTGACCTTGGCCAGGGTTATCCAGGCAGCAGCTTCTCTCTATTTGGAAACAGGTTTGCAAGTAGTTATGACGGTTGCTAGGGCGCATGCCCTTTTTTTTTTCTTCTGGTTTTGAGAAAACGTCTCCCTGGATAGCTCTTGCTGGTCTGAGAACTGCGGTGTAGATCAGGCTAGTCTTGAATTTGTGGTAGTTTTTCTGTCATCTCTTGAATGCTGGGGTTACAGATGTAACTCATCGTGCCTGGCACAAGACTGCTTTGTTATTTATTTATTTATTTATTTATTTATTTGTGTATGTGTGTGTGTGTGTGTTTGTGTGTGTGTGTGTGTGTGTGTGTGTGTGTGTGTGTGCTCAAGCATGCCCATAGCATCATGTGGAGGTCAGGAGGCGCTATGAAGAGTTGGTTCCTCCCTGATACCTTATGGGATCTGGGGATCAAATTCAGGCTGTTAGACTGTGTAGAAGCAGCTCTCCCCGTTGAGCTATCTTATTGACTCAGGGCTCATATCTTATCTCGAAAGCATTCTTTAAAATATTTTATTTTTATTTTAAAATTATGCATGTATGCATGTCTCTGTGTGGGTATGTGCTCCTGAGTGATGGCACCCATGGAGACCAGAGACAGGGGGGCCTCAGAAAGGCTTAGCCTCAGTCTCTCCCCTACTCATACAAGGCTCCCTTAGAGCTCCTGTCCTCCTGGCACTTGAGAAGTAGAAGCAGAGGGATCAGGAGTTCAAAACCATCCTTGGCTTTCCCAGGAGTTTTAAGCCAGTGGGAGCTACATGGAGACTTTCCCACCTATCCTACCCTTTCTCCTGGCTAAGAACACCAACGCTGGCCCTTGTACTTTGATTTCCTTGAGACTGAACTGCATTTCATCCTTGAAACCCTAGGTGTGCCTCATTAGACCCTGGCTCAGGAGTGGGTGAGACCTGGAGAAATCAGCAACGTCTTGGTGTTCTGTAGCTTTTCAGTTGTTGACACATAACATGAACAGGGCTGAAGCTTCCATCTCTCTCCCTCACATGGCCCAGCCCACAGCCCTGTGGACCCCTGGCTTCTGGTCCCTAGTCCCCTGACCTCCCACTCCCCTGCAGCCCCTGCTCAGGGAAGGGAAGACCCACCCTGAATTTTGGGCAGCACTATTTCATATCCCTGACCTCCAACCGTGTAAGTGCTGCAAAGCCAAGTCAAGCCAGTAAGCTTTCATTCAGTCCTCTCAACTGTGCTCTTAACTGTGGGTGTGGCCTGACTGACTGCCTCAAGTTCATGACTCTTTGACCATGAGGGTTTGACACTCAGCCAGGTTTCTCTGTGTCTGACCTTTAAGGATGTGGGTCTCCTAAGAACAATTCCTTTGGACTTCTCCATACAGTGTAATTCTGTATTTGTGACTATGTGCCTGCCTTGCCAGACGGTAAACCCAGAAGCGTAAAACGCAAGCGGCTTGTTCGGCCACTACGTTTCTATTACCTGGTGCAGCGCAAATGGTACATAAATGTCCGTTGACTGAAGAAAGGATACTCCAGAAGCTAAATGTCTTGTCTCAAGTAGCAAGTGATACTGCTTTCACAATGCCAAACAAAGGCAGAGGTTTGGTTCCTTTTCATATTGCCACACCCTTGGCACCTTGGCCGGTGCCTGGCACAGACTGGTAGTAAATATTTGCTGAATATCAACTACACTTAGATATGATTCCAGAGATTTCTTATCTAAATCCTCCCCCTCCCCCTCTGGGGGCCTGAATGATCCGGCTTCTCTGTGTGGAGGAGAGCTGGCAGTAGCCACTGTGGGCATCTGCACACGGGTCTAAAGGGCATTCAAGTGTTACCAGACTGAGCAGCTGCCGCTCTGTGTCCCCCTCCCTGGCTGCCACGCTACCCTCTGATGTTGTAATCCACACCGCCTTTCCCAAGTAATACCTTGAATAGTAGTCAGAACGGCGCTGCCAGCTTTATTGAACCATTTTCAAACCTGTGTATTTATCACAAAAAAAGAAAGAAAGAAAATCACTTAACTGACAAAGTCAAAACATTTAAAATTTTGAGTGTGTGTGTGTGTGTGTGTGGTGTGTGTGTGTGTGTGTGTGTGTGTGCATGTGACCTTGGGCATGGCTGTGCTGTGACATTCATGTGGAAGGTTAAAGAACAACTTCCGTGCGTCAGTTCTCTCCTTTTACTGGGAGTTCCAGGGATTGAATTCAAGTCTTCGGGTTTGTACAGCACGTACTTTTGCCTGCTGAGCCATTTTGCCTGATATGTTCATTTCTAAGTCACCGGAAACTCAGGGATAACTTATTACTGAAGTTCAGGCAAGATCAATTTTCCCTTTTTGATGTTTTCAGGAATGGTTGCATATAGCCCAGGCTGGCCTGGAACTTGCTGCATAGCAACAGATGACGTTGAACTTCTTAATCCTTCCGCCTCTATAGTTCTGTGAGTTCAGGCATGAACCAGGATGCCTGTTTTATGTGTTACTGTGGAATGTAGGACTTTCTATGTAGCAAACAAGCATTCTACCAGCTGAACACACCCCACCCCGACTCTCGACAGTTATAATTCCACTCACTGTATGCCTGTGAACTCTCTCAGCCAGTGAGCATGGCTACTGACAACCCAAGTTCAATCCCTGAGACCCATAGTGGAAGGAGAGAACTGACTCAAGGTATGCTCTGACTGTTGCATGAGTGAGTGCGGTATCATGTGTAAACACACATGTACACACACGTACACACATGCATGCACACACGCATGCACATACATATACTCACACACATGTACATACATGTACTCACATGCATGCACACATGCACACACAACATGCATACCACACACATATGCACACACAACATGCACACCATACACATGTATGCACACATGCATACTATACATGCATGCACACATACACATACACACATATGCACACACAGACACATACAACAAGCACACTAATAATAAATAAAAATTTTAAAAGATCTTGCCGGGCAGAGTTGAGCACACTTTTTAAAACCTTTTGTTGATTCTTTGTGAGTTTCACATCATGTAGCCCAGTCCTGTTTATCTCCCTATCCCTTCATATCTGCCATTCACTCTCGCAAAGCCCCCCCCCCCCAATAAACAACACAAACACAAATGAACAAGCATAGAAAGCACCTCTTTGTGGAAGCTGTAGTCTGTGACAGTGTGTCCTGAAGTCTACCCCTCTGTCCACACATCTTTACTTGCAGATGTTCATTTCATTGGCATCCGTTTTCTGTGACACCATCAATACTGGATCCTCACCGACACTCCTCTGGTTATCTTCCGGTTGCCCTGTGCTGTGGAGATCCTGCAGATTTGGATCAGCAGGACTGACCCTTTCAAGCATCCCAACAGTTCACAGACGATACAGATTTTTGGACGGGCCAATTCCGAGCCCTGGATGTGGGCCTGGGTGGCAACTGAGCTGGTTAGTGTCTCCCTTGTCTACACCGCTGGGGTAAGCTCTCCAGCACTGCTCTGGCTAGGCCACCGAGAGCCACCAACAGCAGGAGACAGGGTCAGCTCTCCGGCTTTTATGCCCTCATGAGAACAAGATCTTTAAATGAACTGCAGGTCTGACTCCTGCCAGTGTCAGGAGACATCACCACACCAGTTTGTGTCCTTGCTATGAAAAACTCCAGAATCTTTTGCTAGTCCCTGTCGGGCTGCCTGTTTAGCTGGCAGTCCCTGTCATGGTATGCTGTCCCCGACATGCCCCGATGGTCCAGACACACGTCCTAGTTATAGTGAGTAGTGGTTTGTGCAGGCTCCATGTCCGAATTTGCTGGCAGTGCTGGTGAGTCCTGCCCTTCTGTTTCAGAGATTGACGGTTGGAGGAGAGAGAATGGCGGCCTGCTTGTAGTGACAGAGTAGTGCTGGTGGTCAGAGCAGTGGTCGTGGAAACGATCTTGCCTCTAATTCTGACCGTATTGCGTTATTGGACAGACATTCATCTTGGGGCTTGGGGCCCCTCTTCATTCGTAAAATCAAATGCTTCCAACTTCAAAAGTTACTCATGCTAATTAAAAAGGCTTTTAAAACTAACATAGATCAGTTGTATAAAAAGCATGGTTTCCTTTTTTATGTTTTAACTATTATTATTATTATTATTAGTGCAGGCGCATGTGTGCCACAGTATGCCATGCCATCTCTCTGATCCAAAATAATAGTTTTTGAAATAACCTTTATACATATTCATATAACATTCTTCGGTCATAGTCTCTCCCTAGCTAGCTGACTTTAAACAGTTATTGATTACTGATGTATTTCAGGCTTCAGGTAGGTAAAGGCTGACTTCCTTAACTGAGTAATTGAGCAGTGTCGAGTTAATTGTGAATTATCTCTCACTTTGAAAGCTGTCCTGTACTTAGCCAGATACGTTAGCCATCTTAAGAATTGCACGTTTTTCTTCCTGGCTACCAGACTTTCATTTTGCCACCTCTAAAAACAATATTTTCTCTTCATAAAACAAACAAACAAAATCTTCCTGGCCATCAAGATGGTCTAAGAGTGAAAGTGCTTGCAGTCCACAACCTACACATGATGACTGGATTAGATTCTTAGAACTGACTCAGAGCTGGAAGAGAAATGACTTCACAAAGTTGTTTTCTGACCTCTGCATGGACTGCCCCATCACACATGTACACGATGTCACACATGCCCCCGTACACCCACTCAGATATACATAGACACACACATAAACATACACACAGATACACACAGACAGACACACACACACCACACACACACAGAGGGACATACACACATACACACACACAGACACACACATATACATATATACACACACACACACACACACACCATACACACAGATTGACAGATGCACACACACCACACACAGAGACACACCACACACACAGAGGGACATACACATATGCACACACACACACATATACACAAATATACAGATACACAGATACACACACAAACCACACAGACAGACACACAAACACACAGAGACAGACACATACACACGCATACTCTTTACTTAGTCTAGGCTTTTCTAAGCAGCTCCTTTGGAGCGTGGGTCTAGATTCGTGGTGCTGTCAAGGATTTGGTTGAGTAGGCTTTCCACAGCTAATCCCTGTATTTACCCAAGTGCTTTGCTGGATCTCAGGAATGTGCAGCAGCCAGCTCCGATTAATGGTCTCAGAAGTAAACACAGCATGCTCCGAAATCAACAGACTTAGCGGCACATTCTTCTTTGTTTTTAATTTGCGACTCTCTCCCTGTTTTCTTCTGTTAATTTGTGATGCTGAACGCTTACATCCCCTCTCGGTAGAGCACACTGCTCTGAAGTTTTGGATGGCCAGCAAAGAGCTCTCTCTACAGTAGCCTCCAAATTGTTCCAGGGTCTCGGTGGATCTATTCATGCATTCACTTAGCTCCTGAGCCCAAAGAGATTCCATGATGTCAAGGAGGGTCAGCAGCCCCTGGTCTTTTGCTAAATGAATATGACAGAACCTCACAAGAAAGAGGAGTTGGTGTTTTCTGGTTTTACTTCAGAGCTAAAAACTTATGGAAGCCTGGCTCCGCCCAGCATTCGTTGAGGGACTGAATTCCCGAGTCATGCCTATGCTCTGGTCTGTAGTCTTAGCTGGAGATCAGCCAGGTGGGACCCCTGGGATTCCCTTTCTATCCTCTCAGGTCCTAGAACTCTGTCAGCACACTGGGGAGATTAGACAAAAACCCCTTGCAGTTTGCTTTCTTTTAGAACATGTTCTCATAAAGAGGGGCTTCAGCTCAAAGAAGCTTCCCTCTTTATTCACCACAGCTGTGTGGAGTTTCAACTTGTCCTGCACTTCCTCAGAGATGTCTCCAGATCCGGAGTGAACTTGTTGTGGTCTGTCTTTGGGCATCAAACTGTTTAGCTTGGCTCGATTCTATAATAATTATATAATTGCCCAATATTCTTGTCAGCAATTTGCAGGCCGTATTTTTAATAGAACCATTTGCCTTTCTTTCCACGGTCCCTTCAGAACTGGGGTAAGCTCCTGGATTATTGCGGCGCAGCCCCACAGGCCCTGTGCAGATGTGAGCAGAGGGGACGCGTGCGCGCCCTGCCTGTGGTTATTAGCTCCATAAAAATCCTCCCGTAAACCATCCTCTGAGTGTTCCTTATGGGGTTTTGCTTTAGTAAAATTTCTGTTAGTGTTTGCTGAAATGGTATATTCTATCAGAGAGATTTCTCTTTATTAACCCGTTTAGGAAATCTAATTTTTGAAGGAAAAAAAACCCTGGAAACAAACTCTCCAGCTTATTAACTCATTTAGGAAATCTAATTTTTGAAGGGGAAAAACTGGAGACAAACTCTCAGTGTTGTTGTTGAGTTCTTAAGCAAACAGATATTTCCGTTTATCTGATGGTGAGAGAAAGGTGAGGCTTCCAGGGGTTAGCTGAAGTAGATTCCGTGGCTTTCAAATACGTTTTCTAACTTGTCAGCATCGTGCCGTTCGACAGGTCTTCTCTCGGCTTCACTGGTAACTTTGTTCTCCCTTGACCTTGGCTTTGCCCTGTGGCAATAACAAAACTTGTTGGGCAGGAGCTAAGAATTATATGAATGACCACGCTCCGATCTTTTCAGTTATCATCGAGAAGACCTTAAAGAGAATGGGGTAGTGATCAAAATAGCTGACGTTTATATATTATCTGTGTGGCACCTTCTAAACCTGGGCACGCTCTCTCTCTCTCTCTCTCCCTGTCTCTGTCTCTCTCACACATATACATACATATATTTCAACTGTCTCAAACAAAACAACACCCCCCCCCCAAAATACACATATCGATCACAAATCTCAGCTGGATAGTGGCCACACCTTTAATTCCAGAACTCAGGGGTCAGAGGCAGGTGGATCTCTGTGAGTTTGTGGGCAGCCTGTTCTACATAGTGAGTACAGTACTGTCAGGACTACACAGTGAGACCTTGCCTCAAACAAGCCACACTCACACACACACAGATACAGATACACACAGACACACAGACACACAGACATAGACACAGAGACAGACAGACACATAAACACACAGAGACAGACACAACACACACACAGACTGACAGACACACAGAGACAGAGACACAGACAGACAGACAGACACCACACACACACACACACACACACACACACACACACAAAAGTAAAGCAACAGCAATACAACCTTGACAGAACTCTAGACAGGAACCAGACCACTTAGAAAGAAGCTTCTGGATCACATGGTCCAGGAGACTGAGTTTGTCTTCTATGTGGGAGAGAGGCAGTAAAGCCTTTTCTCCTTTCTAATATTGGTAGAGAGGTGAAGAGTTGAAATATGAGCTTTGTTCTTTCTGTTCGCTTTTTGTTTTGTTCTCTCTCCAGATTGACTCTCAGTGCAACTGAAGTTGATCTTAGTGGCAACCTTGCCATTGTGAGGCTCAGTCTCTAAGAACTATTTCTGCGTGCTGACTCTTGAATCTGCCTGTCCAGTGTCCCTAATAGTGTGCACTGTTACTGCTGATATGACAGGTGTCTGCCTAGAGTGTCTGTCACGGTCCTAAAAAACGCCACACAGAACCAAAGATCTACTGGAGTGGTTGGTACATTTCCTGTGATGCTAGGCTAGCCATTCAAGGAGGCTGAAGCAGGAGGGACTTGAACCCAAGGATGTTGGGCTAGCCTGGGAAACATAGTGAGATCCTGCCCCATATTTAGAATGTGAAGTATAAACATGTCACTTTTAAAACTACTCTCCGTGAGAATCTTTGTTAACAGTCACCGTCTGCCCTAATTCGCCTGCCCCGGTCTTTTTCAGGACAAATTGTTTCTCTTCAATACTTTTCAGAAATTCTCCATGTAACTATTTACATTTGACGTATATGCTCGCTTGCGAAGCTTCAACACTGTGTTTTCTTACTGAGCTTTGTTTATTTTTATAGGCGAGTTGAACATTGCAGAGAAGGATCTTAAGGCTACACCTGACTTGCCACACTTGCCTTCGATCTGAAGAAACAAAGGTTGTTGGAGAGATGGCAGTGACTTCCCACCACGTGGTCCCTGTGTTTGTTCTGATGAGCGCCTGCCTGGCTACTGCTGGTAATGCTCCTTATGAATTGGGAGATTCTTACCTTCTCTTAAATGCCCATTTCCTCCCTGTCCCCCCCAGTGTCTTTGGCTAGAAATATTTAGTCCATATTATCTTTATGTAAAACGTGAATATTTATGTTCTTTAGGTAAATAAAATATTTGACTATTATACTGATACATAATATGTTTGCCTATGTTGTAGTTTACTAGGCTGGGGCTGGACATTCTAATGTCACGACACGGAGACCCGGCTAACCTCTGTTGAGGTAGGCAGACAACAAAGAGCCCCATTCGAATTTTGTTACAGGCATAGTTAATAGCAAAATAAGAATTGCAAGGGTCTTTTTTATTCTTTTAAAAGAAGATTCTTATAAGATAAATAGATCTTTTGATATAGAGGTAACATGCTTATCGTGAGATTTGGGGAGGGGCGGTGTCTAGTTTCAGCTGCTTCGGATATATTAATAAGAACGTTTTAAGACACAGAGAGAGGGGTCTGAGAAGTGGACTGTTAGTACCAGCTTCAGCAGTGAAGTGGGGGAGGGAGGGAGAGGGAGAAAGAGAAAGAGAAAGAGAGACAGAGAGAGAGAGAGAGAGAGAGAGAGAGAGACAGAGAGAGAGAGAGACAGACAGACAGAGACAGACAGACACAGACAGACAGAGACACACACAGAGAGACAGACAGACAGACAGACAGACAGAGGCACACACACACAGAGAGACAGACAGACACAGACACAGACAGAGAGAAAGAGAGAGAGATGCCTTATGTTTCCCAGAGACTGTCAGAATGCAAGGGTGAGAGACTTGGGAGCGTTAAGAGTCTCACCCTGCATCCCAACATCCTGGTGTTTCATGTCGAGACCATTTAACACATTCGGAAGGTTAATTTGCTCTGTTTTTCATCATTCACACTTGTTTTGTAATGAGCTGTATAGTAGCAGCTCATTGCATCAGTTCCCAACAAGAACCGCACCCACCTAAACATGTACTCCAAACAGCCTCCGGTATATATCATATACTAAAGCGAAGGACATACTTTAGTTCAATAAGCTCATGTAATCAAAGCTCTGAGAGAGGTGTGCCATTTTGTAGGAGATAAAAAAATGAGATATGGAGACACATAGTTCACTTACACAGAGTTGTGTAGCCGGGAGATGGAAGATCCAGATTTTTACGTTTTGCATTCTGTGTGGTGGCTGGAAGATAACATCTGACCACGGAGGCTTCCGGAGACAGACGGGGGCTGTGCAGACAGACTGTGGGAAGGCCAGTTGGTAGAAAGATGTGTGAGACTGGAGATCAGAATGCTAACCCCAACCACTGCAAACATTTTGAAAGAAAGTTCTCAATTTTTTTTTATTGTTTTTTTTCGTTGTTGTTTTAAATGCCAGTGTGTGAACTTGAACTGCCCGCTCAGTCTGTGTGGCTCTCTGTCAGCAGTTTCATTCTGTGTCACTGTTGAAGAGTTATTTGTCTTACAGGGTATGCGTTAAAGTGGATCTCTTCTTTCTTTCTTTCTCTTTCTTTTATTTATTTTTGAGATAGTCTCTCTATGTTACCCAGGCTAATCCTGGGACACACAGAGTCCCCACCTACCTCTGCCTCCTGAGTGGCAGGATTCAAGACCTACGCCAGCATGCTCAGCAAAAACGAGTCTTAACATTAAAGTGGATCAAGCGGTGGGCGAGAGGAAACACATTTGCTGTGATCAGGCGTAGGACTGCTCCTGGGGTCTTGACACAGGGGTTCTGTTCTTAGTGATGTCACGGAGAGCGGCTTCATGGGAAAGCCTCGGGCGTGCAGCCTCAGTAGTTTTGACAGTGAATCAGTCTTGCCAAACACCTTCCTTTCTCTTTCAGAATGTAAGGGGGTGGGGGGAGAAAGAAAAAACAAAGAAGAAATATATACAGTTAGTCTCATATACATATCCAAAGCTTTGCAAAGGTAGAAAATACAATAGGGCCACAGATTTTATAGAATCACAGGGCACCTGGTAGGTAAGCAGAGGGGCAGATGGCTCTTTTGTTTTTATAGTGTGTGTGTGTGTGTGTGTGTGTGCACGCGCGCGCACGTGTGTGCATGAGTGTGCATGTATGAGTGTGCATGCACGTGTATGTGTATATATAGGCCAGAGGACAATTCAGGAGTCTCTTCTCAGGCTTGGTGCCCTTTTCCTGAGACAGGTCTCTCAGTGGCCCAGAACTCACCAAGTAGGTAGACTGGCTATCCAAGAGAGCCCATTGTCAAGTAAGAGCCCACCACACTCGGCTTTTTAAATGTGGATTCTAGGAACAGTCTGGGGATTGGTTTCAGGTCATCATGCTTGCAAGACAAACATTTTACTGACTGGGCACTAACCCGTGGAGAGGCTTTTTAAGTGCAGAAGTTCATTAACTAGTGTCATTTTGCAAAAACCAGTGAGGGTAAATGAGTGGAGGAGAAATAGGTTTTGCCTTTGCTGATGTATGCCAGCCTCCTTCTCTATCGCTCAAGTTTGCTAGCAGCCGAGCATGACCTTGAACTGCTGACCTTCGTGCCTCTGGCTTTAGAGTGCTGAAATTATTGACATGTGTCCCTATGACCAATTTATGTGACACTGGGGATGAAACCCGGGATTTCATACATGCTAGGTAAGCACCCTGCTGACTGCGCCACATGCCAGCCCTTTCAGCGCTCCACATAAACTCAGTTTACTTCTCAAAATGCTTTTGGGGGTATTCTGGCTGAGTTGAACTTCAAGAAGATCATGATGATGAAAATGTATAGGGTAATTACTGTATGCTAAGCCCCACCCCCAGTGCTTCTTACATATGACATCATTTCATTTCCAGAACAATGGGAATACTGTGGTTACCCATAATGCATAGGTGAGGGTACAGAACTGCAGAAAGGCTAGCTGTTCCCTCAGGGGCCAGACAGCTTAGGGGCAGCAGAGTTAGCCATACTAAGAGAACGTTGAGGGTATTTGCTTTTGCTTGGCTTCTTTTTGTTGCTACTGTTTTGAAACAGTCTTACTTTGTAGCTTTGGCTGTCCTGGAACTCATTGTATAGACCAGGCAGGCCTCAAACTCACAGAGATCTGCTGGCCTCTGTCACCTGAGTACTGGGATTAAAGGTGTCTACCACGGTGCCCTGCCTGAAAGGTGCTTGAGAGAGTGATGATGGGTTTTCCTTGACCTTGGCCTCTGTCTTCTGGAGAGAAGACTTGGAAAACTTTATGGGGATAAAGCAAGGTTCATTTGGGAGAAGAGGAGGGGAGTGGACTCTGAGGACACTGAGTACCAGAGCAGAGCTTTGGATTTCATTTTGTGCTTTGGGTCTGCTGTCCTTCAGTCCTCTGAGGTGAGAGGCATATCCTGCTTAAGCCAAGAGATCTAAGCACCTCCTGCCCTCTCCCTGAAGCTGAGAGTACAGGCAGGAGGGTTGCAGGCTGGTTTTGTGTGTGTATGTGTGTATGTCTGTGTGTGGCTGTATGTGTATGTCTGTGTGTGTCTGTGCCTTGCATGTTTATGTGTGTATGTCTGTGTGTGACTGTGCCTTTGTGTGTGTATATCTCTCTGTGTGTCTGTATGTGTATGTCTGTGTGTGTCTGTGCCTCTGTGTGTGTGCATGTCTGTGTGTCTGTGCCTCTGTGTGTATGTCTGAGTGTGTGTCTGCATGTATATGTCTGTGTGTGTCTGTGCCTCTGCATGTTTGTGTGTGTGTATGTATGTATGTATGTATGTCTGTGTGTGTGTATGTATGTGTGTGTCTGTGCCTGCGTGTGTGTTATTAAGACAACCTAACCCATGATCATCTTCAAATAGGAAACTGAGCCTCAGTTTAGTTAATGACTTGTGCATTAACTGAACTTCCAAGTGGAAAACTTGGCACTTGAGCCTAGGTATTTGGCAGTGAAATTCGGGCCATTGCTGCCCTATTGGGGTGCCTCAGGAGGAGCGCCCACATGTGAAGTGAATGAAACTCTTAGCTTGATTAAGTACCAGGTGAGTAGACACCCATGAGCCTTGCACCCAGAGAGACGTAACGACCTTTCTTTACTTGGTATTACACGGCATGGTGGGAGTGAGGGCTCTGATCTTGAAAGATATACCTTGTAAGAACCAGGGAGCCTTTTGATTAAAATTACCACAGGCTGTTGACTGGCCTCTTATTGTAGATCCTGTGATCTAACATCAGGGAAAGCAAGAAGCTTGAAAACTAATGCTCGCCGTTCAAGCTCAAGTCTGCCTTCACTTTAAAGACTACTATACATCTCTAAAAGAAATAGTGATTGCTGCTTCTGACCAGTGACCAGCAGGGCTGTGTTTCCACAGTCCTCGGAATGTGAAAAAGGTATGCAGAGAGAATTTAGGGAAATGAGCTTGGCTAGAAGACAGGGCCTTCGCTGCATTTGCAGGCAGGGCGCCAGGTCAGGAGAGGTCTTTGAGGTGAGTTCTGCATGGCCTCCCCTGCTGAGGTGCCAGGGGCTTCGTTCCTGACGCGATGTGGTGTCCAGGTGTGTCCTCTTGGAAGCTCGCCCACAACCTGCACACTCACTTCTCACTTCCATTTGGATGCGCCTGGGATTCCAGGTGCGGTCCATGGGGAAGCGGAGATGGTTTTCATCTAAACTGCATTCCTGCTGAGCAAGCTTTGAAGTCCCAGCATCCTGGTGACAGACAGCGAGCTGAGATACTAGCTGGGCCAAGCTGGAGCTTGGAGAGCATCTAAACTAATAATTAGACCCTCCCTACCGGGAGGTAGCTGCCCCTTCACGATGGTGTCTGTACCTCCCATTTTGTTCGAACCCCCAGCAGCCTCAGGTGCGCAGGCCTTAGTCTCTTCATTTCTAGAGTGAGAATATTGGGGCTTAGACTGAGTGATTTAGAAAGGCTGACTCAGTTCTCAGTCCAACTAGAACTCAAACACACTTACACAGATTACCTGCAGGACCTGCTTTCCTGGGCCCGCGCCATAGATATGTTCATTTAATCCTTACAGAAAATACATGATCTTGGCATTCAACACTTATCACTGCTGCTGTCATTGCCACGACCTCTATGACCAACATTTTAAACCATGTTACAAAATGGGTCAGCTATGACAGATTCAAAGCTACGGCTGACTGACTATATGACACTCTCTCAAACAACAACAACAACAAAAAACATCAACAAACCCTAAGAAAATCAGCAAAACCAAGAAACCCAGAATATGTTGTCCCAAAGACATTGATACTCAATTTTTTTAATTGACAATTAAGATATGTTGTGGGTCCAATATGACATTTGAATATGTGAATATTTATATGTGTTTATATTAGGAGATGGCACATCTAATATGTGAATCACCTCTTCTTTTTAAAAGCCTAATTTATTGGTTACTGTGTATGGGTATATGGGTCATGATTGATGTGTGAAGGGTCAGAGGACAGCTTGTGAGATCCAGGTCTCTCCTCCCATCCTATGGGACCTAGAGATAAAACTTATTTAATTAGGTTTGGCAACAAGTGCCTTTACTTACCCCACCAAGCCATCTTGCTGGACCCTGTATTTACTACTATTGTTTGTCTGTGGTCAGAACACTTAGAACTTACTCTCAGCAATTAAAAAAATTGATAAATGTGTGTGTGTACACGCGCGCGCGCACTGTGATCTGTAGACAACATGCAGGAGTTGATTCTCATTTTTCTATCAAGTGAATTTTAGGAATTAAACTCAGATTGTCTGGTCGGGCAGCAAGAGCCTTAGCTGCCTGGGTGGAGCACTCTCCTGGCCTCTCCTCAGCAATTCATGTCCTCAGTACATTATCACTGACTTACAGCCACCATGATACTTTGCAGCTCCTGAGACTTTGTATCATTTGACTAATCTTTCCACACCCCCCACCCCCTCCATCTCAGCCTCAGGCAACCAGGGTGTGATTCTCTGTTTCTATGTATTTGATCCTTGTTTCTATGTATTTGATCCTTTTAGGTTCTGTGCATGAGTGAGACCATGCAGTATCTGTCATTTCCTGTCTTGCTTATTTCACTTAACACCCTCAAGTTTTATCCATGCTGTAGGTCTGAGAGGATTTCTTTCTTTTGGGGGGCTGTGTGGTCCTCCACTAGGTCATGTGTCTCATTTTCTTTACCCATTTACCCTTTAAATTCTCTAGGTTTTTGCATCAATGGGTCATGGATTTCAAAATGGGGAACAATCAACTATCTAATCCATAACCACCACAAAACAACTACAACAACAACAGCAAATAAAGAAACAGCCAACAGCAACCGAAAGGATGAAGGGTTGGGTTGTAGTCTTAAAGCCTCACAACAGATTGAGGAATACCTTCTCTTGCCAGCCTTGAGGTCTTGGGACATAGGAGTTGATTTGGTTTCTTTGGTGGTTTGAATGAGAATGGCCACCATAGGCTCATAAATTTGATATTTGGTTGCCAGTTGGTGGAACTGTTTGGGAAGGATTAGGAGGTGTGGCCTTGTTGGAGGAACAGGCTTTAAGGTTTCAAATGTCCACACCCTTCCTAGCCTCTGCCTCTTGCTTGCGGGTAAGGATGTAAGGGCTCAGCTACTGCTCCAGTAGAACATGTAGAACTTTCTTCTATAAGTTGCCTTGGTCATAGTGTCTCTTCATAGCAATAGACACATAGTTAGGATAGCCTGTAGTTATTTTTGTCTTTAATTCTTTACTTTTGTGTTTAATATTTCTTTTTGATATATAGAGAAAGCCTAATGTCAGGAAGTACCAGCCATCATTAGGGTACTAAATTTTATGTTTATTCTATTTTTAATTGTATTTATTTTTTGTGGTGTGTGTGTGTGTGTGTGTGTGTACATGTATGCACTACCGCATACACGTGTAAGTCAGAGGTCTGCTTGGGGGAGTCCATGAGGGTCCTGACAGTTGAGCTCAGGTCATCTGGCTTGGTGGCAGGTTCTTTGCATGCTGAACCCTTTCACTGCCCTGCTACCATGGCCCATCTATTCCAAAGAGCAAATTAGTGTTTTTGAAAAAGATCTTGAGCGGCTGTAGTGGTTTGCATTTGGGCTGCATTCTCTGTGATACTGTACACATTCACAGGTGATGACGTATCACCTCTACTTCCCTTTTAGGTTATTTGTGCAGAAACAATGCACACACACACACACACACACACACACACACACTCACACACTGGTGGGGTGGTGAGCAGTCATTTCTCAAAGATTCTCCTGCACGGCAGTGTGTGTGTGTGTGTGTGTGTGTGTACTATGTGTAGTGTGTGTGTGTGCTATGTGGGGGTTATGTATTATGTATAGTGTGTGTGTTATGTGTGGTGTGTGTGTGGAGTGTGTGTGTGTGTATTATGTGTGGTGTGTATGTGTATGCACATATGGGGTATGTTTGTATATGGTATGTTGTGATAGCTATTAAATGAAAGGATATATCTATGCATGTACATGTATATATGTATTTGCAGGGAAATGTACTAACAGCTTTTGATTTGGGTAACTAGATATATACAGAGAATAGGAAGGGCAGATGGTTAGCAGGACAGTGAGTGAGACTGTACATCAGATGTCAGACTCCTCAGCAGAGCATTTTTTCCCTTTTTCATCTGTATCCCAGGTTGTGTAATTGCTACACTGCTCTGGATTTCTGATTTATTTGAATTATTCTAGGGTACCAATGGCAGGCCATTTTATGAACAGTGGTTAAACCTTCTCACTAGGACACAGCTATCTGTGTATTCCCAGTCAGCTGTATAATTGCTAAAAGTTTATAGTTGGCCATAGTTGTGTACATGGGAACTTAGACAGCAGATCCTTGATACTTCACAGCAACACATACCATGTGGGAGCAAATGTCGCTTAGCCTGTAGCTGGCCCCTGGACCTTTTCACGTGGAAGGGGGACAGCTCATCGTTTTGCATTCGCTTTAAACAAAACCCACTGTGTTTTCGATAAGACCTGTGGTCTGGTTGTTAGACTGAGTGACCTGTTGTACCTCTTCACTTGGCTTCACTTGGCTTCTGAGGCAAAAGGGGGGAGGGGCTTAGGAGTCACCACTTTTGTCTCTATTCTTTTTACCTAGTAAAACCACATAAAGTGCTAATCAATTGCTTTATTTAGCCAGCATTTATTGAGTACTGTTCTCATACACCATTCCAGGTGTTGGAGGTAGAATAGGGAAAAAAACTGTATACACACAAGTACTTGATCTTATGAATCATGACTGGAGCAGGCAGAGACAGAGCAGAAACAACAATCTTGCCTCTTCAGTGGGTCCAGGCGAGTGCTTGCCTAGTGTGCACAAAGCCCTGGTCTAATCTCCAGTAATGACTAAAGCAATCCGAGTGCTGCATGCCTGTAATCCCAGACCTCATGGGTGGAGGGTGGATCAGAAGTTTAAGGTCATTCTTGGCTACATGAGACCCTGTCTAAAACACAAGAGGGAGGAGGAGGAAGAGGAGGAGGGGGAGAAGAAGAGGAGAAGGAGGATGAGGAAGAAGAGGAGGAAGAGAGGAAGAGGGGAAGGAGGAGAAAAAGGAGGGGAAGAAGAGGAGGAGGAAAAAGAGGGGGAGAGGAATAGAGGGAGGAGGAGGAAGAGGAGAAGGGGGAGAGGAATGGAGGGAGGAGGAGGAAGAGGAGAAGGGGAGGGGGAGAGGATGAGGAAGAGGAAGGAGGGGGAGGAAGAGGATGAGGGGGAGCAGAGGGGGAAGGGGGAAAGAGGAGAAGGCTGAGGAGAAAAAGAAAAGAAGCAAGAAGAAGAGGAAGAAGAGAATAATTCAGTTGGAAAGAACTTGCCTAGATTCCACTAGGCCCTATATTTTATTCCTAATACCACCCCAAAATAGTGATTAAAAAAAAGTTGAAATTTGGCTTCCACGATAGACTCTAGATATACAGTGTGCAAGACTCATCATGCAAAAGCACATATATCCGTCCATCCATCCATCCATCCACCCACCCCATTCTTCTCACACACTCACCCACTAATTGATCCATCCACCCATGCACCCACACATACCATAGACAACGGATGTGATCAAGGAAGACTTGATTGACTTGACCTTGGTGCAGAAAACTGAAGGAAGTGAGCTAAGTGACTCTCTGGAGAGAGAGCGGTAAAGCAAGGGTGTGGTCCCAAGGCGGGAGCTGGCCTGAAGTCCTCTGGTCCTGGCAAGCAGACCACGTGTGTGCTGGGATGGGTGGGTCAGAGAATTGACGGTACAGTGAGGAAGGCTTGGGGCAGTGGATATGTCAGTGTGTCATGTAGGGCTGTGCATAGCGGAGGGCCTTTTAGGCAGTGTGTCATGTAGGGCTGTGCATAGCGGAGGGCCTTTTAGACCCTGAGATGGCTCCAATCGAGGAGATGGAGCCGTTGGAGGGTTTGAGCCAAAGAATATGATCAGGGGGATAGTTTTTCTTTTTCCATTTTCATATTTGAATGCAAGTGTGTGTGTGTGTGTTGTGTGTATACGTATGTCTTGCACGTGTGTGCATGTGGAAGCTGAAGTTTGATGTCAGGAACTGCCTATCTTTGAGATCACATTTCCAGTTAGGCAGGTCTCTCAATCAAACTTAGAGCTCGCTGATGGGGTAGCCTTGCTGGCCTGCTTGCTTAGTGAATCCTGTCTCTACCTTCAGGGGCTAGGAATACAGATGGGCAGCAGAGCCCACCCAATGTTTACCTGAGTTCTGGGGAAGTAAGTTCCAGTTTGTGTGCTTTTGTGACTTGTGCTCTAACCCCTGAGCCGTCTCCCCAGTATGCTCTCCTGGGTCACTCTGGGATACTGTTCTGTAGTTGTAGTTATTGTGTTGAGACATGGTGGGACCGGGGTCACTTACTACAAGGAGGGACCTTCGGTAGTGATCTGCCCATTGAAAGGGTGGTGACAATTCTGTGATGCCTGTCAGTCAAAGGTATGCCTTTGGGAGGAAGGAGGAGTTCTGATTTGCCTTCCTAAATCTCATCCCTGGCATTAAAAGGTCTGTGAACAACCAAGTACAACCCTGAGCTTGCCACAGCTCCAGGAGGAGTCCTTCTGTGTTTGAGACTGAACTAGGAAAGTTCAGAGGAATGCTTTAGTATTTTCTCTTTTAGCCCCCTGCTGCCTCCCCCCACCCCCATCTTCAAGGCTTCCCCTTGTTTATCTTGTTGGCATATGGAGCAGGCTAGACTTCTGGGTGGCCTTAAATTGTGAAGACTAGGAAAAAACTCTCCACATGACTGTGCTTATGGGAAGGACATCTTGGATTGTGTGTGTGTGTGTGTGTGTGTGTGTGTGTGTGTGTGTGTGTGTGTGTGTTTGTGTGTGTGTGTGTGTGTGTGTGAGAGAGAGAGAGAGAGAGAGAGAGAGAGAGAGAGAGACAGAGACAGAGAGACAGAGACAGAGACAGAGACAGAGAGAGACAGAGAGACTGAGACTGATGGTACTTGTATTTTCTTAAAGTACATTTTTGGGGGTGGGTGTATAGAGGGGATGGGAATGTGTGTTTCTACAGAGATGTGCCCTAGAAACAATGTCAAACAGAAAAACAAACAAACAAACCAACCTTTCTTTTGAAAGAATTGTTTGGCTTTCAGGCCTGTTAGTGATATAATGGGGAGAGCAGGGCCTGTTCCCAGAACCTCCTACTTTCGTTGTTGGCAGGGACAGTTCTGCTGCTTGTCACCTGTTGGGTCTCAGTGTGGCTCTGGTGGGCGCCCTGCAGTCCTGCCTCCTGTGTTTGCCAGGCTTAATTAGCTCTGGAGGAGGATATCAAAGACTGTCCGGCAGTGGTTTGTTAATGATAGGGGACAGATTCAAAAGCACTAATTAATTGTTAGATTATTTGCAAGGCACATGCTGGAAAACCCAATGCCTGCAGAGAGAGGGTTGGCAGAGGCCGGCAGAGATTAGCCCCGACCTTCAGGCTCAATTGCCTTTTGGAGTTGGGCCAAGAGGGGCATAGCTGTTCTTTGTGGAGAAGTGCACTTGGCCTTATTCTTCCCTGAATTGCCAGTTTGCTGTTCAGGCTCCCGAGTGACAGAGCTTCTGGGGCCCCTGGCAGACGCAGACCGCCCAAAGGACACTCGTAGGAAGTTGTGTGTGCTTTCTGTTTAGTGAGAGACAGACAATCACATAACAGTCAGTAACTAAATAAACACTTCCCGACGGCCTCCGAGTGGGTAAGGAGCTGCAGCTTGATCTTGAAGCAGTTCATAGTGTTAAATGTCCAAAAGCACCAGGCTCAGGCTTTTAGGGGTTTAGAACACTCACTGATGGTGCCTAAGGTTCTGCCCTTAATCTGCTATTTTACCAAAAATACCTGCCCCAAGAGACACCCATCATGTCAATTAGCACCTCCCTCCCTATTTAAGGGGGTTAGCCAAAAATAAAAAAATTTAAATGCCCAAAGTTAGGATTCTAAGTTCCACCCCACAGTTACCTGGCAACAGCCAGGTATGCCCCGCCCCACCGTTGCCTGGCAACAGCCAGGTAGGCCAGCCCACTATAAAAGGGGCTGCTGGGTCCCTCCTCTCTCTCTTATTCTCTCACTCTCTTGCCTCCTCTTGGGCTCTCCTCCCCTCCCCCTTCTCTCCATGTGGTCATGGCCGCCCTCTGCTTCTCTACTCTCTCCCTTTCTCTGCCTCTACTACCCCCTTAACTCCCATCCCATGCTCTGAATAAACTCTATTCTATGCGTGCGTGCGTGCGTGCGTGCGTGAGTGTGTGTGTGTGTGTGGTCCCCTCAGGGGGAAGGAATGCATGGGTCTGATGAGGCACCCCTTCCCCCCCCACACGCCCATAGAACATATTCTCTCACCTATTTCTCTCTCTTCCCCAGTGTAAAGGAAACTGATGTTTAAAACTTTGAAAAAATTAAGAATCTCTAAATTTGAAGTTCCGAGTCCCAGTGGAAGCTCAGTGTAGGCTATACAGGGGAAAGGGGAAAAACAGACTGGCGCTTTTTTAAATTTTGGGCGGAATATTTGGTGTATCTTACAGAACCGTGGTCCCTAGCTAGACTCAGTTCCCCGAGTTGTTCTTGTGTCTGCCCCTTAAAGATGAGCCTTTGCCAGTGATCGCCAGTTTCTGTGGATTCTGAGGTCAGCGCTGCAGAAGAAAGCAGTAAGAATGTGGTGATTACCTAAGAGCCAAGCAAGCGCATGCCAATGAGAAAGCTGCTGAGACCCTCTTTAAAAACAGGTTCAGAAATATTCCAAGACCCAAGCCTTGCCTGACTTCCACTGACAGGCTGCAGTGTCCCCTCCCCACTCCCAACCCCAACCTACCCTTCTGGGCTTGGGCACCCAAGTGAATAAGTAGCTACAAACTCCAGACCAAATCGCACTTTATTAATGTTATTCAAAAGAAAAGAATTCTAGCGGGGGCTGGAGAGATGGCTCAGCGGTTAAGAGTACCAACTGCTTTTCCAGAGGTCCTGAGTTCAATTCCCAGCAACCACATGGTGGCTCACAACTATCTGTAATGGCATCTGATGCCCTCTTCTGGTTTGTCTGAAGACAGTGACAGTGTACTCACATATATGAAATAAGTATGGCCAGAATGAGCCAACAAAAAAAGAAAAGAAAAGGAAAAGAATTCTGAAAATTTCAGAGATCCATGATTCCACGATATTGTCAGAGCTTCCTGAACTTGAGAAAGGCGCAAGATGTGTGACTTCTGTTTATTATGCAGCTCGGAATCCACGGGAGAGTGTTTTCATGATGCTTCCTTGTTTACTTTGAGGCCCCCTATCCTGAGAACACAGGGATGTGCCCCAGCAGCTGGACTTTTAACCCTTTTGAAGGCATTTCCCAGATGACTTTATGGACCTGATGTGACAGAAGCTCTCAGAGTTGTCAGAACCACAGGGAACGTCCAGCTTCGGAGCAGTCTTTGGGTTGGCTAGCTTTGCTGTGGGTGTGTGCGTTGAATCCATGGCCTTATGAGTGTGCCCTTTGGTGTCAGTTCTGTGTCCCCGCCTGTTCTTAAGGTTGGTTTGTTTCAGCTTCTCTATGTTTCTTATTTTGGGGAAAGTGACGTCATCAGCGGGTAGCATATCCCAGGTGAGCAGTGAAAGGGTGCTGTGACTAACACTTGAGTTTTATTTTATTGTTATTTTTCATTATTTATAGTTTATTTTAATATATTTTACTCTTTGTAAATCCTCGAACATGTTTATAATAGATATTTCTTACATATTGGTTTCCTGTGGTTTGTCAACACTTCTTCTTCTTCTTCTTCTTCTTCTTCTTCTTCTTCTTCTTCTTCTTCTTCTTCTTCCTCTTCCTCTTCCTCTTCCTCTTCCTCTTCCTCTTCCTCTTCCTCTTCCTCCTCTTCCTCTTCCTCTTCCTCTTCCTCTTCCTCTTCCTCCTCCTCCTCCTCCTCCGGCTGGAGAATAGCTCAGCCGTTAAAGGCTAGGCTCATAACCAAAAGTATTTTATTATTTTTAAAGACTTTAACTTAGCTGTCTTAGAAAATAACCATGGTTATTTACATTTAAGTACATATGAGTGTGTGGGGGGGTGGGGCAGTGTCCAGGTTGAGAGAGAGACACACAGCAAAAATAACCGAGCATTCACAACCTGTTGTGTTTGTCCTGCTGTTCATGAATATGGTACACCCTTCCATTTTTTTTACTAGTTTTTGAAAAATCCTGCCATACATTTGTCCCTTTGGTAAGTGTTTTTTCCTCTTCTTCTCTTTGTGTGCATGTGCACACATGCATGTGTGTGCTAGGACTTTCCTCCAGTGCCTCACACATACTAAATGTGTGTCCTACCACTGAGGAACTACAGACTTGCTGCGTACTGTGAATACAGAGTTTAGCTGAGGTTTGGGACTAAGCCTGCTGATAGTCACAGCATCTCTTCACCGTGGTTAAAATGAGAATCCTTGGTACTTTGGACTAAAAGTCAGCATTAGGAGTGGTCTCCAGATCCAAATATTGAACCCCACACCCTTTTGTCAGGTCCTCAGATTTTCAGTGAAATTTCGCTTACTCCTCAGAAGCTTTTGGGATTTGTGACCAGGAGATTTTGTAGAGATTTGCCTTCTGAGTGTGGTTGTTTGGAGACTTCATCATGCTGAACAATGACCCTGTTAGACTGTTATTATACATTTATTAAAGGAAGTATTTGTGGTTTGAGTGAAAAATGATGCTCTGACACTGTTAGAAGAGGGAGGGACTGCTAGAAGGTGCTGGCACCACATGGGAGTCGGGGCAGTGAGTCAGTACCCTGTATTTGCATTAAGCCATCTCCAGTTTTGCTTGTGTTGTTCATGAAGCCCAGAAACCTCTAGGTTCCTGTTAGCAGGCATCTCTGTGTAGAGCAGAGCTGTGAGTTGAACTGGTCTTTCGTAGACCACCATTTTCCTGAAAGAACACTGTACAAACAGTGGTCATCCAGGCATTGCATGCAGTTTTGACTAAGTATGGGGTGAGTCTTTTACTCAAAGGAAAACCACTGGCAATATTTGTTGCCAATGGTAAGAGCGTATCCAATCAAAATTCATTGTTTAGAGAACTTGCATCTGTCACCATGGCTATGAGAGTGTCATGGTAATTAGCTTCTTTTCTGACAGGAATAATGGAGATGCTATGAGCATGTGATATTAAAGATACAACACAGCAGGATGCCTTATCTGGTGATTCCGTAAAACCTAGCAAGCATTGCTTTCCTAATGATTGGTACCGGGTACACAAATCAAAACACCCTTCATCTTCAGAGCGCAGGACAGAACCATTGATTCTTAAACCTTTATATTTTTAGATAATTTTAGATCTAACAAAAGAATTACATAAGTGCCAGGCAATGGTGGCACATACCTTTAATCCTAGCACTTGGGAGGCAAAGGTAGGTGGATCTCTGAGTTCGAGGCCAGCCTGGTCTACAGAGTAAGTTCCAAGACAGCCAGGGCTACACAGAGAAATCCTGTCTGGGACCCCCTTATCCCCCCAAGAAAATTACATAAGTAACACCAATTTTTTTCACTCAGCTTTGCCTTATGATAATATAACATAGAGCCATAATCAAAATTATTAAAAAAAAAACTTGGTATAATATTATTAACATCGTATTAACATTTAAAAAGTATTCCATTTATTTGGATTTTATTTGTATTTATTTGTTGATTTGTTTTTCCAGATATTCTTTTTTTGTTCCATCCCAGCCTTTTGTGTCACTTTTGGTTTTATATTTCCTTAGATTCCTCTTGTCTGTCACTGACCTTTGGTCCTTAGTGATTCAGACCCTTTAGAAAAGCTCTGGTGAGTGCTTTAGTTTGGGCTTGCCTGTGGACCTCCAGAGCCACATTGAAGCAATGCTTTACAGAGAAAGATACCATGGAACTGCAGTACCCTTCTCCGGGCATCAGATCAAGAGTGCATTTTGTTGGTGGGACTTACTACTTGGTAATGCTAACCTTGGTCACTTGGTTAGAGTTGTGTATGTAAAAAAATTAGCTTTTTTTTTTTCCACTTTAAAAATGACTCGGGGTTTTGGAAGAGTACAATGGATTTTAAAGCATCAGAGTAGGAAAAACTCATTCTGTGACTCAGAGGCAGGGTTTCGGGAAGCCTTAAAAAATGACTGCTTGTTGATCCGAGATGTGATATGGAAGAGGACACAGGCCCAAGGACATGGAAAGACTTGTTAAGATTTGCAGCTTCTAATAACTTAGAAGGTCAACCCTCTGTGCCTACAAGATTCACAGTCAAAGCTTCAACCAAGCAGATTGGAAGAATGTAAAGCACACTGCATATATATCAAAGATGTATAGACCTCCCCTCTCACTGTTATTACCCAAATAATCCAATAGACAGACTATTTGCACAGTACTCACATTGCATTAGGCTTTGTAGGAGACTAGAGGTGATGTTGAGTACCTGGAGGGTATGTGTGCTGGCTGTGCCTTCTTATTTAAGAGATTTGAGCATGCCTGGTGGGGCTAGGGGTGAGGGGTTCCTGGAAACAGTCTCCTGAGGAGAGCTAGGGACTCTTGTGTCTGCGTGAGGCTACATTTCTTCATGTCTTTCAAGCAGAATAATGCATCATAACAAATTGAATGCAGAAGCAGGTCTGAAACCCAGCTGTCTCTCATTAAGCTGGACATTAAAGAGATTTGCAAAGATGTAGGAACAGTGTAACTCTACCCTCAGAATCAAGAGCTTCTTCTTTAGAAGTTGTTTTTCATGCACAGTGCCTTTTTATGTTGCAATGCGCTGTATCTGAGGTTGGCTCTGAACAACTTAGTACGTACTTAAATAGTTCTCAGGTTTAGTTTCTATTGTTGTAAACATTTATGCATGTTATGCATTTATATGTGTATATATACATATGCATATGCATATATGTGTATATATGCATATGTATATATGTATACATGTATATATGTATATATACATATAAATGCATAGCATACATAAATGTTGTTCAAGGTTAGAGGCAAAGAGGGTAGGCTACAGTAAGATTTATGAAACAGGGACTCAAGGGGTTGTCTGAGCTTGGGACCTGTAATTAATTTCTTTACCTACTTCCTTTAAATAGTAGAAAATTTCATGTCGATAGGATTTTGTTTTTTTTCCTGCAGTGAACAAGGGACTTGGAATTATTGCTGAATGCTCCAGCAGTTTACAGATATCACAAATTTAAAAGTGTCTAGTTTCATAGAATTTTTCTGCTATAATGTTGTATATAAGCATATTGTGTGCGAACAGTCGCTTTTTCCACCAGCCGCTTTGTTAATAACTTTTTGAGATCAATCCTAACCATACTGTCTGGGTTGTGATCCTCCTGCTTTAGCGAAGGTTAACCGATTGCCTGCGATGTCTCTATTGAAGCAGGCGGAGTAGCTTGTAGGTATTTATAACTGCTTATAATCCTTACCATGACAGTTATCTTGCTCCTTAAAAAAAAGCAGACCACAAAGAAGATAGGTTAGGTGGCATTAATATTTATAAATAGAGAATTTTGAAAAATAAGACCAGCTGTGTTACAGAATCCAATACTTTTAAAACCAAGCTAAATACTTTTAAAACCAAGCTAAAAAATCAAGCTAAAATCTCAAAGTTTGGAGCTAAGTGTATTTTTCTTTATTTTGTTCTGTATCGTTCTCTGACAGTTTCATGCAGATATACTGAATGTGGGCACTTGTATACTGTTCCCCTCTCATTCCGCTTCCCTCTGCCGCCTTCCTCGCAAGGCTCTCCCATTCAACTCTCTGTCTTTTCCTCATGTTAGACTAAGGATCCTAAACCTTGGAGTGAACCTTTGAGGGGCACAGTCTGGTGCTGGGGGATCACACTTAGGGCGATCTCACATGTTCTAGGGAAGGGCTCTACCACTGAGTGACATCCTCAGCCACAGCACTTAGGAAGAGGGCGGGCAATCGTGTCGTATCTTACTAAGTGTCGGTATAAATCAACTTTTAAGCAAGATTCTGCATTCCACGTAGTAGATTTTGTAATGGAAACCACCACTGTCGAAGACCAGCACCATTATATTCAACCCTATGAGTGTCCATATTCCCAGTCATAGTCAGTCACATTTAACAGACACACAAATAATTGTGTTTGTCACACTGTCATGAGAAAATATTGTCACTGATTTTGAGCCCAATTCTTCTTTACTTTCTGTATTTATTTTTATGCGTATGAGTGTTTTTCTGGCATGTATGTCTGTGCACCACACACACCACATTTGTGCCTGGTGCCTGAGGAGGGCCAGAAGAAGACATCAGATCCTCAGAGATTGGAATTACAGATGGTTGTGAGCAGCGACAAGGGTGCTGGGAATTGAACCTGGGTCCTTTGGAAGAGTAGCCAGTGCCCTTAACTGCTGGGCCACCTCTCCAGTCTTTACACCCGATTCTTTTGATGTCTAAGCTACTACTTGGACCTCTGATCTTGGAGCTAAACTAACTTTCTGAGCCCTGCTACAATGAAGTCTGTTAGTTCAACATACACTGCATATAGAATAGAAATGTGACCATTCAACAGACCACAAGTTTTATTTTATAATTTAGAATGTTTATGTAACCCAGTCTAAAGGGGAGATCCTCCTTGCCTCCAGCAAGAGAGGCTAACTGAGCACAATGCTCTCTGGAATTGACTTAGAGTCACATGTCTGGGTGCATATATAGCTCTGCCATGAAACGACCTTGTGACCTTATTCAGTGTTCTTGCCAATAAAATGGAGGTGGGACTAGTTATCTTTCTTATTGAATTGTTTCGAAGATCTAATAACATGGTGCTTTTATGTACAAATCCCTACCTGCCACTCACTGTATTCTGCTAAGCTATACCCATTGGGATTGGTGAGGTTTTATCAATCATTCGTGGCTTATTTTCTCATGACATCAGAGTGTTTTCTGGTGGGTATGTGCACGCATGAAGTTAACTCCAAGGGTCTTTTCTCACGAGCTGTCCATTTTTGTTGTTGTTTCCTTGAGATGGGGGGGGGGTGTCTCTCACTGGGGCCAGAGCTCTCTGGTTAGGCTGGGCTGTCTGGTCAGTCAGTTCAAGAGAATCCTCTTGTCTCTGCTTTTCTGTTTCCCTAAGAACTGGAATTGTAAGTGTGCACCACCATGCCAAGCTCTTTTGTAGGCACCAGAAAGCAAACATAGGTCCGGTGCAGAGCACAGATCTTACCCACTGATAAATCTCCTCAGCCCCGATGGAACTTTTACCTCATTAGCAGAATTATCACCAAGTAAGTCAAACCTGGAAATGTTTATGTTTATAAGACATAGAATTCTAGTAATACGTTAACATTTATCTTGTCCAGCTCAGCCTGAAATTATGCAAATTATCTTTCTAACACCCTGTGCTTAAGTTTAAAAAAAAAAAATCTCCTGGCTCACGGAATTCTTTCTTGTGTTGTCCTGCAACCTACCTCCACTCCTAGCTCTTGATCTGCCCTGCAAAGCTGAATTGGACATAGTTAATGAAAACCCATCTCATTGCTGATGGTGAGTTAATGAGTTCTGGACAGTTAGACACTATCTAAAAGTGACAGCATTTTTTTGCCTTAATTTAGCAAAAAAGGATTTTGCTTTCTAATGATAACTAAGGCTCATGCTTGCAGCTTGAGCTATCTTGAGCTAGTTGGAAATTTAATGGCATAAGGACTTTCTTCTTGAGCCTGGAAGGTTGTAAGCTAGAGGATGTGGTTAGTGCTCTGATCTCTAGACACCTTCCTAAAACACCCCACGAATGGCTGTCCTTTCCCAGGTAGAGGGGTGAACTTTCAGCATGATGGTCACAAGTTAGGGAGGAAGGGTTTATTTGGGCTTGTAGCTTCCCAGCACTCTTCAGAGCTCTTGGTTGTGTGGTGCAGAAGTGTGTAGAGGAAGAAGTCCTTCACTTCATGGAAGATAGAAAGCAGGGAGCCAGATCAAAAGATCCCCAGAGACTCGTTCCAAGGACAACCTTCTAGCTAAGTCTCCTTCCCCAAGTTTCTTGAAGCTGCCTAAATAGTACCACTATTCAATGACCAAGCACTTGACAAATGAGACTAAGGGGGGCCTTTATATTCAAATTCTATTCCTGGGATGTTTTGGCTTTAAAATTCAACTTTGGGGGCTAGAGAGATGGCTCAGTGGTTAAGAGCACTGACTGCTCTTCTGAAAGTCCTGAGTTCAAGTCCCAGCAATCACATGGTGGCTCACAACCATCCATAATGAGATCTGATGCCCTCTTCTGGGGTGTCTGAAGACAGCTACAGCATACTTACATATAATAAATAAATCTTTAAAAAAATTCAACTTTGTATGGTTGGTCTTTGTGTGTATCCTCCCGATGCAGATGAAGCTACTTTATATTAATGGGTTGATCAAGGTCCTTTGCAACAGGCAAGAGCTGTTGGCTTGGAGCTCTCTGTGTAGACCAGAATGGTCTCCAACTTGTGGCTGTCTTCCTGCCTCTGTCTCTTAGGTGCTTGGATTATAGGTGTACATCATCACACCTAGTTTGAAACTGCTTATCTTATGCAGCTAGCAGAACTTGGCCAACAATTCAGTACTGAAATGATGGCATTACAGATCAACTATGGATCTCCAGTGTGAACCCTGCTCTTCACTTAGCACAAGAACATAACACGCTGTCCTCTCCTGTGTGTCACAGCCAATCAGTTCTTCAGGCTGGAACTGGAAGGAAACCGTTCCTCGGAGGGGAGAGTAAAAGATCTCAGGAGATGTATCTGTAATTGTATGCAACTTTCAGGGAAAAACACTCTTTTCAAAATTTTCTTCTCTGCGTGAGGCTTTCCTAGAGAGAGCATGTTCTAATCTTATCAGAGGCAGGCGTATGCTGTGCTGTCAGTTGGCTATGCTATCAGGCCAGTCGGGCAATAGCTTCCCACTACAGCCCTGGCCAAGGGCTACATGAGCCCAGGTTGACTTTCCCTGTGAATGAAATAAGAAACAGCACCATCAAAACATCACGAGGTAGAAGGAAAATGTCTTGAAAATTCTATCATTTTATGTCCACATAGTTCCACTTACCAGGGCTTTAGACATTTTCTTATGTAATTTGCAAAGACCACCTGATTGTAGAAAACAAATGTGAAATTATGAAGTGACGGGTGTTGAGAACCTGAGCAGGTAACTAGGGAACTGTGGGTCCCTTTTCTTTGGGTGTCTGTGTCTGCCTACCATGCCAGTAGCTACACGTTCCATAGGCTGAGGACATACGTTTGGGTCAGGGCTCACTGGCACAGTCCAGGGACTAACTGGATTGGTTTCTCTGAGAGATATGTCCTTTGGTTTTGGAACCTGGGAGGCAGCTTGCCTTATCCTCCAGGTTTCGCACTTGCCTGCCTTGGCTTCTATGTTTAACTCAATAGCCTGATGGCTTTGAGCGAGTTAATACAATTCAGTTTCTACTTTCTTTAACCCAATTGTGTGTATCTCTGGGTGGTTCTGAGGAATAACCATACAATCCCATGTGAAGGGCTTAGCGGCTCTGGCACAGTTATGCTGCAGGAGACAGGACTGCTTTTGTCAGTTTGGGCGTTTTGAGAGCATGGTAGTGGAAAAGAGGTGAAAGGATATTAGAAAGGTTATTGTCCTTATGTAGACTCACAGGACTATAAACTATCTGTCTTGGTTCATCAAATGAGACCTCAGTGTTTGCAAAGTTCCTGCTACTGAGAGACACTGTGTTTCCATGCTTTCTTATGAAGTATGACATTGGCGCCCTCTTAACCACAAACTGGGAAAGATGCTTTGAGAAGTTTGAATTCATTAGTTAGCAAATGAAATGATGGATCGACCTTCCCTCCCTCCCTCCCTCCCTCCTTCCCTCCATTTCCCCTATTCCTCCCTCCCCTTTCTCTTTCAGTCCCTGCCTCCCTCTCCCCATTCTCCCTCCCTCCTCTTCCTCTCATCTTATGTCGCTGAGGCTGATCTTGAACTCCTGATCCTCCAGCCTCCACTCCACAAATGTTGGCATCATATGTGTGCACCACCACTCCAGGCTAACTTTGAGTTTCCCCACTTTATTTGGGGGGGTGACTATGGATTTAATACAGAGCCTTATGCTCTACCATTAGCCTCACTCTTAGTTCTAACTTTGAGTTTTCTAAGCTGTTCTTATACGTGGAGTTTTAGGTGCTGAATTTCTTACGTTGGGGGGGGGTCCTTTGGAAAAAAGTACTCTTTCTTTATTAGGCTTAAATGCATCCATATGCAAAGTTCAAAGAAAAATAGACAACATAGGAAGAAACGGCATATATACTTTATGTTTTTTATTTAAGTTTTTAATTTTTAAACTTTATTACGAAACATTGCAAATAAAAAAAATAACATATTAAAATTAACCAGACCCAAAGACTGTACAGATGTTCACTTTAGCAAAGACTTGGAATCAGCTTATTTGCCCATCAACAGATGGATGGATAGTGAAAATCTGGAGTCTATTTAAATGGAATACTATTCACCTCTAAAATTTGTAGGAAAATGGGTGGACTTGGAATGTAAAATATTAAACAAGATCATATGTCCCCAGGAAGAAAAAAAACCCCAAGTGTTCTTCCTCATATCTGGAATCTAGCCCAGAATATTTGTATGTACAAAAACAAACACATGTGTGGGTGCCGTGGATTGCCAGGAGGAGAGAACAACAGGAGAATAAGTGTGGGTGAGGAGGGGCTTACACAGGTAAGGAGCAAGAGTTAGGGACAAGGATGGAAAGCCAGTTGTTTCTCTAGTTATAATGCTGTCATGAATGTTTACTCTTGGTGGTGGATAAATGCATTAAATATATCCACAGGGAAAGTGTAAAGTCCAGCATCGTGCCCACGGCTTCCACGCCAAACACCTCCCTAATTCTGTGTGTGTGTTTGACACTGTGTGCTGATGAAGAGCCGTGCATGTTGTCCCCAAACAGAACAGAGCAGATTTGAACAGGCCATGCACCGGCCCCTGTCCAGAGTCCGCCCTCCCTTCCCCTGTTAAAATAAATTGGCCATTATATTTAATAGGACTTTAAACGGAGGTCATTAATTGCGACTACTATTTTGATGTTCAATAGGGAAAGGAAGCATTACTTTATGTGAACAGGGGCTAAGAGGGAGTCTTTGAAGTCTGCCTATGAGCAAACTTCTCAACTATTTGGTTTTTCTCCAGCTTATAATAAAAATATGAGGGCAAGAATGTCAAGAATTCCAGGATTCGAACATGTAATCCTATTTGCAAAGCAGGTTCAGCCCACGTTTTCAGGTTTATGAGTTACTAGGATGAATTAGAGGGTTTTCAGCTCTATAATGATCTGATTGGTTCTTTCCATAAAGACAGAAATTTATGTTTTTGAGAAAGTTAGGTCTTAGTTTCACTTGCCTTTTAAATGGCTGTGTTTCTGAATATGATACCAGTGTGTGTGTGTGTGTGTGTGTATTTGAGATAGTCTTACTATCTGTGTCTAGGCTAGCCTCAGACTCACTAGGTATTCCAGGCTAGCCTTGAGCTCTAGGTAATCTCCCTGCTTCAGGAAGTGCTGGACTCCCAAGTGCTAGAATCACAGGTGTGAGCTTGACACCCAGCTTCTAAAGACTGATTTTATTATATCTATGTTTTTCAAATGAAGATGGGTCTCAAAGACTGCCAAGTGGGGTTTATGTTCACATACGCCCTGTAGCTTCTATGGGCCCCAGTCAGGGTGATTTGATTTTACTCCAAAGAAGGGGCTTGATTTCTAAAGATGTCTCGTGTGTGTGTGTGTGTGTGTGTGTGTGTGTGCATGCATGTGTGTGTGTGCTTGTGTGTGTGTGCATGTGTGTGTGCATGCATGTGTGTGTGTGCATGTGTGTGTGCATGTGTCTGTGTGTGCATGTGTGTGTGCATGTGTGTGTGTGCATGTGTGTGTGTGCATGTGTGTGTGCATGTGTGTGCGTGTGTGTGTGCGTGTGTGTGCATGTGTGTGTGCATGTGTGTGTGCGTGTGTGTATGCATATATACATGTTTACTGGTATATGTGCTTTGGAAGGTCGGAGGTGAATGGCAGCTCTTGTTCCACCACTTTCTACGTTGTATATTTAGGCAGGACCCACCCAATGACCCCAGAGCTTTCTGGTTGGACTAGTCTAGCTAGCCAGCTTGCTTCAGGGACCTCCTGCCTGCCTTGGCCTTTTGAGTGCTGGGCTTATAGGTAGGCTGCCATACACCCATCTGACACTTGTGTGGATCCAAATTCTAGCTCTTGCATGGCATGTGGTTTATCTGCCCCCACCCCACCCCCGCCGCCACCCAGGCATCTCCTTGACCTAAGTGACTCGTCCTCTCTAGTAGTTTTTGTTAGAAAGCCTGTTTCTAGAGGACAGGAGCTGCATTCTGCAAAGTAGGAGGCTAACAATTCCTGATTTTTGCAGGTGGACATTCCCAGGGCACTTGGACAGTCTGCGGGTGCTGTGCCCATCACATACTCAGTGTGTATTCACAGACCTAGCAGATCTCCAGGCCTTCAAACAAAGTTGCCTTGGGGTAACAGTGACTTCTTGCCTTGTAAGCATTGAGATTCCAGGCCAGTTTTTCCTGCTAGATAGAAGGAATGGTGAGCTTCCTGCTGTGGGCTGGGAGGCTGGGTTCTGCCTCACCCAGGAGGGAAGGGCATATAGCACGCATGTATAGTGAGGGCATGACCACTCCAAGGTGTGGTTGAGGAGGTTTTTATTGTAGACATGAGGGAGAGGACAGTCAGAGGCATCTGGAAGGGTTCAGAGCAGGGAGAGAGTAGTCCACTGAACACGGCCAGTGGACTGAGACAGCCGTGAGAGAAGAGAAAGGGGGAGAACGGAAATGAAGACATGACGGAGAGGGGGCCAAGGAGAGGGGGCCAAGAGAGAGGAGGGCAAGAGAGAGGGGCCCAAGAGAAAGAGGGGGCAAGAGATGACCAAGAGGGGGCCAAGAGATTCCCTGGCAGAAATGGCAGGATTGTCCAGGCATTAGAAGCCGGTAAAGGGAAATCTATGAAATGGAGGAGTTTAGGGTGGGGGTGGGGTGAGAAGAGCTGAGTGGAGCCCCAGGTACTGAGTGAGCCTGGACACCAGCATGTGCTTTGGTACACTAATAGGCACCAGAGTTAGCCATTTGTCCTAAGTTTCTTTTGGACCTGACAATCCCAAGTGTCCCTGGCCCAAGGCCAATTTCAACTCTCCAAGACCCTTGTGTCCTGGGGACTGCTCAGACCCCAAAGAGGAAGTTTCCTCTCTTCTTATGCCCTTTACTCTTCCTGAGCCTCCAGGACAAGACCTGTCAGAGGGGCAAGATCATGCTTGTATGTCACAGCTGCTCCGTAGCCCTCAGGGTCGGCACTCCTGGAAGAAGTAGTAGATCCTGTTGATCTCTATACACAGATGCAGAGGAACAGACCTTAGGGCCTAAGGAAAGCTCTGGGTGACCTCTGCTATTACGCAGCTTCGCCCAAACACCAGTCGCTGTGGTAACTGGGCTCTGTTTACAGAAATGAATTAGGACTTCAAGCCTAGGGCATCTACACCATGGACAGGGCTCTCCTTAGAAACTGACTGCCTGCCAGATTGCCAAGGCTAAACCAAAACAAAGACAAACCAAACAAAAGTAGCCTGGAAGTATTCTGCCCTTGGGGCATACACCAGGCCCCCAAATGCTGGTATCATTCGTCACTGGACAGAACATTTCAGGGTGAGCTTATCTTGGTTATGTCAGAGAAAGACAGAGGCCAAGACTGGGGGCCCCAGTGTGGTGCTGCACAGGCCTAACTTCTCGGCTGTGCGTTTGGATGCAAGCAGTTGTTAGTACTAGAGATTCAAGTTCTTGAAATCTTCTTTCAAATGATGTCTTTAAAAAAATATTGTGTGTGTGTGCGTGTGTGTGTGTGTGCGCGCGCGCGCACGCGCGCGTGCACACGCACATGCGTACATGCCTGTCTGGGGGCATCTGATTTTCTGGAGCTGGACTTACAGAGGGTTGAGAGCCTTCTGGCATGGATAATGGGGACTAAACAGGACTTGGGTCCTCTGGAAGAAGTCCTTGTAACCTTTCTCTAGCCCTTGTTTGTCCTCCGGTAAATCATGAAGCTGCATTGGAATCTGCAGCTTTGTTAGGAACCATTGGTTTGGTGTTATCCTCCCTGAGTTCTTCCTTTTTTGAGGAATGATGGTCTTTTGCGTGCAAAGAACTCCTGGTTGTTTGGCTTTCCCTATAGAAAGGCCGAGCTGCTCACATCTTTGAGCCGACTGTGAAGCTTGGAGCTTCTTCGGACCTGTGTTCTGCATCCTCAGGTTTCATGATCCCGTAGTTCTGACCTTTCAGCACTGGTGTGTCTTTTCTTTGACGGAGCCAGAGCCAGTACCTGGGTCCTCTGATGCCGTATCAGAGAAATAGAGTGTCTCATCTCTGAGAGTCTGCTTGGGCTGCAGCCCATGTGTCCTCGTGGAAGAGACCTGGGGTGGCCGAGTGGTGTTTTGTCAACAGAGCACATGTCAGGATCACGAACCAGAGAGAGGGCAGCCTGGCTGTGCTGCTTCCTGCATCTGCTAAACCCAGGAAGTCTTGAAGGCCCTCAGCTACTCAGTCTGTTCTTCAGACCTCAAGGAGTTGAGGGAGAAAAGAGGAGAGAGCCTGGAGGTGGGGTGTGCTGTCAGCTGCCACGACAGTGATGGGAACTGGCTTAAACCAGAATTCCTTCTCAGAACAACTCAGGTTCACCTTTGCCCCCTCAGCCCTTCATTTCTCAATGGGCTGCGAGCCCTGGGGCCGGGTCAGCTGCTGTGGGACCAGAGCACTGTCTCGAAGGTCTCTCTCTCCCCTTGAGGCCAGTGAAGTGCCTGTCAGTTGTTATTGTTTGCTCCTGATAGGTCATTGTGTGGTCTCCTGTGGATCAACTAAACCAAATCAGCTTCAGTTTTCCTTTAACCAACAATTTCAGTTAAAGCATAACCTCAACATCCTGCCTATTTCCATTATCACAGCGCAGAGCCTGGGCAAGAGGCTGTGAATTCAGCTCCAACAGCCCTTTTGGAGCCTCTCTCTCCTTCTGCTTGCTAATGAGGCCAAAATCTTGATGAAGAGGTGGGGAGGTGTGTTAGCATTGTCTAAGCTCCACCCCACAGTTACCTGGCAACAGCCAGGTATGCCCTTCCCTACAGTTACCTGGCAATAGCCAGGTGTGACCCTCCCTACAGTTACCTGGCAACAGCCAGGTAGGCCAGGCCCACTATAAGAGGGGCTGCTTGCCCCCTCCTCACTCCCTTACTCTCTTAATCTCTTACTCCTGTTCTCTCTTGCCCTCTTGGACTCTTCTCCCCTCCCCCCTCTCTCCACGTGGTCATGGCCGCCCTCTACTTCTCTACTCTCTTCTCTGCCTTTCTCTGCCTCTACTACCCTCTTAACCCACCTCCCCATGCCCTGAATAAACTCTATTCTATACTATACCATTATGTGTTGGTCCCTCAGGGGGAAGGGATGCCTCAGCATGGGCCCACTGAGACACCTCCTTCCCCCATACCTCACCACACCCCCATAGAACATATTCCTATACTTCTTTATCTTTTTATAAACACATCAAGGTCAGTTGGTCATAATTGGGAATTCATCATGTGGGGTGAGGCAAATCTAGTAATCTAGTAATTTAGCATGCATGTTCATGTGTGTGGGTGCACAACTCCATGTGTGTACACATGCCAGCGGAGGTCAGAGGATAACCTGAGTGTTGTGTCTCAGACATTTTGTACTTTTTGTCTGAGAGAGGGTCTCTCATTGACCTGGGACTTCACCTAGATCAGGCCAGTTGGCCAGCAAGTCCCACCTGTCTCTGTCCTATCTTACCAATGATAGGATTGCAAGTGTTCTTTCTCCACCACACCTAGTTCTTCAATTGGATTCTGAACTCAGTGTTGTGTTAGAATCCAGACAGATCACAACCAGCCAATGGCAGAGGTTTATTGTGTGTGTGTGTGGGGGGCAGGCACAAAGATGGGGTGATGGAGACAAAGGGGAAAAGAGTAGAGAAATGGCGACGGTCAGGAAGGGTTTGCCTTTTATTTAGGCTGTGATGTAATCGCACACAGGTAAGGGCAGAAAGTGGACTCTGGGAGTGTATGCGATTGCCACATCAACAGATGCACAGGGTGGCGTCACTGGGTTCGGAGGCGATCTGCCAAGCCGGCTCCTGATACCGACACTCAGGACCTCGTGAGTGCAAAGCAAGTTCTTTATCAACTGAGCCATCCCCCCATCTCGAATCTAGCGCTTCATACCAAGAAATTGTAAACTAGGGGAAGCAGATGCAGACTCTTCCAGGGTTATCTTGTAACTGCCAGAGTCCCAGGTACTGTTGGGTTAGGGGTGAGAAAGAGGCTTGTTCAAGGGAGCCCTGGTTGTGCTGTCAGATACCCTTGTCAGGTTCAAGCAAACAGCAGGATGCTTTTCTGGACAGTGCAGCCAACAGTCTCTCTGGAATCTGTCAGCCAGTAGGCATGTTAATAACAAGTCAGTTGGAGGGAAGCCTGCACTGGTCATAGCTACCTTGCCTTCTGAATGTGTGTCAGAGAAACAGAATAGATACATTCATTCTATTGGGAGTGCAGGGAGTGGCAGCACCTTTACCCAAACAGGGCGATTTTCAGCTTTTTTGGTGACATACGCTGTTATTGTTGTAAATAGGATCGGCTGAAAATGTGCCCCTGGGAGAGTTAAGGCTCTGCTCTGTTTTCTGCCACAGATTCTGTCTCCCTGTGTCCCCTGCTCATTCTCTAAGTATCTATTAAGGGACAGACAGAAACACACACAGATGCGTAGGACGGGGAGGGCAACTGGGGTCCTTCTTGTCTCCTCCTCTCCATTCTGCGGCACTGTCCATCAAGGTCAGGGAATAGCAGTCGGTTACTTTGGTAGAAGCAGTTTTTAGACAGGTTTGGAACAGGAAATGAAAAACTATTGAAAAACAGGAGGTCTGAGGACAACGGCTAGAGTCTTGTTTCCTGGGGGCTCTTTCTCAGTTACCACTGATAATGGTGGCTTTTTATGTTTAACTAGCTTGTAGGAAACGCATGCTGAGAGTAGAAGCCAGAACTATTCCACGCTGTAAACTGCCAGCCTGGGTGTGTCCAACCTGGTTCTGTTGCTCTGATTGCTGTGATTTGAAGCCTCAAATGCTAACTGTGTGCCTAGCACTGTACCTCACACCTCCAAGGCCACCCAGAACCTTCCTCTGTGGTGTGGTATAAGGTACAGTGGAGGGGAAGGACAGAAGCTTTGCTTTGGTAAGGTCTGGTGTTTGCTTGAACCCCCAAGTGGACTGGTGCTCTCCAGTTTTAAGGGGGAGGGCTTTTATGTAAGCAAAACTACTTTCTTCTTAATTCTGCTTTTTAACATGCTTTGAGTCAAGTGCGGCACAGATGGATGACCAGGTTCCCTCGGATGTGTTTCCGCTCTTTTATGTTGCTTGCATTCATTGGTTCAGAGACGAAATTAAAACAGAGCTGTATCCCTTAGTCCTCCCTCTACAGAGGCCTCCTGACCAGGAAGGGAAGAAAACACACAAGGGCCATGCCTGGGAGCTTTTTATACTAAGTGGAGCCTAGCATGTGCAAGGCCCTGGGTTCATTCTCCAGTACACAGTGTCTCTTGTGCATCTAAATTTATGATAAACTGCCATATTTTGAACATTTCAAATATTTGGATACCTTCTGTAGTCGCTGCGAAGCACAAGAAAACACGATTGTGCGAGAGAACAAAGCCTCAGATGATACAGGCAGAGACAAGATGCAAAGCTAGAGCTTTTCAGAACTGCATTTTGTTTGTGTCTTTAGCTCGGGGTGGCCTACTCTTTGTGGCCATCCTCCTGCTTCAGACTCCCAAATGACAGGATTGCAGGTGTTAGGCATCACGCCTGGCCTAGCTAAGACCATAGCTCTGCAGGATTGCAGACCAGAAGGGAGGAGAAAGTTAGGCCAAAGCTTTCAAGATGACAAGAGGGTGCCATTCACGGAGAAGGGATGGAGCTCTGCCTCCTGGAGGGATAGTGGAGTTGTTTCTGTGGTACTATCCTGAAACAAGACAACCAGGGCAGAAACTAATCAAATAGCGTTGGCCTTGATCTGAATTACTTGTAGCATAAAGGAGAGTGCTTGTTTTTTTTAATTATGCAAGCAATACTAAAAATATATGTGCATGGCAAGAATTAAATAACAAGGAGGGCTAGGTGTAGCTCAGTTGGAGGAGTGCACTTTCAGCATTCATGAAGCCCTGGGTTCAGCCCCACTGAGTAATGGGGCATTACAGTATATGCCTGTATCTCCACTACTTGGGGGGTGGAGGCAGGGGTTAAAGGTCATCTTTGGCTACATAGTAAAATCAGGCCTGGGGCCACATGAGATTCTGTCTTGAATATGCATGTGCGTGCACACACATACACACATGTACACACACATGTACAGGGTATGTGGAAGGACATAGAGCAAAGTCAGACGTCTTCCTTTCCCAGATTATCTCTGACACGAGTGGCCTTCATCTTAGGAAAACTCCATTTGCAGTTAATCATTCATTCAGTCCTTTTTCTGTATGTTTACATACATATGTATAGTTTTAAAGATTTGGGAGGTTAATGCCTTTCCCCCTCCCTCCCTCCCTCCCTCTCCTCCCCTCCTTTCTTCCTTTTGTGTGTTCACATACATAGCCTCCATCTCCCGAGTGCTGGAATCACAGACATCATAGCGGCTAGCTGTTCCTTACACGGTTTTCTACAATTAAAAAATTCCCAGCGGTGAGACACTTCCATTGCACACATAGCAACCACTGGGAACACGGCACATGTATTGCAGAGTTATAGCTGTAACATCAGTGACAGGCATTTAAGTCTCTTTCTAGTGTTTATCCTAATACGATGGGAGTTAAGTCCTATGCCTGTGACACTATAACAGCTTTGCAGCTGAGTTCTGCTGTGATCAGATAGTATGCTTACAGTTATGCTAATTACTATCTGTAATTATCATATTATGCTAATTACCATATGGCATATTACGGTGATACACAGTGACCCTGAAAGTGACCGTGCTCTCCAAAATGTATGAATTGAGTGTGGTGATTGATTGCTCTCTGTAGACTAGGCACTTGTCAAGTCGTTTACACATTCACGATATTACATCACAGGTGACATCACTTCTATATACTGGTATCTGAAAGTCACTCAGACTCAGAAAGGTCATGACCTTCATAAGGCGAAAAGCTAAGATTCCAAACGCCTGGGCTAGCTCTCCCTAGTACTTGTGAGACTGTACAGAAGGACACCAAGTTCAAGGCCATTTGTCACTGCATAGCAAGGTCATGACACAGATATGCAGACACACACACCAAACCCAAACCAATGACAGAAAGATTCTGGTTCTCTGACTGACCACATAGTGATTTTTCTCTCACTGTTCATGGCCAATCCGTTTTCTCGGGGATTTTAAGAATAATGAAATCACAGAAAATAAGCTGAGAAAGGTATAGCGAGTGGCTCTGGAGATGAAGACAAGATTGTGTCGAAGCAGTCAGTCTTGTCATCAGACCCAGAGGTGTGACCGATGACCCTGGAGTCTGGGACTGTGACTATGCTGATAGACCTTGGTATCCAACAGGGACACCCTGCTATTATAGTAGGGAGATTCCCTGTCATTCTGGTCTGCAATCCAGTGACTGTGTGTCTGGAGGAAGCCCACTCCTAATGTCCTCTCCGCGTCAAGATCAGCTCTCAGCAGAGAATCACAACCCTTTGGAATCAGCACTCCTCCATGTCAAGAGGCCTGTGTCCACAGCATGTAATTTTAGTAAAGTAATTTCTAATTATACGATAAGCCACCAGATGTGTTTTAAAAAGAAAGCTAAGAAAATCTATGGGACAAAATGCAAACAACTTCCCCAAGGCTAAGGCCTTTAGTCACTGGTAGGATACATGATGTTCAAACGAACATGTCAAAGGGCAGTGGGCATGACTCAGTACTTACCTAGCACGTGCGAGGTCCCAGGTTCAATCCCAAGTATCATGAGAGATGGGGTGGTTCGCATCAGTTCAATATAGTTAACAGCTGCTCGGCCAAACACACAGGGCTGCGGCACTTACACACAAGTGAAAGACATAGGCAAGCCAGTGTTTACGTTAGACTCCTAGAGAGCACATGCAGTAAACATTCCACGGATGCACATAATTATACTCTGCTTATTGCTTTGACCTCATTTCTGTTTCCCCAAACACATATTTTGGCCACCTCTGCTAAGAAACACGTTATGCATCAGTGTAGACCCATGGCAAACATGCTCAATCAATCCACGCCTCTCTGAGTAGCGTAGAGGCCCCGGGGATGAGGCGCTGCAGGTCTGTGGGGAATCCGAAATACTAACTTCCAGCCGTGACCATACCGAATGAAACCAGAGAACAACAAGGTGTATACAGAGCAGAAGGGACTGAGAGGGGCTGGAAAGATGGCTCAGCAGGTAAAGCAGCTAACCTCTGTGCAACTCTGGCTACCCAAGTGTTCCCAGATCCCACGTGAAGGTATAAGAGGAGCACCGGAGCCACAGTGTCCCCTGATTGCCACCTGCACCTGTGCACACACATGCAGTAGTGAAAGATACAAGAGAGAGAGGCTGAGGATAAGGCTCTGTGGGAAAGTACATGCTCTGCAAATGGGAGGACCACAGTTCAGATCTTTAGCACCTCGGGAGATGCCAGGTGAGTGTGGTGGCCCAGTGCTTGGGAGGCAGAGGCAGGACCCTTGGAGCAAGAGGCAAGCTAGACTAGTTGAATCAGAGAGCTCTGGGTTCAAGACAAAGGCCCTGCCTCAACATATAAGGTGAGAGCCGCTGGGGAAGACAGTTGACATCAACCTCTGGTGTCCACATCCATATTCATATTCATACATGTGCATGCATACTCAGACACATGTGGAAAAGGAGGAACTGGGCATCCTGGCAAATGGAGAGGAAGAGGCAGGAGGATTGCTGCAAGTTTGAGGCCAGCCTTTCATTTCTCTGGTATTCATTTTCTTATCTGAAAAAACAACAGAAAACAAACAAACAAAGAACCATTGAGATTTCTTTTTGTTTTAGCGTGCCAGAGAAAGAAAATATTGTGCTTGTAATCCAGGCCTGCAGATAGCCAGCAGCTGCATGCCTTAGTGTTTGGAAATAAAAGGGATTTTAGCCCTTCATGAGAGGTAGACATCAAAAAGCTCTTTCTCTGCTATGATTCTTATCTCCCCCTTTTGGAACCCCCAGAGCAAGGAAGTCATTTGCTACAGTAAAGATTTGTGGGAACATATTCACTCAAATACGAAAAGAGAAGAACAGGACTAATGTGTCAAGCCTTTTCTGTGACTGTGCTATATGACAGTGCTGAAAATACGAGTTTCCATGCCACAGTTTAAAGCTTCGTGAGTGACAAGCTCATTGCGGCCACCGGTGGGTGTGTATTTACGGCAAAGGCCTGAGAGAGATCTAAGTACCACGGCAGCTCACATCCCCCTGGTTATCAGGATCATCCTCATGGCTGAGCTGGGGCCCTCGTTCCAGAGAACATACTTCCTTTCGTGTTGGAAATAATCCGTATTTATTTTGACCTTCAGAGGACTCGTGGCCTTGTTGGAGGACAGGAGCCAAAATTTATCCTGGCAAGGCCAGAGCTGTCGGAGGCTTGTCTCCACAGAGACTGCAGAGAGCGGTTAGAGGCAGTAGAAGGAAGGTGGCTGAGCTCAAACAGGCATTCCTGAACTTTCCCGCCTGAAAATTAAAGGGATTTTTAAGAAAGGCAGTATTTGCAGCCTCTCTGTCTCTCTGTCTCTGTGTCTGTGTCTCTCCATCTCAGTCTCTCTGTGTCTCACCATCTCTGTCTCTGTGTCTGTGTCTCTCTATCTCTTTCTGTCTCTGTCTCTCTCTGTGTCTATATCTCTGTGTGTGTGTCTCTGTGTGTGTGTCTCTCCATCTCAGTCTCTCTCTGTGTCTCTCCGTCTTTATCTCTGTGTCTCTGTGTCTGTGTCTATCTGTCTCTGTCTCTCTCTGTGTCTGTATCTCTCTGTGTGTATGTCTCTGTGTCTGTGTCTCTCCATCTAGGTGTCTCTCCGTCTTAATCTCTTTGTCTCTGTCTTCTGTGTCTGTGTGTCTCTGTATCTGTCTGTCTCTATTTTTATGTCTCCATCTCAGTCTCTCTCTGTGTCTCTGTGTCTGTCTCTCTGCCTCTCTATATCTGTCCTTCTATCTCTGTCTTTCTGTGTCTGTCTCTCTGTCTTTCTCTCTCACTGCCCCCTCCACCCCAGAGTTCCTGTTTGTCTGACTTTGCCAAGGTTAGAGTGCTCTTTGTAGCTGACCTTGGCAGGAAGAGGACATCAGATCTCATTTGTCACTCTGCTTTAATGCCTGCAATTCTCTAAAGTTTGTCAAATGCAGATCTTGGAAGATGGATCACATGACTTTTGAGCAGGATGTTTTTCTGGATTTCTTGGTTGTAAAAATAGTGTTCACTGAGGTTGTAGCTTATGCTAGAGTTTACCTGGCATGTGTGCAAGGTCTTGGGTTCTAGTTGGGGAGATAGTTTAGTCCCTCAGGCGGTTGCTGCTTAAGCACAAATCTGAAGTTAAGTTCCCAGAATCCTTGTGAAAAGTGAGGCATGATGGTGCATGCTTGTAACCCTGCCCCCGAGCTGGGGAGACAGAGACAGGATGATTCCTGGGGCTCACTGGCCTGACAGCCTAGCCTGATGGGGAGCCCACGGTCCCAATGAGACACTTTGTCTCAAAAAAACGAAACAAAGCAAAACAAAACAATAACAACCACAAAATGCCAAGACAAGGTGAATGGCTCCTGAAGAGTAACACCCAAGGTTGACCTCTGGTCTCTCTTTTCATGCACACATATATGCATACATCACACACACACACACACACACACACACACACACACACACACACACACCACACCCCACCCCACACTCCTCAGGTTTGATCCCCAACAGGGGCAAAAGATAGATAGATAGATAGATAGATAGATAGATAGATAGATAGATAGATAGAGCCCTATAAAAATACTGTCAGATGGTTAAGTGGCTGGAGATGACTGTCATGGTGTCTTCCTTCCAACTTCACCTCAGCTGAAACAGCGTCCAAAGCACGAGGCAGAGTTAGAAGGGCTGTTCATGTTGCCAAGCAAATGTGCTAACTAGAGACTGCGTGGGGAGTCTGAGAATCCGTAGTTTCACCAGTGTTTCTCATGACACAGAACGACAGTTTGAATTAGTCATATTTCAGTTTGTAGAGACGGTAGATGCTGAGGCTCTCAATAAATCACACATGGTAACATTAAGACATTTGCTTTAATAAGAATATGCATCATGTGAGAGCAATTAAAAGTGATCATTTCATAGAGTCAGGCTCTCGGTTTAATGTGGGGGAGAAGCAAGTATTTTATATCATGTCACTGTTGATATGTTTGAGGCTTACTGTGTGGGCCGAGATTTCATCTGAGCCCAGTAAACGGGAACCATATTCTGTCATGATTTTCAGAACCTAAGATGGAAGAGGTTCCACAAAATACTCAGGTGGGCTGAGTGATTAGATGAACATCTGCTAGGGCTGGCAATATAGCTCAGTGGTAGAGTGTTTGCCTAGCATGCACACGGCCCTGAGTTCAATAACCAGTACAACCAAAAAGGAAAAATGATAGATAGATGATAGATAGATAGATAGACAGACAGACAGAGATAAAACTAAAAGGCCAGCATCTAATCCAGGACAATTCTGGAAGGATTCTGGCCCTGTAGCTGTATACCAGCCACCCTGGTTGTCTGTGTGTTTTCTTAGCTATAAAGGAAGAATGTTAACAAGTTTAGGTATACAAGAATATACCATACAATGTGAGTTCAGGCCAACTTCGTGCCCAGTGCAGGTGAGAGGGCAGGATGGTAAGAGTCTGCAGGTGAGGGCTGGGGAGTTGAATCCTGGAACCCACAGAAGTGCTACTGTTCCATCATCACCCAGAGGCAGGATGGGATCCCTGGAGCAAGCTGGCTGGAAGGGTTAGCTGTAGAACTCTGGGCTCAAACGAGAGACCCTGCCTCAGTGAACACTGTGAATAACAATCAAGGAAGACTTCCGTGTCAACCTTGGGCCTCCACATTCATGTGTGCCTGTGCACATGTGTGCCCCACACGTGTAAACACACATACATTATGCATGCATGACACACATATACACATATGCATATATGCATGTCCAGTGTGCTCACTTGGGCACGCGCGCACGCGCACACACACACACACACACACACACACACAGAGAGAGAGAGAGAGAGAGAGAGAGAGAGAGAGAGAAGGAAGTTTGCAGGACTGGTAAGTGTAGGGAAAATAAAGAAAAGAAAAGGAAAGAGAAAGAAAGAAAAAAAAAGAAAAATATGTGTGTTTTGATAATCTTTGTCAAGTGTATTTTCAAAGGCTGGCCTCAGATTCAAAGCATTATCCAGATGTAGTCTTTGGCCTCCAGTAGTCTTCTGATAGGAACTCAGCCTCAAGCTGAACTCGGACACAGCCTGTTTTCTCTTCCGTTTAATTACTAAGTGTCCAGCCTGCCTTCCTTTGTTACTTCTCTTCTTGCCCCTTCTGTTGTTTTCTTCATGGACTGCTGTTTATCTTGGAATGCTGGACACCCACATTTAGAATTAGGGTTTGTGTGCCCCGGTCTTAACCAGGAATGGGGAAAATATGATCCGATGTTTTAATCTACAAGTTTTAGTAGACTCAGAAGGATACTAAGCCATAGCTATGTGCTCAGAACAGGATAGGGTGGAAGAAGAAATGAGATACTTTTTAACTGAATTTCCATATATTAGTTTGTGTAGAACTTTCCAGTTTAGTTCTGAAAAACTTTTAAGTCCAACTCTTAATGGTTTTTATAACCTCCCTTGGGTAGCGAAGATAAGTATTATCCCTATGTTTGAAGAGAAAAGGCAGGCCTGGGGATGTCTTCAGTTGTTAGAGTGCTGGCCTAGTATACAGGAAGCCCTGGATTTAATCCCCAGCACCGCACAATTGTACCTATCAGAATTTCACCTGCCTTTAATTTGTTAATAGTATAGTAGACGTTCTTAGGGCTGGGTGTGCTAGTAAGAACCCACTTTAGAGTGGAGGAGGGGTGGAAGGTAGAAGGCTATGCTGTAGATCAAGGTCCAAGCCTGCTTATTTCTCTATGTGCCTATTTCATAGGCTGACTAGTTCAATAGAATGCATTATATAGAAAAATAAACATAATTCTGTTTTGACTCCCAGACATTTTTAGTGTTTTTTTTTAAATCTCTCACTTATTATCTTTAATATTCAAAAACTTTATGGTAACTCATTTTGGCCATACAGTAATAGAAGAGTAGCACTTTGGGAGAGGAGAGCTGGTTCGGCAGTTCAGAGCACTTACTTCCCTTGAAGAGGACTTGGGTTCAGTTCCTAGCACCCACAACCCCCATAACACGAGTTCCAGGGATTCTGACGCCTTCTCTGGCCTCTGTGGGTACTGCATGCATGTGCAATCCATAATACATGAACACATGAAACATGAATAGAGATAATGAAAAAAAAAATTAAAGAATATCCCCCTTTGAAGACTGTGTGAAGTAATCAGGGGAATTATATCTTTGAAGCACGTGCATATTAATTTTCACTAAGCATTGAGATTTGTTTCATAATTGTGAGCAGGGCAGTGTTCTGAATGAGAGAGGGTAAAATGTAAGGAGTTAAAAAAGCATAGTTAATTTTTCCCTCTCTTTGCTCAAACATGTAGTTTTACCATAAACTACTGAAAGTTTCCTGTTCTGGTTTGATTAAAAAAAAAAACAAAAAAACAACCCTATACTTCTATTCATTGTTTCCATGTGACTTCCTGTGCCTTTTGTAGTAGAGAAGATTGAAATCTAGGATAAATTATGAGTTATCTTTGGAGGCAGAGAGACTCTATTATTTCAAAAAGGAGCTTGAAAAGTCTACTTATGTGTGTAGGTGCACACATGATTCCTGTCTTTATGCAATGGTTTGTAGAGAGTGCAGTCAGACCCCCCACTCCTCTCTTGGGAATACTTGCTGACTCACACTGTGTTTGTTAAATGTTACATTGTAATTGCACCAGAGAAGGATTTTCTGAACAACAACCTTCTGGGTTGTCTTGGCAAAACGGTACTTTGTAGCCTGTAACCCTTCCTGGACTGCATCGCCCATGACAACCATTTGTATAGAAAAAAGGACTACTGGCTGAGGGTCTCTGATGATGCCTTCTCACCCTGATTTGAGTGAAGGCAGGAAGGAGTAGTGACTCTAGATTCCTTGGAGGAACCACCGAGGAATGATTTGCACCGGGTGCTAGAATTGCTGTTAATCTGGCGTGCCTGTCCCTTTTGCAGCTGTGATAAAATACACACAAGTCGACTTGAGCAAGGACCCGTTGCTGTGGCTCCCTGTTCAGAGCACAGTTCATCGCGGTGGGAAAATCGAGGCCGCAGGGGCGCCAGGCCAGCTGCTCACGCTGCCTTTGAAGTCCAGCAGCAGAAGAGAGATGGACGCTGGTGCTCGGTTCACTCTCTCCTTTGTACTCGGTTCATAATTCCATAGAAAGGTGACATCCACAGTCAGGGTGGGCCTTCCCCATCAGGTAACCAGATGTAGAATCTCCCTCACAGACATCCCTGGAGGTTTGTCTCCTGGGTGGCTCTAAATCCTGTCAGGTTGATAAGCAAAACTAACCTTCATGTCTGGGATGGGTAGGCTCAGCACTCTCTTTAACCTACCTACCAAGTGATTCTGGGGGGGGGGGGGCTATGAGAAACTGGGGGTGGGGCAAACACAAGAGCTTATCAGACCTACTTATCCAGGATTTTTTGTTTTGTATTTTATTTTTCCTCTTAGAGTTTCTAAAATGCTTGAAGGTCTCTGAGCAGTAGAAGCTTGAATGGGCTTTTTTAAAGTAGAGCTTTGCTGTGAACTAAACTCCCAACAGTTTACCTTACTGTATAGTTCTTACTTTCTTTGGCTTTTATTCAATATAGGCTCGTATGGACTTGGGGTCCTTACTATTATCTAATCCTATTTTACTGTGTCAGTTTTAAAGATGTTTCTTGCATCCTGAAAGAACCCACAATGTTTTAGTGAGATGTAAGGAAAACAGATGTCAAAAATCTACATGGGCCATTGTGTAAATGGGCAGGGAGCTACCATCTAGCCCTTGCTAGGGTGGATTGACTTAATATTGAATGTAAGTATAAACAAGAAAGTGGCGAGCTTGAGGTGGACACAGGCCTTTATCCAGAGTGAGAAAGCCCTTCAGACGTGTGCAGAGTCCAGGCAGAACTAGGAAGTGTATATGTGGGGCCATTGTAGTGGAGATGCAAACTGAAATATCAGAACTTACTTAGAGAGTAAAAGCTGTGCAAGCCTGGTGCCTGTGGCTGATTTCTGGAACTCACTGTAGAAAGTACTAACAGAGAAATGTGCGTACTTATGTGCTTGAGCACACACATACACACATGCATGAGCACACACACAAGATAAATAAAAATGCCAAAACAAAGGGATGGAGAGATAGTTCAGTGGTTAATAGGACCTACATTTGGTTCTCAGCACCCCCATGGTAGCTTGCAACTGCCTGTAACTTCAGTTTCAGGGGAATCTGACACCCTCTACTGGTCTGCTTGGGCACTGCACACATGTGGTACACATACAGACATATAGGCAAGCATCCATACACATAAGACAAAAATAAATATTTTTTTAAAACCCCTAAAATAGCATGCCAACCCTTAATAAACTACAATTAGTGTTTATAATGGTAACCTTAAATGAATTCAGGAAAAAATACAATAAGTCATTTTCAGGATGCTCAAAATATTTATGCAGGCCAGAAAGCAATTATGCATTTGTATGTGTTAGGTAATTTTCCATTTAAAAACATGACCAAAGTTACTTTAGTGAAGTTCAGTTTGGCGGGGGTTTGCTAATGTGGAACATCTTATTAAGCAGTGAGTTTTGAGTGAGACATCATTGTATGGTAGGGAGTATTTCAGATATTGAAATACTGAGAGAGAAGGAATCAATAATTATTCCGAATCATAAATATTACCTTTGTCTTATTTTCTGTTCAAATCTTGCAAACAAAGCCCTTTTGTTGTAGGATCCGGTGTTTGCAGGTCGGACCATTTGAAAGTCTGCGAGTGAGAAAATGTGAGTTCCCGCTGGCAGAGTCAGTGGCTTCCCTCCTTCACGCAGGAGGAAAAGAAGCCGCTTGATCCAGAGTGGAAAGACACTGAAGAAAAATTCCCCCCCAAAATAACACCCGCAGATTTTAGAAAAACAGAAATTGCTTTGACTGATGTGACACGCTTAAAAATAAATCCAGAAGCACAGCTCCAGCGTTGACGCAGCAAGGATGCCCGTCCTGAAAAGGTGCTTTGTGCACCCGCTGTGCAGCATAGCCACGAGCATGCTCAGTAGCTGCCTTGTGGGACAGGTATCCCATTTACCTCATGTTTAAATTTGGGGGGAAGATTTGTATTAAACAACAGGACAGTAATTTCTGCAAAATGATTCCTGAAGCCACTCCTTCTTCGCAGAGTGACTATCGGGTCTCTTACATTCAAATCTAGGAAAAATATTTCCCTGGTCTAAGAGCGTGTTTGTTTCCTTTTCACAGGATCCAGCAACCGTCATCTTTTCAGGTGATCTTGGTTAATGGTTCATTGCTGGGTTTGATTTCTTTAGACGGATTCTTAATATGATTTCTATCTTGCCAGCATGACTTTGAATTGATTGCAGTTGACATAGACTTTCTGGGATTTGTTGTTGTTGTTGATATGAGTTTTTTGATTTCTCTTGTAGAAATAAGTATACGAGTAATAAGAGAACAGGTATAAGATCAGGAATTTTTTAGCAGTGAAACTTAAGGCTTCCGTTTAGACTAGTATTGATACATGACCTTTGCAGGTCTTGGACTAAAGTCATGTGGATGATGTCTGTAAAATAGGAAGGTTTGGAAGGGTTTTTTCAGCTTATGCGTAGAAGCCCTTTAAATCCATGGGACAGCAGTCTGGACAATAAACAGCGTCCTGGGTCCTTTAAACTCTACTGCCCCACTGCTGCTACTGCAGAGGGAGACTTAGCTGAGTTAGGGGGCAGTATTCCTTTGGGAAAATGTTGGGAAGTACGAGAATGGTAATTTCAGCCATGTCATAGCTGAAGTGAGTTCATCCTAGGAGCAGTTCGGTTAGCAGCATCCTGTTGTGTGGATAGAGATGTGGCACAGGATGGTTAAGTAACTGCCTGAGGCCATAAAGCTAAAGGGTGGCAGGACTGAGGTGTAAATCTAAGAGAGAAGCTGTAGTAGCAGCTTGGGGTTTGGTTATTCCATTGATGGAGTTTCTCATTCAGAGAGTCTTTAAAATCTCCTGCTGGATGTCAGGCATGGCACCCAGCAATGCAATGGACAGTAAGCAGGGAGTGTGGCTCTTGTCTTCATGGGGTCTCAGCTGAGAGAGAGAGAGAGAGAGAGAGAGAGAGAGAGAGAGAGAGAGAGAGAGAGAGAGAGAGAGAGACAGAGAGACAGACAGAGAGACAGACAGACAGAGACAGACAGACAGAGACAGATGGAAAGAAAGAGAGAGAGAGAGAGACAGAGACAGGAGACAGAGACTGAGGCAGAAAGAGAGACAGGGTCTTACTATGTAGCCCTGATGGTTCTGATCAGGCTGTCCTCTAACTCCCAGAAATCTGCCTGTCTCTGCCACCTAAGCACTGGAATCAAAGAAGTGTGCCACCACGCCCAGCTCAAACAGTAGATTTCTAAGGGCTGATCTTTGCTATAAAGGAAGTCTCTGATAATAGTTTAACAGGCTTAGGAAGTATATGAATATAACAGGGCACCAAACATGCTTCAGGACCAGCATTAATGAGCTGGGCACAGCCTTGCTGTATTTCTGAGATCATTGATTCACATATAGTTTGATACACTTGAAGCCGTGACTCTTGATGAGCCCAGAGCTTCCATGAGCTGCAGGAACTCCAGCTCGTCTAGAGCCGTAAACAGCCCCGAAAGCAGTAAGTCTCTGTGACATGTGTTCGCAAGATTTCCTGCAAACCACTAGCTGTCAGCTTCCCTATATAGATGCACCTAAGCAGGGAGCTAGGAGAGGAAGAATCACAGGTTGGTCTCGCAAAGGGGTGTGAGGCGCATTAAGCTGCGTAATTTGCTGTTTAAGCTGAGCATTTCCTTCATTTGTTGAAAACCAATTGCTGAGTGCCCTGGTTATATAGAAAAGGCATCAAGCAAACGCGTTGTAGTTTATGGCTTTCTGCACATGGCTGAAATCAGTAATAGATCACGTGGGCAATGCAAAAGGTGGTAGATTTTTCTTTTTAAATCTTTCTCTAATCTGTAGTCAGGACTCTGGTTTCAGGCAATGACCCAAGTGTTTCCCTCGGCCATCCTTCCTGCCCCCCCCCATATCTTCTTATGCCACTCGCTTTGCCTGGCACACAGTTTTGCCTGGCACACAGTTTTGCCTGGCACACAGTGTGACAGAATGGTTCCTTGGCCTGAGTGGCCCCTGCTGTGTGCCACACCTCAGAGCGCTGTGCTCGGCTCTTCCTGTCCTCCTTCCTCTTCTTTCTTTAATTAGATTTAAAAAGAGAAAGCTCAGAGGCTAGGGCTATAGCTCACTGCCTGTACAAAGCCTTAGATTCGAAGCCCAGTACCCGAATGGGAGGGAAATAATTAGTTTGGTGATTATTGTGGGTATAAGTCGAGGTCTGTGTGGTGAACAGATCTGGGACTGTCACTGGAGTCAGTGGGGCAACTCCGTGCCCCATGAAGTCTCACTTTGCCCTCGTAGGGAATGAGTTACAAATTTTGTTACATGGATGACTGGAGATTGATATTATAAGTTTAGAGCAATTAAATATTTTGTCTTAACAAAGGAGTGTATTTTCTTTCAGTCATTTCATATTCCAAAATCAAGGTGGGAAAAAGAAATCAGTTTTTCTTTTCTTTCCTTTTCTTTTCTTCTTTCTTTTTCTTCTTCTTCTTCTTCTTCTTCTTTCTCTTCCTCCTCTTCCTCTTCCTCCTCTTCCTCCTCCTCCTCCTCCTCCTTCTTCTACTACTACTTTAAATCTTAAATTTTAAATATTATCACGCGTGTGTGTATATGTGGAGTGGGGATGGGTGTGAGGAATTCACACGCCATGGTGCATGGCAGCTACAGGAGCTGGCTCTCTCCTTTACAGAGTGATCCGGGATTGAACTCAGGTCATCAGGCTCGTAGGGCAAACGCCTCCTGACACAGCTGCAGCCAGAGAGTCTGTTGATTACGTTACATTCTCATCTCTTCAGTGAGCACTGCAGGCTTGGTCCCCTTCCACATCAGCTTCCTTTAGGTTAAGTTAGAAGAACAGGGGCATGTGTATGCCTTCCTGAGGGTGGAAAATGGACCCAAGCTTGGTGGAGCTGGAGCTGATCTAACCAGAGTCCTCAGGGGGCTGGGGCCTGGCCTGTCATCCCTTTCTGTGTGCACTCCCAGAATGCATTCAGAGAACAGGAAATTTTACTCTAACTCTGTGTGCAGTTTAATTTGAAGTCTTCCCACTATAATTCTTAAAGATACTTTGGAGTGGTTATAGCTGTGGAGTACCACAGGGATTCTTATCTTAGAGGCTTTACTACACATTCTAACATTTTTCAATTGGGGGAGATACTTTTTATTCATTCCTTTCTCCTTCCCCAGGGGAGTTTTCGCCTCTAATACTACTTGAAACTTGAAAAGTGATTTTACACATAGTGTCTCACTTTAGTGGCAGGTCAAGCCTGTGAGGGAGTAAGAGAGAGACTCTGGGAAGCTTTTCAGGACATGGTTGGAGGCTGAAGCCCAGTGGCAGAGCACTTGCCTAGCAGATGCTAAGTTTAGGGTTTGATCCCTAGTAGAGCACAAACTTTATGTAGCTCCACCCCTACCCCAGAGTTGGACTTGGTGCCAACTCCCAGGGGGCCCAGCACCTCCCACTTCCCCATTGTAGAGCTTATCCTATATACATATTTTCTGCTCTACCACGAAGCTGTATCTCTAAAGCCCTAGGGGCTCCTCTTGGTGTTAGCCAGTGAGGAATGTAACCTCTCTGCTTCCTGTTCTCTGAGATCTCCTCTGTGGACATAGTGCCTTGCTAGCTTGGCACTTCCCCAGCCCTGAGAACTTGGGCTCCCGGTGAAGCTCTGCCCTTTGTTTCCTTTTGAACATTTCAAAGCACAGTTTGAACACAGGAAATTCTTCAACATGGTTGTACCCGCTACTTCAACACAACAGTATACAAATACGCACTGGCTTCCAACCCAACAAATTGACATTTGACTTCTTGGAAGAGAGTCGGTATCGTCAGGAGGAAGGCTTGGATTCTGATATTCACGTGGAGGGTGTAAGACACCCTGATAAGCTGAGCCCAAAGGTGTGGGCTTTCTTCCATCAAGAAATCCATATTTCAGGCTTAAGACTTTCCCCAATCAGACATAAACTTTGGGATTCTGACTAAGTCTTATTGTTGAAAACCCAAGTGGGAACTGTGGTCCGAGGGCCCCTCCAAGAGTTTAATGGCCATACATTCCCCAGAGTTATCCCCAAGGGCCTTAGAGCCAATGACTAGTAATTTAAGATGGTACAAATATTAGCTCATGTTTTGTACTGGCCAGAGACTCTGGAGCCAGGGCCTTCCAGGTGTTTCTTCTCCTTGAGCTTTGTTTCTGCATCATATCCTGGTATTTGTGACATTCCTTCTCCCAGAGTTCAATAAGAACCAGGCTGTGCTGTTGGCTGAGAAAACATCCCACTCCCCCCTCTTTTGCTGATTCTTGCATCCCCCGGTGCATAGCAGGGTTTTCTGCTCAGCGATAGAAAAGGTCCTATAGTGCCCAGTTCCCCAGTCTGTGGGAGTTTGTCCCTCTTCACAGTTGACGGCATTACAGAATTCCCTGTGGCACAGTAACACAAACCCTTATTAGCCAATGGTGTCGTTGCAATAAAAACCAACCCCACTGCAGTGTCTTGGTCCCAGGCTATAATGTTACTTCTTAATTCCCACAGCATCTTTACCACTTTTATTACAGCTGAACACACGTTTCTCATTAGTACCCTGGGCGATATGGGGAATCAGAATACTGGGAATTGTGTGGAATTGGTACCAGATGTTTGCGTCAGCTTTCTGTTCATTAGGGTGGAAGACGTTTGCAGCTCACACTGAGGAGATGTGAAAACACCTTCCTGTGCCTCCAAACAATGCCCTCCCCTCCATATTTGACTCAATATTATGGGAGGTGGGACAGCAATGGCTTCTTTTGGGGGCAGGTAGATTAAATGTAGCGTGTGCAGTGCATACGGATCTGTTCCCAAAGCTTTCCTCTGCATTCTGTCAAGGCTGGACACTGGCCCACAGCCAGCATGTCTCTGTAACCCAGGTGGGAATGCTGGGTGTAGTCTATTTGCATTCTTCTCTGTAAGTAGAACTGGGAATTTAGATAGTGATGTTATGCACAGTTTCCCACGTGTCCAGATAATCAATCAATCATTAATTGAATAGACCAAGCAGAGATTTGGTCAATGAGACAGGAACCAGTGGTCCTTCCTCAGTGAGGGAATGGAGTCTTTTAAGTTGGCATTCAGCAGTTCAGTCCTTACTGATTTTTATCACTCTGTCCGATCAGATGTGAATGCGAGTTCGTGTGTCTGTCATCTGTAGAGTCCTCTATGAAGTCTTGTGAAGTGCAAAGCAGAAGTAGGCGCTATGTTGTTATGAGAGAGGCTGGAAAATGGTTTTCTCGGTCCCTTGCTATTGGCAGGTGGGGTGTGACTTTTGGTTAGTATAGGACCCTTCTGTGACCCGGTTTCCATCACTCTCAAATCAGGATTTCAGCTGCATCATCTCAGTTGAGTTACAAGGATCAGAAACAATACACACAGGATGTGTGACCCAGAGCTGGTACACGCTAGCCCTCCATAGGAGAGCTCGCTGTGGGGTCTGTTACACTGGGTGGACAGCCCTGGGCACTCTGTGCCTCACAGTTTCGCTTTGGGGGATGCTGCTCTGTGAGGGAGGCTGGTTGGGTGATGACTTCATCAGTATGACTGCCGTGGAAGATGATGCATGAAGCCAACCTCGAGGCAGGAGAGAGGGCCATTCCAGTAGGATATAATGTCCAGTAAGATTTGAGGAGGCCAGGATTCCTAAAGAACCGAAAGAGAACGATCAACTCAGATTATACATGGAGACCACAGGAAATTTAGATATTAGGCGGGGAGGGGCAGGAGGGGTGACCCAGGGCAGAGCACGTAGCAGATAGCCAGAATCAACAGGAATGACCAGTTGGGAAAGCTCAAGTGTGGAATGGCCCCAGAGGGAGATCTCTGAGTGCATGATTGCCAAGGGCTTGGCATCTCGCAACGATTTAGTTATAGTGGAATAAATAAGGTTTATTCTACTTCCAAAAGTTTCTGTGAGAATCTGGATAAAGCATCTATAACTTGACTGTAGCTATGAAATGTTTGGTGATAGAAGTGGCCTGTTTTCATGCTTGTTGACTTATCTATCTGAGGCAGACTCCTGTTGTAGCTAAGGCTGGCCTAGGACTTGCTAAGTAGCCAAGGCTGGCCTAGGACTTGCTATGTAGCCAAGGATGCCCTTGAATTTCTGATCCTCCTGTCTCTTGTTTCCCAACCCTGAGTGCAGGGGTTGCAGACATGAGCGGCCATGCCTAATTTATGCAGCTGAGCCCAGAATTTCTTATGTGCTAGGCAAGAAACCTACCAAGCCAAATAAGCCCCCAGTCTTTTTCTAAAACAAAAACAAAATCTCAAAACCCAAAACAAAATGCAAGTAAAAAAACCAACCAAACAACAACAAGACAACAGTAAATGTGTTGATGAATGCAGAGAAAGCAATCTGTGTCCAGGTTGCCTCTCAAGGTGGTGAAGGAACCTTTGCTCCTGCCCGCTGGTCTCTGGATTTCAGGGACACGACTGCATAGGAAGAGGAGGACTATAGGTTTCCAGCTGTGGCCACACGAGAAACCTCTAGTTTGTGAAGAAGCTCCCCAGCTCGCACGCACGCAGAGAGAGCATTGCAGAGCGAGCCAGTGAGGCCGGTTTCAGAGTGCGCTTTCCTGGTATCTTTGCCCTGATGGCTGGAGGTGTTGCACTCCAGTTAGTGTGGCGAGAAAAGAAACCATCACTGTGCCCCCTCTGACACGTGGTGGGGTCCGTGGAGTGTCCCACACAAGATGGAGGCTTAGCTGAATGCAGCCAGGGCCAGCAGTGTGCGGGGAGGCCAGAGGGGAGCTCTAAGCATTCCATAGGCCAGGAAGGAGTTTAAGACGGGGGACACGCCCCCTTCCTCCTGTAATCACACCCCTTGGAAGAATCTATGCACGCAGCCATTGGTTACATCTCAGAACTTGGTCACATGACCTTGTGTTGCTGCAAATGGGACTGGGGCATGCAGCCTTTATTTGGTGTGATCCTGTGCAGAACAGTTGGAGAAAGAACAGTTGACATCAGATGAGGCCTTTGCCTCAGCCAGAATGGCTAGAACACAGTAAGCACGTGGTATGCCGAGGCCGGGCCATGTTTACGCGGACTTTGTGAGCCTTGGGGAATGTGGGACTTCACCTGAAGAGTGAGTTTAGAAAGTCCTCTTTAGACATTTATGGTTTTTGGAATCTTTATTTTCTTTTTATCCCCCCCTCTCTGGGTTTGGGTTTCGGCCCCGGGTACATGCTGTACTCTCACACTTACCCAGCTATTTCTCTATGGTGAATTCCTGGAGGAAAGTCGCTGGGTCAGAGGATCGGGTTTTTTGCTCTCTCACCCACAGTTTGTGGTTTCTGGAGGTTGTTCTGACCTTACATATAAATTTTTTTATAGGCGTACCCTCCCTCTTGACATTTAAAAAAAAATGAAACGTTTCAACATAGGAAGATGTTGAAACTGCATTCGCTACACATCCAAGTCCCACAGTTAACATTCTGCAATAGTTGCTTTATCAGATGTGTGTCTGTCCTTCCAGAAAGCTTCATTTTGGATGCATTTCACAGTATGTTACAAACCTCAGGATGCTTTACCACCTATGCTATGATGGTTTTGTTTGTTTGGCTGGTTGGTTCCCACAGACTGTGTGGATAGAGCTCAATCTTGCTCCTCAGACTGCTGTCTACCAAGGGAGAAGGCCAGAGGCCTCAGGTGACCTTAGAATAGTCACATAAGTGTGTGGAGCTATCTTCCTTTTGTTTAAGATGTGGAGGATGTCACCCCCAGCAGACTATGAGCTGTGTGAATAGGAATGATTTTGTTATTATATTTACTACATTATATCAGCCTGACGGCATATTGAACTGTTGAAGACATCATTTTATATATAAAATGTATCAAATGTATTCTTTTTTTTATTTTGTGTGTATGTGTGTAGTTGCATGCCTGTGTGAATGTGTGCTCATGGGGGCTAGAGCTTGATATCATTACTCGCCACTTTAGTTTTTGAGACAGGGTCTCTCACCGAGCCTGGCTCTCATTGATGAGCCGGATTGGTGAGCTCTGAGGATCTGCTGGTCTTGTCTCCCCATAGCCAGGGCTACTTGCTATGTGTGTTTTGGGGATCAGGACTAAGGGCCTCATACCCTCACAAGCAGGAACTTTATCATCCAAGCTGTCTCCTCACCTTCCTATACTTTGTGGTAGGGATGGATAATTTCTCACATACGCATCATTATTTGCTTGTTTGTTTTTAGCATATGCTTGGTAATATGTTGTGGGCTATTTTTTTTCAAACTTGTAAGGAAAACAAAACATAATGAGCAACCACAAAATGCCGGCGTGCCAGGAACATGCTGTATCACGGCGGCGAGCTTACTGTTGCTGTAACGAAATCCCTGGGATAACTAAGGGAAGAAAGGTTTGTATCAGCGCTTTCAGGTCATGGTGGTTGCCTCTCTCATTTCCGGTCTGTAGGGACTTAGCGTGTGCTGGTGGGAGCGTGGGGTAGAGGGAACTACTCACCTCAGGGTAGCCCTGGAGGCAGAAAGAGAGGTAAGGGTCTGGAGGTCCATTTCCTGCTTCACCACAGGTGACCTGACTTCCTTACATCAAACTCCGTCTTCTGAAGATGCTGCCACCACTCCATAGCAGCCAGGAGACAGCCCCACCCCCACACCAGGGCCTCTAGAGAGACTTTAGATCTAGAACACTGAGTACGTTTTAGACACTGGACTGCCGAGGGACCTTAGACACGGCAGCTGTACTGCCACTCGATCGGTAGACTGTGTGCATCTTCCATCTGACTTTGGGCTGGAGTTATACACCCCAAGCCAAAGAAAAGAGCAGGCTGCCCTCTGGAAGTGCCGGAGGAGTGCTGATTGGAGAGAAGAGGTACACTGAGCAGGTTGCAGGCCATTTGGGAGGTGAATTTGGTCACATGACAGACTGAATTGTTATTGTGTTTAATTTGTGATCATTGTAAATCACGGCCGGAGGTTCTGAAACCAACTCGGTGTTTCCAAGCACAGTAGCTATTACGTATCATCTGTGTCTGCAGAATCAGGGGGACAGTCTTTCTCTGAGGCTCACCCACAAATTCAACCCCAGCCATCGTTGTCAGCACCCTCTCTTCATGACCTTCTGCCTTCTCAGAAAGCAGCCGGGCACTGTCCAGCAACAGAGCGGCAGGGATTATTTGAAAAGGCACATTACTTCATTTCAGGCCAGATTTCTGCTATCAACCTAGATAATTTCTCTTGAGTCCTGAAATAGACTTGGCCCAGCAGGCGAGGTACCTGTTTATGGCATAGCATTGGGGTACTGGAATGACTAGGCCCGAATTACAGATGGCTATTTGAGGCTGTAATTCTAAAGAGTATGTTTGTTATTTAGAAGCCAGGATGAACTCACCGGAATGCGGGAGGACTTTGATCTGGGTTCCCTTAGAAAAGCCTGGAGCTTAGTGGTGCCCTGGGCTTGCATTCCTGGAGACTCATTGGAATGAGCCTAGTACACAGCCCTCACAGGGATGTGTGAGGGTGAAGAGTTCTAGGCAGCCTCCCCTCTGCCTTCTGAAGAGTCTTTGGGATACACCGACAAACACAGATTAAATAGGAGAAATCGAATAGAATAGGAATTCATTGCAAAAGAGGAAAACTCAGCGATAAGCCAAAACTCCAGAAACATCTGCTCCACTTCACTAGGGAGGGGCATTGCAGATATGGGAAATCTCGGGGTTTGAAAATGATTTTTAGGAGAACCCAGTAGGCTTAGAGAGTATGAACAGCAGAAGACAGATGTACAAAGGTTTGCCAATGATTCTCTGTGGGACTGAATGGGACGTACATGGAAGACCGTGGAGGGTGATAAGGGTCTGGGTGTGTCGACACACCGTGAGCTCTTAGTCTGCCGTGAGTTCAGCCAATGTCCTGGGATGGAATCAGAGGTGGTCATTTGCTTCCTTGGGGTCCGGACTCTAAACAGACACAAAGGCACCAGAGGGAAGTCTCCTCTAGCTTCTGCTGCTATCCGAATTCCTTTATAAAGTTAAAGATTCAACTAACATACCAAGGTGCCATGTTTTGGGGTGACAGCTCAGAGCCCCTTTAGTGTCTCATTTCCTTTTTCCAGGTATCTGTTTATCAATACGGGATGAGGCTGAGGAGGAATTAAAACTTACACCACTGTAGTCACCCATTGCTCATTAGTTCCTTGTGACCAGTCTCTGCAGGGAAGGGAGAAAGGGGGGGAAGGGAGGTAGGTGGGGGGACAGAGACAGAGGGAGAGGAGGAAGGGAGGGAAAGAAGGAAACAGAGAGAGAGAGGAGAGAGAGAGAGAAAAAGGGAGAGAGAGAGAGAGGAGGGAGAGAGGGAGGAAGGGAGGGAGGGAGGGAAGGAGGGAGAGGGAGAGAGAGGGAGGGAGAGAGAGAGAGGGAGGGAGGGAGAGAGGGAGGGAGGGGGAGCGAGAAGGGGGGAGGGAGAGAGAGAATATGAATGAATATATGAATATGAACCATCTTTAGGCCAGGTACCATATGGAATTCCAAGAACCTAGTAGTAAGTATGAGAAAATATGAAGATGTAGCTGTCAGGGAGCTTACAGTCGGCCGGCTGTAACAGGTGTATACGTAGTCCTGTGGTAAATGAAGCAGAGGCGACTGGTAAATAAATTATGGGGGATGAAGAGGTCGGGAACAGAGGAGTACCTCCTTCAGCTGCGGGGCATTGATTGTGGGGGTGGGGTTACAGTTGAAGAGTCTGGGGGACCAAGACACACTTTAGTAAAGACACCAGGTTGAGGATCTGCAGGTCGCATCTGGAGATCTTTAAACAACTTGGTGCAGCTGGGAGGGACGCTGGAAGGGTCGGAGGCTGGAGCAGGCAGGGCTTGGTTGTGTGCCCTGTTAAGGGGCTCAGGCTTCACTTGGCAGTTCTCAGCGGTCAGAGCATAATTGTGGGTAGGGAGGGCAGGCATTTGCATGTGGAACAACTGTAGAGTTGTGTTCTCCTGGTTAGAAGACCTACCCTGCTGTAGAGATGGATCAGGGAACTTGAGGGGCGGAGCCTTCTTCATGGTTTGGGGGAAGTTGGAAACAGAGCTGGAGAGGGATGGATGGGTTTAGACTTGAGAGCTTGGGTGGTTAGAGGAACAGGAAAGGAGAAACAGGAGCCGAATATGGCCAGAGTCCTGCATTTCCTATTTGCTTGCATTTGCCTCTTTGGGGAGGATTTTCTTGACCTCTGTCCTAAACTTTGCCATGCAGGTCTGGCTCCAAATTCCTCTTCTTATACATCTTTTATTTTTGTATAGTTCTTAAATTTGTTTTATTTTCCCTAATAAAGGAAAACTCTTAAAAGGTATCTTAGACTATTCAGGGAGTATATGTACAATTATAGATATTTAATCTTATTTGTGTGTGGTATTATTTGGACTTAAATAATTTATTCCAGCTATCTCAGGTTTCCTTCCAAGAGAGGAAATAAAAACTTAGATGTCCAGTGGGAGGTTTTCCTTCCCCCCAGAGGGATACATTGGTGACCGGAGAGCCTAAAGAGAATTTTAGAAGTCAAACACACATCAAAATTATGCAAAAAATGTAAAAGGTTGGGATTTCGGATGATGACACCAGCCTTTTAATCTTCCTGGAGTTCTAGAAACAACTTAGTTGTAAATGCTTATCTGATAGGTTAGCAGTGAATTTGTCATCCAAAGTGTCTACTCTTACTGAACAGTCACGTCTGTGATTGTGTCCACAGGTCCAGAGCCCAGCACCCGCTGTGAACTGTCACCGATCAATGCCTCCCATCCAGTCCAGGCCCTGATGGAGAGCTTCACCGTTCTGTCTGGCTGTGCCAGCAGAGGCACCACAGGGCTGCCAAGGGAGGTTCATGTCCTAAACCTCCGCAGTACAGATCAAGCACCAGGCCAGCCGCAGAGAGAGGTGAGTGTGGGCGTTGCCCTCCGAGTCTGAGACATCAGAGTAAACTTCTGTGAGTGGATCCTTCCTTCCATGTTGGGTTCTGGGAGTCAGAACTCATGCTGTCTAGGATTTTAAATTGTCTTTTCATCTTTATACATCTCCCTTCTTTCCTCCTGCCTTGCTGTGTCTTAAGAGAACACATTGCTCCTGATGGAGGAGTCAGGGAAACCTCTAGAATGGAGGTCAGTCTCCTGAGGATAGTTCCTTACTGAGTTACAGCATCTTCTCCAAGATGGCAGTCTTGGCGGTCATGGGGAAGTCTTGGCGGAGAAGGGAATGGACCAAGCTCATAAGTATTCAGTTTGCACTGGGCTCCACCATTGAGAAAAAGTATGATACTGCTCCAAGTCCCTCTATCATGTCCAGTTTACAGGTTAGGATGCAGGCGTGAGGACATGAGTTTCAGAGATGAATGATGCATTCCCCCCGTGACTCAGCAGTGCCTTGGATCGTACTTTAGTGGCCTCCTTGTAACTTTTAAGAGGATAGATTTTTTTTTTCCCACAAAATAACACAAAAGTTGTCTTCTTTCTGTTTTGTTTTTGCTGTTTGGGGGGGGTTTGGTTTTTTTCTTTCTTTTTTTTTTTTTTTATATTTTTTAGTTTGTGTCAGCAATGTATTTTATCAGGGAGGGATTATCTCTCTAAGGAAAAAGCATCCACAGCAATTCCCCGTCCCTCCCCCAATGGTGGTGGAGTGGGGGGGGGAAGGGAATGACTGAAAAAAAAGCTTTTTATTGGTTAGAAAAGTGGATTCCCACAGCTACCTGTGTGTGTGCCACAGGCATCTCCTTGGCTTTTGGGGTGCACAGGGGAAGTGCGGGCCTGGAGCCTCCACCAGGAAAAACAGAACTGACTTTAATCTGATGAAAGTGTGTAGTGTTGGCTCGATTCAAAGTCAGGGCATCGAACCCTTTCCAGCTCCACTGGAAATTATTGTCAATCCTCTTGGTGGCCTGCCATTGTGGCTGCAACACATTCCTCAGGTCAGATTTCCTTATCCCAGTAATGTGTCTTTAATTCTCGACGTATGTGGGAGAGTTTGTAGTGGGAGGGAAAGGAGGAGGGGAGGAAATACGGTCCCTGTGAGGCACTGCTGACTCCAGCAATTCCTCCAGCAATTCCTCAGCCCTGCAATCACTCATTTTATATATGGTTCCCTCAGAGGGACTGAGGGGGAAAAGGAAAGTCCGAGCTGTTACGGGAACACCACCAACCGAAAAATTCTTAAATCGTGTTAATCGCTGTTTAATCACGTGGTACCACTATGGACTCTGAGAATGGATTGGATGAGACCAGCATGGCAAAAGAAAAATACTTCAGGGAGGGGCTTCTCAGATCGTGGCAGCACAGAGGGTGTGTGGTTTAGCAAGGGGCTTGTGCAGAGCGGCCCCAACACCACGCTCCTTCCGTGTCTGTGTAGCCGGTGAGTGCAGATTTAAAGACATTTCTGCCATAGGCCTCTGAGGAACACTGCATTATTGTATTCCTTGGAGACCTTTAAGTATTAGATGCTATAGTTCAAGCCTGCTTGCAAGCATGATGCTAGGATTTTCATCCTTGGATGCTAGGTGTAGCTCTCCCGAGCTGTCTTGTAGTAGACCTTGGAGTCTTTTACACGTACCCGGGAGTGTTGAAGAGAACAGCAGACAGAGGAGGAAGGAGTTTGTTGATTGGCAGGTGGGTGTGGAGAAGTGTTAAAACTCTAACCCTCTTCATAGATGGTTGGAGACAAACCCAGCCATTGTGCTAACAGTTTTGAGATAGGTTACCTAGTCCATGAGTTAGCAGTTCCACTCAGACATGACAACCGAAGTGCCTACTAAAAATCCCAGGGCTACTTAAAAGCTTAGAAATACCTTGAATGGCTGTCAACCGATGAACGGCTGTGGTATATCTACAAGGCTGTCAGACAATTTAAAAGGCAGTTACAGAAACATCCCACAGTACAGATGAAATTTAAAGATACCATGCTAAGTAATTGGGATAGTCACACAACCATGCATTATATAATTTCAGTTAAATGAAGAGTACAGAAAACATAAAAAGTTAAGCAAGTGCTTGCTTAGGGCTTAGTTTTAGTAGCTATGGCGTTGCGTGGGCTATGCTGATTGTAAAGGCAGATGTTTGGGGGGTATTTGTAGAAGGGCCAGAATTAAAGACTTTGTAAAGTCTATACCAATCTTAAGGCAAATAGTTTCTAAATTAAAAAAAAAAATGAAAAACAAAGAACGCCTTGGCTCGCAGACCAGTCAGAGATACCACACTACCCCGTGCCTGTCTGAGCATGCCTGGCCATCAGCAGGAGTTCTTCCTTGACGCTGTTCTTGAATATGAGGGAATTGTGAAACCAGCCCTCCTTGCCCTTAGCCTTTAGGGGTACAGGACCAGCACGGAAGCTATGTTAGATCACCCCTGCTCTAACATTTGACCCAGCCCCTACCTCCCAGGTACCCTTACCCAGCTTCATCTGCGGTGAGGTTTCCCATTTCCCTTGGCAGAAGAGAAGACAAGAGTCTCTGTGCGTGGACGCGGTCACTGGCAGATTGACAGGATCTGAGGAAAGGGTTGGATAAACAGCACATGGCCTGCAGGGAACGGGCTTGCTGCAGCCTGTTGGGATGTCCTGTCCAGTGGCATTGCTCTCCCACCCCCTCTCTGCTGGCACGAGACTGGGGAAGCTAGATCTAGAATTAGGGTTGTTTTCATCTGGGACCATACCTCTCACTTGTAATCACGGGTTTCGGGAAATAGCAGTTTGGAAAGTGGGCAGGAAACTGGACAAAGACCTCCGAGTCCTGAGAAGGGCAGACGAGGCCAAAGGCCCTGAGATAATAGATCAGTTATTTGTTGAGTATGTGTTACCATTTTCTTTGCTTTAATTAAAGAGCATTATTATCATCACCATTGCAGCAGCAGCAGCGTCATCATCATCATCATCTATAAGTGGAGTGGGGTGGGGGTAGGTGGGAGTGTGGGGTGGGGTGGGGGTAGGTGGGAGTGTGGGGTGGGGTGGGGGTAGGTGGGAGTGTGGGGTGGGGTGGGGGTAGGTGGGAGTGTGGGGTGGGGTGGGGGTAGGTGGGAGTGTGGGGTGGGGTGGGGGTAGGTGGGAGTGTGGGGTGGGGTGGGGGTGGGTGGGTGAAGAGTCATGTTCATGGAAGGCAGAGGATAACTGTGGAGTCAGCTCTCCTTCCATCATCTTCACCGGGGCTGCAAGCATTTCTGCCTCTGAGCTGTCCTGCCTCTATTAGCCTCTTTCATTGCCCCGATTGTCTGCTCCCAGCTGTTCCTGGTGCTTGCTGACTGGAGAGCCCCCCACCCCCCCCACCTCCCGCTTGCTTGTATCTGTTCGGTGAGCCCTGGGGTTCAGTGCCTCAGGGCACTGCCTGACTGTCAGAGGGTCACAGCACCCACCAATGCTTGTTAAAGAAGAGCACTTTCATCAGACGTTGGGATGGTGACGGTTTGTTTCCTGTCTTCTCATGTTTCCCCTGTGGTCTGTTTCCCGTGGTGATATGCTTTTCCTCTTCCCACCTGCCGAGGGTCAGCCTCCTGCACCACAGCATACTTAGAGGAGACGTGGACGCTTACTTACGTTTGTTCTGTGGTGAAGGAGAGACTGTTCTTTAGGAGATGGGGTAAGGATGGGGGCTGAACTCCTTCAATTCCCTGGAGCACTGTGATTACACGCATGACCTTCCACATTCTGTGTATGTGGTGCTGGGATTTGAGCCCTGAACTCCATGCGTTCCCAGCGAACACACTAACTCAGCCCATGAAGGACAGTCAGTGTGCCAGTGCCTGGCTGCAGGGCCGGAGAGAGGAGGCTTCACTGCTGTGGGGAAGGGACCAGGCTTAATAACTTGTCCATAATCCACTTGTCCATAATCCCTCATAATTTGATATATTTGTTTCTCCGCCTCTTTTGGAAAGAGGACTTGGGGTGTGCTCCCAACAACATGCACAGCAGAGGTGTAGGCAGAAGTACAAAGTGAGGCATGAGGCAGAAGAGTGCGGTTTGTCACCCATGGGGTCTGTGTGCAAGGGAAGATCAAAGTTTATCACCCATGGGGTCTGTGTGCAAGGGAAGATCAAAGTTTATCAACCATGGGGTTTGTGTGCAAGGGAAGATCAAAGTTTATCACCCATGGGGTCTGTGTGCAAGGGAAGATCAAAGTTTATCACCCATGGGGTCTGTGTGCAAGGGAAGATCAAAGTTTATCAACCATGGGGTCTGTGTGCAAGGGAAGATCAAAATTTGTCAGCCATGTGGGTCTGTGTGCAAGTAAGATCAAAGTTTATCACCCATGGGGTCTGTGTGCAAGGGAAGATCAAAGTTTATCACCCATGGGGTCTGTGTGCAAGGGAAGATCAAAGTTTATCAACCATGGGGTCTGTGTGCAAGGGAAGATCAAAGTTTATCAACCATGGGGTCTGTGTGCAAGAGAAGATCAAAGTTTATCACCCATGGGGTCTGTGTGCAAGGGAAGATCAAAATTTATCACCCATGGGGTCTGTGTGCAAGGGAAGATCGGAGTTTTTTGCTGTGCGGGTCTCTGAGCTTACTATAATTGAGCCTGACACTCAGATCCCAGATTCTTGGCAGTCGTACTAGGTGGTTGTGTTAACCATACACGTAGCTCCAAATCATTCTGTCTTTATACTTGCCCCTTCCTTGGCATTTCCTGAGAAGACCAGAACAGGAGAAAGAGAAAGAAGGAAACAAACACCCTGAGGTGTTCTGCGGCCCTTTCAACAGCTTCCTTATCCCCAGATAACAGTAACCACAGCTCTGATGGTGCAGGTCATGGTAGACCATCCTTTGCCTGGCACTCACAGAGACTCGGGTGGCCCTCTACAGCCGGAAGGGGAAGCTTGGCTGTCTTTGTTTTAGTGGAAGGGCACGTCTGGGCTTTGGGAGACCATGCAACCGGTGGGTGAGTAGGCTCTCTCCCACTGAGGAGTGTCTGCTAGTGCTCTAGCTCCGTCCCCACTTTGAGATGGCCTCTCTCACCTTAAGCTTGTACTTTATCCCAGGCCAAGTGAGCTAGGTCAGTTTATTAAGGGAGGTGGCTCTCCCAGGGAAGGCTCAGGTTTGTGCAGCAGCTTGTCCCAGGAGGTTCCTGTTCTTGGGTTAGTACTGTTTTAATTCCCTTGGGGCTTCACTATAGTCTTGCAGTTGGTCTCAGTGTGGCAGGGCGTCTTCTTTCGTGTGGTTTAGGCTTAGCAAATGCCAGCAGTGATAAAACACAGGAGCTATTGCTGGGTTCACACTAAACACTCCTGCCAAGGGGCTTGTTTTCAGGCAACCACCCCGAGAAGCTTTCTGTGGCTTTCATAAAAGTCACTCCGTGTCACCTGAGAGCTGGTGACACCTGCCTTAGCTCTGTAGGGGGAGGTGGCAGGTTAAGAGCCTCCCACTCACAGTGAAGTAAGAGCCTCCCACTCACAGTGAAGTAAGACCCTCGCCTGATCTCCCATCTACTGGGTAGCCCCACCTGCTGCCTGGATGTCTACCAGCATCTGATCTTTCCTTCTATTTCTGTGATATTAACACAGGAACAACTTCTTTCCTTTACCTCCATTACCCTTTGAAAGTCAGCTACAGCAATACTCGAAGAAGCAGGAAAGGGTGTGTGCCTTGCCCGGACCCATCTCAAAAGAACAGATATGCCACTTCAAGGTTGGATGTTTGGGAAACACAGAACAGAACACCATAGAACTAGCTACATTTCTTCCCCGTGGGAGGCATGTTTGTTCTACTGTTAGTCATGGACGTCTCCCCAATACGAGTCCTAAGTATATACAGAAGGAAATGAACCCTCGACCCTGATGGGTTATTTGCATTTGTAGTTTGTTATATGCAGCCTGCGTAGAGTTTTCGCTGAGCCAAGCGTAGAAGTCAGGGCCTCACACACAGACATAGACACTGATGAAACTTTGTTTCTTTCTTTAAAAAAAAAAAAAGAGAAATCAGGAAGGAAAACTTAGCGTGCTGCATGTTTCAGTGCTGGGAATCAAACTTGGGGCCTCAGAGATGATAGACATGCTCCTTACCAGTAGGCTGCCTTCTCACATCCTTTCTTTTCAGAGGAGTTCATACACAGATAGATGATAGACAGACAGACAGACAGACAGACAGATGATAGATGGTAGATAAATAGATAGATGATAGATGGTAGATAATAGATGATAGATATATATGATAGATTGATAGATGATAGATAAATAGATGATAGATAGATAATAGATGATAGATAGACAGATATAGATGATAGATAAATAGATAGATAGATAGATGATAGATGGTAGATAATAGATAGATGATAGATGATAGACAGACAGATATAAATAATAGATAGATGATAGAGATAGATAGATGATAGATAATAGATAGATGATAAATGATAGATGATGATGATAGATAGATAGTAGATAATAGATAGATTATATGGATAGATAATAGATAAATTATAAATAGATGATAGATAAATGATAGACATAGATAAATGATAGATGGAAGATAATAAATAGATGATAGATACATGGATGGATAGATAGATGATAGAAAATAGATTGATCATAGATGGATAGATAGATGAATAGATGATAGGAAATAGATGATAGATACATAGATAGACAGACAGATATTCTTGTGTGTGTGTGTGTGTGTGCACTCCCATGTTGAGTGTATGTGGTGGTAAGGGGGACAATTTGGGGGAGTCTGTTCTTTCCTCCCACCATGTGGATTCTAGGATCTAACTCTTGTGGACAGGCTTGACTGTGAATGTCTGTTTGCTGAGCTGTCTTGTTGGCCCTTCACATTTAGTTTCTAAACAAGCCCCTCTGTACATAAGCACTGCCTGCTGTTTGATAGGAGAGGCTCATCACGGGAGTCACTCCTGTGAAGGATTACTTCAACGCTCAGCATCATATCACTAACCTACAGCAGGGTTATTAACTTTCCCCAATTTCTCCCTCCCCACTTTTTACTCTCTCACCTCAAGTCCTGTGTTACAGTAGAATGATCGCCTTACCTTCAAAGGCAGCTGGCTCTGACATGTGGGACCAGAGAACCTAACCTAATAAGACATTCACATCACTGAAGAAGTGTCATCCCTTCTTTTGAAGATGCCTCGTGCAGTTTAAATGATGACTGTTGAGCAGTGTGACAGTGGCAAGCCATGCCTAGGTAGAGGAGTGGGATGGGGACAGGATGTTGTAACAGAGATCTGTGCAGTTGGAGCTGAAACTGCCTGCTCTAGTCGAGGTGGTTTCTAACAAGTTGGGGCAAGATGTGTAATCTGAAACTACAGCTGTCAGCTAAGAACTCTCTGAGACCAACCTTGGAGTTCTGGATGCCAACATCAGAGGGGCTAGTCAACACCAGTCTTGGCAAACCAATAAAGACACAGACTGAGAGGAGAAGTTACGGCATTCCTACCAGGACTTGGGTTGGTTACGTAGTTTAAACCCTGTCATTTACCAAAAGACTGTCCGCATGGTATAGAATTGCCTAACAAAGCTTAGGCCCCGCCCCAGTAGGAGAATCGAGCCACATGGACTACGCTACTTAAGTATGAGGGAGTGCTGGGTTATGTTCTACACTGCCTGGAAGCTGGTAGATTGGAAGAAACCCCAGACAAACAAGTCTCTTCTTACTGCCTTGTCCTCCTCAGGATGGAGAAGAGACTATCCTTGACCTCTTTCCATCTGTCCAGCAATGGTGTTTCCCAACCAGCGTAGTGTTTAATCTTTCTGGAGGTCAGGGTCACAGCCTCGGTCTATGCTGCGGCTCCTATGCTTTTGACTCTTAAAATTCCCTGGACTCTTGTTAGGACATGTTTCTACACGAGTGCCCGCCACATTTGAAAATGTGATTTGTTTCCCCTCTTAGCATTTCTAATAGCCTATAAAAGCCATAGAATAATGCACAGAGCAGCAGATCTATCGATCAGTCTTAACTCCTAACTTTGCCAGTGGGGCAGATGCCCTGTGTATGTGCTGAGTGTGTGCAGATACCCAGAGTGTGTGTCCAGTGTGCACAAGCCCAGTGTGTGCAGATACCCAGTGTGTGTATACTCAGTGTGGGTGCCCTGTACGTGCAGATACCCAGTGTGTACAGATGCCTAGCATGTGCCCAGTGTGTGCAGATGCCCACTGTGTGTCCAGTGTGTGCATATACTCAGTGTGTGTGCCCAATGTGTGTGCATGCCCAGTATCCAGTTATCCACCTCATCTGCCATCTTGACATTTCATTTGATAATAAAGGGGAATTTACTACCAACATGCTTTATTTGAAGACTCACATTCCATAGCGGTGTTTATCAGACTGCCTTCCACCCTTCCCTTGACTGTGATTTTGAAGTACGTCTGTTTAAATTAGACACCCTTATTTTACCTTTTCCTTCCTCGCTTTGAAGAGGACTTATATGTGAACTTGGCCCCTTTGCCCTTAGGCTGTGTTTCATTCCTCATGCCCCCCTCCTCCCCTCTCCTTTCTGAACTCCTGAATGAATGAACATCAGGACAGCCTTCTACCCCTCGTTGCCTGATTTCTGTTCTTCTGGGCTCACCTCTGTGTGTCATATATGGTGCTGTCTGAACAACTCAAGGACTCCTGGGACTGGAGAGGGGCCAGACCAGAGGTCTGGTGGTGATCAGTGCATCAGTCTCTGATCCAGCACTTCCATCCTTGGAAATGGAGATGATGGTGGCCCTTGATTGAGAGATTCTCTGTACACTGTGGGCTAGCATGTATGCCTGTCAATTATCAAATAGCATTACTTTTTAAAAAGTGTCTCTGAAATGGAATTTATATGAATACACTGTAGCTGTCTTCAGACACACCAGAAGAGGGCATCGGTCCCATTACAGATGGTTGTGAGCCACCATGTGGTTGCTGGGAATTGAACTCAGGACTTCTGGAAGAGCAGTTAGTGCTCTTAACCCCTGAGTCATGTCTCCAGCTGAAATGGGATTTAAGAGCCTTCCTAAGTCCTACCCCAGGGCTGATTTCCCAGGCCAGCTTCCCGGTACCATCACTATCACCATGCCATCTAAAATCTGAACCATCATAGATCTACCCATCCCTTCAAGCTTTATCTCCATTTTCTCTGAGTGGCTCTGGGATTTCTCTGTATCTCTTTACTTACCATGTATCCTCCTTAGTCAGTCTCCTGGGACGGCCCTCTTCAGCTTCAGGCCCTCATTGTTACCGTCTTTCTTGGGAACTCCTTCATAAACCCAACCTTCCATAAACAATGTTCTCATCACTCATCCATTTACTTATTCATGAACCCATTGTTTGCATTATTTACTAAGAGCCCCGTGGGTAAACACCACCACCTCCTTACTCAGCTCTGGGTCTGCAGCACCTGCAGGAGGTTAAAGGATAAATTTAATCCAACACAATAAATAACGTAACCTTAAGACATTAACAAAACCTTGCAGGAATGCACAGAGAGAGTGGTCATTCTAGCTGGAGATGAGAGGAAGTGTCCACTGTCTAGTGTGTATCTCATGGAAGACCCTGATGTCAGGATGTCAGCAGATGTTGTCTGGCAGAGGATGAGGATGTGTCACAGAGGGAAGATCAGAAACCACACACGAAAGACAGATCTTTGTCATGTGTGCTATGGCTATACATTGTCACACCTCCAAACCAAATCCTGCTGGTTGCTTTATTTGCTTTTAAATAACTCTATCGAGAGACCATCTACATACCTAAGCTTCACCTGTCTAAAATTAACAAGTCAGTGGCTTTGGGATATTCGTAGAGTATACAAACAAGCTGGATCTTCCTGGGAATTGTTCACGAGCGGGTTCTACGTGGAGGGAGAGCTGAAAAGTGAAACTACGGGGGTCGAGAGAAAAGAAGACACAGAGACATTAGTTCATGGTTGTACAAAATCTTTCTATATCTCTTTGGGGACAAGAGCGACAATATATGTGCTGTGGGCGTGACCCTCCCTCCCAAAGCTGCAGAGTCTTCTCAGCAGGTCTCTGGCAGGCTGAGAGATGTTGCCATAACAAAGATCACAGGGTCTGCTACACAGCAGGAGATGGAGACTTGACTCTGAGGAAACTGTAGCTCTTTTGAAATGCCAGAGAAGCTCTGACATCCCTGTCAGGTGGGAGGAGGTGTGGCTGGAATTTCTCAGCTCCATGTAGGTGAAATGCAGGCAGCTGAATTCTGCCTAGAGGCTATATGGCTCACTACATCTCCTCCTTCCTTATTAGTTTAAACAAGTGGATAGTAAATCCGTCCATGACGGCAGGCTATTGACCAGGGAAGGGAGCAGGGGTCTAATTCCCCTCGTGGAGAACAAATAATTGTTTCCACCTTTTAGAGGGTTCTTGGTGTCTTTTGGAGGGGAGGGGCAGAGCCTTAGATTAGTGGGACATCCCCACAGAGTGCATGGTGGTCAGAAGACCAACACCAACCCCTATGCAAATCAGACTTGCTCCCCAGAGACTCAGAACCAGATACTTAGATCCTCTCTGTGCAATGCTTGGCTGTACATCCCCTGATGCCCATGTCAGCTCGTAAGCAGACACACGTAGATCTGAGTTCTATGTGGCTCCATGAAGGAGATCCACTTATTTATAGATTTTGATGCCAGAGTCACGTAATTGCCAAATGCCTTACTAGTCTTTAACAGACAGCCTGTTTTCAATTCAGGTGAGCCTGGATGGAGACAATCTGCTTAAAATAGAAGACAAAGAGTTAAGCAAGACACAATATTCAGTTGCAAATTAGCTTGTCTTTGGAAGGTCTCAGGAATTCAAATGTAAATGAGTAGCTCACAAAGCTAAACTTCCCAGTGTGAAGGGGAATGGCTTTGAGAGTTAACAGAGACCTGTTACTTCTCAGAAAGAATGGAGACTATATTTGAAATTAACTCAGTTGGCTGATAATTATTATTAGCCATCTTCATAATTGGAATCTCTAATATTGGACTTATTACTAGACCACTTCATAATTGAGTAAACTGATCACATTAAAGGAAGGAGAAGAGTCATTATAACTCTTCTTTTAGATTAATTTTTTTTTAAGGCAGTTTTAACAGTCTCCACTGTTCTCTGTCCCACAAGATCTAAAGCTTACAGCAAGACAGTGTATTTAATCTGGGACATAGGCAAGTAAAGTCACCATTGTCAGGGCACTCAGCAAATTCACGGATCGGCATTATTTTTGGCATGTCACACTCATCACTATAGCAGCTAGAATGCTTCTGTAGCATTCTGTGGAAAAACATAAACATGCCTTCTTAAACAATACGCACAGGGATACAATTTCCCTCCTTTTTGTTTTTTATTTAGAAGATATTGTTTAAAAGTTACACAATGTCTAGTCCTTGAGAATTATATCACATTAAATTGTTAAAATCATCTCAAATATTTGATGACTGTAATAAATATCTAGTTCCATTATTTGTTTTAATCTTAATTGGAACACTAAGAATAGACAATAATACAGGCAATGACTATGTAAGCATAGAAAATAAACATAGCAATTTTAGTTGCTTTTCCAGTTAGAGCAGTTGCAACTAAAAAGCCTGAAAATGTATCATTAGTCACGTGCACATATTTTAATCAGAAATATGAGTACCATTCATTTGGAATAATTGATTAATTCCTCTAGAAGTAACACCATTATGTGGTACAGGAGAAGTTGAGGACACCAAGAACAAGCCTCTACAATTTGATGTGCACAGTTTCTAAAAATATAAAATTATTTTTAAGCCATTACTATTTTGATGATGTAAAGAATATGATTGTATGGCCAATTGTTCTTATGCAAGGCCTATAGTCTGCCTGGGATACAAATCCCTCCTGCCCCGGGATGAGCTCTTAAATGTCCAGAGGACAGTCATTTGAAGGAACAGTATCTTCTCTTGACTTGAGTTGTATTTGCATAAATCATTGCAAAATTTAAGAATTAGCAGTATCTAAAAAAGGAACAATTTCAAGCAATTATAAGCCATGAGCTATATATATTTATTTATTGGCTATCAGTATATAAATTGAAGGCTTGTTTGTTAACATTTTAAAAATAGCGGCTACAACACCCAAGTCAATTAATTATCTGTGTTGAAGCAGGGGGAAACTCAAAAAGAATAAACATGTAATCCAATTGCATGAGCTTCACTCCCACAGTAGATGCATTCTTTATAGGATGCATGTTAATAACTTGTCTTTTGGATAACAATTATCAATTTTCCCTAAAAGGCTTGCCATGTAGTAGACCAACTATTAATACTCTGCAATGACCAATTTGATTGCTGTTTGAAACAAGGAACAAATGTTTCATCAGGTTCTTAAGACATTTCTTTTAAAACATTTAACACACCAATATCTTTATCGTAGGATGTTAAAACTTTACTTGGAGATGAAAAAGGTGATTCTATTTTAATGTTCCCTTTGCCAAGGAATGGCAGTGAATACATAATATAAAACCTTCTGTAAATGCTTTTACAATTATCAGGATCCTTAAAGCAAAAAAAAAAAAAAAAACCTTTTAAATCTATAATAATTTTGTAGGCCAAATTTTAATATCTTCATAATTTCTACATAGCCTCATTGATCTTTCATAGATCTTGAATTTGAACTATATTTTAAACCATACCTGGATAAATCTCTAATGTAAATACCTTCTAATCTAAGCCTATTGTCTAAAGCCAGGCCTACACCCGCCTGTGTAGGACCTTAGCCTGCAGCCAGCCAATATGGTAATTTGAGGACTCCCGTAAAGACTCTATTAAAAATCGCACTGAAATCTCCTTTTTAATCTTGAGAGAGAAAAAAAATTTTACCTTTACAACTGTATCTAATAAACTTGTGAAAAAGTAACAACAGGCCTGTACTGGCCACAGCTGTTTTTAAACTTTATCACTCTAGAAGTTATCTTTGAGAATCATGAGTCTTTAATAAGACTGAAAACTGCAGTTTTTAAACATAATTTTTAACTTTCTTTGTAATATAGAAAATACCTACAACTTTGAAAAGTAACACCCAATTTTAAACCATCTATTCCCTTTAAAATCAATGGTAAACACATTACTTGTACACTTTAAAGTTTGTCTGCCAGCTCTCATGTTTGAATGCATGACAGTGTAACTTATAATATCTCATTAAGAAAACATTATTTTAAATCTTATCTCTTATAAGACTAATCTCTTAGGATCAGATCTACATAAAACATTACGCCAATCTGGACGTATCTAGAGGCCTGTATTTCTTGGGTTGGGTCATGCCACGTGTTGCTTAAGATGGCTCCAACCCTGAATTACCAGTTTTAAACTAATTTTTTGTTACCGACATTACATCCTTTAAAAAACTTATGAGCCAATATTCTATAGTCAAAACATTTAAGCATACTTATATCTTTAACATCAATTAGAAACGAATAAAGCAACTACGCAAGTCTTATAAATTTAAATCAAACACATTTTTTCTTTTCTCTAGCTGTAATTTTAAGAGAAAAAGCACTTTGGACCCAATAACCACAATTATATAGCTTTTTCTAGGATAAATAACCATAAACTGAGACTGCATTAAGAGATGGACCACCAGCAGATGAAGTTTTTACCATTTTTTCTTTTCAACATGAAACATAGAACAGCCATTCAAACAACAAGAAACAAATTGACATGTGGACATATTGGGGCACCAAGGACGAACAAAGGACATACACCAAGGACATGTAAATTGAGGGAAGCGTGCTTTCTATTTCTCCTGTGCCTAGGAGACTTTTAAAATCTATTTTCCTTCTGTCTTTCTCGTGTTTCTAAAATCTGCTTTTCTCTTTTTTTTTTTTGTTTTTTTGTTTTTTATACTTTTTATTTTATTTCATTTTGTGCCCTAATTTTCTCTCGCCTGGAGTTCAGTTCTAAACCGCAGCCAACTAGCCTGACAAAATTCCCGGTTTCACATCACTGTCACCCCTAGTTGATCTCAGCGTCGGGCTACGCTGATTCACCTAGTATTGCCGTGTCCCTTCTTTCTGCCCCTTGCAACCATAGCCTTTACTCTATGTTGCTTACTGGGTCCTGGATACTTAACCTTTATTTCTTCTTTTCCATGGAGCTCCACCAACAGACAGTGTTCCTCAGTAGTTCTCTCCTTTTCCACGCCCCACGTTGGGCGCCATCTGGATCTTCCTGGGAATTGTTCACGAGTGGGTTCTACGTGGAGGGAGAGCTGAAAAGTGAAACTACGGGGGTCGAGAGAAAAGAAGACACAGAGACATTAGTGCATGGCTGTACAAAATCTTTCTATATCTCTTTGGGGACAAGAGCGACAATATATGTGCTGTGGGCGTGACCCTCCCTCCCAAAGCTGCAGAGTCTTCTCAGCAGGTCTCTGGAAGGCTGAGAGATGTTGCCATAACAAAGATCACAGGGTCTGCTACACAGCAGGAGATGGAGACTTGACTCTGAGGAAACTGTAGCTCTTTTGAAATGCCAGAGAAGCTCTGACATCTGTCAGGTGGGAGGAGGTGTGGCTGGAATTCCTCAGCTCAGTGTAGGTGAAATGCAGGCAGCTGAATTTGCCTAGAGGCTATATGGCTCACTACAACAAGCAGTTGGACCTATTGATCGTGATTGTCGATTTGATGGGATCTAGCATCACCAACAGCATGAGACTTTGGGCATGTCTGTGAGGGATGACATAGACTTGGTTACCTGAGTGGCAAGTCATCTAACCGCGAGTGGCACCATCCATTCCAGGGGCTGGAGTCCTGAATGAATGAAAAGGAGGATGGGATCTGGGTGCATTCATTCCCTGACTATGGAATCCACATGGTCAGCTGCTATATGGTTCTACTGCCACAGCTGCCCCACCATTAAGGACAGCACCCTCGCACGGTGAGCCACTGCAAGCCCTCTTCCTTAAGTTACTTTTGCCAAGTATTCAGCCACAAGCAGCAAATACCAACCTATAACCTGATTTCACATTTTCACTATTCCTCAAAGAAAACTCATCACTGCCCGATTTTTGTCTTCTTCCTGCTCATCCAACCACTGACGTGTTTCCTTACGTCTATTCTGGGCATCCCTATAAATGGAATCAGGTAACAGGTGATTTTTGTGGCTGGCTTCTTCCACTTAGCATAAAGCACTGAAGATTCATGAATGTTCTAATATGTATCTGCACGTGAGATTTGTGTATATTTTTAATATACGCTCTCTTTTTATTCCTGAGTGGCATTCTATCATATGGGTTTAACACAACTCATCCATCCACTAATCAGTCTGATGTCTGTTTTTGTAAATCAAGTTTTATTAGGACACACCCATACTCATTTGTTGGTGTATTGTCTGTGGCTGTTTTCTTGTGATGCCAGAGTTGAATATTGTGTAACAGACCCATGTGGCTTTTGAGGCCACATTTATTGTGTGGCTCTTTGTAGCAATAGCTTGCCAACCTAGGGATAGAGGATTTGGATAATAGTGGGGTTAATTGGGGCTAAAAAGTTGGAGATGAGATTGGTGGACCAATGTGTGTCGTTTGTGAAACTCCAGATATCCTTGGAGATGCCTGAGAACTCAGGTTTAATGTCTCCCCCATGCTTGGTGGCGTGCACCTGTAGTCCCAGCTACTTGGTGGAGACAGGAAAGTCACTGGAGCCCAGGAGTTTAGAGCCAGGCTGGTCAGCATAATTAGATATTGTTTGTTTAAAAATATAAAAAAGACACTGGGCAGAGCCTGAGTCTCGATTCAACTGCAGAATCCATTAGTTCATACTTTCCTTCTTCTCTTCTAAATGTGATTTTTAAGGATTTATTTTTAACCATGTGCATGTGAGAATGTGAGTGTGGGTGAGTATGTGTGTGTGTGTGTGTGTGTGTGTGTTTGTGCATGCATGTGGATATGTACACATGAGTTCAGGTGCCAGGTGAGGGCTCTGGATTTTTTTTTTGAAACTGGAGTTACAGGTGGTTGTGATCTGCCATGTGGGTGCAGGGACGGAACCTGAGTTATTTCAAGAGCGGTGGGTGCTCTTCACCACGGAGCCATCTCTACAGCCCCTCTCACACTCTGTACATCTGAATCTTGTATATTAATCCCGAGCACCCTGCTAGTACATGGACTTCCTAAGAATGGGAACCGGGTCTTGGGACTTTTGCAGCATGCCGGTTGGCCCGCACATGGCAAGAGGACAGTATTTGCAAATTCCACATATGTTTTTTAAGTCGCTGCATCCCACAGTGCAAGCTTACTTGTTCTGTGATGTGATCAGTGGACTTGAGCTGAGTACCCACATGCTTACTCTAGTATCACTGTTCCCGTAGATCATGCCTTAATTAAACTTCATTTCATTCATCTCCCCAGCTACTCTAAGGTCTGCAGGTTTCTGTTTCAGTCTTTCTGCAGACCAATTCTAAATCCTTGTTACACTCCTCTTTCCTCTTCCGGGTTCAGTCATCTGCTAGTAAACTAGTTAGTCTTTCCCTCAGCTGGATAGAAAGTTATAAATAGTTTTTTTGTCTTGCTCCGTGCTTCTCCCTTGGGTAACTCATTTGATCTGAGCCCGGTTTGAAGTTGGGCCATGTAGAATGATCTGTCCCTGTGGTGGTGGTGGTAAGGACTCCCAGCCAGTTCTGAACATGACTGAACTTAATTAATTTTGATTCCTCCAATAGAGTGAGTATGTTTTACTCCACTGTGTCTTCTTAGATAACCAATAGCTTGATTTTTTTTTTTAAGTTTTGTTTTCTTGCTTGGTGACTACTTAAAATATCCCTGCCTATATAGTAATTTGTTCCTTGTTTAATGTGGCTCTTTCCTGTGTTTACTCTGGACTCCAGTCTTTGTAGCTTGTTTTCTAAGGCAGCTCAGAAGTTGGATTTGGCAGTGTCTTCAAGCTTTACCCACCAGAACCCTACAGGAAGTTGTGTGTCGGCCAGAAGAGTCTGTTTATTTAGAGCATGGTGTCCAGCAGAAGCAAGCCATTTATGAGGGTCTGGTCTTAAAGACACAGGAGCTGACTCTGTGTTTGGAAGACAGTGAGTCTGACCTCCATTAAACTCATGTGCCCTGGCTTTTCGTTTCAGCTTAGCGGAGAGCTGCAGCTAGACCTCGGCTAACTCGACTAGGCCTTCTCATGAACTGCCTAGTTCTGTCTGAAAGGCTCGGATACTAGGGAGACCAGCTCAAAGCTGAGAGAGTAGAGCTTGTTCTTACAGAAATAAAGCTGGCTTCTATAAGGAGTCACCGTAGGCGAGGATATTACAGAACTGTGTTGAAATGCCCTTAGCTCTCAGTACCTGGTTGAGCCCCTGCCTGTTACCATCACAGTGACAGCAATGCTGGAAAGACACTGTCCAAGACAGTCCTTCAGCTGCATCTAGAACATCTCCAAACATGACGGTCCTTCAGCTGCATCTAGAACATTCCCAAACGTGATGGTTCTGCAGCTGAATCTAGAACATTTCTATCTATTGGAGGTGACGGATGGGGGTGAAGAAGGGAAGGCGAGGTCTTCTTTGTATCTAGCTTCAGTTCCCTTTGACAAGAGAAACTAGGGGAGATGTTTATGCATCTGAGAGCCAAAGCCAGCATCAGGCTCCAGGATCACTGCATAGCCTCTTCCCTGGAGCCCAAAAATCCCATTGTGTACATTAATGTTTAATTTCTATTTGTTGACATGTGTATACATACCTCAGACCCTTTGTGGGTGTCATTTGCCTAGCCTTGGGCCTGCCACAGGGTCAGTACTCAATACCCATGTACTGGTTTAAGGGATCGCTATCTGAAAGAGATGAGCTATCTGAAAGAGATTTAAGAGTGGCTTCACTTGAGTTATGTGAGCGTGCACACACACAGGTGCTTTTGGGGAGAGGAGCAAAGTGATCTAGCTGAGGGGCTGAGAAATGAAAGGCAGAGTGGGGGAGGAGCATCTAGGGGGAGGGGCGTAGAAGGGGCGGGACATTGAGGGAGGAGCGTCGAGGGGGAGGGGCATCTAGGTGGAGGAGCGTCGAGGGGAGGGGCATCTAGGGGGAGGAGCGTCGAGGGGGAGGGGCATCGAGTGCCTTAGATGCATCCACTCCCATAGACATTTTAATGGTTGGCAGTTGGCTTTTTGGTAAAGTTCGAATTGAGGTGTCTTGCTTATTATGAGTTTTAACAGAGTAGTGACTTTATTAAAGCCTATGTAAGTTTAGTACTTCACTAAGTCCAAAACAATACTTAGTAATTCTCTTTCCTGTTATGCCTCTCAGCCTATTTCTGTATTTCTGTGTAGCAACAGCGTTGTCTTGGGGATCCAGATGTTTCTGAAGGTGCGGAAGAGGCGGAGCAAGGAAGACAGGTTGTCAGGAGGCCTGTGCTTCTGTGTGAGGAGGCCTTTGGGTTGACTCCTCTTAGGTATTATTTTAATTCCCTTTTAAAACAAAAGTGTGTGAGTGAGAGAGAGAGAGACAGACAGACAGATGTGGGTGTGAGTATGGAAGTAAGAGGACAATTTGGGAGACAGTTCTCCACTTCTACTGTGGGTTCTGGGCTTCAGTCCCAGATCGCTGGACTTTCAGAAGAAGCGCTTCCAATCACTGAGCAATCATGACAGCCATAGTTACTCTTCTTGTTGCTGTGACAAAATACCTGTGTGGTGCCTCTTAGGGAAAGAAGGCTAGCCCGTGTGCGAGGGAAGTCATGGCAGTGGAAGCTGCTTCTGGCTTTTGTGTCCGGAGCCTAAGGTCGATTGCTCACATCTTGGCAACTTAATATGCAACCTTAAGGTCCACCCCCTGATGCTCCACTTCCGGGACTGCAGCTTGGCTCCGCCTCCCAGAGATTCCACAACTCTCGGAGCAGCGCCACCAGCTGGATCCCAAATGTTCAAACCTGTCGGGGTCAGCATCCTGGAGGAGCCTCAGAGCCCGCCTTTTCGGGTTTAGTGCACGTTTGTCTCCTGCTCTCACAAGCTTGAAGAGTCCACTCTCCTCCCCCCACTTGATGTTAGGATAGTGAGACTCTTAAGTGGCAAGAGCGCCATTCCGAACGAGTATTTCTCTGAAAGAGACTTGTTCATTTTTAATGCTGTTAAAGATCTAATTCTCAGTGTTTTAACTGGAAGCTGTTCAAATTCACCAAATCATAAAATCTTTCAAAGCCTGCTCCAAGCTACATTTTATTGATTCAGCTTTCCTCCTCTTTGCATTTTTAAAAGGCCAACCTGTTTTCTTATGGGGGAAGTGATTTGTGTGTGTTAGAGCTCTGAGTGATCAACGAACCCACGACTTGCGGTGAGCTGTTTAGGTGTGTTGTTGGAGCAGCACACAAGGGTAATTTCGAGTCCACTTTTGCCACGTGTCCTTATGTATGTTTCCCAAACACGTTTCCTGGCTTGGTACCGTGACTGTGCATACGGCCTACATGTGTTTCCTATTTTTTATGACTCATACTTACGGTACTCATAAAGATTTTTTCTTTATCTTGGCTTCGAGTAATGAGGCAGCTTGTACGCTTCCAGCAGAGATGAGGGCTGAGGATTTTGCATGTAATCCTGAGAGAGGCCCCATGTAGGCACAGTGCAAGAGCCTGGTGCAGCTGTCTAGTGGACTGCGCACTACTCCCTGGACCATTCGGAAACTCTGCTTGCTGCTAGTTTACTGCACCTTTGTTTTCCAGATTTTACCCCTGTTTTGGTCAGGCAGTTTTCTGCTAGTGCGTGAGGCCACCCCTGGGGGTGGACAGGAGAAGCCAGTGCTTTCTTCCTGTTGTTTGCTGGTAATTGTGGTAAAGGGGTCAGTGGAAGGAAGAAATGGAAGTAATTAACTAAAATGACATTTATAACTTGTGGCCACAGACACAGGGGAGGGTCTTCTTGGCTTTAGAGAAATGTTCAGACCTGAGACACAATTGGCTTTAGTCTACTCAAAAGGATCTGGGACAAGGGCGACAACAGATGGCAGAACAACAGATTCCTCTCTCTCTCTCTCTCTCTCCTTTTCTATTTGTCTCTGTCTCTCCATTTGTCTGTCTCTTTCTCTCTCTCACTCTGTCTCTATCCCTTTCTCTCTCTCTCTGTATCTGTCTCTCCATTTGTCTGTCTCTCTCTCTCTCTCTCTATCCCTTTCTATCTCTCTGTCTCTGTCTCTCCATTTGTCTCTCTGTCTCTTTCTATCTCTCTCTGTCTCTTTCTATCTCTCTCTGTCTCTGTCTCTCTTTCTCTGTCTCTGTCTCTCTCTTCTGTCTCTGTCTCTCTCTGTGTGTCTCTGTGTATGTGTGTATACCTGTGCATGTGCACCTGCAGCTCTGCATGTATGTGACCGTAATGTAAAGGTCCTGAGTCTTCCTAGGAGCTTTGCCCACAGGCACCAATGGATCCTACTTGGCCAGTGCTCCCAGGAAGTCCTCTCATATTGGTTCTTGACAGCTATTTAATATTTTTCTAGCAAGTACATGAGTTACTGTGTATTGTGATTGGCATGCCAGGATTACAGATGAAGAGAATTTACAGAAGATCAAATTCCCATGCAGAAAAGAAAAATGTCTTGTTAACTCTATTCACACTGTAGATTTATCTGTTTCTAACAGTGGTACACCTCCAGAGACATGCCTGTGTTCCAACTCACCGAACATGTGAATGTTACTTTACACAGTGAGTCTGCAGATGTGATGAAGACCCTTTCAGTGGGGAGATTATCTGGGAGGCCCAAGTGTTCTCACCAGTTTCCTTGTGAGATTTCATGAAATAGCCAGAAGAGGGGAAGCCGGTGTGTCCCAGTAGACAAGGATTAGAGGGATGGGGGTCACAAACCAAAGAAGGCAGACTCACCAAGGAACTGGAAGAAGACACCAGAAATGTTTCTTTGAGAGCCTACAGAGGGCCATCTCTGGAGACACCTTGGCTTTGGCCCAGCGATACTGACTGGGGAATTCCAGCCTTAAACACATCAAGAGAATAAATTTCTGTTGTTTTATGTCATTACGTTTTTGGTTAGTTGGCATGGCAGCCACTTGAGCTGTATATTATATTTTATCTAGTTTGGAGAATTATTCTGAGTTCCACTCAGCCCTGGTTTCTCAAATTTGTTCCCTCCACATGTTTCCCATTTCTGAAAAGAACACTCCCAGCCATTGGTGACAACCCTAACCCCTGGTATTACCTATGACTTTCAGGTTTTCTCAAATGTCATACCCAGTCTCATTTCTTCTACCATGGGAATCTATTGTGAATCTGAGTGCCTTTAGCCTCTACCTATGGTTTGAACCACCATGTTTATATTTGAGATATGTCCATTTCTGACCCAGTCTTTTGAGCTTTCATAGTCTGGGATAGAGTGCTCACATTGGAAACTAAGTTTCTTCTTTGGCCCACATTACTTCTCTCTGCATTGTTTCCTGGAATAATGATACAATCTGCTTCTTGGAGTTGCTATGACAAAGAAGTAATTAAAAGACAACAGGACAGTAGCTGGAATCAAACCAACACTCAATAAATGCCAGTTACTATCTTTATGGGCTAATACGATCTATTCTCTGAACACAGCCAACATGATTCTTTAAAAGCTTAGACCGTATCACAGAATCCATCCACTTGGATTTCTAAGATGGTTCCTCGTTCTATCTAGAATGTCTAGAGTGACACCTGCCTGGAAGGACACGTGCAGAGGCAGAGTGCCTTCCCTGCACAGAGGCCTTTGCTCCTCACTCGTTTACAATATTGGCCTCTTCCCACTCCCCGAACCTGACTCCCACCACAGCATCCAACCCTGCTTTATCTCTAAAATAATTGGTATCATCTGGGACTAATCTTTAAACATGCTTGTTTTCTCTCTTCAAGTAGAATACCCAAGATGGTAGACTTTTTTTTTTTGTCTACAGATATTTCCAGCAACTAAAGCAATGCTTAGCACATAGTGAGTAATCAACTATTTATGAAACAAGTATTTTGAATGAACAAATAGATATGTTGATACATGGTGTAGCCTTGGCAAATACGTTGAATCTGGCGATTAAAATATACTTATCAAATATGTTTGGTTAGTTTTCGAGACAGTGTCCTACTGTATTGCTCAGACTAGCCACAAACATTCCATCTGCCTACCTCAGCATCCTGAGTCCTGGGATTGCAGGCATGGTCTACCATAGTCACAATTTGTATTTGGAAAATTCTCATTAATTATATTTTCTGGAAAGTCTGGTTACTGACATCTGACTATTGTAGAGGTATAATATAATGTTTCTTTAAAAATTATTACACTCATTATTTGTATGTATGTCGGTGTGGGTGCTATCATCTCAACATAGAGATTGTGGGAGACCCCAGGATCAAACTCAGCTTGACAGGTTTGGTGGCAAACGCCTTTACCCCATGTGCCATCTCACTGGCTCCAACAGTTCTAAAACAAGACTTCATGGTATCTACCTATGGTGTTACCTGTGGTAGTCATGGAGTCTACCTACAATGGTCTTTCTTTTGCTGTGCTGGTGTTAGGTCCCAGCCCTTGGTTCTTGTGTGTGTCAGGCAAGTGTGTCATGGAGCTACATGAGCTCAACTTCTTCTTGTTTAAATTTTGGTATGTGCCTAATTAACATAGCTAGAGCCATGTGAAACTGGTTCCTTTTTGCCTGTAGGAAGAGACTGTCGAGGTTACACTCCTAAGGTTTCCTCCAGTGCTACTGTTTTCCAAGTCTACACTGAAAATTAAGATTATATTTTTAATGGAACCAGCCCAGGCCTCCAGTATGAAAAATGGAATAATTTGCATCTAGTGAGAAACCCCAGGAGGGCATTAGGACCGAAAGTGTTTCTGGAATTGGTAATCTAGAAAAATATTCTTTAAAGAAACCCTTGCAGGAATGGTTGGAGCCACCTCACAGCTGACTGACTTACTTAGAAGACTTAGAAGACACAGGTTTACAGACCAGGGCACATCTCCTTTCAACGCTTGGAAAACCACTATTGAGTTCAATGCTTAGGTCTTCCTCACTGGTGAGCATTTGAAGACTCTCCAAAGCGCCCTACTGCTCCTTTAGGACAGAATGCTCTCACGGCTCTCCCCCCCCCCCCCGCCTTGTTTTTTTGTTTATCGAAATTTGGAAGGCTAGAGAAAATAATCGTTTCAGTTTGCTGAGCAGAAGTCCCTCTCTACAGAAATTAGAAGCAGGCGTTTGGACAGCGATGCACGCATGCAGCCTTCATGGACTGTTCGCAGAGCATTATGGGGATGATGAGGGAAGCAGGCTCAGAGCTCAGGATTCAGAGAGAGAGAGAGAGAGAGAGAGAGAGAGAGAGAGAGAGAGAGAGAGAGAGAGAGAGAGGGAGGGAGGGGGAGGGAGGGAGAGAGCGCGCGCGCAAGCAATGGCAGTGGCATTGTGGGATCAGAGAGGACAGAGACTGAGAAACGTAACATTGCGTTAAACACACACACAACAGAAACAAGGTAACCACCTCCTTAATCGACTCCGGCTGGTCCGAGGTAAACAATCGCTAAGTCACCGCACGTTGTAAGGGCCCGGGCTGCAGTAATTGGAGCCAGGTGTGTTAACCTGGCACTGCTTTTTGGAGGTGAGAATTTGGAGAAGTTTGAAATAGGGATGTGGTTTGGCTAAGGGCTGGGGACAGAATTTTCCAAGACCAGAGAAGAGACTAGTAAACAAAACAGAGCTGTGTTGGAGATGAAATGTGTTGAGGACAGCAAGTACCTCTACAGCCCCGACAGCTTGTGCCTGCTGGTCTCCTTGGAGCGTCTGCCGAGAGATGAGGCCTCCAGCTGCACCGTGGGTCATTAGGCCTGCTGAGTTAATATCGCTAACACTGGGCAGGGGGATGTAGGTAATTTAGGATCTAAAGGGGGGTATCGTTAAGCCTTTGAACATAAACACTTATCCCTAAGCTGCACCCCACCCCCACCCCCCAGTTTGCAGATCTGGAGCAAGCCATGGCAGTTCCTCGCCACCACCAGGTGAAGCAGCCATCAGGGAAGCAGTTGCTTTAGTTAATGTTTCCTCTGTCCCTGCTCTCCAGAGGTGGACCCCCACCCCCACCCCCGCACTCAGCAAAGGGCATAGGTGACTGAGTTTCTGCTCAGAACTTTTGAACGGATGAGGCACTGGGCGGGGGGGGGGGGAGGGGGACAACTGCTGGATAAAGGCAGTCTTTTCAAAACCTTTCTTGGTTGGATTCGTAACTTCTGAAAACTGCAGTGTTACTGCAGAGTGAGACCCAGACCCGTCCATGTTAACAGGGGCTGATTAAAGAATAAAATGAGCCAGTCAGGAAGGAGCCATCACACTTGTCCTGGACGTCCTCTATCTCCTGATCCTCCAATAATCCCAAAGGGGAAGAACAGGCCCACAAATAGCAGAAACCATTCCTTCTCTATCAGGAAGCGAAGTGGTCTGAATTTGGCTGTCACCTGACCTGTAGGTGAGAGGACATGCATCAGCGCCATGGGCGGACGTTAGGAACTATAAAAACATGATGCTTCTCGGCGCAAGGCCTGTTGTCCAGGTGTGGAAGTAGAGACTGGGGTCAGCTGGGTGAGTGACTGGGGCTTGATAGGCTTCCCCTAGGTGTAGATGGCTCGTCCACTGTTAACCCATTCTTTGCTGAGCACCTGATGCTTGCCAGACATAGAGCTAGGCAGTGACAATCCTGACACCCATGCCTCAAGGATTTTGCCAAACATAGCAGACACACAGTGGACCAGCCTGTTCCCTCTGGCTCTCTGCTCCATTTAGGTGGAGCTGCCTTGCTTTAAAAAAAAAATGTGGATTTCAGTGTTGCTCTGGATTTTGTTTTGATACTGGAAATAAATCTCTGGGCTGCTGTGAAACAGCCGTCTGGAAGGCATGGTTCGGTTGTCATCTGTACATGAAGAGGTTAAGAGGCTCATTGGGGACTGTTATCGTGCTCTATCTCTCCAGCCCTCTTCACCGGGCTATGCGCGCCAAAATATTACTAAATAGCTTGGAAGCAGGGAAGAGACCATGGAGTTGAATTTGGAAAGGAACACTGGAAAATGTTTCAATAAAACAGTGTATTAGTCACCTCCCTCTAGATTCAGCAGTGCCAGGCTCTCCCGGCACATCCAGGTGATTTATAAAAAAACGTATATGAACCGATGCTCTGGTGTCAGGGTGAGACTCGACCCCACATGGTGAGGGATCCACCTGCTGTGTTTATGGATTAGTTCATGTAACCACTCTAAGAGTGTGTGTTTCCTGTGAAGGTGCTAAATTGGAGACGCGGCAATAAAGGCTATCTGTTTCCCCCTCTCCATTTCTCCCTCCCATCCATTCATCCATATGAATGGATTTTTTTGTTTGTTTGTTTGTTTTTGAGACAAGGTTGCAACAGTGTAGCTCAGGCTGGCTTTGAACTCATGGCAGAGCATAGTGCTAGGATTACAGGTGTTTGCCACCACATACAGCTGGCTGTTTTTTTGTGTTTCTTAGTGAGACACAGACCTCAGCAATCTTTAGGGTTTGTTTTCTCAACACCTGGAATGGAATATCACGCACTCTCTTCTTTGAGAGTAAGATTTTAATACACATTTCATTTTCTTCTATTATATTTTTACAGTGGTTCTTACAGTGACCAAGCTCACTCACGGGTTCTGATTTCACTCTCTTTATTCTTTGCTCCCCAAAAAGCCAGGAAGACATAAACAGTGTGGGAAACCAGGGACCTTCTTAACTTCCTAAACCAGGAATTTTCTTCCCCCCACCCCCACACACACACCATTAAGACAGATTTATGCCATCAAAATTATACCTTTAGATCCTGGTACCATGAATGTGCCATTTTCATTTCCTCTTGACTTTTAAAAACCATACTTTGACATATTAGGGGCTGTATATTTTGATATAAAATAGAAAAATAATTATCAGTCTTCTTGAAATCCAGTCTCAACCAAGCACCCCTCTTGTTCAAAAGCATCTATAAAAGAAATTAGCAAGACCAAAGAACTGAGCTGGTCCTGAGGCCACCACCCTATCAGCAGTACCTACTTTGGGGGACACCACAAAGGGCGGTTACTCTCAGTCAGGAGATGCTGCATTTCACACGGTTTTGTTTCTGCCCAGCACAAGAAGCTGCAGGGCACACAGAGTCCCAGAGCGAGGAAAGAAAAAGAGGAAAGAAACCATGGGGCATGCTCACTCCACTCAGAGAAGCCAGAGGAACTCACTTGTGGATCCGTTCAGTTGTTGAACGGAGGCAGGCTACTTTTGCTCTCTTCTGTTAACTTGGACAAGTTCAGCTTTTTAAAATCAGCTGTCCCTTATACACTTGTGCAGCCAAGTTACTGTGGCCTAGCATTTGTGACAATGATGACTTCGCCGCACAGGCCCCTGTCCACACCGACATCCATTCCTAAGGACCCATGTGTTGAGTTACTGCTGTGACGTTGCAGGTGGCCATAGACGGGGCTCAGTGTGGGATCCGGCTGTAATCTGACGATGGAACTCAGGTGGTCAGACTTGGTGGGCAAGACCCTTACCCACCAAGCTATCTTCCTGCCTCAGGAAGTTTTTTGTTTTGTTTTGTTTTCTTAAATCTGCAAGAATTAGTCCATTGAAGGTCAGCGTGGGATAAAGTCCATCTATCGTCTTATCAGGAAAATCACTCACCCTTATTCTTTAGCCCAGGTTGGGACCAACAGCTGTTGTGGTATGCCTGGGTAACTTGATATAATGACAGACATCTTCCCCCTGGCTTGCTCTTAGACCAAATTTGAAATGGTTGTTTTGGAAAATGTGCTGTGAGTTCCTATGTAGGGTAGGAGGTTCTGCCTGGCAAATCCTTGGGCCCTGGCATGCATCTTTCACAGCAGAACTTTGATGCTTGACCGGAGGCCTTGGAATCAGCACAATACGGAGCTTGAAGTACAACACTGACTCTGATCATCTTTCAGTTCCGGTGCCCTGGCCCTTTCACGGCATACGGATTGCTTTACCAGAGCTACGGACTAAAACCCATGGACTGTTTTTTTTGTTTGTTTGTTTTCTTTTTTGGAAGTCTGGTTGCTATGGTGATTTGTAGCCTTCCATGGAACTTCTGTCTCCAGGGAAACTGAAGGCCTTGCAGCTGCCCCGACCTTTCTGGTGTCATACCTGAGGTCGAGGTCTTCACCAAGCTGGTAGCAAGCCCAGCAGTGGTTGGTTTGTGTTGACAAATACTTGGAAATGAGGCATCACACCCGTGATATGCAGTATTTGGAAACAAGCAGCCCTCTGTTGCTGTTCCCCATCCTTTGGGGCCTCTGAAGCATCTCCAAGTCTGGCTGGAGTCTCCAGTCGAGTGAGTGAGTCTGTCAGGAGTCTAGAGAGACTGGCATTGAAAGGATCCTAGTGAGAACTGGGAGGGAGGCAGAGGAGGTTGATGGAGTTACAAGGGGGAGAGAGAGAGGGGGTGGGGGAGAGAGAGGAGGAGGAAGCTTGCTGGGGCTCTGGTGTGGCCAGTGAGAGGAAGCTGGCTTAGGAGAGGATGCAGTGGGCTTGAATTTGGAGGACCATTAAGGCAAGCCAGCTTCTTTCCGTAGGAACCAAAGGAACAGGGAACAACCGTTGGTGACCGCAGTAGGGGACATATAAGACTAGAGCACTTACAGCAGGCCTTTCCATATTCTGATTGACACAAATCACATCTTTAATCCTCTGACACCTGATGCAACAGGCTCAGTGATCACCTCCGTATTAAAACTGATGAAAACCTCGCAGGCAGACTCTTAACTGAAGGCCGTAAGGGAAGAACTGAGACTCCAGCTGGGTTGGTCACCGTACTTCACCACCTGCCTGTACTTCAGAGAGAGAGGCGGAGTGACCCGAAGGATTTCGTTATGGGAGATGCCAGCCATCGTGGAAGAGATTAGATTTTGTTTTAGACTGTGTGTGTGAACTCATTTATATATTCATCCAGGAATAAAAACCAAAACTATTCACCTCATCAGCCAGGGGGGCAGAGAAGTAGAGAATGGGCCCCTGTGGCCCCCACTGATGACTGGTGCCTGAGTCCTGTCACTGGCCCCTCATTCATTACAACCATAAGAACTCTAAAATGTAATTCCGACTATCTGGTGGAGCTTTGTTTTTGTTTTTAAAGAGTGGCATAGAAAAATCATGTGGCTAATGGAACTACTGAGTCTTACCCACTGTATACACCGTCCACTCACTGTGCACACAGATAGGCATGTTTTCTAAGGGATACAGGAGTATCCAAAGGCCAGTCTACTAGATGCTGAGGGGGTACTCCGAACAGTGGACTGTATAACTCCATCCCTCGGTTAAAACATTTAGTGACCCCCCTCAAGAGGAGTGAAGTCTATTTTATCCAAACATACTTTATTCCTGGGGTAGCCAGAGCCTTCCGTAGTTAGTGGGGAGTTATTGGAAGAGGAAATAAAGCCAGATGGAGGTGGCAGACGCCTTTAATTCCAGCACTCAGGAGGCAGAGGCAGGCAGATCTCTATTAACTTGAGGCCAAGGTGGTCTACACAGCAAGTTCCAGGACAGCCAAGGCTACACAGAGAAATCCTGTTTCGAAAAACAAACAGACAACTACAGCAACAACAAACCAAAGAGCAAACAAACAAAAAAGAGGAAGTGAAAATCGGGAGTTTGCTGCTTGTTAACTCTGGTTAGAAAGCTTTTTGACTCAAGACTTTAGGGACTGATTACTCCATTCTGTAGGTAGTCTTTTGACTTTACTGGGGCTGACCTGAGTGTTGTAGAATACTGTTCATCTGGAATGATCTGGAAAGTGTAACTTTTGTCTTTGAGATAATAAAATGTCTCTTAATGTACCTTAAATGAACAGAGAATTATACTTGAATCAATTATAAACTATTGGGTTATCGCAGCATCCTCGTGTAATTAGTCTATTTTAAAATGAAATGGGAGGTAGGTAAAGAGGTTCTGAACATTTTTGAAGAAAGGTGTCTTTAATGAAGTCTGGGGATTCTTAGATCTAGGTCAGAAGGACTCTCAGTGGTTGTTCAGTCTAACTTAGTCCTGGCTGCTGAAAATGGTCTCCTGAAGTAATTGTTCATCCATTCAATCTGAGTAATTCAGAAATGTGCGGAACAAGGAAATTTACCACGTGAGTGTTTGCCGTGGACATCAGTAAGTTCTTGGGGACCTTGAGACGTACATTAGTGGCTTCAGGGTTCTCAAGACTTCAGTCTTGGATTGGAAATTACATGGCATCCTCTGCCTATTTTCCAGCTGTAGGTCCCAGAACTTCTCAGTTTTCATAATCTCATGAGCTGATTTCATGGTAAATGTCCTTTTATGTAGCTGGTCCTCCATGTAAGATGCCCATCACAAGTTGAAAATGTATCTAACACCCCGAATGTCACAGCTTGACCACACAGAAACCCAGGAATGCCAATTGTTTGCTTTTGAGATCCTGCCCACTACCCCTCTGCATTGGGAAAGACTTTCTACCACAAATCACTAGCTTGCAGAAAGATCAACATTCAGGACTCTAAATATGAACGGGATGTGGTGGTGTATCTTTGCAATCCCAGCTACTCAGGAGACAGGCATAAGAATGTTAAGGCTGAGACTATCCTGAGTGGGCACAAATTTGAGGTCAGTCTGGGCAATATAGTAAGACCCCCATCTCAAACAAAACAAAACAACCAAAAAAACAAAGCAACACACACACACACACACACACACACACACACACACACACACACACACACACACACACACCCCAAAAGCCAACAAACAAACCATAACAAAAAAAGAAGGGAAGGAAGTGAGGGAGGGGGAGAGAGAGAGGAGAGAGAAGAGAGAGAAGAGAGAAAAGAGAGAAGAAAAGAGAAGAGAAGAGGAGAAGAGAGATGAGATAGGAGAGGAGGGGAGAGAGGAGAGGAGAGAAGAGAAAAGAGAGAAACAGCTTCTCCAAGTGTGGTTTCCATCACAGCCTGTGACTGAGGTGTTATCTATGAGATGTTTATGTTTCTCTGGGGAACCCTGATTAATACAGGCATTTTAGCCATTTTGAAGTGTGCAGTTCAGTGATGTTTGTATACTTAAAGTGTTGTGCAACTAGGGTGATCATCAAAAAGAGCCCTATGCCAGGAACCCCTCCCTGCTCTAGTTCCCAGAGTCTACAACTCCCGATCTGTTTTCTGTTTTCACCGATTCGTTTGTTACAATGTAAACATAGTGCTTTGCAGCAGTGTCTGTCTGGAGTGTTTTACTTCACACGATGTTTCTGGGGCCCATCCATGTTGTATCAAATGTCAATACACCTCTCTTTATGACTAAATAATAGCTCAATACACAGGCAATAACATATTTAATGATTTAAAATTAAATTCTGAGTATTTTAATTATTATAATAGGGAAATTTTTGTATTACGAATCTAACCTTTTAGATATGAAGATCACATAAAGAGAATTTTGAGTTGCTTCTATAAAATCCTGCTATCCATGGCATTTAAATTTATAATCAAGGTCTAAATGTTTGTGATGCAACCTTTCTCCTCATTTCTTCTTTTCCTTTCTGGGCTCTGATTTCTGCTTATTAGTGTTATTTTCAAAGTGTTAATTAGAGGCAGAATCACTTATTAGTTTGGTTTACAATGAGAAGACCAGCAGCTATCAACGTAAATGCTTGGGGTCTGACTGAATCACAAAACAACTCAAAGAATATGACTGTGGCACTTCTAGGACTGTCCCATTTTTGGTAAAATTAGAAAACCCTTAGGAACACATTGTGAGAGAGTAGCACGGACCTTATCTATGTGTATGGAAAGCCCTTCAAAATAGTTTCAAAATCTGTACCTAGGCACATAATTTTAGCCCGCCAGTTAAACATACCTTCCATGTTTATCACACACAGAAGATGAAAGATATCAGCTCGTTTTATAAAACACACTTTGTTTAAAATGCCACAGCGGTATCTATTATCTTGTATTGCAAATTTAAAAAATAATTAAAAGTTGAATTACTTAAAAATACATTTTTCAGTTAGGGGGATGGCCAAAAAAATGAAACTCTTTTTAAATATGAAAATTTAACATTATATATAAATATAAAAGTTTGACATAGCACTGTGAAATGTTAACCCTTACATTCTTTGTCAAATATGGAAAAAAGTATCTTAATTATTTGCTTGGAAGATAATTGACTTTTTTATTGCACTGTCACCTTCACAGATTCTAAGAATATGAACTGCACACTAGGGTTTAAGTGGCCTACTGTATTTTTGTTGCTTGGAAATGAATGTCTTATTTTAGTCCTATAACTTGAAGATCAAATGGTTTCAATTTTCACACTTCATTCTGAAGTTAAGGCTCTTGCTAGTCCCTGCCACAGCCTTTGCTTCTGATTTGCCTGTAAAGAAAAGTCCCTTCTGTCACCGTCAGCTTCCCGTGGGGAGGGCCTTTTGCGTGTTCTCTTCTTTACTTTTTCTTTAAGTTATTGATAAGTACTGAGATTGGTGTGTGTGTGTGATGTACATATGTGTGAGTTTGTGTGTATATGTATCTGTGTGTGAGTGTGTCTGTGTGTGAGTCTGTGTATGTATGTATGTGTGTGTCTGTGTGTGGACGTGTTTGTGTATATATGTGTATGTGTGCCTGTGTGTGAGTGTATCTGTAAGTATGTGAGTGTGTGTATGTGTGAGTGTATGTGTGTCTGTGTGAGTGTGTCTGTGTGCGTGTGAGTGTGTGTCTCTATGTATGTATGTATGTGTGTATGGGAGTGTATATGTGTATTTGTGTGTCTCTGTGTGAATATGTATATGTATGTATGTTTCTGTGTGTGTGAGAGAGTGTGTGTCTGTGTGTGTGTGTGTGTGTGCATGAATATGTGTCTCTATGTATGTGTGTGAGAGTATGTATGTGTATATGTGAGTCTCTGTGCGAGTATGTATATGTACGTGTGTGTCTGTGTGTGTGTACACATGCCAGAAGAGACATTCTTGTCTATTGCTCTCCACTTACTTGTTTGAGGCAGGGTCTTTCCTTGAACTCAGGGCTCATGCTTTCCCAGATGTGCTGGGACACAGTGAACCACAGAACCCTCCTTGCAGTTGGGTCCAGGTGTATTTAGGACTCACATAGGAAACAATTAAAAGTAATGAACTCCAGTGTTTCCTGCATACTGAATTTGCTGTCATGTGTCAGGCTGTTTTATTACTAGAGTTTGCAGTTGCTCTGCACAGATACTGGATAAGAACCAATATAAGGGAAGAAATTGGCTCACAGTATGGGTGTGGACAGTTTGTAGTGGCAGAAGTGTGCGGTGGTTGGAACAAAGAACAGACAGGAAGTGGGGCCAGGCTTTGAGCTCTCTAAGTCCAGTTGCCCACTCCAGCAAGGCTCTATTTTCCTCCCAAGGTTTCTATAACATTCTGAAACTACTGCCCCCTGGGGTGACTGTTCAAACACGTGAACCTGTGGGGAGCATTTCACATGTGCGCATTTCACATGTGCGCATTCACATGTGCGCATTTCACATGTGTGCTAGATTTATGTCACCTTGACACAAACCTTAGTCATCTGGGAGGAGGACACTTGATTGAGAAAATCCCTCCATAAGATCAAACGGTGGGTAAGCGTGTAGGGCATTTTCTTTCTTTCTTTTAGAATTATTTATTTTATATATAAGACTACACTGTAGCTGTCTTCAGACACACCAGAAGAGGGCATCAGATCTCATTATAGATGCTTGTGAGCCACCATGTGGTTGCTGGGAATTGAACTTGGGACCTCCAGAAGAGCAGCCAGTGCCCTTAACCTCTGCGTCATCTCTCCAGCCCCAGCATTTTCTTAATTAGGGATTGATGGGGGAGAGCTCAACCCCTGGGCTAGTGGTCCTGGATTCTATAAGAAAGCAGGCTGAGCAAGCCACGGGTGTTCAGCACCCTCCATGGCCTCTGTATCGGCTCCCCCTGCCCTGTGTGAGTTCCTGTCCTTGCTCCCTTTAGTGATGAACTACAATGTGAAGAGTGAGCCTAATAAGCCCTTCCCTCCACAACTTGACTCAGCGGTGGTGTTTCATCTAACAAGACAGCACTCAAACCACAATAGCCATTCAGAATGAAAAGCACTTAAGATTTCACTCTTCTGAAAGGAAATTGAGATGTTTGGAAAATGGTATGTGTTAGGAATCTAAGTTACTTGTTCTCCCTGCCTCAAGATAGGCCATGTGACAGCACACTCAAGTTCCTCTAAGACATTTTCTGAAGCCCATAACCTTGTTGGAAGAGATTGTCCTCCCAGACCAGGGATTGTTTTTGTTGCATTTTCAAGGGAAACCAGAACCTGGAGTCCTCAGGTTTTTCCTGTGACCAGAATGAGTTTCCTTAGGGAGTAATTAAGTCTATTCCCTGCCTCAACTGGGAACCCCGCAGCTTGGTGGTTGGTCTCTGTTACCCCTGTGTTTTACAGAGACCCAGAGGAGAACCTATTCCTGCAGATTGACAGAGCCTTGTGTTCATACGATGCCCATTCTCCCTGGGTTACACATCTACATGCAGAAGGTCTGAGACACACCTCATTGACTTGGATTTGAAATACTCCTCCCAGCATCCCATGGGACATTGCCTGGGGTCAATGGTGAGGGCTAGGAAAGATTATCAGTGTCTGTGGGGGAGAATTCTCTGCCAAGCCCTCTCTCTGCCTAGACTGGGGCTGCAGTCTACACTTTTGAGGATTCCTTTTAACTTCTCTTAGTTTTCTCTTGGGATTTCTTAGAATTTGATGCCCTATCACCCCTCCCTCCCTCCCTCCCTTCCTCCTCCTTCTCCTCCTTCTCCTTCTCCTCCTCCTCCTCCTCCTCCTCCTCTTTTTCATTCTTTTCCAGCAGTAAAACAGTTTGACTTGGTCACCAAAACTTTCATGTCTTCCTCCAACCCAAGGAGGAGGGATGGGTGAATGGTTTGTGGGGATAGAGACTGAGGCGTCCACCACTGCCACGTGCTAGCCGCAGGACTGGATAAATTACCCCTAAGCATCAATTCCCCCTTTAAAATGAGATTGGACAATGTCCACGATGACAGCAGCATCTTCATGTCCTTCAAGACTCCTGGGCCTCTGTGTATGCCATGTCCCCTGAGCCTTCGGTGCAGGAATTGTGCCGTAGCTGTGTCACTTGGGCTGGGTTACCGTAGACGTTTGTCTCAGAAGTTGACCAGCGCATGGCCCAGCAGTCCCTGGCACTTGTGTTGATGGCTGAGATCTGTTTGTTTTTCTTGACCCCCACTTTAATGTTCAAGTTGTACTTGATAGGGGAATGTTCTCTCGACGAGGAGCCTCCCTTCTTTTGGCTGGAAAAATCAAGACAATATGACCTCATGACCATTATTGGACTCACATTTCATTAATTTTATTGATGAAAGTTATTTATGGTTCCTTGTAATTCATTTTAAAAAAAAAAACAAAATGTGTTGATCTCTTCCTGGATGTCTGGCCTTGTGCGAGGCGCAAGGCTGCAGAGCTAAACACGGTTCCGTTTTTGCCCTTGAATGATGTGCTCTGAGGATTTCACAATTTGACAGAGGAGACAAACATCTGTAGTGTCCTGTGGAACTTTCCATCTCTGCCTGAGGATTGGGAAGCCTGTGACTGGAGACCGTCTATCTGAGGACATGACTGTCCTGTACTTGGAGCCAGAAGCCTTAGCTTAAATATATAACCTTGGGGTATTAATGACATAGTACACTGTCTACACAACCTGTGGTTCAGACTGAAGGACAACGGAAAAATAGCTTTGCATTTGCTGTGACGGGTGGGCTGCCGAGGGCCCCCGATGTGTTCTTCCAGCAGAACATACCTACACCAAGAGTCCCCACTTTCTCTGCCCCTTTCTCTGCACTAGCTGAGGGCTTCTCTGGAAAGGGAGGTCCAGGGTCCATGGAATCCCTGTCTGAAGCTCCCAGGACCCCTTCAGAGGGTCATGACCTATAGTTTCATAAATACTGTTCTGTTTATATTCGCTCTTGCTCCTCACCCCCACCCCAAATTTAGTTCCTAGTATTTTTCCAGGGCATTCAAAACACAGGGCAGAGAGGACAGACTTATTTCTGCATCAGATGGTAGACTTTTAGGGTGGTTTTTTTTTCCTCTTTTGTGTCACTATATTAAATTATTTTAAGACGCTCCCAGGGAATCCGGAATCTTGTCGTTGTTGGGGGAGGGAGGGAGTTTGGGAATTCACTGACTGTACTCCTCTCAGCTCAGTAAGCGTCTTCAAGATGAAACCACTGGGAGGGAGCTTGATGTCGTCTGCCATGCAGTGTGAACTTTGACTTCATGCTTCCCTGGATGGAGAGAATGATCCTATACTCTCTGGGATAAGCGTAGGGACACTTGGCGGTTTGGAACTTGAATTCAGGACGGACTGATTGCTCCTAAGAAATTCAGAACAGTAGAACAGTATAAAAGTTTCTAAGGAACTTTTTTTTTTTAAAACAAAACTCTGACCCTACCCTTCCAAGAATATTTTAAGGGAATCTTTTTATACCAATTCCCACGTGGCAGGAGACAAGTATGGCAATTGCGGTGTCAGCTGTCAGGGCTCATCAGACCAAAAGACCCTTGAAAATTCTGTAGCGTTCGTTGATTAGCTAAGTACAGTTCCCTTCCCCAGCAATCAGGCACACATTTCAGAACTATTTGGGGGGGGGGGTCACATTTGAGTTCCTAAGAATATTATTGCTTAAACATAAGTAAAAATCTGAAGCCAGCCACGGGACCCTGGTGTCTTGAAACAGTTATGTACCTCCATGTCTCTGTGTAACATCTGGGTGCTGGGGGCAGAAGATTCAAGGTGTTCCAGTTACCAAGGTGTTGGGGGACACCTCCTCCCCTCCGCAGAGGAGATGGAGAAGGGTCTAAATAACAGACCCTGCTTTTATGGACCTGGGTTGCAGGCACATGCTAGAATTCTTTCTCTTATCTTTATCGTCGTAAACTGATCACTGAATCATCGGTTTCGGAACATTACTTGGTTTGGCTTTAGATAACAGAAGTCTCCCGGGGTGGATTTTAGATGACTTCACTCCTTCACAGGTCTACACTGTTAGACTCACATGGTAGTCGCTGTGCTGACTGTCGCTTTGTCTTAACAAACCCTAGGAGTGGAGTGTGGGGATCTCACTAATAAGAAACCTTTTGAAATCTCTATCATAGGAATGTCCTGCATGTAGACTATGAATTCCAGTAAATTCAAAACAATTTCTATGGCATCTTTCCATAAAGAGTAGGTTTCTTCTTCTACCTGTAAATACATAGTTCATTTTCATACTACTTGGAGAATTTGAGAAAAAATGTACAGTGTTTTATTTTTCCTTATCAAGTGTAATATTTAGGAAGCGGAGAAGCCAACTGGGTGTGGTATCACAAATCGGAAAGGAGGATTGTTGTGTGTGAGTTCAAGGCCAGGCCGGACTACATAGTCCATCCAACCCCACCCAAATGAAGAAAGATGAGAAGGAAGTAAAAAAAAAGAAAAGGAAGAATAGAGAAGTTCTTTGCGCTGTGAGGTTCAGAGGACATTGTTTTTGTCCTTGTCGGGTAGTGGGCCAGGGCACCTCTCCCAAACAGGAGGCAAGAAGATGGCCTCTCCACCCAGACGCTCCTTGAAGTTGTGTAGATTCTGCAAGGAAGGATGCAGATCTGTTTTGAGTGTCCTTATAAGTTTATGCACAGATAACCTCAGTGCAGGCATCAGTGTTACAGAACTGATGAGACCAGTTAGCGTCCCCTCCTCATGGCCGATCAGGGAGGTGTAACACAGGGCTGCATTTTCTCACGTCACCAGGATCGTGGACCCTTAGTGAAGTGTGACACACATGAGATTAGAGCAAGAGCTCAGCTGGCTTCATGAAGAGTGAGCGTGAAGTGAGGAGAGAGCAGGAAACCCTAGACACTAATCCCAGTTGTCATCTGCTAAGGTTTTCCCTGGAAGGATGACCTCTTAAGGGCAGACGCATGCATCTCGTTCAATGAAGCCATCTTGTTTCCATTTCTGCCAGTCCCTTGGGATTTTCCTGCTCTTGTCCAGTGGTTTCCTCTGTGTGGGTTCTAGGTGCATTTCCCTCACATGGTTAGAAGATTTTAGGTGCCGTGGCTTTTTTTGTGTGCATATGAAGAGGAGGTTCATCTTTCAGTCACCAAATGCTGGGTGACTCCCAAAGATTATCAAGCCCAATCTTAGAGTATCATCAACTGTGTTTGGGAAGCTTCCCAACTCACATCAGGTTTCCATTGAGTTCCTTATTACCTTTGAAGCTCATAAGACTAAGATCTGTGAGTTTTTTGTTTTCTTTTATTTGGTTTGGTTTTGGTTTTTTGAGACAGGGTTTCTCTGCGTAGTCCTGGCTGTCCTGGAACTCACTCTGTAGTAGACCAGGCTGGCCTTGAACTCAGAAATCTGCCTGCCTCTGCCTCCCAAGTGCTGGGATTAAAGGCATGCGCCACCACTGCCCGGTGTGAGTATTTTTGTGTGTGAGTTGGACAAAATATGGAGGGTGAACTCTTCCGACTACTGTTCGGTTTTCTTAGAGACTGTCACATCCTGCCTGTCCCATGTCCCTGGGGGACATTTCTTTGTTGCAGTCTGCCTCTGCTCTTTGCTCTAGACTACTACCAAGGGCAATCTAACTATAAAACCTTGTGCAGGATTGTTTTTATTTGGGGGTGGCTTGAACTCTTGATCCCCCTGCCTCAGCCTCCTGAGTGCTAGATTACAAGTGTGTATCTGGTTTGTAACTATTGTCATTTCTAAGCTATAACTGCTCCTGAAGTAGGTTTTCCTTTATCTGCTTTTATTTCCCCTTCTGTTTTTCAGACTAGAAGAAATTAGGCAATTCAGCCCAGGGTTCTTTAAGATGTGTGGGTTGTTCTCCTCACATCCTGAGGGGCTCTGATGCCATCCTGCTTTTGCTAGGGTTTGGTTGTCTGTGTGCTTCCTTCTGCCATGTTTGCTCAGGTGGAGACAAGGAGAGGAAGGCCTCTGGGAATTGGGTTAGCCTCAGCTCACAGGACTCTCTGTGCTTCCAATTTTTCTTTTTAATTTCTCAACCATGGTGTGAATCCTCCTTTGCCAAATGGCTCTGGGGCTTTGCCTGGGACCTCTGTGCCAGAGGCAGAGATTCATCTTGGCCAGACACTGCCATATACTGAAGAAGGAGCTGTTTCCAGGAAAACTACAAGCTAAGCTTCTTAGAAATCATCCCTTGATTGTCTGAGCCAGGCCTCGACACTCAGACCATCTGGGAAACTTTGGATCCAAGCATCAATATCTGTTTCATACATCTTCTCATTTCATAATCTTAAAAATATTCTGGTTCATTTGAGACATGTATTTATTGATTTTTTTATACATATTGAGCAAAGCTTTTGCATATTTAGGAACTTTAAGAAGTGTGTGTCCTAGAACTGACTACAAGGCAGGAAAGGAGTCCACGGTCCTGGGGAGGGCAGCTGCTGTCCTTTGGGCCTTGATGTGGTGCTCTGGGACAGGGACAGCCTGTACTGCCACTTGCTTTAGTGTGAGTCTGTGATGCTTTGTGGTTTGCAGGTGCCGTGCCTCCTGTCCTCCCTGTCCCATACCTCTGTGTTCAGGGAGTGCTGCAGTCTGGATACACTCTGCTCCCTTTAGATTGCATCTTGTTTCCAGTGATTATCATTCTGTTTACAACTAGATGAAGACAGTGTCTCTGGCGTGTGCTATGTGTCTGAACAACCAAGGGACACATTGTTTCGCTGCAGTTGCGGTTCACATCACAGTTCATTTACTGCTTTGATTTGGTGCCATGCTGATTCCAAGTCTAAAAATGGCCCCGTTGTGCAGGAGTAGCTCCTTACAGTCAGTATGGCTTATGCTTTTGTATTTTGCTGCAAATTAGCTAGCTAAACTCGTTTACACATAGCAAGTTCTTCAACCTCTTTTTAGTCTTTGGAGTTATATATTCATTTACTGATTGGCTACAGTGAATCAATAGTGTGGCTGCTTGCAACATACTGACAACAACATTCAACTCCAGATGCTTCTTTTTGTCAGTTTTGGAAACTAAGACAGGCACACTCAACAGTTAACAAGTGCTATGATTATATGCACATGTGAAAACTATATGTAGAATAATATGCCTTGTGACATCAAGAAATGGAGAATGTATTCAATTAACATTTAGAGGGTGTTTACCATAAGCTAATGCATGGGTTTTGAAAGATAAGAAAAACTCAGTGCTTTCTTTATCCATAACTTGGTTACTGTAATAAATATTAGTTCTAGATTGAGCCTAGAAAAGAAGGCAGGGATGTCTCTTGATCAAAGTGGACCAGCAGCCATGGGAAGATGTGAAGTAGTCAGCTTTTGTGCTGTGCCTCAGGTGATTGTATAGGCTCAGATGTGCATGGAAGCCATCGGAGGCCAGAAGAGGCACTGGGTCGTCTGGAGCTACAACTACAGATAGTTGAGAACTCTGGGTGCTGGCAACCAAACTCAGGACCTCTGCAAGAGCAGTAAGTGCCCCTCACCACTGAGCAGTTCCTCTAGTGCGTCTGTTTTCTTTTGACAGAGGCGTTGTCCAGTCATTGTTTATTCTGTCTGATATCTGGGCTTCTTTGGAAATCTCCTTTGTGCTAGTAGCTGGAAGGAGGAAGGTAGCTAGCTCCCCTTGCCAGCCCCTCTCTGGACTTTCAGCACTTTTTTTCTTTTTTTTGAGGGGGAGCAGAGCTCACCTAACTTTGTAGAGATTAGAAGTTACCTGGGGGAGAAGAAAGTCCTTTTCTGTGAAGCCCCCCCTCTCCCACCGTCCCCAAATGAAAAAAACTCACCTGTAAATACCCTGTTATGTAATGTACGCTTAGGTTTCTGACTTGAAGGATAAGAAATCCCTGAGGGAAGGTAGTTTTATTCCTGTGTTTGGGGTAAAAGAAAGTGTTCTGTTCACTTCTGTTCTATTCTTAGTGGGTGAGCCATGCATTACTGGAACTGATCAATACCAACACAGCCTCGAGGTAGTAAAAGAGTGACCGGTTATCAGAGGCATTTAGCTCAACCTTGTGTGACTTGTCTTCTTGCTTTTGGCAGTGAGTTGTGAAGAAGTGTCCTATGCTTCTCAGGATGGCCTGGGGAAACCAGCGTTGAACTCTCCTGCTTTGTATCTCCTAGGTTACCCTGCATCTGAACCCCATTGCTTCAGTGCACACTCACCACAAGCCTGTTGTGTTCCTGCTCAACTCCCCACAGCCCCTGGTGTGGCATCTGAAGACAGAGAGACTGGCCGCTGGTGTCCCCAGACTCTTCCTGGTAAGTGTTCAACACCGTTCCCCCCAAATGATCCTGGTGCAGGGTTATTATGACTCTCTCTCTCTCTCTCTCTCTCTCTCTCTCTCTCTCTCTCTCTCTCTCTCTCTCTCTCTCCCCCTTTCTGAGACATTGTGTTTCTTGAGGCAATATCTTGCTATCTAGCTGAGACTGGCTTCACTTACTTCTTCCGTCAAAGTGCCCTAAATGCTAGGATTACAATTGTGTATAGCATGCCCAGATTGCTAAGGGTTTGAAAAAAATATTTCTTTTCATTAAAATGATACCAAAGTGTGTTGCATTTTATTTGCACATGGGGCTTGGGGAGGATGTTTGCATGGTGTAGAAAAGAATTCACAGAAAGCAGATGTCACCCACATGTCTTCTGTAGAGGCAGAGTCAGGTCCCACTTGCACAGGATTGCAGGAGTTGCTGTCATCCCCTTGTGGCCTGCCCACTGGTGCTCCCTCCCTCCTTGTGGTATTAAGAGTGCTGTCAAAGCTGTAAATAGGCTCTGGGTGTGTGGTCTCTGACCACAGAATAAATACACACAAGCCCATTGCTATTTGTATATGACAAGCCTAATTTCTGATAGGAGGGACTGTCTGCTGTCAGTGACACAGTGAGCTCCAAGCATGAAATCATTTGTATTTTATTAAGAAAAAAAAAAAGAAAGAAAAAAAAAGAAGAAGCTGGAGCCCAGCTCTTGCAGAATGGTCCAAATATTACCTACTATTTGTAAATCATGTCCTTTGTCGTTTGCCAGAACATTTGGGTTTGCTAGCTGTGGAGAAACAGATGGGTTGTTTGGATGAAATGTTTGGGGTGTGATATCACGTCTGATGAGCAGCAGCTCGGAGCTCGGAGCTGACCTCTCAGTCAGCCGTGAGGCTGCCTGTTGTCCTCACTGCAGAGCCTCAGGCTCCTGAGATGTCACCTGTGAGCAGCCACCCCAGCAACAGTTGTACTTCTGCCTAGCGAGTCAGTTTTGATACTCTAGTGACTATAGTACAATCTCTAGTATCTTCTCACTTGCATTTGAAAAACACTTTTAACCAACTGAAGGTATCTATCAACTATAAAGTCAGGATCCATATAACTGGTGGTAGAATAACTGTATAAACTAGGAGAGAGAGGGAGGTTTTTATTTGTAGTAAAATACTAATTATTAAATACATACAATGCAAGAAATGATGGAGTCAGAATATTGTTTTGCAGTTGTAACAGTGAAAGTTGATCAGACATGAATCTTCAACAGATGTTAGGAAGAGAGAAATTTGGAGGGGCAATATATTCAGACATTCTCAGATATGTTTCCCACAAATTACTTACTGATCAGGGAAGAAAATAGCAGCAATAGACAGTGAGGGATCCTCATGGGGGTTTAAGCAAATGATCAGAGTTAATGACGCCAGCCCGGGGCAGATAGATGTCGTGTGTCTGTAAATGAGAAGGAACAAAGCATCCCTCGTGTCTCAGTCAGGGTTGCTTGCTGTGATGAAACACCGTGACCAAAGCAACATGGGGAGGAAAGGGCTTATTTCACTCACAGCTCTCTAAAACAGTTCATCACCAAAACCAACAAGGGCAGGAACATGGAGGCAGGAGCTGATGTAGAGGCCACGGAGGGTGCTGCTTACTGGCTTGCTCCCCATGGCTTGCTCAGCCTGCTTTCTTATAGAGCCCAGGACCACAGCCCAGAGATAACATCACCCACAATGGGCTGGTCCCTCCCCCATTGATCACTAATTAAGACAGTGGCCTACAGCTGGATCCGATGGAGGCATTTTCTCAATTGTGGTTCCCTCCATTCAGATGACTCTAGCTTGAGTCAAGTTGACATAAAACTAGCCAGCACACCTTATGCAGAAATCCCTCTAGAAATGAATGTAGCCTGGATCTAATTATGAGGAAACATTGGACTGCACCAAACGGAGCAACATCCTATAGAACTAGCCAGTTCTCTCAAAAGTGAATCATATGGGGTTGGAGAGATGGCTCCAAGGTTAAGAACACTGACTGCTGTACATTCCCAGCGCCCACACGGTGGCTCACAGCCATCGTTAACTCCAGTACCAGGAGTCCTGGTGCCTTCTTCTGGCCTCCATGTGTATGACAATCATACATATAAAATAACTCATTAAAAAATTAAAAAAAAAATTAGTTACACCAAAGGACATATACAGAATCTAGTCGATAATATATGTATATATGTTAACAAAGGTACATGTGGCACAGTATAACATATAGAGAAGAGAAGAAGAGGAGGAAGAAGAAAAGGAAGAAGAGGAAGAGGAGGAAGGAGAAGAGGAAAAGGAGGAAGGAGAGGAGGAAGGAGGAGAGGAAGAGGAGGAAGAAGGAGAGGAAGAGGAGGAAGGAGGAGAGGAAGAGGAGGAAGGAGAGGAGGAAGGAGGAGAGGAAAAGGAGGAAGGAGGAGAGGAAGAGGAGGTGGAGAGGTAGTGGTGGTGGTGGTGGTGGTGGTGGTGGAGATGAGGAAAGACTGAAAGCAGGCAATGGACAGGAGTTATGAAAGAAGACGCAGAGCTAATTGTTTCTCTAGTTCCACTGCAGCCTTTGTTTTTGATAGTGGGTGAGGGCATCAAAATAGACTGATAGTGAAAGCGTAAGGTCCCGTGTGAAACCACGTGAGGCTCCACAACTTCAGAACCGCTCTCCAAACCCGATGGAAGTTATTCCACCTGTGTAGACTCTGTGTTCAGTTAATTTTGTTGTGCAATTTTTTTTTAACTTGCAAGGTTTTTCCTTATAATAAAGTTTATAAAATTTTAAAAACTATTTTCTTTTTAAAAAGTAAATCGTGAAAGGCCAAGAAAGGCTGGGGACCACCCCAGCCTGAAGATGACTAAAAACCATGTGACCTTACTGCTCAGTAGATCGGGGAACGCAGGTGTAATTAGAACTCGGCCTGTTGACTCAAGTACCAAGGCTGACTTCTTGCCTTTGAAGGCTATGCTGTTGTCTAGGAGACTGGCCTTCTTCCAAAACAGGCTTAGTGGTAAGGGGTAAACAATTTGGGAAAAAAGACCATGTTTAGACAGAAAGTCGATGTTAAAAAGCTGTGGCTGTAGTAAGAGAATACTAGAGTCTTTTGTAGAATTCTTGACATTCTGCTGTAAATTATTTAATTTTAAAATGAAGCATTTAACGTCTCTATCATCTATTATATGTATATATACACACACATATACATATGTAAGGTGAAAGTTATTAAGAGTTTAAATTGTAAATACAATCGAGACATGGAAAATTTCTTTATTTTGCATGTTCTATGGGGACACACATGTCAGAGGAAGCTTGTGGTGGTAGGGGGTACCTTGGCGGGGGGAACCTTCCAGTTTGCTCCTTCCACTATGTGGTCATGGGATTGTCTTAGTTAGGGTTTTACTGCTGTGAACAGACACCATGACCAAGGCAACTCTTGTAAGGACAACGTTTAATTGGGGTGGGCTTACAGGTTCAGCGGTTCAGTCCATTATCATCAAGGCAGGAACATGGCAGCATCCAGGCAGGTATAGTGCAGGAGGAGCTGAGAGTTCTACATCTTCATCCGAAGGCTGCTAACAGAATACTGACTTCCAGGCAGCTAGGATGAGGGTCTTAAAGCCCATACCCACAGTGACACACCTACTCTAATAGGGCTACACCTTCTAATAGTGCCACTCCCTGGGTTGAGCATAGACAAACCATAACAGAGTTCAACTCGGGTCATCAGGTGTGGTAGCATATGTAGTTACTCACGGGCCCAGCTTGCCAGCCTTAATTGTGCCATACTCTCACTGTATGTACTATGTAGACCAGGATGGCCTTGAATTTACAGAGATCTGATGTTCTCTTCCTTCTGAGTACTGACATTAAAGGTATGTCCCAGTATGACTGACAACTATTTTTTTTTTCACATTTAAAGGACAGAACAATGATAATTAGCAGTCACTAATCTTATTCCTTTGACTTAGTCCTCAGTATTCAGGAATGGCACCCAGGGCTCTAGTACCTAATCTCATTGTTCTCCCTCACACTTTCCCCAGGATAACTGTTTTCTGTAGAATCTGCTCTGCAGACATCTGCTAAGTTGCCACATTAGTCACACCACTTATGATTGGTGATAGTTAAGACCCAAGACTCTTATAAAGTCACAATGGGTCTGTGTGCTGCAGCCCAGTGATATAGGAAGGACATAGGGATGGATGTCTAATTTTTTTTAAAAAAATCTAATCTGATGTTGGTGGCACAAGCCTGTAATCTCAGCTACTGTGGAGGCTGAGGCGAAAGAATTGCAAATTGAAGGCCTCCTTGGGCTATTTAGTAAAGTCAAAGATGTTTTTGGCAACTTAGACCCTTGCTCAAAATTTTTAAAATGTGAAAAGAAGGACCTTTGATTAGGCAGAACATTTACCTAGCATGCACGAAGCTCTGTATTCAGTTGCCAGATCCTAAACAAACAAGCAAACAAAAATATTTAAATCTAATTCTTGTGCTTAGCACCTTTTGGGACCTGGGGAACTTCTGGAAAGCGATGACCACCACGCAGTCAGGATAACAGCAGATGTTGTTGAGTGGATCCGAGCAGATCGTCTTTCTAGACAGCTGTGGTCCAGGCAGTAATTGGGCAGATTCATCTCTGTAAACCTGACTTTCCCCAGCTGTAATTTGTGAATAACAACAGTTCTATGCCACAGAAAGAAGCATCTCGAAGGTGATGAAAGTGCACATTAAATGTTGAGTACAGTACCCACCACCGCTAAGTTCCCCCGCATTTGCTATTTCTGCTGTCATTATTAGAGCAATGAGTACTTGGGAAGGATATTTAATTAACATTGGTAATTGTGAGTAAATCTGTTGGCTGGCTGCAGGTTTGAAGCTCCCATTTCTCTGGGCTGTGGGTTCCGTGAACAGTACAGGACACACACACACACACACACACACACACACACACTGTACTTTGCTTGCTGTTGTTGGATTCTTTCTTCAGTCCGCCACTCTGTGGGATTTAGAGGAAGTTATCTTTGTTATTATTTGTTTACTTTATGAGCTGTAAGAACTGCGTCTTGACCATTAGTTGAAAATACACTAATGAAGAAGACAATTTTAGTACACAACATCATCCTTATTTGGAGTTAATCCCATATAAGGACATTTCAGCGCAAGTGGGGCCCAGAATAGAGGCGTTGGGAGGCAACTGTGGGGGAGATCCCGGGATACCCAAGCTCCCCTCCTTCAGGCTTCGTCTGTCTACACTCTCTCTATGACCTGGGTGGGCAGCAGATACCTGTTGCTCCATCAAATCAGGACACCACAGGTGGTTTGAGATGTCTCAAAGGCCTGGCAACTCCCCTCCTCTCCCTGACATGAAAAACTTTCATGTCCCTCATCCACATCACATTCTTTGTGATGACTGAAGACCAGGCGTTCAGTTTGTCCATCGCTGGAGTTTGTCCATCCATGGGGTGGTTCTCCAAGCACTTCAGTAGGCCTGGAAACTCCTGTGAAGCTGAGCTCTAAGATCACCCCATGAGTGACTGGCTTCAGACTGAGGATGGTCCCTGGACCCTCAGTCCAGGGTGCATGCCTCAGGCCCTTCTGACGCAGAATGGTGAAGGGGTCACATGACTATTTCCAAGCTGTCTTTGTGGTAGTGATGCTTCATTGGTTGTTAATTTTTCTTAAGTAGGGTGAGAAGAAAAATTTAGATAATGCCATCTACCTTCGAATGTAAATCAACAAGTCATGGTTTTAACTGCCTGAAGCTTGCACAGTTTAGACAGATGTGTGTCACTCAAAATATCACAGCTGCTGATCTTTAAAATGTAAATTGCCTTTATTTGTATATTATCATTACACTATCTTTAGAGGCATCTGCTTTTTGTCAGTTTATCATTCCTAATCCCACAGCAGAAACAAGAATGCCAGGCGCAGAGGGACAGGGGAATTTAGTTTTCTTTGCAAACACAGTTGCTTTGTCCAGTTTCTCTGGTTACCCATCAGCGGGGAATGGATGAAGTATTTCAAGATGCATCTCAAGTCACAGATGCTCACATACAAGATGGAGTTGTCCCAGCCTTACAGTATTTTCTGGGTGAACAAGAGAATATCCAGTAGATGAAGGTTGGCCCTGCATGCCTTCAGAAAGAAAACTCACCCTGCCTTCAGGGATGGAGATGTAGCTTAGTGGTAGAGCTCTGAGTTAGATCCCCAACACTGAATGTAACTGGGTGTGGTGGCACATACTATTGTCCCAGACCTCAAAGAGGTAGAGGCAGAGGGGTCAGAAGTTAAGGTCACCTGGGGTACATGGGACCCTATCTCATGTGCACATACACACACACACATATGTATACACACACACACACACACACACACATATATGATACTGAACATTACAAAGCATGAGGGAAAATCTATACCAATCACAGCACTGACCTGTGACAAAACAGAATATAACAAGATTGTAAGGATATAGAGAAATTGAAAGATTCAAACTTTGCTGGTGGGAATATAACAGTCCTTTATACCCAATGTCCCCTGCCCACAAATGTCCAAAACAAAGTTACTTGTAAGAGCAAACAACCACAGAAACAACCCAGACGTCCATCACCTGATAGGTAAAAGTAATGCAAGATCCACACGGTGGACGACCTTTTGACTGTGAAGTCGGACTCATACTGCATCATGTGATACAGAAGGCTGCGTATCGTATGGTTCTCTTTGTTTGAAATTCCCAGGTTACCATCTATAGAGACTGGAAACCATGGCCGGGGGCATGTGGGAGGTAGGAGAGTGTGGTCTCACTACTGCCAACGGTGCGGGGCCGCTTAGGCGACAAGTGTAGAGGAAGTGTGTAGTAGTGAGCACAGCTCCTGCTGAGGATTTATTAAAAGCACTGAACTGAAAAGCATGATAACTCTGGTATGTTATTTAAAGCCTATACCATTGGCACATCACCCCTAAAACCGTTAGGGTGCAAAACCAAAGCAAACCTGCTGTATATTCTTTGCAGGGATTAGTGCAAGGGTTGGGAGTGTTGCTCTGTGGTAGAGGGCTGTCCTGGCCTGTGCACGGCTCTGGGTTCAAGGCTGGACTGACGGTGTGATTCAGTGGACAGGATTCAGGCAGTGCTGGGAGCTGAGCCCGGCTCTCGCGTACCCTCAGCACGGACTCGGGAGCTAAACTACAGCCTCAGCGCCAAACTAGATTTCCTAAGACCTAGCATATTTGTACTTCATTCCTTGTCCCTAACCGTGGTGGGGTTTTTCGTTTGTTTTCATCTTGTGGGCCAACAAGATGGGTCAGCGGGTTAAAGACGCCTGATGTCCAAGGATGCGCACTGAATTTGATCTCGAAAACCCACAGGAGGTGGGCGGAAGGAGCTAAGGCCACAGAGTTCTTCTTCTGACCTTCATGCATGTGCCTTGCCCTCACTAATAATTATTATTCTGTTGTTATAAATGATTATTGTGCTATTAAATGTCACTTATATTATAAATATTCTATATATCATAATTACTATTGGTAGGGTCATTTTAAACCTCACTTTTTACATTATATATATATATATTATATAAATAACATAATTATTAATGTCAGGGTCATTTTAAGCCTTGCTTTGTTTGTACTCCAAACCCAAGCTTTTTTCCCCCTTCAAGCTCATAATCTAACATGAGAAGAAATTTTCAAACTGCCGAAGAAGTCGCTTCTTCCAGTGTTAAGCTCTCTTGGGGTTTCTGTCCCATGATTTCTTTTTTTTCCCCAGTCATTTATCATTAAAATCAGGAAAGAAATATGTGGATATCTCTGACAGCCAGATGGGTGGTAGGAGGGGTAGATGTTGGTCTCACAGCACAGTGGCGGGGTTTGGCATATAAAAATGCAGGCTTCCAGTTAAAGTTGAACTTCAAATAAATAATGTGCTTAAGTGTGCCTGTGCAATATTTTACACATAGTTATACTAACAAAATCCATCCATTCTTTAGCTAAAGTTCAAGTTTAATTTGGTGTCTTGTATTTTTTTTTTTTCTGGTAACCCAGGTTTTTGTTTTCAGTTTAATCTCCTTGGCTTGAGTTCTAGTTCTGCTTCCACTACTAACAAGTACATGGTTGTGCTACCCAGGGCTCAGTCCCCTCATCACAGATAAAGGGTTTGGATTAAACTAATTTCCCAAGTTCCCCCAAGTTTTTCAACTCTGATGCTTTGATAATACGGCCGCTCGATAACTATATCCTAATTTAATTGGAAACAGAAGATAGCATTATGAACCCTGCCCTCCTCAACAAATCCAAGTAAATACCAAGGCATGGCAGTATGAATTAGTGAGGGAAAACGAACTTTATTCTTTGGCTTTGGATTAAAAAACAAATCAAAACTTAATCCTAATGAAAAATGTAAATTAATACCAGGAACACACTGAATATTTACAAGACAGCTCTGCATGTCCAAAGAAGGGGGAAGGGTAGTTGAAAAAAATCCTTATTGCCAAAATCTAGCTTAATTCCTTTTCCTTAAACTGGAGGGGGTGGGGAGGTCAAGTATTTTGGACCTCTGCCACCAAACCACAGGCAGTTCTCTGATTTGCGCTGCATTTTGGATGCCTGACAAGACTCGGTGAAAACAAGTGCTATTTGTTTTCCTGTGCCTAGTATTTAACTGGAAATCAAAAGGCTAAATTTCCAATCAGTTGTTAAGCAGCCCCATATGTGAGCTCAGGGCTGCACCGCGGGCAGTCAGCCTAATATGGCGCATGCGCGGCCTAACACGGCACATGCGCAGCTGTTACCTTTCCAGGGAGCCAAGCAGTGTGTAACTGAGGGTTGGTGTGTCCAAAAAATGCTCTGGGAATAACTCAGTCAAGCTTGCATGTGGAGGAGGGAACTTAAAAGTAAACAATTTTTTAAAAACCCCTGGGTTCTATGGTTTTTGCGTTAAAAAAACAAAATCTTTCTAACATCCCTCTTTGGCAGCTATGCTCCCATACTTGAGAGCTGTTCACCGATTCAGCATCCATTTTTCTGCCCGAGTGCTTGAGGATTGACAAGGGAGAGTGAGTCACCGATCTTCAGAGAGCTTTCTACCGATCAGCAGAGCTAGCTAGAAAGTTGGGAATTGAGGTTCAGTATAAAAAGGTACCATTGTTTAGATCCCGGAAGTTGAAGAAAACAAGACTTGTCCTCTTGCCTCTGCAGATGAGGTAGCAGCTTCCAGGAGGTGGGCTCTGAGAAGCAGCATGTAGGCAGAGATGGCTTAGGGACCTGTAAACAAACACAGCTTTCCACCAGGCTAGAGGTGTCACCCCTGTATCCTAGGGACCTGGCTACACCGTTCAGTGAAATCTTTCCCCAAATAAATTCTCTCTTAAATGCAGATTAAATAAACACTTCCAGATTCGTGGTGGTTCCTTTCAATATCTCTGGCCGAATGACTCATTGTGTCCTGAGGAGATTCCAAGTGGTTGTGTACCATGCGTTTCTTCTCAAGAGGCCGCTTATCTGTTGGTTTTGTGGCTTGTCCCTAAGAGACGTAATTATATGGGGATTGAGCCTTTCATGCGCTAGGGTCAGTCAACTACCATATTTCCTAAGAATGAGTTTCTGCCCCTTTGTGGTAAGAGAACCTCTCCTAAATATCCCTGTGGCATTCAGAACATTGGAGAGAGTCCAGTTCAGACCTGGTCCAGAGAGGGGCTGGAGAAGCTTTTGTCCTGCCTAACATGTTGGGGAAGGTGGTGACTGCAGCCTGTAGATGAGTGGCCCGGAGCCCTGGTTTGCCCTCTCGTGGTTTCCTGAGCAAGACATCCTGTCCGGGAGGACTCACCCAGTGTGGACTTTTCCTGGCTCTGTTTGGTGTGTTGTGTCATGTCTGTGTGTAGGCACAGCCCCAGCCCTGTGAAGGCCTTGCTTTCATTCAACAAATTGAGGTTAAACAAACTATGAGTACATTGAAGGGAAGATTGGTTTTCCTTGTGTATTCCAAGCTCTTTAGAGCTCTGGAATAAAGCTAATCTGGTAATCTAATGCATCTGCCCTTCCTAGGCACCAGCATTTGTGTCAAATGTTAATCTCTGGTGCTGTGGGTTACATGGTGGACAACCTCCAAAGAGCTATTTGATTTAAAAAAAAAAACAAAACCAAAAACAAAAACCAAACGAGTGTTTTGCTGAAGGAAGTTGCAGAATGTTTTATTTTCATATAATGAGAGGAAAGGAAAAGCTCTCCCAGGAGGCTCTGAGATGCTGATATGAAGGTTGTGCCTGGGTGCAGATGGTGATGTTATGGTGCATCTCCCACAGCCCGTCTCGGGGAACAGCTGCAGCAAGACTCAGCTTCTTTCTGGGTAGAGACAAACTGTTGGCTTTACAAACTGAGACAATGTAGGTTTTGCATCTCTGATCCTTGTCATCTAGTTTTCTGGCTTAGAAATCATTTTGTTATAGCTACATGCGGGATGGAATCTGTTTCTTAAACGCTGCTTTTGCCATTACTCCTGGACGGCTTGGAGTCCTTGATGCAGATATGAACCGTTAGGGATCCCGTGATGGAGGTCAGCAGGGTGCCCTTTGGATTGTGAGTGACAGTCGAAGCCAGAGGTTCATGCACCTGCCACCTCTGTCTGAAGCCCACCGTGATGACAGCTCATTTGCTCTCCAACCCCTTTATCTTTATCTTTGAGAAAGTGTTCTTAAGATTCTAGAGTTCTAGGGGATATAGGTTGGTGTTGCTTTGATCCATGAACACAGGCAAAAGAAATCCCTTCCTAGAAGTTGGGATAAGAAGGATAGGCTTCTGCTCCAGTGAGCAACAAAGTGTGGCCTGTGAACCTCAAGGTCTCAAGCCCTCGTGACATGCTTGGAGGCTATGCATGCGTGAGTGGATTTAATGAAAAGGAAAGAGCGTGTATCAGGCGCTGAATGCTTCAAAGTACTTACACACATTACTCCGTTTAATCTCGGTAACAAGTCTGTAATGTAGGTGCCACTGTTATTATCATAAAACTACTTCACTGTATGATGCAGTTCTTAAAGGATAAATTTCATGTAGGTGTCATTCATCATTATTTTAGATGAGGAAGTGAGACAGAGAGGTTAATACTAATACGTGTGTGAACAAACTGTTGCTGAGTGGTGGTTATAATACGTAAAGCGGCAGAAGTTGCAACTTATACTAAGTATTTGCAACAGCACTCCTCAGAATAGCGCACTGGGGCCTCGTTGGGGAAAGCCACACTGTCTGATCTGAAGCTCAAAACTATGCTGTCGTCCGGTAACTCTCTTGTCTAGCATGGGGCCACAAATGACTCTCCCAAGATTAGGGACTCAGAATGGAACTTCAGAGCAAACTGGGACACCAGGTAAGCAAAGGCCTCGTTTTAACAACGCCTGTTCTAAATGACTTAGAAACTGAGGTATAGGCTCAGGAGCCAAGGGTTTGGAATCGGTTTCTTTGACCCCTTCCCCAAGTACACTTTTCCTCCGGGCTCCTGGCTGGACTGTTTTTTGGATCAGCTCCAGGGGCTGCCTTGCTTAATTAGTACACATATACCCTTAGCACCTCAGGGACCATTTCATCATTGAGTTTAAATGTGCTTAGTTCAACTTTCTTAGCTTTGGCAGAGGACACCATCCTGGTTGTCTGCAGAAACTGTTGATTATAAACTAGAAAACTGGGGGAGAGGGGCATAAAAATCCATCTTGGAAGTTCCCAAAGGACACAAATCCCTGTGCCTGGCTCATGGCCTCTTCTCCATTGCTTCTCCCCAAGGAGATGCCCTTCAGTCTCTCCATTCCTTAATCATTTTTGGGTTTGGTCGCTCAGTGGGCCAGAACATACAGCTCCATTCCTCCCGGGGCTTGTATCAGCAATTCACAGAAACTGCATCAGTCAGGGTTTTGGAGAAGTAGACCCGGTAGGGAGTATACACAGAGAGCTATTGCAAGGAATTGGCTTGCACCATGGTTGGGACAGGCAAGGAGAATTGGAGATACAGAGAGAAATTTCTGGAAGAGAGTCAATGCCCATGGGCATGAGCTAAAGCTAACATCCGCAACTGGAATGTCTCCCTCCTCAGGGCAGCCTTATCTGGGCTCTTAAGGGCTTTCCACTGCCTGGGCCAGGTCATCTTAATGACTGTCCTGAGTGTTTCAGTCACACCTACAATGAATGCACCTTCCCAACAGCAGGCAGGTGTGGGTATGATGGCTAAGGGGACTGGAGCTGTAATAGGTCATTTGACTTGTTGCCTAACAAAACACTGGACGAATGCAGCAGAAGGAAGAGTTTATTTTGGTTTGGTTTGAAAATGCAGTCTACGGCGAGGAAGGCACCCTGGCAGGACAGTAAGGCAGCTGACCACATGCATCCACAGTCAGGAAGCAGAGGGGCAAAAGCTGGGGTTCCACTCACTCCCTTCTTTGATTTTGACGGGTCTGCTGGGGACCCCAGACCGTGAATTGGTGCTGTGTACATTTAGGATGAGTCCTCTCACCTCAGATAAACCAGTCTAGAAAATCTCTCACAAACTAGGCCCAGAGGTCTGTCTCCTGGGGGATTCTAGATCCTGTTGAGCTGTCAATGCTAAGGCATCACAGGACCGGAGTCAAGCTGATGTACAGAATGTGCTGTACATCTGTCTTCATACCCCCCCATTATACACCTGATGTTCTCAAGCACTCTATCCATTATGGGTTCTAGTCAACCATTTGCAAGTCATTGGGTACTTGGCGATTATGTTTCCCTTAACTTGGTTTCCAGCCAGATAATTCGCATCTGACACAGTCTTTCCTGCCTCTCTCTGGATGTCCCCTCCCTCTCCTTCTTCTCACTTTTCCTCATGCAGCATGGGAGGGAGGCTCAGAGAAATAATACAGAAGGCCAGAAGAGGCAAAGATCAGCAGCCTTTTGTACAGCCTTGTGCTCTCCCCTTTGTGCATCTCTCAAAGCTTGTGTAAATATCCGACCCAACCTTGGCAGGCCTGGGGGCAGACTCCCTCACCCAAGGAAGATGATGGCCTTTGCAGGCAACCAGTGCTCTCTATCCCACATGGAAGGGGCGTGGTTTCGGGGAATCTGGCAGTTTTGATCAGTGCTCATTCTTCGATACACCATGTGATAGTGTGATACAGCATTTCATTTAGTGGCTCAGAGCTCCTTTCTTCAATTGTCAAACATAAAGACTCCACGTAGGATCTACTAAGCAAGAATTCATGTCCAGGCTGTGTGACAGTTTTCCTCCCAGTGTTGAGTTGCTATGGGACCTGGGGTTGGAGGAGGCTTGGTCCTACCACATAGGGACTGCCTGTTCAGTGCCTGACGCAGGCCTTGGTTCTGTCGTCAGCCCTGCTGCCTTCCCTGGGGCTTGGGGAGGTCCTCCAGTTTCTTGGAACTGTTATTTCCTGTCATGTAAGAGATTACCAGCACGGGCAGGAAGATCTCTATAACGGGCATTCTAAGACCCTGTCTGCTTTCTGGCTTTTGTAAAATTCACTTCGTGTCCTTGAACTTGGCTTGGCACATTGGATGTAGGGGGGGGGGAAGCCATCCATAGTGAGAGGTTCCTAGAAGTATAAATGGAGGACTGGTACAACTAACTTGAGGGGCATGGTATATAATAGTAACAATGTCAGCAGCCAACAGTGCCTCAAGATCCCCCAGGTGGTCCTCCTCTTCCTCCTCTTCCACCACCACCTTCCCCTCCTCTTCTTCCTCCTGTTCCTCCTCCTCCTCCTCTTCTCCTTGCTAATGTTCCCCGCCCCCCCCGAACAGCACCCTTTAGGAGATAAATGTGCTTTGAAATGGCACTCATGCGACTCTTCTGGTTGTTGGTTTGTTTGTTTGTTTGTGACAGGGTCTTATTGAGTAGTCCTGGCTAGCCCAGAACTTACTATATAGATCAGGATGGTCCCAAGTTCATGGAGATCTACTTGTGTCTGCCTCCCTAGTGCTGGGATTAAAGGCACCAGTCACCATGCCTGGCAAGTTCCTTTTAATATCATGGGACAACAGAAGGTGAGGAAAGGAACTCAGAAATCTAGGGTGTTGTATTGTAAGGCCCAGGTATATCTGCAGCTAGCCTGGGGTTCTTACTTTGATTACTTTGGGGTGGGGTGGGGTGGGAGGATGCTGGGCTGAACATGATTTTCAAACTGGGGTTGAGAGGTTTTGCTTCTCCTTGTAGCCAGCCATGCTTCCTCATGTCCACCTCCGTTCTTGTGCTGCTCCTGTGGGTTAGCACATCGCTCTCACGCTGGCTCAAGTCCAGGTTTGTGCATGCTGGTGTGTGTCCAGCGTGCTGTGCACAGCATGTGGGGTATGAGGAACACAGAGCAGTCTCCATCCTTCAACATCTTACATGTCAGGAAAAATTAAAACATCCCAAGATGGGCATGAAGAATGCTTTGAGAAAAATTAATAGTCAAGTATGTTCTAAGTAATTTTTTGGAGTAAAGTCACCTGGTTTGGATTACAAAATAAAAAACACGCAAGAATCAAAAAAAAAAAAAACAAAAAACAAAACCCAGTTATCTGAATTTGCATTTCCTGAATGCACAATTGGCAAGTGCTGTAATCATATGGCTCCCAAATGCTATACATGGGCATGGAAGTTATTATTTCTTTAGAATAATCTCTTTCAAAACAGCATCAAATCATGGCATATGTTAATAGAAAACATGTTTCAGATTGAATTTCACATCAAGGGACTCCGAAGGAAATAGTTGAATACAGTCCTCCTGGGGACCGGGTAGAAGAAACCTGTGACTTTCTTATTTCAGAAGGAAGGGTTCAGTCCTCTCTTGACTGAACCCTTATTTTTTCTGGACTCTGCACATCCCAGTATACTCTCCTTGATACTTTTCTGTGAAGTCGTGAGGTACCCGAGCCAATTTGCAGATCCTGTTTTGGCACAGAGCTGATTCCAGGGAAGGGGAGGTGGTGGGGATCTCCTTTTTCATATTTTCCCACTCCCCCCTGGGACTGAGCTAGCTAATTCTGGCATGGCAAGTGTTTCTGAAATACCTGTTTTCTTTTTCTTTTCCCTTGGGGGTGCTGTTTCCTTGGGGGTCGCTGAAAGTGAAGAGACACAGAGAAAGGAAAGGGACGTCGAGGCAGGGAAGGGCTGAGAAGCTGATCTTTACTGTGTGGCTTCTCCACCAGAGTCATGCAAACAAACAAAGGTGGCTATGTGAGTTGGGCAGCCCCAGGGCTTGTAATTCAAATAGCAGGTCCTCACCCAGCTGATAGCCCAGGCTCCAGTGCATCAGGATTGAGCTGGAGGGGTTTTGGGGGGAAAGGAGGGGTGCACAAATATGATGATTCCTGGAACAGCTTTTCCTCTGAGGTCTCAGCCGGCTTTTCTTTATCTCTGTGGAGCTGTGGTTTCTCTTATTTTGCAAGAACCACTTCTTTCTAAACTTGCAAGATGATGGCCCCATCCACCATGTGGCTGTTCTTTCTCCCTTTTGGGTTTTTTTTCTTCTTCACTAATGTAAGGAGGAGATTCCTACTTGGTCACAGAGCAGTCTTGTTTAAACTTCTGATCTCCACATGCCCACTATCGTTAAGAGTACACACACTTATTAAACATATACCACACATCATACACACTCACAAAAACAAGCTAAACCATGGGGACACAGGGAGGTAGATACAATTTAATTCATGTGTGAAATTATTGAAGACTGTGTAATAAATAAAATCAATACCACAGATTATTTGCAGGCTGGTGATGTAACTTAGTGGCAGAGTGCTAGTCTCGTCTACAAAAAGTCCCTGGCTTCAATCCCCAGCACCATGAAAACAAATTAGTAAATAATATTTGTATCTCTAGTACGGCAGTGGTGGCACACGCCTCTAATCCCAGCACTTGGGAGGCAGAGGCAGGCGGATTTCTGAGTTCAAGGCCAGCCTAGTCTACAGAGTGGATTCCAGGACAGTCAGGGCTATACAGAGAAACTTTGTCTTGAACCCCCCCCCCCCAAAAAAAAATCAACCAAAACAAACAAACTAACAAACAAACAAAAAAACCGGATTCATGTCTCTGGCCTAGACCAATGTTCCTGGTGATGCATTGGAGTCATGGAATCTATATTTTGACTTATTTCTGCCTGACATACACTGGTCTGAAGATTATACTTGGGGAGTCACTAGCTCTGGGTGTCTTCTTGTCGTTGATTTGTGTTCTGAGTCTAAGAATCAGATGGGTGAATGTACATCACCAGCCTGTAGCATCCCTTCCTTAAGGTCATAATTGGAAGGAGATGATCTGCCAGAAATCAAACTTGAATCATGTATAATTTTTAAAGTATAAACTAATAAAATTAACTAATTCACCTAATAAAATATTTAAACATGTAATGTTTAATTAAAAAAATTTCACAGGGTACTTTTTTGTAAAAATCAAAAGCAAAAACATAAAAATTCTGGTATGTATTTTTTATCTTCAATGTGGTTCAACTTAGCAACATTCAGATTCTCATTAGTGATGTGCAGTCAGTGGTTGTCCTATTGAATAATTTATGAATGGAGGTCAAGATAGCCTTCCCAGAGTCCCTGACTTTCACAGAATATTGTAATGTTGGCTCCTGTTTCTCTGTTCCTAAATATGACCTCAGAATCTTCATCAGCACAAAACTTGTGGCAGGCACAGCGAGCCAATTGAATTTCAAGATGCATTCTATCAGACACTTAGTGTCTTATTGGTCCTCGTCACATCCCAAGTGGTTGGGATGTGCCCCTGCACCACGTGGGTGAGCATTCCAGGCTCCAGAAGAAGAGATGAGAGATGGGCAGAGTAAATGGATACATCCAGTGGGGTTTAGAACTCGATGGATACAATGGATGGATACATCCTATGGGGTTTGGACGTGGTGTGGATACAATGAAAATGATATACATACAATAGAAATGATACACAAAGAACAGAGTAAATGGATACATCCTGTGGGGTTTGGAAAGTGATGGATTCAATAGAAATGATACACAAGGAACGATGGAGGACCCAGAACTGCCAGTGAGTGGCAGGTTTAAGTGAGACTGCATTCTGAGGATGACATCTGACTGGACTTGAAGTAGGGGATGTGAGAGGGAAGGGCAAGACCTGATGGTCACCGGTGATCCTCTAAGACCCAAATGTGCATCTGGGGTGCTCACCTGAGGGTGGGTGGGGGCGGGGTGGAATCAAGAAATGGGAGGATGGAACTAGAGGAGGCATTGATCAGCCACAGCAGTGCCCACAACAGAGCTCCCCTCTTCTTCCCCTACGGAAGCCTGAATGGACTTGGGGAGAGTGTGCTGCAACTGCTGGACCTCTGAGTCAGCTGACCTGTCAGATCAGTGCAAGCATGAAGAGGCACATTTCCAGGAAGACGTTGTAGAGTCTCCCAAGGACTCGGCCTTCGCTCGGGCCTGTGAGCTCAGCTTCAAGGCATATGTGAGTCCACTTAGGACTTGAAGAGTTAAAGCTGGAACACAGGTGTGGAAACAAAAGCTGGATGCCTCCTCTGATTTTTTTCATGTACTTTTGGATGAGGTTATTGAATCTTATCCAGAAAAAATAATAAACTTGGCTCTCGTAGCCTCGCCGTAAGTTCTTGTAATAAAACTCCCAACCTTGGCAGATAGAGTAATGTTCTGCTTTAAAAAAAAAAGTCTGGTAGCATAACTTGAATTTAAAAATACCAATGCTGTGCACAGTCCAAGCAGGAAAGAACATTCTGGTGAGGAAGGGACTCAGGTGCACCTCAGCTTCCCTGGGTTTGTTAGACCACGGAATACTTAGTGACTGTCCCTTCCACAGACCCTTGCTAAGAGTCGAGATCCTTGGAGCTCAGTGCTCTGTGCATTCCCACAGGAAGACATCTGTCATGTCAGGGCATGTCAGGGATTTGGGTTTTAATCAGAAAGCAGGAGGAAAGTTCAGCGGGTGGAGACACAGAACTGCTATGTATGCTTTAATAATTGGTTTTTAACTAGAGTTATTAGGTGAGAAATCAAATCATTAGCTTGAAAGCCTGGTTGAGAGTCATTTTCTGGGGAGGCGGGGAAGAAGCTCTGGCCGCTGGTGTGAGAGTGGTCTTTGCTGTAAGTGGCATCAAGAAGGGTCCCATCCACAAGCAATCATTAACCCTGCCTTGCACCATGCACTATGCCAGCTGGCAAAATCCACAATGGACACTTGCTTCCTTGGCCCTGGGGTGTTCTGTGTCAAGGGAAGATGGTGGGTGTGTCCGTATGTAGGAGCTGTTATATGAGGGAAGGGATGAGAGGTCCTGAGGAGAGCAGGGAGCCTGGGAGGCCTCACAGAGAGGGGCAGGGGAGGTAAGGAGCCTGCTGGTCAGGTGATGGGGGGCACAGCGGAGTGATCCAGGCAGGGAAGAAGGAGAGGAGGCCCAGGATGGGGTCGTTTGCTCTGCAGCAGTGATTGGTTCTCTATGCTGAATTCAGGGCTTGTGGGAGAGCAGTGTGAAGTGGAGGGGGAGGGGCAGAGACACGCCTCTTCCCCAGCGATGTGCCACATTAAGATGCCTAACTCCTCAGTATTATTACCTGTTTGCATTTTAGGAAGGTTTTCCAGGTGACAATATGGAACACAGGAATGGGATTGGCTACTGTATTTTTTTTTAAGATCACAAAGAGAACCAGCAGGACAAGGACCCTGAACAAAGCCAGAGGGTGGGCAATGGAGTATTCTGTTATTCTGTCCAACTATAAAAATCCTGTGCTCAGCCTATTCATTCTTTTGAAACAATAATTTTGCATTATTTATTGTGGAAGACCAAGAAACATGATTAATCTCTGCTCTTTATGTCTGTCACACATCTAAAATCTTTGGTGTCCCCAAAGTGATATCTTGCTGTGTTAATGTGATAGCTGGTAACCCAGGGAGGGGGGAGGGCGGGGGGGGTGTGCTGGGCGGGCTCAAATTGGGAGCTGGTTGCCATGGGAACCAGCCTCTGGTTGGGAGGCTGGACCATCCAGTGTCTCTCCTACATCTGAGAAAGGAAATAAATAGACTGAGACCTCATCTCCACTGGCCATGGAATTAATTGTCTGCCCCGCCCATGCCCCGCCCCACCCATTCAAAGAAACTTGAGTCTTGCCTCAGTGTTCAGAGTCAGTACTGGTAGTGATTTGACCACCAGTGGTGTCTGGGGGCAGTGGGGGGTGGGGGGCAGGATTGAGGACACCAAGAATGTTTTCCTGAAGTGTGAGCATGTGACAAAAGTCCAGTGAAGGCCTGTGTTACCAAAGAACAAGGAATGAACTCTCTGACTTGGTAGGCATGATACAGCCCAACAAACTGAAGGGGAATCTTACGGGTAAGAAAGAGAAGGGATGGGGCGGGGGGGGGGGGAGTCGAGAGATGGCACAGCGGTTAAGAGCACTGACTGCTCTCCCAGAGGTCCTGAGTTCAATTCCCAGCAACCACATGGTGGCTCCCAACCATCCGTAATGGGATCTGATGCCCTCTTCTGGTGTGTCTGAAGATAGAGACTGCCATATAAATAAAATAATTCTTAAAAAAAAAAAAAAAGGAAAGAGAGCAAGGTTCAAGAGATGACTTATCAAGTAAGGGCACTGGGAACCACTCAGGGGAGGATGACAACTGACTTCTACAAGTTGTCTTCTGACCTCCAGATGTATTTCATACCACATGTGCCTACACACACACACACACACACACACACACACACACACACACACAAATGAATCATTTTGGAAGGAGAAGGGAAGGGGGAAGAAGAGAAAGGGAAGGGAAGGAAAGGAAAGAAACTTATAATGACTGTGAGTGTGGGGCTTTTTCTGGAGGAGTTAGAACAGAAGCCCACTGTGACCAGAAATCCCAAGCCTCACGTATGGGTCTCGCCCTGGTGCTGAGGGAGACTATTAGTCTCTCAGAGGATCCTTTCTCCATGGAAATCATAGTCATTTCTGCTCCTGAGGATTATGGGGGCCACCCGTGAACAACATCTCCTACAACTCCATCATAGCTGGGAGGTGTCTTTGCAGGGCCTGTGGAGCTAGTGGTTGAGAGCGCTGACTAACCACTTTCGAAAGCAGAAAATTTCCATTGACCTGTAGTCAGGGACACCTCCCTGCTCCTGGCAGCTCCTTTCTCCTTATTGGAATGTGCCTGAGGAGTGGCGGTAACTGCTTTTCCAAGTTCCTCAGCTCTGAGTTTATGAACCTTGGGGCTGCCTGGAGAGAAGACTGCACTGGGGCAGGCAGGGTTGCTGGTGTGTGTGGCAGGGAGGACAGATCAGCAGGGGACCCGCTGTCTCTTTAACCCGCTGGGCTCTTTAAGGGCTTCAGGCCGCAGTCCGTATGGCTGCTGACTTCTCCTATTAACACTCTTCTTCTTGCCCATGGAATGTACCAGTGTGATGAGTCTCTTCCTTTGCTCTGAGAAGAAGAAGAAGGAGAAGGAGAAGGAGAAGGAGAAGGAGAAGGAGAAGGAGGAGGAGGAGGAGGAGAAGGAGAAGAAGAAGAAGTTGTTGTTTGCTTTGCATAATGTATTTAAAACTCAGAGTGAAACTGTACAGCTATAACATGAAAAAGGACACAACCAACCTGTAAGGGACTTCCAACGCGGAACGACGCTGGCGGGGTGGGTCAAGGCCTGCTCTGCACTGCTCTGGGTTTTGTTTTTTTGGTGAGAAGCTGAATATTTAAGCTCTTTTCAGAAGCAAGAAGATTTTACTGCAGGGCAAAAGTCACAAAGCCTGGTGAGGCTGGTTTGGGATTCGGTGTTGAGGCATGGCTGCACCCCAACAGAGATACCCAGGGGCAGGGTGGCATGGTTAGTGTGAGGCAAGTAGATGGCTGGTGACCTTTGACATGAACACACGACATCAAAACAAGGTCAAAGCTAAAGCTTCCACACTGGCTTTGTGAGTCATCGTCACCTTTAAAGGGAGGCACGAGGAAGGTGCGGGTCGTGCCTGACACATGGGGGGCAGGCAGCTAATGTTCATTTAGGACATAGTTTTTACCCAGTTTTTATTTACTTTTTTAAGGGTTTATTTATTTTATGTATATGAATACACAGTAGCTGTCTTCGGACGCACCAGAAGAGGGCATCGGATCCCATTACGGATGGTTGTGAGCCACCATGTGGTTGCTGGGAATCGAACTCAGGACCTTTAGAAGAGTAGTCAGTGTTCTTAACCGCTGAGCCACCTCTCCAGCCCCCTTTACCCAGCTTTTTAATGATTAGTTCTGTGCTTCCTGAACCAGTACAGACCAGAAAGGCTTCCTAAAATGTTAAGAACTCACAGGGCCCTGTGAGACGGCCTGCTACTGAGTCTAACAGTCCCTCAAGTTGTCCTCTGACCTCAGTATATGCCCAGGGCCATAGTAAATGCACAAAGTAAATAAATATTGAAACAACAACAACAAAAGAGTGGAACCTGATATACATCATAAAATGGGGCAATTAGGGGTTCATACTGGGGAATGGAGCAGATATTTGGTACTAATGACCCTTGATAATGTCAAGTAATGACACTTGATCATTACTCCATTGTCTGTACTGCCAGTGTCTTCAGCAAGTTTGCTCAGATTCAGTGAGTGGCATTTTGGGTAATTCTTTGTTCGAGCGGCTCCACACAAGGTAGGATGGCTAGGAGAGATGCCAGTATCATCTCCCCCTCCTGGTTATGAGAATCAAAATTATTTCTTGACAGACATTGCTTCATGTCCTCTTGGGGAATAGAATCATCCCTGGCTGAGAGTCACCGGTAGAGAGCCATCTACAAGGTACCCACAGTGGGTCTTTGCTTGCCTTCCACGCTGTGGAACACACAGCGAGATGTTTCCTAACAAGACCAAGCAGGGTCACCCAGAGATGCTGGGCCCCCTGGAAAGTCTAGTAAGTCTGGGTGTTAGGATAGTTAGCAGCTCCTTAGACACTTTCTGCTTCAGCCGTGATAGAGACGACGGCAGCACAGATCATGGGTCAGCTCAGAGAATGAATCAGCATTTGAAATACGTGTGTGCCAGACATGATGGCACATGCCTGTAATTCTAGCCCTTGGGAGGCTAACGCGGGAAGATCAAGAGTTCAGAGCCAGGCTGATGCGTAGGAAGATCAGTCCTAAAAACAAACAACTTATATGTGTGTGTATGCATGCATCTATGAGTGTGTAAAATATGGTATAGAAAGTGTTAGTGTGTATCACAGCAGCGGAGCGAGCACCAGTCTGCTCACGCTGTACTTGAGGGAACCACTTTGCAAAGTCCCTGCCCTCATCTCATCTTGCCTTTCATTCTGAGGTTCATTGTTACTGTGTGGCTATTTAGAGCCTCTTGGGTATTAACTTGGTCTTTGCTAAGAATAAGTAGTTCATATGTATGATGTGTATAGTTTTGAGACTCCTGAGCACTGTTAACTACTGTGGGTTCTCACATTGGCACTGATAAAAACTAATCAGCTTATAATAAATACTAGCCAGTAGCACTCACACGTTGGCCAGCTCCTCCGTTTTATGTGTTTTTATTTATACACCGCGCTATGCAAGACCAGGGATGGTCTGAATATACTGCAACAGTGTGACATTCGCACAAACCTCCTTGCAAGTTTTCTTGGGATTAGTTTGACGCTCTCTTGACCTCAGGATTCCTGCGGGAATCTGGGAGTTAACTAGATGAGCTGTTATCCACATTCTTCTTCCAGCTGAGAAACCCGAAATTGAGAGACCTGTAGAAAATTGGACACGTTGACCATTCTTTATGTTAATGGTTCTCGCGGTATCTGTCATGCTGACTGCTGGCAGATGTTACAGCTGTGGAAGCCATGTTCAGTTGCTCATCAGACTTGAAGATCATTGCTCTGACCCTGAATCCCATTTGCACACTTACTAACCCTTCCTGTGTGGCATCCAACACATCACAGTAATGACTTCTGACACAATTGACTCACACACGTTGTTCCAGGACCACCTCCCTGTACCAAAATCTACAGATGTTTTCGTCTCTCATAAAATGGCATAGTGTTTGCGTATAAGCTACATGTCTCCCTGAAGACTTTAAGTCATTCCTGGGTTACAGATAGCACCAGATCTAGAATAAATACTATTTAAAGAGTACTTCGAGATTAGGAAATGACATAGCTAAAAACTTCTAAAGTCAGCTTTTGTCTAGAGAGGTGCTGTGTTTTCCCCTAAATGTCCAGTTCTGGACATGGCACCTGTATCCATATGTGTTGAGAGAGGCACTGTGTTCCTGATCTATCCACAGACATGTCAACAATAGAAATGGAGACTGGAGGTACTCAGAAGGTTGGCCTTTGATCCTGTTCATTCTCTTCCCCACTCCCACCCCTCTCTGTCTCTGTCTCTCTGTCTCTCTCTCTGTCTCTCTGTCTCTCTCTCTCTCTCTCTCTCTCTCTCTCTCTCTCTCTCTCTCTCTCTCTCTCTCTCTCTCTCTCTCTGGGAGAAGTAGACTTAAGATTGCTTGAGTCAACTCTGCCACATACATCTGCCTGCACGTCAGAGAGAAGAAGCAAAATAGGTTCGATGGTTGAGTCTAGCCAGGGCTTCTTCTAATTCCGGTTAGATTCTGGGTAATCATGTCATGTTAACTAGACAATTCTGTTTGTTCCAGGTTTCGGAGGGTTCTGCGGTCAAGTTTTCATCAGGAAACTTCTCCTTGACAGCAGCAACAGAGGAAAGGAGTTTCCCTCAAGAAAATGAGCATCTGCTACGCTGGGCCAAAAAGGAATATGGAGCAGTGACGTCATTCACCGAACTCAAGATAGCAAGAAACATCTATATTAAAGTGGGAGAAGGTAAATATTACATGGTTTCTGCTAGTGATGGATTTATAACCATTGGTTGTTTGCCTTTCTGAGTCCAGGTGCTCAGAGCCAGGGATGGTAGGATTCCAGAATCCTGGAACTGGCAGAGACCTGGAAGATGTCATGAGAACTACTCTTCTTCTATACCACCTCCTTTTTCTCCTTCTGGCAGGAATGGGACTGGCTATAGCCAGCTGAGAGGCAGAGAGTACTGTGGTTGAGAGAAAAGGAGGTTGTTGTGTAGGATTTAGAACACAGTCGAGCACAGAATTCAGAGTAAGCAAGTGGCTAATGGTCGGGGAGGGAACAGCAGTGGTGATGGGTATGCTGAAAGAGGCAGGATGGGTTAGACAGCTGGGGCAGCTTCTCATCTGTGATTCTGCAAATGCTTTAAGCCAGTGTCCCTTTCTGATGTTCAGAGATCAGTTAAATTTTAGTTCCTACCAGAGGGGAAAGTATCCAAGTACATTTTTAGTACTAATGCTTGTTACGAGGACAAGTTCTTGAAGAAAGGAACTACATGCTTTGATAAGAGATAGACCATTTTAAGTTCTGTGCCTTGCAGGAAGATAAAATTTCCAATGACTCAATTTTGAAAGCCTTATTTTTTTTTAAGTATTTAAAAAAATAGTTTGAGTTGGGAATATTTGGGACCCCACCCACCCTCAAAGGACACTAGGAAATAACCCTCATGAACGGGACCTGCTGACATCAGCTGTGTAAATAGTACTGCAGCTCTTTTGCTGCCCCTTTGAATCTGACATCAGCTGTCATCTCCTCCCTAGATGTCATGCGGGGATTGGGGGCTGTTGAATGCTTGGTCTCCCATCTTGGATTTGGGCTGGTTTAAAGTAAAAATGAGCCACCATTGGTGTGTAAAGATAAGCCACCATTGGTGTGTAAAGGTAAGCCACCATTAGTGTGTTGGCTATATGCAGATACATATCTGGAGTTGTCACATATCCAAGAAGAGGACATTGTTTCTGTTATTCTATACAGAGTTTAGGGGAGGGGTAAGTGGATGTACTCCAATCCACATTACTAGAAAGTGGCAAAGCCAGTTCTCAACTGTAGAATTCCTCACCCCTGCGTCTAACACTGTTACCTGATGCTGTGCTTAAAGTCTTAGCCATGTAAACACATGCCCAGAATGAAGGGCAACTGCTGACTGGAAAGTGCTTGCTGGCCTGAGGAGGGTTTTAGAGGGGAATGGGGCTTGAACAGCCTAAGTTTGTTCCTAGATTCTTGTGGTAGTCAGGCCTCATGGGAACAAAAAGGTTTTAAAAGATGTCTTAATAAAGGCTGTGAGCCAGCAGCCTGTCTGTCTGAAGCAGAATCTAGTAGCATGAAGGGATAACAAGTCCTGGATTGTTAGAACAAGAAAACTGGGAGCGGAAGCATGGAATGTTGGGCCCTGTTTCCTTGACAGTGGGGACAGCACAGTAGTCACCTGTCCCCAAGAGCTGTGGCACTCAAGTAGCTGAGCCCCACCCTGAGGAGAAGCAGCACAAGTCAAACACCTGGAACTCAGTTGGTAAAACCTGGTTGACTCCTTGAGTATCCTAGCATCCCCTGAGACTTGACACCAGCCATTAGTCGGATCCAAGTCACTGGCCCGTGTCACAGGAGGGAGCAATCTCGGGGAGAGAGGAGCACAGCTGTTCTGTTAAACTCACACACCCCAGGCAACGTCAGCAACGATCACTTTGCATCCGTAGGACTGGTTAGCTTTCCAAACAGAGACCCCAGCTGTGAGTCTCTTCTTGCTCACACCCCATCGGTTCTGAGAGTGTAGCTGCCGTGCCAGGAGCATCACTGTTACCGAGAACCTTGTTGGAAATACCATCTTGTTGCTCAGTCCTGACCAGCTAAATTAGAAACGGGGATGGGTTCGGCAGAGTGTTTCTGTGAGCCGTCCAGGTGGCGGGCGGTCCTCACTATCGGCAGAGTGAAAGAGCTGAGTGAAGAAGGCAGGCTCTTATCCGAGCGCTGTGGAGTCACGCCTTAGAGCATAGGCCTTCACGGCAGGAATTGGAGTCTTCGCATGACCTCCAAGGCTCAATACTGCTCTCAGAGCAGAGTGTTCAGGGTCTCAGGGTCATTAGCCACGTTACCCTCACCGTTCCTACCAATCTTAAGAAGTTTCTACCTGTGGATCGCCATTTGCAGTTCCCTTTTCTACTTGGCACTTGGTACAAGTTTTTTAATACCAACCATGTGGAAAGGCACTTGAGCTGAGAGACTCTACACCATAAAATGTGATCTTGCTTGGTTACAGTGGCATGTGGGACTGAAACCCTTAATAACCTCAGCTTTTAGACAGTTAAACTTTTCCTAGCGGCTCACCAACCTGGGGAAATCTTTATCTATTTGTCTCAGATTTCACATCATCGTTGGTGGACTCAAGAAGCTGTGTGTCTATTAGATTCCAGCCGTATTAGATTCTACACACACCTGTGTAGGAACTGTAAGCCACAGTCCCAGGAGGGTCCTAGTCTCTTGAGTCTTCTGGTCCATACACATCTCCTGATTCTCAATTAGAGAATTGCAGTCCTGATATCGTTTTTCTGTCTTGTGAGCTGGGGTGGGGGGGAAGGCATCACAGGGCCGCAGCTGTGAAGTACACATTCTTCATAGGCACATCTGGAAAAACCCTTAGCAGATGTGGAGGAGGGCTGCTCCAAAGCCTGAACTGTTAAGCTGTGGGCTGTTTCCTTGGAGGAGGTTTGCAGAAAAGAATGCAGGATGATGCTTGAGCCAATGCTCTCTTGCAGCAACCACACAACAGGGGCCAAATTAATTACCTTAGTGTCCCCTGTTCTGAGGTGCCCTGGAGATGTTGCCGTGGTCGGAGCTGTGGTGCCACAGTGTGAGTTGCACAGGGTTGGGGAGGGCAGTGTCTACCCAACCTTAGATCCTTGGAAGCTCGTCTCCTAATTTTTGGTGAGGCTTCCATGTGGAGGTGAACCCCAGCACCCCATCCTTAAAATTTAAAAGACAAGCCTGTCTCGCCAAAGTGCCTGGTCTGGCTTATTCCCCTTCTGAAAATCTGGCTTCACCTAAAACTTCCTGGATACTGGTCCTAGCTGTCACCGTGCCAGCAACTTCACTCGGCTTCTGCTTAAACATTTAAGACACAAGATGGAAATCCCATCAGGTGTAGTGCTGTGTAAACAGCATGTGTCACGGGGGCGTGTCTTCAGAGTCTTGGGGCTGGGATATCTTTTCCCTGGTGGGGGTGGTGAGCAGTCCTCAGCTAGTGGTATTTATAAAAGCAACCTGAAAATGGGAAAGAGATGTGTGGGCCAGAGAACCAATAGCTACTTGTATCAAGCTACAAGTACCGGGCAGTGGTGGCACAAGCCTTTAATCCCAGCACTTGGGAGGCAGAGGCAGGGGGATCTCTGAGTTCGACGCCAGCCTGGTCTATAGTGTGAGTTCCAAGACAGACAGAACTACACAGAGAAACCCTGTCTTGAAAAACAAACAAACAAACAAAACAACAACAACAACAAAACCCAAAAAGCTACAAGTACCCAAGGAGAAGCCTATAGGATTAAAAATGGATTCAATGTTGCCACTGCTTGTGGAAATACCTGGCTAGGTCGGGACCTTCTGGTAGACAGATGACAGTCTTAAGTCTGCAGCCCAGTGGAGGAGCTTTGGTCTAAGAACACAGGAGTGATTGGGATTATCTAGAGAAAATAGACAGAGAGGATTGAGATTCTAAATCTCGATTATTTAGCCTGCATAGGCTTCCAGCTGCATGCATTTTCCTGTATATGCCCTGATCTCATTTTTTCTCATAGCTGCATATCTTTGTGGCTGTTTTGTTTTTTGAGATAAGGTCTGTAGCCTAGGCTAGTCTCAGACTCGCTATGTAGCTAAGGATGCTTGTAATTTTCTAATTTTCCTTGCCTCTACCTCCTGAGTGCTGAGATGACGGGTGTGCGCAGCAGAACCTTATACACGATACTGAGGATGGAACCCAGGACGTTGCATGCTAGGCAAACGCATTACCAACAGAGCTACACTCCCCAGCTCAGGGTTGGGAGTCTTAGACCCCGCATACATTAACTACAGAGCTTCAGAAAGATGTCTGTGTCCCACGTGATACCCTGATTCAGATTCGGAGGGACAGAGTCCTAAGGAGTGGTTCTGACCTGGGTCAAAGACAGAGGACCACTCTAGTGAAAAACTGGGACATAGCAGGCCGGGGAGATGAACAGGGACAAGAAAAGAGTGGGTGTAGGAAAAGAAGCCACTAGTCCTGGCAGTCAGCAGAAGGTCCCTGGTAGCCAAGGTGGAAGTCATGGCTGAGCAGATGACTGAGGCCACAGATGAGGTCCCTTTGGGCTTGTGGCTTCTGGTTTAGACTTAGCCTCGGTTGCATACCACCCCTTTCCTTCCCTTCTGGTCCCATAAACTCACCGGTTTGACCCAGTGCCCTGTCTTTACTTTCAGATCAAGTGTTCCCTCCCACGTGTAACATAGGGAAGAATTTCCTCTCGCTCAATTACCTTGCCGAGTACCTTCAACCCAAAGCTGCCGAAGGTTGTGTCATGTCCACCCAGCCCCATGAGAAGGAAGTACACATCATCGAGTTACTCACCCCCAACTCGAACCCTTACAGGTGAGCACGTGTGTGCACACACGTGCACCCATGTGTGTGCATGTGTGTACATGTGTGTGTGTGCGAGTATGTGTGTGCGTTATAAACTGAGAAGAGATGAAACTAGAGATCTGTTCGCCCCTGATGTGAGGGCGAGACGGGGGAAGCAGCCCACTTTATTTGGAGAGAGAAGGAGGCAGCCATGCTTCAGGCATGGATCTCAGAAGCTGTGGAAGAGGACGGCATTCAGCATGGTGACGTGGTTTTCATCATCACCTGTTTGTAAGTATATATATGCCGGAGGGTTCTTGAAGCCCTTTCTTAACTTCTGGGTTTAATTTTTAAAACATGATAGTTCTCCTTTGCAATCTCCTTTGACTGACGTCATCACTGTTGAAACACGTTAGAGTTACAGAGTAGCCTTAGTATCTATCGCAGTTACCATTTTAGTCTGCCTCTTCTGATTCAGTTCTATTTATAATGTCCTCAGAGCGCGTATGCATGTAGAACTTTTATCCCCCCCCCACCGTGTGTGTGTGTGTGTGTGTGTGTGTGTGTGTGTGTGTGTGTGTGTTAGTGCATCTTCATGGATCCATTAGATAGCATAATCTAACTCTTGTAGAAGTTTGATTCTCCCTGTGAAAATAATTAGATTTCGTTGTTGTCTTTAAGGAGGAAAAGAAATGATTTTCTACTCTGACCTGTATTTCACATGGGCCAAACTTTACCAGGTTTTTTGTTTGTTTGTTTGTAGAGAGATTTTTGAAATGAGAAGTATAGTAGAGTTTTCATTTCAAAAGTGAACAGACTACAGACCAGTTTGGTGAGGTTCCATGCCATGCCATGTACAGAACTCTGTGGAGGGACCTGGAGAGTGTGCAGACCTTCAGCTAGACACTCTGATCATTGTGTCTCACACATGAAACCAAGAGACGCTCTTCCCTCAAATTCGGAGCGTTTAGTAAGATGTTCATTTAGTAAAAAACTATTTTCTCTCGTGCTCAGTTCTTAGAAGTCAGTATCGTGCTCATCAATTTTGTATCAATTGCTTGCTTGACCACTAATTTAATAACAGTATAGAGAGAAGTTTGGGGAAGTAAGTACAGATATGATTATTTCACTGTTATCTTACATAAGTCAAGAGGCCTTTTGCCTGTTATTTGTTCTGACATTTCCTAGTGCGTGTGCTATCACGCCTTCCCCCCCCCCATCAGCCACCCACGTCAGGTTTTGAAGGGCTTTATAGCGACCTATAAGTTCCACAACAAAGGGCGAAGGCGCAGAACCTTGAAAACAGACAATTCTGCTTCAAAAGGAAACTCCCTCCCTTGGTGTGTTCAAGTCCCTTCAGCTGGTGCAGCCTTGAGAGTCTATCTCCCTCCCAATCTCTAGTGGAGAAACACTGTGGTGGCTAATTAACATCAGGCCTGCGATCCTATTGTTATGTAAACTCGTTCAGTTCAGTGTGCGACAGCAATCTGTTTTGCACATGTCATTTGCCTGGGATCCTCGCCAGCATTTTAATCAACTGGCCAGACACTGGAAACACAAGGCTTGAAGGCGCTGGTAACCTTCTGGCTCAGGTCTTGACTTTGCCTTTGGTTTTCACACACAGCGCCTTCCAGGTGGATATAATAGTTGACATTCGGCCTGCTCGAGAGGATCCTGAGGTGGTCAAAAACCTCGTCCTGATCTTGAAGTGCAAAAAGTCTGTCAACTGGGTGATCAAGTCTTTTGACGTCAAGGGAAACTTGAAAGTTATTGTAAGTTGGTTGCTCATTTCTTGGTCTTGTTAAACAGCGATAATTTAAACTGTGGTTGTGTGTGTTGTTTTTGCAAGGGTTCCGCCTCTTCGAACTTTGTAAGCTCTCTGTTAGTTTTCAGTTTGCAGCCCATACTTGGTTTCTTCTGCTGGGCAGTCAATATCATAGCTAAAACATGGCCCTGGAAGCATTACAGACTTGGGTTTGAGTCTTGGTTCTATTACTTAAAAATTATGGCCTTGGACAAGTTCTTAAAGTTCTCTGAATTCCAGTTACCTCATTATAAAAGTTCTGAAGTGAGTTAGTGTGTTTTCTAGTCTTAGTAAATATGAAGCAATGAACATTTTTCATGTCTGCATATTCTTTAGAGGGCCCAACTGTGGAATCAGGTGTATAAGGAGGAAGGAAAACCAAGCTGATCCCAGTCCATGTCATAGACTTCCCTGCTGAGATGAATATGTGGTGTTGGGTGAGGCTTGCTTTGCTTGCATCCAACTTCCAGGACTAATACTCTGACAGAAAAGTGACTCTGGGCACTATGTGTGGGGTTGGGGGGAAAACGTGGGGGGGGGGTGTGCTCATCAGTAAGTGACTTTATCCTGCAAGCTGTAATCCCAGGGCTGGAGTGTGGAAGGCAGAGACAAAAGAATCCCATGAGCTCATTGGCTGTCCATTTAGCTGAATCGGTGAGCACCTGGTTCAGTGAGAGAGCAGATCTCAAAAAAATTAGGCAGATATAAATTCAAGAAAAAAACCTGATGTTGACCTCTGGCCTCCACAAACACATATGTGCACCCTACTCACACACATTTATATGCACTACACACGATCATTTCAAAAGTAAACAGCTTACCTCTAGCATTGCTTCACAAAGCTTCTGGGAGGGAGAGGCCTTGCTGGCAGACAGGATAAGGCTAAGGCTCATGTTGAAAAGTTGATCAAAGCTTGTTAAAAACCAAGCTCATCTCAGATATATTTAGGGAAAAAAAAAACCCTATATGGCTCAATATTGGAGCAAATTATGTGTGTGTGTGTGTGTGTATGTGTGTGTGTGTGTGTGTGTGTGTGTGTGTCAGAGACGGGGGGAGATCTCCTTGGCATCTCTTTTGTAAGAGTCAAATATTTAATGTATTATTAATTGACCAACTTCAATAACAGCTGGAGTGGATTTTAGACTTTTAATTTGTTAGGAGAGATTACGTTTGGTTATGTTGGATCTGCATTCCTCTGCACACTGCACCTTCCATGTGATCTGTATTCTTTTGCACACTGCACCTTCCATGTGATCAGCAGTAAGCAAAAGCAAAACCAACAGTGAGCTCAACAGAGGTGCAGACAAAAAGTCAGGAGCACATCTTAATTTAAAATACGTTTTCTTTGTTCCTAGGGATATTTTTTTATTATTATTATTATTTTCCTTAGCCTTTGAAATAGTCCACATAATCCATCAAGTGTAGTAGTGACACACAGAACTGGTGCTGAGGGCAAAGCCTGGCCGTGATTTTCCAGGGTCACAGATATTTTGATTGCCTTCCCCTGGCATGGGTGGTGGCGACCTGGAGCTGCTTTTGCTGCCTGGCACACCAGCCAACTGTTTTTAGCTTCAAAATAACAAAAACAGGAAAGGGAATCATGCTTTGAAAGGCAGAAAGCATTTCAATTCCCTGCTGGAGTTTTTATGTACTCTCTCAGCCCTGACTGGTGACTCCTGCTGTCCCTATGTGCACGTGCCTGGTCCATAGCAGTCCTGGGCTTTCCTTTAATGTCTGTGTCTGTCAGAGGAGTCAGAGAGACTAAGAAAGACAAGGAATAAAATCGGCCATCATCCCAAACAAGATCTGTGTATATTCTCATTGGCTGCACTCCTGTTCCAGGTCAGTTTTGGACAATACATGACAACATTGCTAAACAATTAGGTAATGCTTCATGATGGTCTTTTATTCCCTAGTCAGTTTCAGGCTATTTGACTTCTAACTCCCTGTTCCAGATGTGAACTTTGCTATGAGGAACAGATACATGCTAAGACAAAAGTTTAGGTTGCAGCTTAGGAAGGGAGAAATGGTCCCTTCCTACAGGTTACAGACAACATGCTTAAGTGTGAACAGTAAAGGACTCTGACTCCACCAGACAAAGCTAGATTCAAGCACTATCTCCAGCTGCCAGTTCATGGACAGTCTGACTGAACACGGTGTAACTGTGAAACGGGACACAGTAACAGCACTCACTCATTGTGGGTTGTGGAGTTTAGCTAAGCTCGATCATCTATCCAGCGAGTATTTGTTATGGGCATACAGGGTATCTCTCTTTAAAGCACACAGGTACATGGAACATTCTCAGCTATATATGTTACCCAGTCTGTGAGTCACAACTTCTTCCTCGCTAGCAGAGCAATGGTAGAACCCGGCTCCTCTATTAAAGGAAGACTAAGTAAGAAAATATATGTAAAGGTCTATCACAGACCTGTTGTTCAAAGACTCACCTTCTTCCCATAAGCGTCCACTTGAAGAATTCATCCACAGGAAACTTGAAGGGCTTCTTTAACCAAGGTGAAAACAGGAGATCTACCAAAGTTCGTAAGACCCCAGAAGAATAATACCAGCAGCACACGCGCATGACTGTGTGGGTTTGTTGGAGGTGCAGCATAGGCAACAATGGGAAGTGGTCAGAAGGGTAGGGAGGCTATGCAACAAGATCAGCGGCACTGGAATGTGGCTCTGGCCCCTTCCGCAGGTCCTCCCCGTGGACACGGCCCACTTCTACAGAAGGGAGAACCCTAGAACAGAAAAGAGGAGGAAACTTCTTACAGGCTTCCTCTTAAGGATCAGAGAGATGGCTCCGTGGGTAAAGGCACTGCTGCCAAATCTGAGGAGCTCTGTCCCTGGGATGCACATGGTGGAAGGAGAGGACCAGCTCCTGCAAATGGTCCTTCAAGCTCCACATGTGCACACACACACACACACACACACACACACACGTACACCCACTCACAATGATGAAATCATAATAAGCTTAAAAGCTAAGTTTTCTCTTGTACTCTTTGATGCAACCCATTTTTAGAAAGTATGCTAGTTTAAAGGCTCGGTGTGCATATCTTCAGCATTCCCTACCCTCCCTAAAGCCTTCTATTTACCATCATTTCAAAGGCATGGGGCAGAGCCCCTTCGACCCAGTCCAGTTACTAGTTCACAAAATGGAGCTGAAGATTACGGTGATGGTATTTGGGGAAATGCCCTTTGAGCACCCACTTGGCTGCACTAAGGTTGGGAAAGTCTGGCGAGTCCTAAGAACACAGAGACAAGGGAACACAGGAATTTACTCAATGTTGAGAACCAGCCTGCCTCCCGTCATACTGCTGCTCTCCTAGTGCAGTGATGTCTGATCTTTTCAGATCCAAGCCACAATTAACGTGAATTATGCTGACAGCTTCTATGTTTAATGTGGAAAGGCGTGAACAGATTATTCCGTCCTGGTGCAGCAGAACAGGTGGCCATTGAGATGATGAGATTCTGGAAATACGGTATTTTCTCAGCTGTCTGACAACATGAGAGTGTAGGGCAGATGAGGCCAGGCAGTATTGTTTAGGCCAAGGTTGCGGTTCCAGCCAGTCAAAACACATGCTGCTTTGAAGGGCTGGGAGATGCTGCACCTCAGAAGGCTGGCTGAGAGATGCTGCATCTCAGAAGGCTGGCTGAATGAAGCTCTGAGAGCTACGGGTTCTTATTATTTCAGCCCCATTTCCTGCTTTATCTCGTTCTATTTTCAACCCCATTTCCTTTTTTTTCTCTTCTCTCTCTTCTCCCTCTCTCTCCCTCTCTCCCTTTCTCTCCCCCCTATCTCCTTCTCCTTCTTTCTCTTCTCTCTCTCTCTCTCTCTCCTTCTCGTTCTTCCTTTAGGCATTTCCTCTGAATGGGAGTAAGAGCTAATGGCTGCCGGTTTATAACCCAGCTTACAGATGGTGGCAGGATTGTTTCTCACTCCCTCCGGTTTCTTTGCATGCACATGGGAAGTCATGACTGGCCAGTCATGGCAGGTTTGCCCCTAGATAAGCTCTTTGGGTAACAGGAGAAGATCTTGGGTGACAATTTGAAGCTTTGAGTTGGAGTATAAGTGTCCTCAACCAATCTCCCACAACAAGGAGGCCAAGAGAATGGAGAGCCTGCGAATCTTTTATGGCTCTACAGTGGGAAAGGATTAATATTTGGTCATGTTTGGGGTAAATAGAATGGGAAACAAATGAGGAATTTAGGAAAAATGCTACAGACACGCAGGAGAAAATCAGTGGGCATGGAAATTAAAGGGCTGTTGATGCAGCATGACAATGGGATAATCTGTACTCTGGATGTGCCCCAGCGCTGTTGGAGCAGTTGTGGGTACTGTGCCTTCCCACTGGGTCCCTCTGCAGTAACCAGCCTCCTCACTAACTGGCAAGATCCCTGCCACAGGAGTCAGCAGGGGACAGACATTTACTGCCTATACCCTGGCTAGTCAGAGGCCATTCATATTCACCCTTGAAAGAATCCTATCATTTTAGTGTTGGAAGAGAGTATTAATAAAAACCAACCTTTTAATATGGCTTTAAGAATTACCGTATTGTTATAGAGGGGTCATATCAATTATTACATTCTTTCAGTTTTAATGTGCATGTTGCCTATATAAGCATATAAGGACTTCTTCCTTTATTACTAAATAAAATGCTACCACCTGGGCGATATCTTAATTAGTACTCCAGGGCATAAAATACAGTATATTAACAAAATTGGCAAGTGAACACAATTTCAGGATGGCTAACCCAATCACAAATTATAGATGAAATATAAAGATTTGAGTTTTACTAGGTGGAAGTTAATAGTTTATATAGCATCGGGAGAGTCACAAGATCATGCCATCTTCCCTGTAGATCTAGACCACAAGATGAAAAACCACAGGCATGTTTGTAAACACAGTGTGCATACCTGTGTACTTTACAGATGATTTTAAATAAAAAAAAAAAAGAGGAAGGGAACATTTGAATGTGTATTTACCATACTAGTAACTGATACTCAGTGAGAATGGGCGTCTCTGTGTACATTATTTTATCTTAGTGTCTTATCCAAGGAAGACAAAGGTTACAGAGTAAATCCTCTTTATGAAATCTAGAATCTGTTGGTTTCATATAATTCCTCAAAGTATCTTTTTAGAATATCTTTTATCCTTTGACAACTTTATACATGTATACAATGTATCTTGATCATGACCACCCCCAACTCTCCCTCCCTCCTTCCCCCATGGACACCTGGTAAAACATTCTTTTCCATCTCGCAGTTCCCCATTTCATTTTTGTAACTCCCTGAGTCTGATCTTGCCCTGTGCTGGGATCCTGCCCGATTGTGGCTTGACCTTGTGCAGGTCTTGGACTGGCCCTTTTAGTTTTAGACTCATGGGTAAAATGTTGCTGTCTTTAGGCTCCCAACAGTATTGGCTTTGGAAAAGAGAGTGAACGATCTATGACAGTGACCAAATTGGTAAGAGATGACATCCCTTCCACCCAAGAGAATCTGATGAAGTGGGCATTGGACAACGGCTACAGTCCCGTGACGTCATACACAATGGCCCCTGTGGCTAATAGATTTCATCTTCAGCTTGAGAACAACGGTAAGCGAGATGCTTCCCACCTGTTGGCTTCTGTCTCCCAGAGGAAGCTGCTCAGTGAGGGACTCTCATTTCCATGTATATGTTGCTATCTTCCTGCTATTCATCTTAATAGTCTGTCTGTTTCACCGTAAAGATTAAACTAATGTAGTATTAGAGGCAACTATAACACACATTCTCCAGGATGGAGAGTTGCTTGCATGTCAGACATGTTTGCTCTCTGTGTCCGCTGCAATCGCATTAGAATGGTGACTACTCACAGCTGACAACACCAAGGCGTAGGTCCATAGGGAAGAAGCCTGTGGCAAGAGGCTGAAGTTTACAGGAAAATGGCCATGGGGGCTCAGACTGAGTGGGTTTTATTTAGGTTCTGGAGGGTAGGTTCCCACTTCTGACTTAGTCTTTACTATCAGGGGAGACATTGCTTAATCTCCAAGCCTGAGCCTCAGATTCCCTGTCAATAAGTCAAGAGGGAAACAGCATCTAGCCCGCTGGCAAACTGCTATGAAGGTTTTTGGGGGGCCAGAGGATGTTTTTGTTTAAATCAATGTGCATGTTAAAAGCAGTCCAAAACTGTGGACCCAGAGGGCCACAGCATCCTATTGATAAGGACGTTGTGGAAAGAGAGGCCATGTCTAGGGACCACCTGTAGCTCGCGCTGAGGTGGGTTTGATCTTAAGCATAGGTCAGCTGGGCTCAGATAATAGCGGAGGCAGAGAATACCGGGGAAAGGACTAGTTTTTCTTTAAGTTATTGAAACTCTGACAGCAATGCACATCGCTTTTATGGAGTTCTATCTTCCTATGAAGGGACGAGAGTGTCTAAAGAGCTCTTCTCCCCAGAAGAGTTCAAAAAAGACCAGGATACCTGCATATCGGCTAGATTTTTACCAATCAAAAAGAAGGCAACAGGGGCTGGAGAGATGGCTCAGTGGTTAAGAGCACTGACTGCTCTTTCAGAAGTCCTGAGTTCAATTCCCAGCAACCACATGGTAGCTCACAACCGTCTGTAATGGTATCTGATGTCCTCTTCTGGTGTGCCTGAAGACAGCTACAGTGTACTTATATACAATAAATAAATAAATAAATAAATAAATCTTTTTTTAAAAAAAGAAGGCAACAAAATAAGAGTAGCATCAAAGTAGTAGAAGAACCACTCTAAAGGACCTAGGCTTGATCTTTGGTACTACAAAGTAAAATATAAAAATAACAATATCATTTCAAGAAATCTTCTGAAAAATGATTTTAAAACCCTAAATTCAAAGAAAGTATATTAAGGGCCTTTGACCAGGTCGTTATTGTCCCTCATCGCACAGATACATAGTTTGTAGGGACTTAGAAACTATGTAGTAGAATGAGTCTCAATGGAGACAGAGCGTTGTAATCATACTAGAAGCTTAAAACGTGAACAACTGGAGTTCGTATTTTTTTTCCAAAGTCCCCAAAGTGATTTTAATGTGTACCCAAAGTTACAGATCATTGATGTACTCCAAACTCTTAATTTTAAAACTTGGTAAACTGAGCCACAGAGAAGTCCCTTGTCTAAAGCCATTCAGCTAGTTAGACAGCAGGATCAGAATTCAGGTTTCCACATTTCTTAGTTAGTTCTATACATTGCTCATTTACTGTAACTTTGTTTCCGCCCATTCTGTGCTAACTCCTGTTCTATCTCTAACGATGACCATGGACCGGCATCAGTCACTCACGATGACTTGCCTTCTCTTTCCACAGAGGAGATGAGAGATGAGGAAGTCCATACCATCCCTCCTGAGCTTCGGATCCTGCTGGGCCCTGCCCACCAGCCTGCGCTAGACAGCCCACCCTTCCGAGGGGAAGGCACAAATGGAGGTCTCCCCTTTCCATTCCCGGATATTCCCAGGAGAGGCTGGAAGGAGGGAGAAGATAGGATCCCCCGACCAAAGGAGCCCATCATTCCCAGCATTCAACTGCTTCCAGACCACAGAGAGCCAGAAGAGGCCCACGGGGGCGTGGACATCGCCCTGTCAGTCAAATGTGACAATGAAAAGATGGTCGTAGCTGTAGACAAAGATTCGTTCCAGGTCAGTGCAGTCTCTTAAAGGAAAGACATGAAGCTTGCTTAACTAGCTAGCTGCAACTCTGCACTTATCATTTCCCTGTAGTTATTTCACGTTTGAATCTCTACACTCGGTGATGTTTTCCCAGTTGGATAGGCCACTTTCCCTTGGCAATGACCTTCATTAACATCCTGTTGTTCTCAAAAGAGGAGGGGAGTTCAGATCCTTGTATGTCAATATTTTGCTACTGAGTTTTCAGTTCCAATAAGCACAATTATTGGGTTGTTGACAGGTGCAAGGTGAGGAAAAGGCGAGGGGGACGGGGCCTCGATGAAAAGGGGAGGGGCACGATGAAAAGACGATGAAGAGGCGCGAGGGGGAGGGGCGCAATGCCGGCGCCTGAGGCTTCAGCTTTCTGCCACAGGCACTGCTTGTTAGGGTGTACAGTGAACTGCTAGCTGTTAAGTCCTCCGGTAGCCTTTGGTGCTTTCCATTTCAGACCAATGGCTACTCGGGGATGGAGCTCACTCTGTTGGATCCTTCCTGCAAAGCCAAAATGAATGGTACGCACTTTGTTGTGGAGTCTCCTCTGAATGGCTGTGGTACTCGACATCAGAGGTCAGCCCCGGACGGTGTGGTTTACTTTAACTCTGTGAGTATTCTCTAGAACAAAGCTTTACCTTTGTCATGGCATCGCTGGGTACTGTCGAGGGTTAGCCTCTGGAAAATGAGTGGGGTGGAGAAACAGCCAGATGTTGTTCTCAACAAAAGGAGATGGACTGACTGTAACCCTGAACTCTTGTCTTGTTTGGATTTATCAGTGTGTGTTTGGGATTGTTTTCTCAGCTGGAGTTGTGGTAATCTCACACACTTCCTTCTTCCATCTGATGATGGTTCAACAGCAGGGTGACATCCTGCTGTGGTCACACAGAGGGTCCTTAAGGAGCTAAAACCCCAAAGCCCTAGGGAACACAGGAGCATCCCCTGATGGATACATAGTTTCTTGCTTGTCCAAGAGTGAGAAGAGACTCCTTCCCTCATGAGCCTAAAATCAGAAAGGAATCTAGATGAAATCATCCATTCTCTCTACCTCTAATAAAGACCCAAATTTAAGAAAAATCTATTTTTGAAGTTAGCTGGAAGAAGGTTCAAGTTTCTCCCAAAAATTAATTTGTTGCAATTACCAACTCTTGCTTTCTGGAAATTATTTCTGCCAGTTCATCTGAATCTTATCAGATGAGGCCTACCTTCTTCAGGGAGCAAGACTGAAGCGCAAAACCTCACAGGAGTTTCAAAGTACCAGTTTTGCAGATGGATTTTAAAATACTTCTCAGCACCCCACCCACAATCACCATGAGAGCCTTAGGCAGCGTGTGTTTCTGTGAGCTCTTAGGTCTATTCCACCATTGACATGGGCTAGGTCTCTAAGCTACTGGTTCATATGACCCCCCATCACCACATTTGACCCAGTCCAGAAGGGCAGCCAGAGAGGCCTCTGGCCAGTGTAGTCCTTGTATTGTTCCTCAGAGACCCTTATACAATTGGCATGAGAAAGAGGCACAACATGATTTCACTCAATCTCCTCATTTCAAAAGCAAAGAAACCTGAGCCCTGGAAAGTTCTGAGACTGGGTCAAAATCGACAGGCTGGTTATACAGGAAAGTCAGGACCAAGTCTTCCCATCTCACACCCACTGACCTTTCCTCAACACCAGACTGGTTTATGTCACTTGGCTCATTTGTTAACTTTGACATCCTATTCATTACGACACAAATTTTCTTGTGATTATCCAGTTTCTCTAAATATACAAGTGCCATGCAACAGTGAAGCACTTGATGTGGGTGTTTTAAGCTGATTCTGAATTAGCACTGGCAAGGTGAGTTAAATCTTCAGTTGCCTCAAGAGAGAGAAGGGATATCTGGTCTGAAAAGCCACTTCTTTCTTGTTTGCTTTTCTTTTCTTGACTGTGGAGAACAAGGCATGCAGTCCCCCACCCCATAAGTGCCTAGGGTGCCTTCTCCCCACCCCATCCCCCATTCTTCTCCCTCTAGTGAATGCTTCCACTGCCTGCTCCAGTTGTGACGGTCCTCAGACTCCCTGTGCATTTCTGTTTTCCCTTGTGTTCATTATTCAAGCGTATGAAATGGAAATAAACTAGATTTTGATTTGCAGAGTTGTAGTCTTTGGGTCACCCTTTCAGTCCTATTTACAACTAACCCAATATAGCAATTTCAGCCAATGTGAAGACAGATAGCTGTGAAGAGAACATCTTCTTTTTCTGCACCACACACACAAAAAGAGATATTGGGAAGGTTTAAGCAAAAGAGTGGTATAAGATCAAAGATGAGAAGACCAGCTCTGTGGAAACATTAGGCCCTGTGCTTCTAACTTAAACCAAACTTTCTACAAACCTTACAATTTAAGGACCTTTTAAGGCTTAAAGGGTCTGGATAGAGCCATGAGATTAATAGAGCTGTGAGATAGTTCAGTGAGTGAAAACAGTTACCCCCAAACCTGATGACCTGAGTTTGATCCCCAGGACCCACATAGTAAAAGGAAAGAACTGGCTCCCACAAATTGTTCTCTGATCTCTCTCTCTCACACACACACACAGAGTATAATTTAAAAATTATAAAAAAATTAAAAACTAATATATATTTTTTAAAAAACACCTTAGGACCCATTAGAAGCTCCTCTCAAATAGGGCCAAACCTAGGACAGCCCCACTAACTCCATTTCAATGCCTAGTGTCTCCTGCTGTTTGAAGTAGCATAGTTATTCAACATAGTTATAAATAAATCTGCAATTTTTACAAGGAAAAAAATCCAAATTTTAGTTCAGATCTTCAACTTAAATTGAGCTTTTCTGGGTTTTTTTTTTTTTGTTTTGTTTTGTTTTACCACTTTGAAGAATCCTAAAAAGCTTGGAGAATCCACTCCTGCTGATGTTTATATAAAGTCAGATTTTCTGTTTGCATTTGAATTGTCACATGGGTGCTAGTGGGTAGGAATTAGAACCAGAGACATGTGGCATGGTGTTTCCCTGCCAACAGGGGCAATAGCTGTGTGTCCCGTCTTCTAGATTGTGGTACAGGCTCCATCCCCCGGGGATAGCAGTGGCTGGCCAGATGGCTATGAAGACTTGGAGTCAGGTGATAATGGATTTCCTGGAGACACAGATGAAGGAGAAACTGCCCCCCTGAGCGGAGCTGGAATGGTAGTGGTAGGTGTTGGTCTCCCTTAGGTGGTTGTGTGGATACACTGTTGCTCAAGCTGGTGCGGTGGTGGTTTGTGTTGGTCTCCCTTAAATGGCTCTGTGGATAACATTGTCGTCCGTTTGGTTTGTTTCATTGGGATATATCAAAAAATAAAATTGCATGTTAAAGGCTAAAGCTCTTCATGTGACTGACGTGTCCTCATCTGTTGGCGGTTTTCCAGTTCAACTGCAGCCTGCGGCAGCTGAGGAATCCCAGTGGCTTCCAGGACCAGCTCGATGGGAATGCTACCTTCAACATGGAACTGTATAACACAGACCTCTTTCTGGTGCCATCTCCAGGGGTCTTCTCTGTGGCAGAGAATGAGCATGTTTATGTTGAGGTGAGGTTTGAGTGTTGTCCTCAGGTCTGGTCTACTACCCTATGCAGCCAGTGCGCTGTGCAGGTCCTGTGACATTAGCTTGAGTACCTTGCACAACTCTCACCTTGTTCACTTAGACATCTTAAGTAAGGGCTTGGCTTAGAAAAGGCTTCCAGGCTACTTTATGACCTAAAAAAAAAGAAAGAAAGAAATAGCAGGGTTTTATGAATTATGTTAAATGGGTGTAGTGTTTTTTTTAGTAAATGTCAAAAAGAAAACAATGAGCAAAGTGTGAACTGTACCAGTGAAGCATCATGCTTGTTCTGATGTCGGCACTTTGGGGATAGTTGTTTAGCCATTCAGTGTCGGAGTTATCCGTGGACTCTTCTAAAACACCTCACATAGTATCTTGGACTTCCGAGTGAAAAGACATGCTCTCCTGAAAATCGTTTCTGCCGAGTCATTACCTTTAATAGCTGCATGAATTTGTCAAAACCATTTTCCACCCGGGACGGCGGTCATCGTGCATAGCTTAAATCTGAAACACCTATGAAAATAATAGACAGTGGTAATAATAATGAAATAACAACTGCTAATATTTACTGCCGCTTTATGAGGGAGTGGATCTGTCGTGGCTATAATCATAATGAACTGACTTGCTAGAGGGACTCTGTAAGAATGGATTAATTATTAAGATCCGACTTTTGGACGAGAAAATTAGACACAAGACTGTCCAGCACGACACCTGTGCCTGGAATAATACTTCCTTCTGGAGTCCTTTCTCCAGAGGCTGTGCTGTTGACAGCCAGGTGCTGCTATAGTAATCCCCCCACCCCCCTGACATTTTCCTTTGAAAGGGAATAAAACATAATTTAATATCAAGATCACTATCTAAGTTCACAGACTCCATCCTGGAGAAGACAGAATGCTTCAGGCTGTCTGCTGTCTGTGTGCCCTGAGCATCATCTACAGTGTGACATAACTGGCCTGCTGGCCTCACTGAAAGGCATCATGGCTGCTTTGTACCTCACAGTGGGAGGGCGAGAAGGGGTGGAAATGGCAGACTCCCATAGGTGAAAATCACCACAGAGCATCTATGTTTGTTTTGTAAAGACAGTGCATATGTGCTTCAGCACTGGGTTGGAGTGGAGCCAGGCAGCCCTCCCTGTTTTCTTCAGTCAGACCCTCTGCACTCAGCTCCCTGTTGTGAGTGCTCTGGGGGAAGCCATGTTTTGTGTGTGTTGTTCCTAAGCACGCATCCCTCCTGATCCAATATTCCTATTTTCTTCTGCCTTTTCCGTATCCACAAGTCCCGAGGTTCTTAGTCAGCAGCTCCTACTTATGCTACAGGCTTGAGAGGACGCTGCTTAGCTGCACATGGCTGTTCTCGAAACAAATGCCTAGATCTGCTCCTTGGCGGCCTTGTGATTTATGCTAGCCAGTGGCGAATCTTCCTGTATACCCCACCCTGAATATTTTCATTTCTTTTCTCACCCCTGGAGTGCTGGCTTACTCCATGAAGCCATTAGATTTCCTCTCCTCCCTTCCATTTTTTTGTTTTTTGTTCTTATTTTATTTTCCCTTTTATATTATTTCACATCTCACATGTTTTTGTAGTTAAATTTGATTTTAAAAGTAGATCAAATGGTTTTTTGATTTTTTTTTGGTTTTTTTTTTATTACTGCTCTCTTAAATATCAAGTATGTTAAGAAAGATCTGGGGCTGGGTGAGTTGTTTAAACTATTTCAAACTTGATTGAAACTACCAGAAATAAGAAAGAGAATCTGTAAATGTTTCGCTAAATAGGATACCAGTTGACCATGCTGCATCTTTCTTTCCTGGTTTGGACTCCGCTGCTGGTAGGAAAAAATTTTTTTTTACTTAAGTAAAATAAAACTTCATAAATCTTGGCTTAACCTGAAGAGCCATTTCTTGGTTTCTTCTCCAGCTGCCCTCTGTAGCTTTTCCTGGAACCGTCCGTTCCCTCTGGGCCACAGTTCCTTCCATTAATCCAAGACCTTCTCCCCTTTGGCCCTATTCCCGGGTCAGTCTGGTGATAGGATGGCAACTCTCTTTTCAGTGCATTTGGCTTAGTGATTAGCATCTAGAGTCACACTATTGCTACAATATTGCTATTGGTCCTCCTGCTGAACCTGGGCTGTTTGCCTGCACCTTTCCTTCAGCGTTTCTTACACCCGCTGCATCTTTTACATTAATTATGGCCATTATCCTCCAGGAGAGAGAACTGCGTCCTTTGTATGCACAGGAGCAGCAGAGCTTGCAACTTTCTTGGTCTGGTCCCATTCTAAAACCTACAGTCTTCCTACTGTTCACTTCAGGTCCACTCTACAGCAAGACTTGCTAATATTTTTCTCCTCAAAAGCACCCGTAAGGAAATCTAGACAGAGGATCTCAACCTTCCTAATGCTGCGACCCTTTACTACAGTTCCTCATGTTGTGGTGACCCACAACCATAAAATTATTTCATTGCTATTTCACAATTTAATTTTGCCACTGTTATGAAGCAAATGTCTGATATGCAGGATATCTGATATGTGACCCCTGTGAAAGGGTCGTTCAACCCCCAAAGGGTCTGCAACCGACAGGTTGAGAGCCGCTGGTCTAGACAGACATTCAGTATTGCATGCCTTTGAAAATAAGAAGAGTCAACATATTTTTGCACCATAGGCTTAGTTCATGTTAAATGGTACTTTTTATTTGCAGCATGTATATAATTTACCACCTTAACAGGATAGAACAGGATAGTGAAAGTGGATATTTACAGAGTATCGAACAAGATGGCAACATTGTAATTGCCTTCCCCTTCTGCTCATCGGAATACCCCATAGTTACCCAGGTGGGATCTTTTGGGAGTGCTGTGAATCAAAGTTCCTGCACAGTCAGGGGATTCCTCTGGGCAGGCTCCAAATGCTAAGTTTATTATCTCTCTCTCTTTTAAAGCATTTGGGGGCTCTTGGTGGATGGGTAAGGACTAACTTTATTTCTAAAGTGTTTAAGTTTATTGTTTATGTTTAGATTAATCAAGGAAAGAGGCATCGGAGTTGGAAGAGTAGTCCACACGGCAAGTCATGCCACCAAACAATGGAGCCAGTTTTGTTCCAGGGTTTTAGCAGAGTTCAGGATAGCTAACGTTTGAGTTCTGCTTACATTTGGCTAAGCACTACTTCCTGTTTCTGAACAAAGGAACCTTAATGAGATCTGGACATGATACACAGAAGTGATTTGTAAGAGGGAATAATAAATGACTTGGAAATGTGTCTAGGTTAGTTTTCCCTGAAGCAAGCAACCTCCCCCAACCCCCACTTCCTCCGCAAGGCTGGGTTGGTCCTATGAACAGCTGGGACAATTTGCCAGGTTGGTGATGGCCACTAAATCACACTGTCCCTGATACAAGAAACCAGAGGCTTGCTTACTGACCAAGCAGGATGCATCTGTGGCTTTCTGCTCTTCTACGTTCACTCTTGCCCAGTCATCCCTCCTTAGGTCACATGGATTCTCCTCTGGCCTGAACTATTTGGCAGCATTTAAAAGTCCAGTCTTGTCAATAATCCGCTATTGTGATATTAGGGGCTTTATCTGTGTTTTGCTTATTTTGGAAAATCCACTTAGGTGCAAGGTTTGCTTTTATTTTATTTTATCTCTGAGGACTTGTGGAAGTTCAGAGAAACTCTACCCACCTTGGCATTTTGAGGTCATTATGTCAAGTTTAAATGGATGGGACCTTTCCATCAATCGATGTATGTCACTGTTAGAGTTAGAAAATTATAGATGTTATTAAATAGAACAATGTCTCATCCAAAGAACTCTGGCGGGATATTGTCTGGGTGACTAATGTAAAATAAGAAGCCAGCCCGTTTCTGACCTAACCTTTATGCTCCTCGGCAGGTGTCTGTCACTAAGGCTGACCAAGATCTGGGATTTGCCATCCAAACCTGCTTTATCTCGCCATACTCAAACCCAGACAGAATGTCCGATTACACCATCATCGAGAACATCTGTCCAAAAGATGACTCTGTGAAGTTCTACAGCTCCAAGAGAGTGCACTTTCCCATCCCACACGCGGAGGTGGACAAGAAGCGATTCAGTTTCGTGTTCAAGTCGGTGTTCAACACCTCCCTGCTCTTCATGCACTGCGAGTTGACACTGTGCTCCAGGAAGAAGGGTTCGCAGAAGCTGCCGAAGGTGCGTGGGCTGTCATCTGTCTGGACTGTGATTTGGGCACGTTTGGGTGAAGAGCTGCAGGTTGAGGTTTCAGTTCTGAGGTTTTAAAGCCTTCCAGTTGACGCACCAGTGTGAACAGGGAGCAGGGAGCTTTAGGTAGGGTTCCGGAGAACAGATCCTGAAGGTCTGTCTTTCCGTGTATGCTTAGTTGTGCCTTGTGAGTGAACAGTCAGGACTGTTTTCCACCAAGGGAGAGGCCTGGATTGGCTCTGTGGGTCAGATAGCACGCCGTTGCCAGAAGGGCTGCGAACCGAAAGGACAAGATCAGCTTGGGGATTAATTTTTCCAGGTCCCATGGAGACTGGGATTGCGATTGTTTTTGTGACCTTCTCTGTGAGAGTTATAGTGTTGCTTCTCTCAGGAGGACTCATAGCGGAAATTAGTAAATATTTTACTTCTGCCCATTTCTTATCAGTTCATCTTGTTTGCCTTGCATCATTGCTCATATTAAATGGCTGTGCTCTGCTGCCATAACAGAAATCAGAACCCTTTGTCCTTGCTGGAGCCACCACAGGATTCTGTCGGGCCTGCCTTGTGTGGGGGCAGGTTTCCCCTGCTGCCACTTCTGTTTCTGTGGCCTGATATAATTACATATAATTTCCTCCGGTGTGTTCATTCAGTAGCTGCTACACACAGTCCAAGCTGGAGTCTTATTCTCTTATCATCGTGGGTCCACTGACATCTTAGAGGCACAGAATCAAGCTGTAGCATTTATATGTATGGAATCCTCGCATACAGGGATCGGAAGAAAAAGCAGGAGTGGACATCATTACTGTTAAATAGATTTCTATTGGCCTGAATCATTTTCCTGAGCACTTACTGATTTGAGCTCCGTCTTACAAATAAATGCACACCAAGTCTCCAGTAACCAGGAAACATTTGCAACGGCTCAGACTCTGTTTGCTTCTTCTGGAGCCACTGCTACCTTAGTCCTCATCTAGAAATGAAAGTTACAACGCGCCTCCTTCCTGGGTAGAGGAGCAAAGGAGACCGGAGATGCATGCAGGATGTGTGTGGAGGAACCATTAACGCTTCCTTCTGCTTGAAGGCAGCATTTCCCTATTTCTAGTAACTCCCGAGTACTTCTGTACAAGAGAAAAGGCCCAAGAACCTTCTAGGAAAGGTATCAATGATCACCAAGCTGCTCTTTGCTGTGAATTACGCGTCCGGCCCAGGATCAGCCTCCAAGTTAGCATTGTATGTTCTTATTTAACTAGAGGGCCATCCAAAGAGTAAGAGAAAAATATAGTTGTGAAATGGACTGTGTATCTTTTCAACAACATGCCTTGCCACAGAAAATTCAGTTTCCCTCTACAAGAAAACTCTTTTCAGGGTGTTCGTTTTGGGATGGTGACAGGGGTGGGATGTCTTCTCGTGTGTGGGCCAGAGAAGCATACACTTTTCCAGAGGTGATGCCTTCTGCCCAGGTTCCTGATTAGTTTCAGGACATAAAATATCTAGAAACTGCTGGTGTCAGTTTACACACCTGGGCATCACTCCCGTCCTAGGACCTAAGTTAAGTGCAGTTGACCCCAGGCTAAGCCGTGGATATAGTGAACTAATAAAACATTCACTGAGCATGTGTAAGGCACTGGATTAAATCTCTAGCACCGAGAGGAAAAAAAATTAGCCAAATCAAAAGTAACAAAAAGGAAAAGAAATGCTGTGGGAAGCCTAGTGTTGTAGAGTAAAAAAGAAAAATCCAACAACTATGGCAATGTGCTTGCCTTGTTAGATTAGAAATATAAATTCTATCGTTGTATAACACAGTTTCCCACAACTACAGATCACAGGTGTTATCACAAACCACTTACACAAAGCCATTATGGTACAGAGCCAAAAACACCACCCCTGCGGTTCTCCCAATTGACAGACTAATTCAGAAACGTCTAGCTCTTCTGTCGAGAAGGGGCAAGGAGGATATTTGTAACCTGTCCATTGATAGTTGCATCTTCCAGCATAGCTGAGAATACACTGGGCCTGCCATGATATCTCCCTGGTTATTTAGGGTTCTTTGAAAAACACACAGATGGCCTGTTTTTCCTATGGTTCACAGTCATGACCTATCTGACAACCGCGTGCAGGTCTGGGGAAGGTACTTTTCTCTGAGCCATGACTGCCTTGCTCTGCCTCTCCACAGTGTGTGACTCCTGACGATGCCTGTACCTCTCTAGATGCCACCATGATCTGGACCATGATGCAGAATAAGAAGACATTCACCAAGCCCCTGGCTGTCGTCCTCCAAGTAGATTATAAAGGTGGGAATGGTGGCCTATGGCCTATCTTATAAAAATCCCTAAAACATACATGGTGAGGGAGAGGGAAGACTCCTGAAAGTTTCCTCTGACCTTCACTAGCACAGTGTGACATATATGTGCACATACATGCACACAGACACACAGAGTAGTAAGTTTCCTCTGACCTTCACTAGCATGGTGTGACATGTATGTGCACATACATACACACAGACACAGAGTAGTAAGTTTCCCCTGACCTTCATAGCACAGTGTGACACTTACATGGTATGGCACATGTACACTGATGTACATATAAACACACAGAGTAACTATGGTTTTTTTTTAAGAATTGGGTACTGTACATCAAAGTCTAGTTTTATTCTAAAATAAATCAAGGCTACTGAGATCACTCAGCAAGTTAAAGTACTTGTCGTCGAGCCTGACTACCTGAGTTTGATCTCTGAATTCACATGGTAGAAGGAGAAAATCAGCTTTCCTGAGTTGTCCTCTGACATCCACATGTATTCTAACACACACACACACACACACACACACACACATTTTATAGTGAACAAATAAACGTAAAAAAAAATTAGGATAAATTCAACGCCAGTTGGCAGCTTTAGAAAATAATTCTTTGCCCCAAGAGACTTCCCTTTGGTGATTCTGTCACTGTGGCTGTGTTGTAATTTATTTATTTTATGTATACGAGTGATCTATCTGTATGTACACCTGTGTGCCAGAAGAGAGCATCAGATCCCATTAGAGATAGTTTTGAGCCACCATGGGGTTGCTGGGACTTGAACTTAGGATCCTTGGAAGAGCAATGTTCTTAATTGCTGAGCCATCTCTCCAACCCCATGCTGTAATTTATTTACAGATTATTTATTCTTTAAAGAAACAACTTAGTGGAGGAGCCTAGGTAGCATGCAGAAGATTCTAAGCGCCACAAAAGAATCTGGTCATGGTAAAGGTCGGTTCTGCCCTGTTACTCTCCACTACATTTAGATGTACTTCTGTGAGTCTGGGGCGTGCTGGGGCCTGCACACTATTCACAGTCCAGCTCTCTATGCTTATGGTTGTACTGGCCCCAAGCCGCTATAACGCTTCACCAAAACCATAGATACCTTTGAGAGAGGCTGTGATGTGTGAACATTGTCCATTTACGGATACTGGCAGAAAGAAAGTGGACATTTTCAAATGAATTTTCAGAACTTTGTACAAGAGCAAATGCTGGTCCTCCTTACACCCAGGGTTCCCATTCCTTCATGTATAAGAACGCTCGCCACGCTGTGCCGAATAGGAGAAGAGGAGGGATGTGTCCTGAAATGTATGGTGTGAGCACCATAAGGACAGACAGGGAAGACCACCAACAGGGACCCCCGAGGACTGAGGGAGGACACCACAGCACCAGGGGCAGGAGCAAGCCACGATGTATCAGGCAGCTGTCAACAGCTTTGGGGTGGGACCAACCGTAACAGGGATGATCTGAGTAGTTACAATCCTCCCTGTCTAGAAGCAGCCTGTCACTCTCCCGAAGCCTTGCTGTCTAAGGGTGTCAAGCTGAGAAAAGGCCGGCAGGGTGAGAGGGGGTGTCAGGCCTCCAGGGTAAGGTATTTCAGGATTAGAATCACAGCTCCATCCTGAAGGGCAGAGTTGCCTAGCAAGAGTCAGTGAGCAGCTCGCTTCCAGCTGCTAGGCATTAGAAGGGAGCCACGCTGACTGGTACTGACACCAGATCTGAGGTTTAAGGTACCCCTAGGATAGCACTTTGGGGCTGGGGTTTGGCAGGATTAAGCAGTGGGTGGCTTTAGAGCAGGTGTGAGCTACCAGAGGAGAGGCAGGTGGGCGCTGCCAGTTTCTCAATACGGTTCAACCTTTGTCAAAAGAGCTGTGCTGTTCCTGGTGCACGTTCCTTCAGAAAGGCAGGGAGCACGGGGTAGGACTGCCTCCCAGCCCTGAAGTTGAGTGCTCTTGCTCCCTCCATCACCAACTGGCTGTGGCAAGACCTCACAGACTCCCTCTTTCCTGTTCTTATCTGGAAAGGGAGGAGGGTTAGGACAGGAGATGCGGAGCGGTCAACTGAGCTGTTGGGAAGGGCAGATTTCCAGTTCATTTCTGTCCGTCCTAATTCTGTCCGAAGAATGTTCATCTCAGACACTTGTGGCTTTTGTCCTGAATGTGGTTCATTTTACTTTATTGGTTGGTTTCCAGTCCTCTGAAAGGTCCAGTGATCTCTCCTTAACTGGGCTGCCCAGATACTGCCGCCATTTTGTCGAGTGTAGGGGAAAGGATTATGAATAAATTAACTGTGTTGCAAAGAACTCATAGTTGGTCAACAGCTGGCTATGTTTTGTGCTATAAAAGTCATTAACAGCAGCAGCCACATTGCTCCCTGTCCCTGTCCCTGTCCCTTGCCTATTTTAAGAGCACCAATTCAGTTGGTGCTTGAGTACAGCAGCTGGTCATGCCCCGTGCCAGACAGTGCTTAGGTCTTACTATTACAACACTATAACTTCCAGCAATTCTTTCATTCTTTTTTTTGTTAAACCCTGGTGGTATTTTTGTAAGTAATTTCTCTTGTAAATTAGGTAATTACTTTTATTCAAACTTAGAGTCATTATACTGAACACTCAGTGTTTTCTTTACACAAAAGTCTAAGAGGAAAGGCATTGTTTTTTTTTAACCAGATATCAAAGCAATTTCGTGAGACTCGCTAATTGAGGTGAGATTTTAGTTGGAGAAGCAAGTAGGTGAGCCCTTTGTGGCTCAGGTTTGTGAAACAAGTTGAGAAGCTGAACTTGAGCTTCCCAAGGGGCTGAATGCAAATCTGTCTCCCTCAACAGGAAGAGGTAGGTCTTCTGCTGAGTCTCATCTTTATGATGATCCCCTCACCCTGTGTGATTAGTTTCTTTGGCTCTGAAATCATTTCTGTTCCGTGTAGATCACTGAAGCCACACAGGGCATTGGAATGACACTGGGAAAAGGCAGGTGATCACTGGCCCAATAGCAGTGGCTTATTTAAAATAATAACAGCTAATGTTCTTTCTGGGAGTGGGAGATCAGGGATGACCTGTGGGGTAAGGGTTACCTTTCCTGGACTGATGCTATTCCTGTCGATGTCTTTGCCACAGAGCCAACTGTCCCTGGCAGTTTGCTGTCTTTCTTTACTGCAGGTGTGTTTTTATGGACCACAGACATAGGCAGAGAGAGGCAAACACCACTACCAAGAACAGGGACGTCTATCTTTCAGGCAGTGTTTCTTCCCCCATGGGCAGGACAAGTGGCCATCAAAACTGCATGAATAATTGTAGGTTCTTCCTTAGTGGAGCCTTCATGGCGGTATCACGGTCACCTTTGGTCTTTAAGTCCTCTGGAATCAGCGCTGGCTGATTGTCTTTTTGCTGCTTAAACCTTCAACAATAGGTGAAGATGTTTAGATGATTAATGGTGGTGAGGGTCCTGCATTGATGACGCATTTGTTCTGTGCTAAAGGCACAGGGTGTTACAGAATGTAAATCTCACAGCAGCTCTGTGGAGAGCACTTTATCAAACTTGGACACACACCTACACAGCAGACCAGGATTCAAACCTATTCCTTCGGTTTTACATCTTTTGCAAACCTTCACATATAATCCAATTCCTGCTTTTAATAAAACACACACATACACACACACACACACACACTCACATCTGCTGGTACCATAGGGAGCCACCTCACCTCTACCCCCTCCACGCTTTCCCCCTCTCCACCTCCCCTCCTCCTCACCTCCACCCCTTTCCCTTCCCGCCTTCATACCTTCCCCCTCCACACCTCCCACATCCCCCTCCCTATCCCCACCTCCACCCCTCTACCTCCCCACCATCTCCCTCCCCACCACCTCTTCCCCTCCGCACCTCTCCCCCACTTCTCCCCTTTACCTCCCTGCCTTCCCACCTCCCCCGCCTCCCCTCCCCCCCTCCACCACCTATCCCCTCCTCTGCTTCCCCCTCCCCCCTCCTCCCCCTTCTCAGCCCATGGTTATCAATGTAGCACCCAAGTATTTTAATGAATATGAGCTAAAAGGCAGATGAAAAAATTTAGTGGGAACCCTCCCCCCCCCACATTCCTTGATAGGGTTAAAATGTTAGAGTGTATTTAAAAGTGCAAACCCAGACACTGTGGCTTTATAACTTAAACACACACAAAAGCAGAAAATACAAATAGCTGATGCGTATTACGGTTTCTGGCAAAACAATTAAAATAGTTGAGAGGCTGCCGTTTCGCCATCCATCGTTGCTGGAATACTGAAGCCTGTTGGCAGGCTTCCCAATTTGCCACGATTTATACCCGGGTTTTAATCCTTAGCAAATTAAACTTTTGAAATTTTGGATCTTCTCCACATTCGAAAATAAAAGCACCTGCACATCATGGGCCCTCAGTAAATGTGGGTTTCCTGCTTTTACTTTCGGCCAAACCAGGGTTCTTTCAGGGGAGGGAAGGATTTCGGGAAGCAGAGTTCCGTGAGTTGGAAATTGATCTAAAGGAGGCATGACTTTATGGAACACTTGGATTTTTCCAGAACCAAAAATACTCAAAAAAAAAAAAGTTTGTCCTCAGGTTAAGGACAAGGTGAGGAGAGGAACGGGGGTCCCAGGAGCTGGCAGAGCAGAGACTCAGCTCTAGTCACGGAGGAAGCAGGTAGAACTCATGCTACTCCGGCCACTTCACATTTTGAAAACTGCTCTTTGGAAGATTTTAAATGTATGCAAAAATGGACTGATCCCCCAGGAACACACCTCCATCCAGCCCATGGTCCGTTTCATCCATCCATCATCTAAGAGCTATCACTGAAATTTAAGAAGCATCAAAAGATCTTGAGGAGAAGGCTGGATAGGATAGCATACGCCTCTAGTCCCAGCACTTGGACTTCCGTGAGTTCAAGGCCAGCCAGAGCTACATGGGAAGAACCTATTTCAGAAGGGGAAATAAAAAGATGTTGAGGAGAACTCTAGTGCTTGGATCACTTAGCAACACCGCTCTGCAAGCCACGTAGATGCTATGATGCTGAGTAAGAACCTGTAATAGAACATGAAATGAAACTTTGGGTTGTTTATTATAAAAACATGTTATGGGGTTCCTACTAGGCCTTTAAGTTCTTTCTAGCACAATGTTTCTCACTCTGAACAGCATTTGCCCCGGACTGGATAACTCTATCGCATCATAGAATATTTAGCATCATCTTCATTTCTACCCAGTAGATGCCTGTTCCCACCCCCAACCAGGTTGGAACAACCCAGTAGGATTCTAGAAATCTCCAAGTTTCAAAAGAGCCTCCCCATCCCCCATCTCCACTCTCTGCCCCTTATCCCTACTCCCATTGTCTAGTGGTGGAGTTTAGATAAGTTAGCAGACCACTACCAGGGACCCCATAAATAATGAAAAGAGCCCAGAGAAAATGGTCAGAATGAGAGAAGTAAGGTTAGTAAAAATACTCTTGAACAACCGCACAAAGCCTCCTCCTCCCCGGCTCCCCTCTGCCAGATGCCAGCAGATGTGTGTGCCAGTTTGACGCTTTGTTTCTTTGTGGGCCTTCTAGGGCCTCCAGTGTTTAGAAGAACTGAATTAAAATGGAGGCCAAAAGCTGTGTCAGTTACTCATGCATAACCCACCTCAGGCATGCGCACCCACAAAAGCCTTGCCCAACAGCCTGAGGGGGGAAATTCTGGTTCTAGAGGTAAACCAAAAGTTGTTCAGAGTATATGAAAAGATTTGATCCAGAATGTTGATTATAGTGTATTCTCTCTGCAAAGAAATCTACTGTTAAAATTCTCTTTACAGCAATATCTAGGATTCCTTTCTAACAGTCTTTTCCCCTAAACCCTAAGTCAATATTGTTACGGCCGCTGTTTTCTTTCAGCAGGCAGGTTTAGTTACAGGGCTCTGGAAGAGACAACATTATTTTAGTCAGACTCAGGGGTTATGGGGAACAAAACCTGTTAAGAGGGATAAACCCTGGACCCTCTGCTCTGCTGTGTAGGTTTGTCTCTGAACGGATAGTCATGAAGGGACTTGACCCAAGGAAATGAGGCAGGAGTGTTTCTGTTTAGCTCTCTGGGAGAGCCCCCTATTTGAGGCAAGGGAAGAGTATTAGATCACAACCTAAGTCCATTAAGAACTTTTAAACAACACCATCCATCAGGAAGACCTTGTCATAAAACCTAAATGCTTACATGTGAGGTCTCCCCCGGGGAGAATCATTCTTTTCAAACCACTTGGGGATTCTGAGTGAGAAAGTTTAACCGCAGGCGGAAGGCTTCATGGAGTTCTTCCCAGAAGTGAGTGTGGCGCACACTTCTTGCGTGAGGCACACTGTGGAGACCTTCAGATGCCTTTGCACTTACTTCAGTGAACCAAACTGCTAATTTCTTGAGAGTAGATGGATTTTGTGGTTAGACGCTTCCACTTCATGGAGTTCTTACGGTGGAGGTAAGAGAAGTAGGATTTTTGATTACTTTATTTTACTACATAAATCTATGAATGTTAGAGTTAGTGTTGTTAGTGCTGCCAAAAAGCTGATACCCAGGAAAGTGCATTTTAGGCAAGCGCTCTACCAACTGTGCTACATCCCCAGCCAGAAAACGCATCGCTTAAAATATGTATTTTATTATTTTATGTGTGGGAGTTGTCTTGCCTTCATGTGTATTTTTGCACCACTTGCCTGTCTGATGGGCTCAGAGGCCAGAAGAGAGCATCTGATCCCCTGACATTAGAGTTACAGGTAATTGTAAGCCACTATGTGGGTCCTGGGTATCACACCTAGGTCCTCTAAAAGAACAGCCAGTGTTCTTAACCACTGAGCCATCCCTCCAGCCCCTAGAAAAAATGCATTTTATAGTTGGTGTAATGAGTGTAAGTAAGTTCTGTATACAGAATTGTATCATTTCTTTTTTTCCCTAGGACTGTGTTCTAGCTTCATGTCTTTTGCGGTGATAAAATATCTAACACCCCCTTCTCCCCCCACCAAAAAAAATCACATAGAAGAGGGGAGTGGTTTATTTAGTTTGTCATTCTAGCTTACATCTATTCCTCCGAAGAAATCAAATCAGGAACTTTAAACATCTAGTCACATCACACTGGTGGTAATGAGTAGCAAAAAATATGGGTGTACACACTTACTAGCAGTTAGCTTCATTCTGTTACGCAAATTTAGGACCCTTGTCTAGGAATAGCACCTCCCACACTGGACCGAGTCTTCCCACATCTTAACTTAAGATAGTCTCCCACAGGCATGCTTACACACCACTATGTAGACATTCCCTCAGTAGAACTCTCCTCCGTGCTGGGCAGTGGTGGCCCACGCCTTTAATCCCAGCACTTGGGAGGCAGAGACAGGTGGATTTCTGAGTTCGAGGCCAGCCTGCTGGTCTACAGAGTGAGTTTCTGGACAGAAAGGGCTATACAGAGAAACCCTGTCTCAAAAACACCATAAAAGAAAAAAGAAAAGAACTATCCTCCGTGGTACTTCCAAGTTGTGTCACATGGACAATCAAACATCACAGGCAGGTTCTCACTGTGCAGCTCAAACTGGTCCAATGCTGCCTCCCAGGGACTGGGGTTCTAGGATTATACAGTATGCCTGGCTCTCTGAATTGATTTTTTTTTTAAGCACCTTAATTTTTTGGTAACTGTATCGAAATGTAACTCAAACATTTCCTCATCAGGGGGCCGCCACGATCCTCTCACTTTCAGGGGTCCATATGGTTACTGATCACTCGGAACTGGACTCGCTCCAATCGAGTTTGGTAGCCCCGAGAATGAGCAACCCGGCTCCTTTCCCGCTGTCAACCTTATTATTTATTTATTTATTTATTTTTAATTTTGTAAAGGCCAGCTTGCATTATTTCCGGTCTAAACTCCACAAGTTGTTTTGCTGTGAGTTGAAAGTGTGTCCTTCTTTATTGAATGAAGAACGAGTTGAAGCCGGGAGACACTGAGCACAGACCACTCTATGAGTGAGCCCATCTCACTGTGGAGAGCAGCAAGCATGGTGTACAGCAGTTACTGAGGCAGGACTTCCCCGGCTGAGGGCAGGGACACGCCCTCCTCTGTACCCTGGAGTTAGGAGTCAGAAACTGTGGCTCAGCCCTTGCCCTGATGCTTCCCAGCTGTGATCCTGGTCTGGTAACAGGATATCAGAATCTCAAACCGCTCATTTGTAGAACAGGAACTGCAAATTCTTCCTCTGCCTGCCCCAAAGGACAGGGTTTAACACCATATAAAACCTCGGATCTGTGGCATTCTGTGACTGTGAAGCTATAGAATTATTGATGCACATAGCATTTTATGTCTTATTTCTTGTTTCCACCATTTTACATAAGGGTGTCAGCGTTTTAAGCACCTGTCACCAGGCACCTCTGGAAGTCTGAGTCCCTGCCACCCTGAGGCTTCTCCTGAAGGCAGGATAAGAACCTCCACACTCCCCGGCACTCTAGCATGTTAGGATGTGACCTGTGTAACAGGAAAGGGGGGTGAGCGATGTGTGAGAGGTCTTCCCTGCAGGAGAGACCAGGGCCTGCCTAGCGGGAGAGCCTGTGCCAACCTTAAATAAGGAGGAGCCACCACCGTCAGGACCTGGGAAAGGGGAGGGGATACTATGTTTCATTGGAAACAGACTGCACCTGTTTTTCTCTGTATACTTGTGGTTCTCTGGAGTTCACTTTGAGGGGACCCAGTATGAGAAAAAAATTGGAACATGGTGAGAAGAGAGAGAATCTGGTAACACAGATAATGAAGCCAAACCTAACCCTGCAGTTAAGGAGAGTCATTACAAGAGCAGTAGATGGTGGTGGTGGTTGTTTGTTGAGAACAGGGTCTCATGATACGTCTCTGGCTGTCCTGAAACCCTGCTCTCTGTGTAGACCAGGCTTAGCCTCGAACCCACCTGCCTCTACCTCCTGAGTGCTAGGTTCAAAGACACATGCCACTCTGCCCAGCTGAAAGCTGTAGATTCCTAAAAGTATGTTTAAAAGGGGGAACAGTGTTGCGACTGTATTGGAGACACATAGTATTTGGCAGTATTGAACTCTCATATAGGTAACCATAAAAATGAATACATGCATGCAGTAAGACTCAGAACCCTTAGATTCAGGTACCTTCAGCTTTCCTTCAAATTGGGCAGCCTCTGTCATCTTTCATCAGCAAACTACAGTGCCTAACGCTCCTAAGATGGACTTTTGATATGTAAAATGGGATATTGGCAGTGTTTTCACAGAGTATTTATTAATACAGGGCTGGAGAGATGGCGCAGCAGTTAAGAGTGCTGGGTGCTCTTCTAGAGAACTAGGGCTTAGCTCCCAACACCGAAGTCAGGTGACCCACAAGTGCTTATAATTCTAGCTCCAGGGAACCCAACACCATCTCCTAGCCTCCAGTAGCATCCATATACAGGGTTTTACACAAACACAGAGAGACAGAGACAGACATACAGACACACAGAGACAGAGAGACAAACACATACAGAGACACATACACACAAACACAGACAGAGACAGACACACAGAGACAGAGAGACAAACACATACAGAGACACACACACAGACACACACACACAGACACACACACACACAGACACACACACACACAGACACACACACAGACACACAGACACACACACACACACACACACAGAGACACACACAGACACACACACACACACAGACACAGACACACACACACAGACACACACACAGACACACAGACACACACACACACACACACACACACACACACAGACACACACACACAGACACACACACACACAGAGACACACACACACAGACACACACACACACAGACACACACACAGACACACACACACACACACACACACACACACAGAGACACACACAGACACACACACACAGACACACACACGGACACACAGACACACACACACAGACACACACAGACACACACACACACACACACAGACACACACAGAGCACACACACACACACACAGACACACACACACAGACACACACACACACTCACACACACAGACACACACACACACACACAGCGCACACACACACACACAGACACACACACACAGACACACACACAGACACACACACAGACACACACACAGACACACACACAGACACACACACACACAGACACACACACACACAGACACACACACAGCACACACACACACACACAGCACACACACACACAGCACACACACACACATACAGACACACACACACACACAGCACTAACAAATAGAAAAACGTCTGCTCTTCTGAGCCTGATGATCCCTTACGTAAACAGAATGCATTGTGATTTATGCTTTTGTTTCAGAAAATGTTCCAAACACTAAGGATTCCAGTCCAGTTCCTCCTCCTCCACGTAAGTCTTTATGCAACTATTTCCAGGCAAAGCCTCTGGGCTTTTCTAAGAATGTGCTTGTTAGTGAAGAATTGAGCCAAGTTGAGCTGATAAGGAGGACTGGGCGGTCCTCCCTACTTCCTCTTCCTTTCCTCTCATGCTTTCCTTTTCCCTTCTCCGTCCTTCTTTCACCCCCTCCCTTCCTATTCCTGTGGGTTCTACCTTTGCCGTATTAAAGCCTTAATTTGCGGACCTTGTGACACACGTGGCCAGAGCGGGAAGGCTATAACCTCACTTTATCAAGTTAATTGTATGCTCTTTTCTGTCATCCAGTGGGGAGTGTTTGCTTCACATTCTGCCTGTGGTGGGTACCTGCTCAGAGGAACTCAGCAGCACGCATTCAAGACTGTTTTTAGGCCAAGGGATGGAGAGAGCTAGGGAGAGTGAGCTGCTGGTTGTGGTGTTCAACACCATTGGTACAGGACGATGAGTTGGGAGTCATGTAGGTGGCTATCATGTTGTATATTATTGAAGTGAGTTTCCATGATTATCATTGGCACGCAAGCAGGATTCCACCTTGGCATCTTGCCACCCACCCAGAGTTCTTCTAGATGATGTCTTCCTGTGAGGAGAGAGTGTATTGTTTTCTTCCCGGAGACTCCCAGAACTGGTTCCCATTGCTGACCCCAAGATATACATAGTATTTTTTTACTTTCTTTTTCTTTCCTTTCTTTCTTTCTTTCTTTCTTTCTTTCTTTCTTTCTTTCTTTCTTTCTTTCTTTCTTTTTCTTTCTTCCTTCCTTTCTTTCTTTTTTTTTCTCAGTTTTTGGTTTGTTGTTGTTTTTCGAGACAGGGTTTCTCTGTGTGGTCCTGGCTGTCCTAGAACTCACTCCGTAGAACAGACTGGCCTCAAACGCAGAGTTTCGCCTATCTCTGCCTTTAGAGTGATGTATACAAATCATCTTTATAGTACTTTTATAGAAAGCCCTTTTTATGTTCTAAGTGGCTTATTTCCAGAAGATTATGGAATAATGGAATACCACAAACTCAGTAACAGACACAGTGGGCTGATCTTCATAAATGACATCTCTGTCTTTGGACTTTTAGGATGTTTTTACTAAAAACTCATGGGCATGCTGTCTTTGCATTTGTAGGCATACAAAGGCCCAGCGCCTTTTTATATCTGTCCCATGGACTAGATTAGGTTTCGTGGCTAAAGGGTTGGTCTGTCATTGTAACTTCCACCAGGCTCTTCCTGGTTTCTCATTCCTCCTTCCTTCCCAGGACTGCCCCTCTGTCATACCGACTCATCTTGTGTTACCTCCTGGCCATGGTGGGTGGTGTCACCCTCCTTATTCTAGAATGTAAATGAACACAGCAGCAGGCTGGAAGAGCTTGGGTTCTTCAAGACTCCTTCTGTTGGGCAATACTGAACAAAAGCCTTTGAATGGCTTTGGGTACTTGGGGGTTGCCTTTGCCTATGACTGAATCTTTTGTGTTGGTGTGAGTTCAAAAGCAAAGAGGTTTCATTTCTAGAATGATCAGTTAGGACTGCTTCTGAATGGAGTAAAAGAAGAAATTGTGACTTGGATAGAACTTGTACCTTCAATTTAATATATATATATATATATATATATATATACACATATATATTATATTTATATATTATATATTTTATATATAAATTTAAAATTTATATATATAACATATGTTTGTGTGTGTGTGTGTGTTAAAACAGGCTTTTATCTTACCAAACACTTCTTTACAATATAGTCCTAGCTCTAAATGAAAGGAAATATCCAATTTCTGAGAGCTGAAGTCAGTTTCAAATATTAAAAAGAAAAAAAAATTGCCAAGTAGAGGAACAATTAGTTCTTTTATATGTTTTGCTGACCATAAAACTGACGTGGCACCCACTGAGAAGTAATTTTCTTCATGGAAAGATCAGAGTTGGAAAGGTGTCAAAGAACAGGTTGTTTAAAGCAAGGCTGTTCATGAGGATTAAGGTTGGGGCTTACTGTGAACACAGTGGCATGTTCTATTGCACAAGAATAATTCATTCTGTTCTGTTCTCCTTCCCTCTCATCTTTCAGACTCTGCAAGTGTTCTCAAAAACATTTCAGAGTTCGCTTAGTCTGTAGTGAGACTTATTGCTCACAAGTACCCAAGGAAGAAGCAACGAGTCTGATGTTGATAGTGGTAGTTTACCTTTTTAAAAGATAGGGTCTCACTGCGTAGCTTTGGTTGGCCTGGAACTCACTATATAGACCAGACTGGTCTTGAACTCATATTGATCTGCCTGCCTCTGCATCGAGTACTGGAACTACGGGTGTGTGCTCCTGGTTCTCTACCTTCTAAAGTATTTAATCTGTGACTTTTCAAGTTACCTAGGTTCTCAGTCTACAGATTTAAAGTATCACAAAATTTATAAATCTTATTTTTAAAACTGACATTTTGGGGAGCTGGAGAGCACTTATTGCTCTTGCAGAGGACCCAAGTTGGGTTCCCAGCACCCTCATGGTGGTCCAGGGCCATGCAGAACCCCAGTTCTACGATAGGAGTGGCAAGGGACACACACATGGAAACCTTAAGTGCATGCTGCCAAAAGAGTCATACATACAAACAAACTAAATAAGCCTAAAATTTTTTATTCAAAAATTGCTTTGCTCAGAATAAACTGCAAAACAGAATATGTAAAAGCCCAATCAATCCATCTTTTCCTTTGTCAGAAAATGTGCAGCTAACCCAATGTAGAATTTACTGTAATTATACTCTCTGATCTTACTATGACCGTGCTTGTGAAGTGAAAACGGAACTGAAATGTGCGAGACAGCTTGACATCTTATATATCTCTCTTTCCCTCTCCTAGAGATTTTCCACGGCCTGGACACGCTCACCGTGATGGGCATTGCGTTTGCAGCTTTTGTGATTGGAGCACTCCTGACGGGGGCCTTGTGGTACATCTACTCCCACACAGGTTAGTGACTGCTTACTTACAGCCAGGGCGCATCTGGAAACCTGCCACCCAGGGCACCCACCACCCAGGGCACCCACCACCCAGGGCACCCACCACCCAGGGCACCCACCACCCAAAGCACCCACCACCCAGGGCACCCACCACCCAGGGCACCCACCACCCAAAGCACCCACCACCCAGGGCACCCACCACCCAGAGCACCCGCCACACAGGGCACCTGGCACACAATAGACACCAGTGTTTTTGTTGGACAGGTGAAATAATAAGCAGAAGAAAGAGAATATCCATTTTCACTATTCTTATGTATTCGGCGTTATTAGGTCATGTAAAAATGTAACTTGGTCCAAGTGATGATGCTTGGGAAAGAAATGTGTACCCTGTTTTTGTTAGTTGCTGTTACAGTGCTGGTGGTGTTCAGCTTCTAATACAGTTCTAATCTTGTCATAGAACTTAAAGGAGTCTGTGTAGGATGACTAAATGGAACTAGGAACCGTTGCTCCAAAATGAAAGACTATGGGATAAGCTGATGTGATGGGGGAGACCAGTTGCTCATGACCACAGCTGCCAGGGCATTGAATAATACCCACCCCTGTCCTCAGTCAGGGACTCAAACCATGATCTCCTGGTCTTTAACTCATGACATCTTTCATAAACAAGATTCTCCTGTGTTTATGAAGTTTAAATTTCAAAAATATATTTTTATGATTAGAAAAATATAAAAAGTGAAACAAAAAAAGTTAAAGCTGTGCTCTCCCATCCCACCTTCCCGTTTTGATATTCTTTTGGTAAATACAGAGTTACCCCATTAATCCTGTCTTTGCCTCCCAAAGCACTAAGATTACGGTTAGCCATCAACCTTCCCTGGATTTTATGTAAGTTCTGGGGGTTTCTATACCCCAGTCACCATGCTTGGGCAGCAGACGCTCATGCCCAGCTCCCATGTTTTCTGCTGGTTGCTAGACAGAGCCACAAACTCTTGAGAAAAGTACTTGACACCAGATCTTCTGCTAGCTAAAAGTTCTTACTCTCTTTTCACTTTAAATGCTACACTTCGCAACAAAGTATTTTAGATCGCTGCACAAACAGCAGCCCTGGTCTAGGAAGTCTACCTCGTGAAAGCCAACCTCGTGGCAAAAGCTTAAGAGAATTTAATAAGGTAGCTCTAAGTCCACAAAAGTCGTTGTTCCCAACTAGCAACTCTTGAGTGAAATGTGTTTCATGTCAGAGAAAACGAAGGCCTAAGTGGGATGGTTCTGAGAGTTATATAAATGCCTATGAGTCATTTGAAGAAGTTTTCCTCATGCAAAAGTTCAGAAAAGAACCCAAAGGGACAGCTTTTAGCAGATTTTGGAGTAAATAATTTTATCACAGCAATACTGACATGTTTAGATCTCAAACTAATAGTTCTTTGCAACTTTTTCCAGCCTCCTGCACGGAGGAGGTTCTAGGGCACTTGGCGGCCTACATTGTCTACTGGGAATAAACTTGAAAGTACTCCAAGAAGACTGTAACCCTGAGGATTTTATGTGGGGCTGGGCTGGTCACCCACAGATGTTTTCCATGTGTCTACTCAGCCACTGGCTGCCTTTGGTCTAAGAAATGATCCTGAAACCCACATGGTCCATCTTGGGCTAGGAAGCCAGGCCAGGCATAATACAGGGTTACTTCATGATACAGGCTGTGGAAGCAGGCCCCACTGAGATCCCTCTGGCAATACCAGATCTGTCCAAAGCCAAACATCAAGCTGTTAGAGGGAAAAGCCTGAGTGTTGTGTCCTGTTCCTCACTGAAGTTGGAGGTAGTTATACCTCACCCTCTTTCACCCAAACAAAAGCCTCAGAGGAAAGCTGAAAGTATTGTTAATACAAAAATAAAGTTTGCACACAGACTAAAGGCAAACAAAAGGCCCTTCCAGCAAACAGTTTATGTTTATGCCAACTCAGAAACTAAAGACCTCTAGATGCTCTTATCTGGCTTACGCACGTGACTTGCTTATGACTCCTCTCCAAAATGACTTTTCAGTCAAAGTTGTGACCCCCAGCTAATCTTAGGCACAGCTCACAATTAATCTTAGTACCAAACACACACATAGGGGTCTCAGTTCAGAACCCAGTTAGTTCCTGACATGGGCCAGCCAGCAGCAAGTTTAGATGAACAGAGATGGTCAGAATGCTGTGGCCAGCAAGCCAAGATGGGAATCCAAACACCGACTCAGTCCTTTAATTTCCACAATAAGCTAACTGCGGGACTCAGACCTTATATGGTACATTCTGGACACATCTGCCTCTGTGTCCAGAACAACCTTCATATGGATAACTCCCTCTGATCATGTTCTCCAGCCTTTCCACAGCACACAACAAGCCACAGATTTGAATCGTGACGCTTTACTTATGTTCCCGGAATAACTTTTAGTCTAAAAAGATAGGGTTCCTGCTTCTGTCTTATTGCAACTCTGGACCCAATGATTTAACTGTCTTGGGGCTCCGTTAATTCTGTTTGGAGAACCCCGTTTTAAAACCCTGTCTCACCATGAACAGAGGAGAGATGGTTGGTTCAAGGTTTCTCAACTCTGGGGACACAGGTGCGTTCACATCTGTTGTTTTCTGAAGCACAAAAGCTCTGTTTGCTTTGTAGAAAACCTTTTTAGCCTCATCAGTAAAGTGTGTGAGAGTGTGGTACCTGAGCAACTTGCTGAGCTGGCCAGATCCACCCCCACTCGCTCTTTTATTCCTTACCTGAAGTAACATTTTTAAAACTCTTGTCTGGTTCGTTGAGATATTAGCTGACACCTCTAAGTAACACAGTATACGGCTGCCTCTTTTTACTTGGGATCCTCTCTGTTAACATCCCACTGCAGGAAAGCGACGGCTTATTTCTGAATTACCTGGGCATCCCAATTATACATCCATGTCCCTTCTTACCCTCAAGCACAGTGGTCCTCAACCTTCCTGATACTGCAACCCTTTAATACACTTCCTCATGTTGCAGCTACTCACAGGCATTTGCTCACTCTCCTCTTCCCCTCTTAAAAAGAAAACAGTTTTTCAGCCAGCTGGACCTGTCCAGCCTGTCCCACTGTGGAACTGTCTCTTTTACCTCCATCTGTAGGTTTCCATCACTTTTCTTTGGGTCAGGGATGTCTTAGGCCATACATCCCACACCTTCCTTCTTCTTGGTTTAAAGGGGACATGGGAAATACGTGTTCCCTTTATGCTGTGAGTCTGAAATATCCTCATTTTATAAAAACACTTGCTCGACAAACATGGTATCCACTGTTAGATGATAAATGATCCCTTGGAATTTCGAAAGTACCCCTCATTTTTTTCTAGCTTCTAGCTCAAAAGATTGCTGCTGAGGGTTTGAGACCACTTAAATTTGTATTTCTGATTCTCTCCATGTGTGATCTGTCTTTCCATCTTTATAATAATAACAGCCTTTGATTTAGGGATGTTTTCATATTTTGTGCTAGGAATTAACTGGGCTTTCAGCCTAAAAACCAGTCCATCGTTCCTTTCATCTCTCTTCTTTAATTGGTGTGTGTGTGTGTGTGTGTGCATGTGTGTGTGCGTGTGTGTGTATGTGTGTGTGCATGTGTGTATGTGTGTGTGTATGTGTGTGTGTGTAGGGTGATATAGAGTATCTCAGCACAGCTTATGTTGGCTTTTAGCTCACTGTCTTAGACTTCTAAGTGCTAAGGTGACCCGCATGTGTCGGGCAATTTTTCTTTTCTCTTTCCTTTCTCACCCCTGTTTCCTGCATTCTCTCACTATATAAATTATTTGAAAGATGAACCTAATTAGCCCTCTGCTTCATCTCTTTCTGTTACCTAAAATACTGCCTTGAATTTTTATTTTAAAGATATATTTGTCGTTATATCTAAGTACACTGTAGCTGTCTTCAGACACACCAACAGAGGGCATCAGATTTCATTACGGATGGTTGTGAGCCACCATGTGGTTGCTGGGGATTGAACTCAGGACCTTTGGAAGAGCAGTCAGTGCTCTTAACCACTGAGCCATTTCTCCAGCCCCCCTTGAATTTTTTTTTTTAACTCTAAGAACTATAACTTTCCTTTGTTATTTTTTTTAAGTTCTCTTCTCCCCTTGTGCCTGGGTTACCTCTCTGAAGGTAATACAGGAGTAGTTCTGATTATGGAGGTCGTAGCCATGCAAGCTTCTATAGGGTGTGTTGAGAGGGCTGTTTTATGAATGAGCCCCAGGGTCACCCCTGCATCTTTCCTCTGAGCTCATCAGATTGTTTCCTGAAACAGACCTTCCTGTTTCCCACCTGCATGGTATACAAAAAAAAAAAAAACTCCAACAGTATTAATAAAAAGTGCTGACACAGCAACACGGGAAAAACTCAAACTTCCAGGGCAGGGCGCAGTGCTGACACTCTTCCTGAATATGGATAATCAAATACATGTCATGTTCTGGAGGAAACAAACACGTGGTCTGTCAGGAGAGGACCGGGCCATTCTGCTTCAGGAGGTGTGAGGCAGAGCCCAAGTGTGTGATGTTTCTTCAGCAGCGCCGTGGACTCAGCTGTGGTGTCTGGGACTGGGCATTTCCAGCACCTCAAGATCACCCTCTTCAAAGGGTGCATGGCCCTCTTCTTCCTGGATAAGGACAGGCAGGTCCCAGTCTAGCAAGGGACAGAGGAAACTCAGGGGAGCCATGTTGCTTCTATTGCAGCAGCTAGATCTACTCCACTAGGGCGTGTGGACCTAAGCACCTCCTCTTCCGTCATCAGTGTCTGATGCCTCAGTTGCCTATGCCTTTGAACCCTCTGTGACAGATTTATACCTCTATGCCTTATATATTGAGGCCCTTGAACCCAGAGCTCACAGATTCATCTAGTCCAGATAGCCAGCCTGCTCCCGGACCCGGAGCATTTACAAACACGTTCCCTGACCGATTCTCCTCCATAGAACAGTGCATTGAACTGAAGTCAGTAAGAGTATCAGGTTAGTGTGACTCGCCCACCTCGGGGCACACCCCACAATTTTGAGTATGGGCTATTTCTCTCTCTCCAGGGTTTTTACATTAGCAAGACAAGAGCTTCCAAGACTCTGAAAGTTATGAGAGCTTTTTCTAATGGACACTAAAATAAGCTGACATAGCAAAGAGACGCTTCCCAGGAAGCAGATCTTCACACTTCCTGGGCAGGACACACTGCTGACATTTTTCCTGAGTGTGACTCATCGAGTGTTTGTTCTGTTCTGGAAGAGATAAACATGAGCACGTTGTCAGAGGAACCAGGCTGTCCTGCTCCGTCCACTAGAGCTCACAAGGCCATCAGAGCCCACAGGGATGGGAAGAACCTCCCCTTAGACCAGCATGTCCTTGATTTAAAACGGGAGAGGTTGTAGTTAGGTTCAGGGATTAGGGATTTAACTCAGTAATAGAGTGTTTACCGAGCCAACTCCAAGCCCTTAGGTTCTGCTCTAGCTCTGGATAAACAAACAAACAAACAAGTTTATGTACTTGCTGTGTGCCCATAGGCTTCTGATGGGCAACAGGAAGATTCAACTGAGAATGGATTAACATGTGAGTGGTAAAGTGGTGTGTGTGTGTGTCTGTGTATATATGTGTCTGTGTATATATGTATATGTATGTGTGTGTGTGTGTGCGTATATCTGTGAGAATGTGTGTCTGTGTATGTATGTGTATGTCTCTGTGAATGTCTGTGAGTGTATATGTGTGTGTCTGTGTGAGTGTGTCTGTGTGCATGTGCCTATGTGTATATCTGTGTGCACATCAGAATAGTTAAGGGCTGGAAATATATGGGAATATAAGCTCAGATAGGGCCTATCATATCCAGCGCCCTGGGCTCAAACACAGAAGGGAGAAGGGGAAGTAAACGGAAGGGGAAGGGAAAGGAAGAAGAAAGATTGGGTTATTTTCTAGAAATGATCTCCCATTTATGAGAAAATGAATTTTTGGCAGAATGCTACTTCTCACCCTTGATCACATACACATTTGAAGGGCAGTGCTGGGGAAGATCCAAATTAACTGCAGGGGAGAAGACTGTTAAAACACCGCGACTTGCCTGCTCCTTGGGAATACTGACCCCTTCCCCTCTCCATCCCTCCAGTCCCAGAAGAAAAAATAATTAAAAGAAGGCAAATGCATGCAACAGCCCCAAGTGCTCTGAGGTGAATGCAGAAGCCTGTGGAGCTGTGTCAAGGAAAGTAGAAACCTGACCCGGGCATGAGCAGAACTGCTCATTTGGCAGAGATCTTTGAGGGGCCCGGGAAGGCAGCGGAACTGCAGGTCTCTAGTTCCTGAGCTGGTCAGAGGTCAGAGCCGGCTCTAGCTGCTGCAGTGTTGTGTTTTAATGAAGCAGAAGGGAGGGTTGCTTATCTCTGGCTGATAGATGTGTATTTCAGCATGACAGGAAAGATAGGGCCTAATTCATACACAGACCGGGCCTGCTGGGGGCTTCCCACATCGGTGGGGGTGGGGACTGCCGAGGGGACATTTGCGCACGGCTCCCACCTCTCTCCCCTGACTAGCTAACCATAGGGCCTCTCACACAGTTAAATGCAAACCATGTGTGACCGAAGCTTTCCTCCCTCTCCGGAGCACTGCTCACTTGGCACAAAGAACGGGCGGAGCTGTAATGCAGGAGGGTGTGTAGTACAAGTGGGGCGCTTAATGTGTCAGGAGGCGTTCACACTGAACTCAACAGAGAGCCTCAGATGTGAAGAGGTGGTTTGCTGGCCACCGGTGCAGGTCCCAGGAACAGTCGGCTTAACGCCTTGCCCCAAAGGGTTTGCCCTTGGCAGCGGCCCCTCAGCCCCCTCCCCCTCAGGCCCCTCCCCCTCAGCCCCTCTCCTCCAGTCCCCTCCCCCCTCAGCCCCTCTCCTCCAGCCCCCTACCACTCAGCCCCTACCCCTCAGCCCCCTCCCCCTCAGTCCCTCCCTCAACCCCTCTCCTCCAGTCCCCTCCCCCCTCAGCCCCCTCCTCCCAGCTCCCTCTCCCTCAACCCCTACCCCTCAGTCCCCTCCCCCTCAGTCCCTCCCCTCCAGCCCCCTCCCCCTCAACCCCTACCCCTCTGCCCCTCCCCTTCAGCCCCCTCCTCCCAGCTCCCTCCCCTTCAGTCCCCTCCCCCTCAGCCCCTCCCCTCCAGTCCCCTTCCCCCCAGCTCCTCCCCTCTAGTCCCCTCCCCCTCAGCCCCCTCCCCATTCCTACTTCTTGAGTGGGTTTCATGTTGGCCACACAAAGCTTCTGTGCTGTGACCAGGGCAAGCTCTCAAAGTCCCTAACCGGCTCTGTGTTAAACAAGGCATTCAAGCAGAAGGAATGGGTAGCTCAGTGGTATTTGACTCATGCCTAGCGTGTGCAAAATCCTAGATTCCATCCCTAGCACAAAAAGAGATAGCCCAATTTAAAAAAAAATTATAGACTTACTTAAAACATTATTATATTGACTTGTGATTAATTTTACGCCTCGGTCGCGTGGTTCTTGGTCATGAACTTGTGAGATGGTTGTGCATTTTCATGGTGTCAGAAGATTTGTCCCTCGCTAGTGGATACTGGTGATGTTTGGAGAGTTGTCAGCTTTGGAATCCAGCGAATTTGTCACGAGCCACCAGAAATCCTAGCCACAACCGGCCATACAGAAAACACAAAGCAATAACAAACCAAACCAAACCAAAACCGTAAAGCACTAGTCAACCTGGGCTAGCTGTTTCTGCCTGTAATTGAGAAAAGCACCAGGGTCCGGAGAGGGGGCGGACACATTCCTTCTCAGATCCCAAGATATGACATGCCTTTCTTAACTGCAGGGGAGACAGCACGAAGGCAGCAAGTCCCTACCTCGCCCCCAGCCTCGGAGAACAGCAGTGCGGCCCACAGCATCGGGAGCACCCAGAGTACCCCCTGCTCTAGCAGCAGCACGGCCTAGGTGGACAGACACCCCCCTGCCGCCGCTGCCAGGGCAGGGCCTAGGTGGACAGACACCCGCCGCCGCCGCCGCCGCTGCCGCCGCCGCCACTGCCAGGGCAGGGCCGCATGCCAGCGCTGCGTGTCCAGACTCAGAAGGCTTGATCTGGGTTCCCTGTAAAGAGAGAGCGAATTTCAGTATACAGACAGCCTGTTCTACCCACCCCTTCCTGACTACGGCCCGTGTAAATGTGACCCTGGACATCTGTCACACGAAAGCTAAGCTGGTGGCCCTCCCCACCAGCCCCTCGCAGGATGGGGGTTTCAATGTGAAACATATGCCAGTTTGTTTTTGTTTTTTTTTAATGCTGCTTTGTCCAGGTGTCCAAACATCCGTCATTTGGGGTCGTATGTTTTAAAGGAGACGGTGAAGGGATGTCAGCTAGAGCGTAGAGCCAGGGAGAGACAGCTAGGGATTCTCTCCTAGCTGAACCAAGATGTAAACTAGAAGAAATGCTCCCTCCGTATCCAGTCTGCATCTTTCTTTGGATGCCCACTTCGGGCCTGTCACGCTCTCAATGGTCCCCTATGTAGCTTGCTGGCCTTGGGGGGCTGTCACTTGCCAAAGCAACATTCCTCTCTTGGACCAAAATGAACGCTGATCCCTGATCCCCTCACATGCACACCAACTCCAAAAGTGCCTTAAAGCCAGGTTTGTTTCTCCTTTCAGGAGAGTGTGTGGAACATCTGACTTGTGCCTGTCTCTGACGTTCTGTCCTAATAATACTGAAACATCAGGCGGGCGGGGTTCACTGGTCAGCAAGGTAATGCCTGTGTGTGGTCATACAGGCACAAATGCAGAACACCCGGCACATTGGGAGAGATTATCACTTCCTCCTTAAAGATGTTCTATGCTTCCAGAGTTAGAACTTGAGTTATATGTGGTAAGACTATATTGATTCCAAACCCATCAGCCTCCCTGATGAGCCTGTACAGAAGCCTGGATAGCCCCAGGCCATCTGATGATGTCACCAGTTCTGCAGAGACAGGGAGAAGGGCTCTAACTTTAAAGAGGGTTTTAGGTGAACTTCAGCAGAATATGGTAATGCCTCTCCCACTCTGACAGTGACTGAGCTCAGTGACACCTCAGTGTTAAAACTGAACCAGAGGGGATTCTCCATGCCTGATCCACTGCAAATTAAATAATACCCAGAATTCCTACCCCCCTCCCTGGCACCCCCCTCCCCACCGAACAACTTAAGATTCCATAAGTAGAACAAGCTAGATCCTAGCCTGAAATAGCCGTGAGCAAAGCCCACTGCCTTTAAAGTCAGGCAGTTGTGCGCGGGCCTTCGTGAATGAAAACTTCCGTCGGAAGCATTGCTCGTAGAGATAGCATATGAAGGGAGATGGATGAGCCCTCGTCCGACTGACCACAGAGTGGCCCAGCATCCATTCAATAGGGAAAATTGGAACCAAAGCAGATTCCTTCAGGGCCAAGGGCCGACTGATGCATAGATACATTGAAAATACTTCAGATTTTCCACATGAATACAAGATAGTTTGAGACTAGAGAAATACTATTCTTTAGTCCGTTGGTTTTTAACATGAAGGTATTATTGTGGAGGACCTGGATTGTGCTACCTGTGTTTAAAAATAATGCGCTTTGCCTAACCTTCAGCAGAATGTAACTGTTAAGTATATTCTATGTATAAAAAAAAGTTTAAAGATGTCTTCAAAGAAGACTAGAGTCTTTAAATCACTTATAGCTATATTTTACTACAAAAAAAATCTGTATAAAGATATATTTAAATGTTTTAGAGAAATTTAAGTTACTCCATATGAAATGTATAATTTCAGTTACTGTGAATTCTTCTAATCAGTTCTTTGATTTAAAAAAGAAAAACCTTTTCCATCATATTAAAGAGAAAATTAGCTATGGGAAGATATTAAAAGATTTCTTAGATGGATGGGGTTAAATTTTTTTGTAATATATTTAAATGTATATTTTTGAGAGAGATACTACATTGCCAATGACTTTATAAATAATCTTAAATTAACTTACAGATTTATAAGATGCAAACCAAAAGACTTTTTTTTTAAAGAGAGAAAGAAAAGAGAAAAAAAGTTTTTATTTCCTTGGATCTCATTATCAGAAGTATTATTCAGCTCGAGAAATCTGATCCCATATTGGAAAATGAATGTCCTTAAGTATTCCTGAACTGTAAAGCTTGGGTGTCTCCTCCCAGCTCTTGTTACAGTGTTTCTGACCACTTCACCCTTCACAGGTTTAATACAAAGTACAAGCCTTACTTGCATAACATATTCTACAAGTTTCCTTAAGACCGATGTTGCAGTCTGGCTGAACCCAGTTCCACCTGCAAAGTCTTGTGTTGTGTCTGCGGGCCACACCCGTGGCCACAGAGGCCATTTTGTCTTGTTGATGCTGAAGCCATGCTGGACTGCCCCACAGTCTAAGGCGGGACTGTGTGCGCAAGGCACTGAGGCTCTTCACTTGGTGTTCGTCAGCTGTTACAGCTGCATTTTCAAAGGTCAGAGATTCTTCTTCTGCCTGAGCTAGTCATGTAGCAGTTCTTTCCTAAACACAAAATGGCCTTTTGCTTGTCTGGTAATGGGATTGTAAATCCTTCCTGCGTGTGTTCTCCGAAGGCTTGCCTGAGTGTATGGGGTGTGCATGCGCACGCCTGTCTTTTTTTTTGTACTATAACTACCTCATGGTTTGAATGATGGGAGTACTGCTGGTTATATTAACAGAGCACATTCGTCGGGTGAGTCGTGTATGCAAACTCTTTTTTTTAAAAAAATCCTGTTTGTTTTGTCTGGGGGTTCGTTCATTAAACTGACAGATATGTTTCTAGGAAGGACTATTATCAGTTTGCAAATGCAATACTCCATTCTGGTTTTTCCTGAGTGAGTCTGATGTCGTTACTGTTTTTCATCTATGAGGGTAAAAGCAAACCCTGGAAAATCCCTGTGGCCAGTTTGAACACCCCTGCTGTAACCTTCCCTCTGTCCCATGGTGAACCTGCTTAGAGGTATAGTTTTGATAACCACAGTTTTAATTCTTTTATCTGTGCATAATAAAGATATATATCAATTATTAACTTATGTCCTCTCTGGTCATCACTAAACCCTCCCCGTTGGTCTGACACAACTTTGATGGCACCTGCCAGATCAGGGCTGATGAGAATGAGGAGAAAGGAGGGGAAAGGCAAGGACCCAAGAGAGCAGAGAGGAAGGGAGGGGGCAGGGAGCCAGGCTGTGCCCAGGACTCCCCATCTCCTTCTGTACTCCTCTGAGAGTCAAAGGGAGAAGTCATATGTGTTTAGGCTCCACCCCTTTCATCTCCCCAATGTCAACACAACTTCCACCATGCACTGTTCCTGTCTGCCACTAGTTTCTTCTGGTTGCCCGAGGCAGAAATTAGAATATGGTTGGAGTTTCCTTGATGACACACCCCAGTTTGCAAAGCCCAGGTCTCACTCATTATTGACAATATTATTTCCAAATGATGAACTCACTCCTTCTCCTACCTGAGAGCTGTTCTCTCTCTCTCTCTCTCTCTCTCTCTCTCTCTCTCTCTCTCTCTCTCTCTCTCTCTCTCTCTCTCTCTCTCTCTCTAGCTAAGCCAACCTCAGCAGCCTGCTAGCTGCAGACTAATGCTTTCTCCATCACACAGCAAAACTCCGAAATACATGCAAATCATGTTACTGCACCATTTGAGTCTTTTAAGAAAATTTCCCATTTGCCTCACTTTCTTCCTAGACCCACCAAAGTTACCAACATAGAGCAGTTGCCTTCTCGGGTCCTCCAGTTGTGTCCCTGGAGGACCTGGTATCCACGATCTTAGTTCAAACTCAAAGTCACTGATACATTTTCATAAATAGGGATTTTATTCTGTTGAAAAGAAATAACAACAATGGGTCACATAACATAACTCAGCCCTTCCCCTAGAATAGTAGCAATTTCTTGTACTTGGTGGCTACATACTATTGCCTGTAGTGAATTAAGCCTCACTTCAGGTAATGGACTTTAGAAGTATTATGGTCAGAGTTCTAACAAAATACTCTGTTGCAGTTAACATTGTGTGTGCATCCATATATATATATATATAATTACACATTTAGGAATATAATAAATATTATTTCTACATACACACACATATTTATATTCTGGTGCTTTAAAACAAAGACTGAAAAACAAATTTATCATTACAAAAGGAGATTTTGACATATCACATGTGGAAACTGATCAAGCAAAAGGGTTTGGAGAGCAAACTGTGGGTTCACATCCATAATTCCAGCACTCAGGAGACAGATGGGAGGACTAAGTTCTGAGTCAACCTGGGCTATATGACAAATTTCAGGCAAGCCTGGGCTACCAAAAAGGTCCTGTCTCAAAAACAAAAGTATTTGGATGCGAGAATCTGAATGATGCAATTGAGCTTGATCGGCTGCATCCTGGCGGGATCCATGAGAGGCTGCTTCCAGGCAGGAGAATGTTGTACGTATGAGATAGCTCTATGACTTCCTTAACAGTAGACCCATAGTGGAAATCTCAGTAAATATCATAGAATTCAATCATGCTGATTTAACACAGTGCCAGGTTAGGAATCAATCTGATTCAATTGGATACCCAATACATTTCTAAATTTTAAGGCACTACAGAATGGTTAAGGGTTAAAGAATTTGTGATGGCAAATGGAATCTATCTAGAGTGGAAAACTTATGAGAATCCAAGGAAACATGCCACCGGAGCAGCATTGTGTGGAGTTACAATGTTTCACGTTAGAAAAACACAAAGTTGAAAGTCTCATCCATTGTGGAACTGCTGAAGACAGAAGTTAGTCACAATGGACACATGCATTAGGCTGGAAACAGAGTGCACACTACAGAAATTGTAGTAAAAGTGGTGGCCATGAGCCACTCTATCCTCGAGAAGCAGAAAGCCCAGACAGGGTGGGTGACATGACAGGGTCAGTGTGGTCCTGTTGGATTAACAGGGGCAGACTTGGTCATGTGGGTGTTAGGCGAGTGAGAACATGAAGTGGCTTGCTGAGGTTAATCAGTGAAGGAGAAGAGCTAGGTACATCAGAATGTGAGGCTGTGAGATGGTTCAGTGAGCAGACACCTGCTGCCAAGGCTGATAACCTGAGCTCAAGCCCCAGGCTCCAGATGGCAGAAGGAGAGAACCAGGTTGCCCTTCGACCTTCACACAATGCACTTTATAAATCAAATGTGATAGAAATGAATTAACAGAAGTAAAAATACAATTTTAATTAATTATTAAAAGTAAAATGCACAACCAAATAAAACCGAGAAGATGGGGACAGGGCTCGGTGCTTAATAGCATGAGCGACTCTTGCAGAAGGTCTGTGCTCAGTTCCAGCACCCACATGACAACTCACAACCATCTACAACTCCAGTTTCAAGGGATCTAATGCTCCCTGCTTCTGGCCTCTACAAACACCAAGAATGCATGTGGTGCACAAACATATATATCATCAAACAATCATGTGCAAAAAATAAATAAATCTAAAAAAGCATTCTTTTCAGCAGTAAACACACAGATGAAAACAGATGGGAAGACTAAGTTCTGAGATAGCCTGGGCTATAAATTTCAGGCAAGCCTGGGCTACCAGGAAGGTAGTAGTAGTAACACAGAGATGAAAACACTGTTGAGCGCATGCAGTTTTGCAGGTAAAATTTTCCAAGAGGCACAGACTGCAAAGATCTTGGTGGTTTCTGGTTTCTGGATTGGCAGGTCAAAGGGAATGAGTTTTTTAAATTAAACTGAGCATGGCAGCACACTGTAACCTCAGTGCTTGACAAAACAAGGAAGAAAGATCCATCCAGTCATATGGCTATGCAGAGCAATTTCAAGGCCATGAAACCCTGCTTGAAAAATGAAGAAAAGATTTATTGCCACATTACTCCCTGTGAAGGCCATGTGTGAGCATGCCCAGCCCCTGGCTTCCCTATCAACCCTGGGCATGTTGACATCGCCTGAGCTCCGAGAGTCAGATGCGTTGATTAGATCTTGGCCCTACCATTCGGTGGATAAGCCATTCCTTAATTTAAAAAAAAAATGTACTTCTCAACATTTTTGTGAATATTAAATGAGATAATCTACATAAAATTCTTGAGATAAAATAATAGCATGATAAAAGCATCTCCTGCCATCACCAGAGTTACATGCTGTGAGTTTTGGCAACATAATGGATGCAACTTTATCTCATTATTTAAATTATCTGCACTGATGGTGAGTTCTAATCTATTTTATTGTCATAGGATTTTCCCTGTCCAATTACATTAGTGTAGAGGAGGCCTGTGATTGGACAGGGAAAGAGGAGGCGGAGCTAAGAGTTAGAGAAACAGGGAGCCTCTCAGAGGAGAGAGAGAAGAGAATGGAGACCAACGTGATGGTTTCACAAGGTTAAAATAATTGAGATAAAGCTTTTATCATTACTAATTGGCTCTAAAATTATTGTATTGGCATCTTGTAAATTGTGATTTTATTGATACATAAATCTAATTGATTAACTACAAGCTTTAAGAGTCTTGATTTTACTGAGTTACTGGGTATTGTGATAAGCAACCACGAGGTTGGCGGTTTCATTTAGTTACTGGAATGTGGGATCTCCGACTACGTGGGTTTTCAGCTGAGGAAGAACTATAGGTTCCAGGGGCAAGTGAATGAGAGCTGGGAAGACTGCGGATCAGGCTCAGTGGGGGCACTGCCGCTGTGTCCTCCAGCAGAGACTGTGCCGTTGGGTGACCACATTTGCCACGACCTGCGTTTGTTTTTCTACCCACTGCATTACTCTTGCTGCCTTCCCTATTGTCCCTGCAGGCTGCACTGCTGGGAAACCCAAGCTTGTGCCTTGCTTGATCACATCCCTCATACAGGAGGCGGCTGAGCCATTGGCTGTGTCCTTGGGGCTCTGGGTAACAGTAGTTATTGTTCACATGACTTTGGTTTTGAACACTTACCTTGACTACTGGACAAGCAGTCTTCCTGCCTCCCCGAGGCTCAAACCCCTGGCAGGCTGAGGATACGTTCAAGGAGGAGGTAGGCTATGACATTGTAAGGGCCGGTTAAAGAGTGGAGAACACGCCGGTGCTGGCACTAGCCAGTTCGAATTTTTAATATTTCCCACAACATTTTATAATGGCCTTTTCCAGCGCATTCTGCACATTCCTAACTACTCTGCCTGCTTTTCTTTTTCTTTTTTCATATGATGATATTTTAAAATATTTTTTATTAACTCTGAGAATTTCAGACAAGGTGTTTTGATCATGCTCGCCCCTCCCCCAACTCCTCTTGGAAATCCGTTTTATTAAATTTTGAGAATTTCATACATATCATGTGTTTTAATCAGACTCACCCTCTTGCTCCTCCCCCGGCCTCTCCTAGTTCTACATTAGTTCTATCCCTCCCGCTCTATGTTTAATAGCCAACTGTCAACCTACCAAGGATCAGTCCTTTAAAGGAGACTGACTCTTCCATGGCAAGCAGCCACCTGCTAACCATCTGCACCGCCTTGCTAGAGGTAGGTCTCTCCATTTTTGGGGTTTTTTTTTTTCTTGATTTTTCGAGGCAGGGTTTCTCTGTGTAGCCCTGGCTATCCTGGAACTCACTCTGTAGACCAGGCTAGCCTCGAACTCAGAAATCCGCCTGCCTCTGCCTCCCAAGCACTGGGATTAAAGGCGTGCGCCACCACCGCCCAGCTCTCTCCATTTTTCTAATGAGTGGTTTGTTGGGTTTTTTTTTTTTGTTTTGTTTTGTTTTCATTTTTCATCTTCATCGGGGAAGTTTTGTGTCACATGTATGACCAGTGTTTTCTCTCATACCATTATCTTTCTCTTCTGTTCATAATAAACATATCGTCAAGATAATTGTTTGTCACTTTAGGGAGTTGGCTACACCCATCTTTTTCTTGTATCCATTGGCTTCTTGTCCCTCCTGAGGTTCTGTGACTCTAGACACACTCTAACACACTGTTATTTTTGTTCTTAAGGTTTGGATGCATGCTTAATCATGTGTGACACAAAGGAAGGCACACGTGCTTAAGCCATACATGTGTGATATGAAGGAAGGCTCTATTTTGTTTCTTCTAGATCAGAATTCAATTCTGCTGGGAAGTTTAAAGTTTATCAATTTCTTATTGGATTAATTTTTTTTTAATGATGAGGGGCTGTAGCTGTAGCAAAGTGGTAGTTGGTTGCCTAGCATGCCTAATGACCAGAGATGCAGACACATCTAGAGTCCTACAGAATGAAAGGCCCTGGGTTTAATCACACTGAAGAAAAAAAGGAGGGGGGGAAGATGTGAGGATTGCCCAGCATGAAGCGAGAGATTTGGTGTGAAATCATAGTTAGGCAGCACCAGGAAAGACACCTAGAACAGCAGGAGGTCCATCTAAGAGTTAATTATGACAACAGGTCATTCTTTTCATTCATTTCTTAAATGATTCCATGTCCCAAAAGAAAGTGTTGTAACTCATAGACTTACATAAGCATTATGGGTTCTCTGATTTTTCACTGAGAACAAATCTGTCTTTTCCCTACCTGTCATTGCAGAAATCTTGAGAAAAGGTTTTCTGGTCAGTAATAAAAAGCAGACCAACCGAAGGTCATGGTTCATGGTTCAACATGTAAACCTAATTTCTCTCTCTCTCTCTCTCTCTCTCTCTCTCTCTCTCTCTCTCTCTCTCTCTCTCTCTCTCTCTCTCTCCTGATCTACAAGTTTTATAAATCAAAGTCATTTGTGATGTCTTGTTTCTTCCAGCCGCCTATGAATGCTATAGTAATTCTATAAAATGAAGAAATATTACCAGACTGAGAAAGATATTGACGTCTTTTTCTTGTTTCCTAGCGAGCTTGGCTCATGCATTGCTCTTCCCTAAGTTAATGTGTTCAAAAGCTTGCAAGCAACTTGATTAATTTTTATAGATGTCATTAATAGTCTGAGGTTTGAGTTTTGGCATTTTTCTGCCTTTGTCTCTGACTTTCCATCACAGCTTTTTTTTTTTCAGAGAAAATGAACGCTGTGCTTTATGTAGATTTGATTTCCACACTAAAGTAAAGGTCACATGATGTCACCCCTCCTCCTCAGAAGGCCACAGCTTGAGCTGATTTTTAATGATTTTTCTCCACTTGTTGACTCTGAGAATTCATTAAAAAAAAAAAAAAAACTCAAAAGTGGAATCCCAGGACTGTATTTTTGTTTCTTTTTGCTGTACTCAAATACCCAAAATGAAGCAGCTTACGGGTCTGTTGGGCCTAAATCTGAGGGGACATGATCCATTAGAGAGGGTTAGGCACGGTGGCGGCAGGCTCTGCGGGTGCAGGAGTGTGCATCTGGGCGGGGCTCTCATCCCCTAGCATCTTGGCAGAGCAGGAAGCAGACAGCACACAGGAAGTGTGGCCAAGGCCCAGCTCCCAGGGACGCACTTCCTCTGGAGAGAGGTTCCATCGTCTCAGGTTCCACAACCTTCCAAGCAAGCATTACCAGCTGGTGACCAAGTGTTCAGACAGACACACAAACCACATCCGTGCCACACCACCTGCCATCTTAACTTAAGAAGTAGTGAAGGTTGGGAATGAGTGTGTGTTCCTGGTATAGAATGACCAGCCTCCAGGTAGCCTCCATCACTGACCAGAGATGCAGACACATCTAGAGTCCTGCAGAATGCAACTTGTTGGGGGACCTACTCATGGAAAGTGGTGCTGGGTATCTAGATGAGGATATTTATGGGTTAGGACAAAAGTGAAATCATTCTGCCTGGGTTGGGATGATATTAAAAAGTTGGATGCATCCACAGAACCAAGGTCCACATATACTTCTGTTTGATCTGTTTTTCATTTGCTAGGATAATGTGCAGGGGACAAAAATCAAAACAGGGTTACTCAGGGATATCATGATAGTTATGGTTTTAGATGTATGCAAATACATCAAGCTCTATCCATACAATCTCCACTCTTTAACCAGCCCTTACAATGTCATAGCCTACCTCCTCCTTGAACGTATCCTCAGCCTGCCAAGGGTTTGAGCCTTGGGTAGGCAGGAAGACTGCTTGTCCAGTAGTCAAGGTAAGTGTTCAAAACCAAAGTCATGCGAACAATAACTACTAACTTTTACCCTGGAGCCCCAAGGACAAAGCCAATGGCTCAGCTGCCTCCTGTATGAGGGACGTGATCAAGCAAGGCACAAGCTTGGGTTTCCCAGCAGTGCAGCCTGCAGGGACAATAGGGAAGACAGCAAGAGTAATGCAGTGGGTAGAAAAACAAACGCAGGTCGTGGCAAATGTGGTCACCCAATGGCACAGTCCTGGCAGCATTGTCTCTGCTGGAGGACACAGTGACAGTGCCGGGGGCTCATATAGTGCAGTGAGCATCCACGCTGGTTGACCTGATGGATTCTGTTGTAGTTGGATTGTGAAAATGTCCCCCTACAGATTTGCATGTTTGAGCATGTGACACCCCCCCCCCACACACCTGGTAGTACTGTTTGGGGAAGTTGTGCAACCTTTGAGATGTGGCCTAACTATCAGGAGTGATTAATTGAGGTCAGGACTTGAAGCGTTCCTCTGGCTCTAGTCCTATCTCCGCTTCTGGGGTCTTCAGACTGTAACTAGTAGTTATGGTCCCACCACTCTGGACACCCCAGTTGTCATGCGCTCCTGGCCGTGATGGTTCGTATTCCCTGAGACATGATCCAGAACAAGTCCTTCCTCCCTTAAATTGTTTCTGTCAGGTAGTCTGTCATCAGAAGTGTAACCAATACACAGACACTTCAGGTGCGGGGCCATGCCATGTTGTACTTGTGACATCCTGAAACAGTATCAGCAGCAGTAGTTAGCGCAATGTCCCCTACACAATGCTGCCAAAGGGTAGCAGTGGGAAACATGGATTGCCTTTGCTGCCAAGTGAAGCAAGCCTGATTTTGTCAGTCTAGTTTCAAAAGATTTCTAATGCTGGCATTCAGAGAAACATTCCCAGAGCCAAGGAAAGATGTGACATTATTCAGCACAGGGTCAATGATACACCCCACATAGTCAGGAAGCATATCCTTATTTAGTTTCCTGTAGTCCATCCGTCCATGTACTCTATCCACCAGGGTGGAACACATGTGTACCAGTCAGGCTGGTATGAAGTTGAACAGTTCTCTGAAGCAGGTGGGGTGAGGCTGATCATAGGAAAGATAGAAAAGAGATGCAAGCGGGCAGTGGTGGCGCACGCCTTTAATCCCAGCACTTGGGAGGCGGAGGCAGGAGGATTTCTGAGTTCGAGGCCAGCCTGGTCTACAAAGTGAGTTCCAGGACAGCCAGGGCTACACAGAGAAACCCTGTCTCGAAAAACCAAAAAAAAAAAAAAAAAAAAAAGAAAAGAGATGCAAAACAGATATGGGAGGACTGCAGATCATTACCATGCCAGCACCAAGTGTATTTCTCATATCCTTATTATACTATGGGAAGCCAAGTCACAGCTAACAGAAACAATTTGCTAAAATATACACCTAAGACATTTGTTTCCATCCCCAAATCTCCATATTCCTTCCTTCAAGGTCAATAGAATCTTCAGTCCCTTGCCTTGAGCCTCAGGTGCACCTCCTCTTATCCTTGTTGGGAAATCTGACAACAGACCCTGACCTGCCTTTACTCTGCCTAGCAGCTCTTTCTCCTCTCCTCTCCTCTCTTCCCCTCCCCTCCCCTCCCCTCCCTTCCCTTTCTCTCTCTCCCCCCCCCTCTGCTTCAGAGAAATGGCAAACGGCTCCCAATATGCATGGATACAGCTTGACATAACTACAGCCATCTTGAATGGTAGCCATTACCCCTGAATAACCCTGCTTTCCTAGAAAAATAGGTAAAACCATTAGACTCATAATAAGAGCCTGGATCTGGATCTAAGGATGTGCCTAATTCTGTGCTATTAAGATAAACCAGATACATTTCAGCCAGGATGAAATCAGTTGTGTACAAAATCACAAATATTCCCCAATCCTGACCCATATTGAAGAGATATCATCTCCCAGAATATTATCTTCTGTCATTAAGTCCTCCAATAAATTCCATAGCCATTCTGTGTGTATCTGCCTCTCTTCCTTTGGCCCCATAGAAACTTGGGGCCAGTCTTCATTTAACAAGGCTGGATTGACCTGTGGGGTGTGTGTGTGTGTGTGTGTGTGTGTGTGTGTGTGTATGTGTGAGTGTGTATTTGTATACATGGGCTGTAAAATGTCTGTGTGTACACATATGTGTTTAGAGTCAATTGGAAACACACCTGTGGTGATTCTATGAGACTGTTTCCAGAGAGGTTTGACTAAGCAGGGAACACACCCTGAATATGGACTACACTGTCCCATGTACTGGGGTCCCAGACTAAACCTAAAGGAGAAGACAGTGTAAGCACTAGCGTTCATCTGCCTCTGCATTTCAACTGCAGGTACAAGTCGAGCACTGCTCATGTTCCACAGCTGTGGCTTTCCTTCTGTGATGATTCATAACCTCAAACTTCCGTGAGCCACAATAAACCCTTCTAAACTTGCTTTTGTCAGGCGTTTCTTCACAGCAACAAAATACACACACACACACATGCATGTACAAACGTAGACACACATACTCATGCACACACACAAATGCACTCATGCACACATACACACACTAATACATGCTCACACATACATACACACATGCATATACATGCACAAATGCACACATATACACATTCACACACATACACACACTCACATGCATACACACATGCATGTGTACACACACACACTCATGCACCCCACTCAGCAATTTTTTGTTACATTATTTTTCCTCCTTTTTTTGCTTTTTTTTTTAATCTTCCCATCTCAGCCAGCTGAGTATTAGGATTAGAGATGTCCATCCCCGTGCCAAGCTCCTTGTAATTTCAGGTCTTTGTAATTGACAGGTCTCAATATTCCTCTTCTGCTCAGAAGCCTCTGACCTGATCATCTCTTAGGCTACCTGCCCAAGAGATAAGCAGGAAAGAATTAGGTTTCAAATCCAACTTTATTTCTTTCACTTGAGTAACAAAAGACCAGGAGCTGGAAGTGTTTGCAGCATCTGGGTGAAGCAGCTGTTAAGGTCTGCTCCTCCTCTCCTTTATAAACCACCAAGGACTCTGTCCAGCACAAAGCACTGTGTTCTGACAGGAGTGTAAAAATACGCTGCATTTCCAAAGAGAACAAATACAGATTGGTGGAGAGGAGGTAGAGAAAGACATTGTTGCTACTTGAACCCAACACAGCAACAATCTTACGAAAAATGGGAATCTTCATCAGAGCACAGACTTTGGGCGATCATTCCATTGTATCCAGTGCTCCAAATAAGGATGATTCAGCTATAGTACCCACAGAGGAAGGGGGGACAGGGCTTACCCAGCCTGTTTCAGTCAGTATTTTCTTTCCTCTTTGTTCCTTTGTTCCCCCCCCCCTCTCTCTCTCTCTCTCTCTCTCTCTCTCTCTCTCTCTCTCTCTCTCCCCCACCCCCACCCCCTATCCCTCTCTCCCTCTCTCTCTTTTCTCTTCTCTTCTTTTCTTTTCTTTTCTTTTGGTCCTGTGATTGTATTTTTTCAGAATGTCAGTACAAATGGCAGAAACTCTCAAAGACTGTGTGGAACTAGTCACAGGAGGTGAAGCAGGCTATTACAGAAGCATGTATGCAGAAGGGAGGCTCTGGTTCCAGGTCACAGAATGGCCATGAGTCTGAAGAAACACTGGAGAAAAACTGACTGAAGCCACTGCTAAGACAGAGACTCAGCCAACCTCATGACAGAGCCTTCCCTGCCTGACCCTTGTCCCTCTCCTGCACCCCAACTCACAATCTATACTCCAACATCTCTCACGGTTCTGTGTATGTTATCATATGCATCAAACCTCGAACCTCTGACTCACCCAGCTGCAAATTACCTTCCCAATTTCTGGGTACCACTATGTACCCATGGCTCAAAGCACAGAACTGATTTTTTTTTTTGGTCACCCTTCAGCAAATCCATTGGCAAAGTCCTGTTGGCTTCCAAACACACTGCTTCTTATCTACCATGTGCATGCTCGTCATCCTGATGGAAACTCATCCTCATCACTAACACCATCCAGTGTCCAGCAGATCCCAGGTTCTCCTTGACTTGCTGGGATCTACCCTGGACTTGGCAACAACATTATTTTATTAAAAGAAATTATATGTGTTGCCTGAATATTTATATGTGCACTGTGTGTGTGTGTTTCCTGATTAAGTCAAAGGAGGGCATCAGATCCCCTTGTACTAGTGTTACAGATATTTGTGAGCCACTATGTGGGTGCTGGGAATCAAACCAGGATCCTCTAGAAGAGCAGCCAAAGCTCTTATCCTCTGAGTCATCTCTCCAGCCCTATAAAAACATTAAAAATGAATTACAATGAATCCTGAGGATTTATATGTATTAAACTATCTGACTATTATTAGACCTGCCAGGGTGGTGAAGGCTGCAATCCCAGCACACAGAAAACGGAGGCAGGAAAATCACATGTTCCGTGTCAACCAAGGTTATAAGGAAAGCCTGCATCAATCTAACATGCATAAAGTGTGTTGGATCTTGTCACCCCTCTGATTGGCAGTCTGTGTCACTTCCTGTCACACTTGGAATAAACCACAAATTCGGGGTCTTTATTCATTATGTGAAGAAGTAGGAGCCTGGCCCCCTAGAGTATACGCCCTGGAATTCTTTATGACACTGGGTCTCGTGAAGGCCAGGCTGACCTTAAACTCTCTTTGTACTGAGGATGCTATTGAGACCCGGGTAGTCTGGCCCCCACCTTGTACATGCTAAGATTGCAGATGAGCATGAGAGTCTCACGATGGCTGGAGTTATTGTCCTTCCCCACATTCTGACCATCTCAGTATCCCCGAACTTTGATCTCCGCATCTTGGCTCAGCAAGAGGGCATCTGTAAGCAGGATGCCACACTGGGTAAGATACCTCCATGCAACAAGCCAGGTCAGGTTGGGCCTTGTAATCCCAGCTCTTGATACGGTGGGGGCTCAGAGGCTTAAGGGGTCCCTGGGTTATACAGAGTTCAAGGCCAACCTGAGCAACTTAGACATTGCCTCAAAATAAAAATTAGTCCAGTGGCATAATGTACAGAGCCTCACATAGGATGAGTAGGCCCTCACACATGGTGTGCAGAACCTCACATAGGATGGGTAGGCCCTCACACATGGTGTACAGAGCCTCACATAGGATGGGTAGGCCCTCACACATGGTGTGCAGAACCTCACATAGGATGGGTAGGCCCTCACACATGGTGTGCAGAACCTCACATAGGATGGGTAGGCCCTCACACATGGTGTGCAGGGCCTCACATAGGATGGGTAGGCCCTCACACATGGTGTGCAGGGCCTCACATAGGATGGGTAGGCCCTCACACATGGTGTGCAGGGCCTCACATAGGATGGGTAGGCCCTCACACATGGTGTGCAGGGCCTCACATAGGATGGGTAGGCCCTCACACATGGTGTGCAGAACCTCACATAGGATGGGTAGGCCCTCACACACGGTGTGCAGAACCTCACATAGGATGGGTAGGCCCTCACACACGGTGTGCAGGGCCTCACATAGGATGGGTAGGCCCTCACACACGGTGTGCAGAACCTCACATAGGATGGGTAGGCCCTCACACACGGTGTGCAGGGCCTCACATAGGATGGGTAGGCCCTCACACACGGTGTGCAGGGCCTCACATAGGATGGGTAGGCCCTCACACACGGTGTGCAGGGCCTCACATAGGATGGGTAGGCCCTCACACACGGTGTGCAGGGCCTCACATAGGATGAGTTGGCCCTCACACATGTGCACAAAGGCCACAGCAGTTGCAGGCATCTTGTTTGCTTCCTTTCTCTTCAGCATCATGAATTTGTCTAAAATCTGAAAACAATTAATTCACTTTTACTTCACTCCACCCCCAATTTAACAATTATTCACAACAGGGAGACCTGTTTACTCCACAATGGAAAGAAATGGAAGTTGCATCTTTGATCATATAAAATTCATTTACTTCTAAACTAAATGGCTATGATTACTATATATTTTCCCTTAGAATGAAGAGGATGATTTGTGACATTCAGAAAAATCTTTAAAATACAACTAAACTATTATAATAATCAGACTGGTTCCTGGCTTAACTCATTAAGCCACAGTGTATCCAGCGTAAACAGTAACCAAGCATGGGACAGACCCAGTGGCTCTGGCATGTGAGATCCAATGAATACAGCTTGCTTTCTTTCCTGTTTGGGGAGATGCTTGAAGCCACACTCTATTTTAAACCGGTTTGGTAAACTTGCAACCAAAAGAAAAGATTCCTGTGGTGACTCAAAGCAAAGCCTCCTTTTGTGAAATGAATAAACACTTCCTAATCTTTCTGTAAATAAAGATTTTCAAACATTTGGTTGGCTTGCTGTATACGGTGAGAAATCCGTTTGCTAAGGCTAAGTGTGGGTGTGGATGTGGACCGTGTTTGGGAAATGAGTAAGAAAAAATGGCTTTACACAGACCTTGTCCTAAACCCTGCTGGTCTGGGTAGAAGCCAGGAGGTTTTGAATGAGATGATAGGTAACAACAAGCACGGGATGAGAAATAAATGCATGAAACATACATGTGCATACACACAGGCACACAGACACAGGCACACGCATAGACATACACAGGCACACACATGTGCACACACAGAAATACACATGTGCACACACACAGGCACCCACATAGACATACACAGGCACACATATGTGCACACACAGAGACATACATGTGAACACACACAGGCACACACATAGAGACACAGAGACATACATGTATACACACCCAGGCACACATACACAGACACAGGCATACACAGAGACACACAGGTACACACAGAGACACATGTGCACACACAGAGACACACATGTGCACACAAAGACATATGTGCACACATGCAAAGACACACAGCTACACATGCAAACACAGACACAAGCACACACACACATAGACATATGTGTGTACACACATAAACACAGTCACACACATACACACACGTGTACACACATAAACGCACAGACACACACAGAGACACACACGTGCACACACAAACACAGACACTCGCATACCCACATGCACAAACACAGATGCACTGACAGACACATATATAAGCACAGACAAACACACACACACACACAAACATGCACATATACCAATTATATATGCTCATTTCAGGTCACCTCTCTGTTATGAAAATTTGTATACTCATTTATTTATGATTGCAGCAACTACTTATTCAGTGCACACTGTGTGTGTACCAGGTGCTGTTGCTGTTAGCTTACAGGCTGGTCCACTAAGCTCCTCTCAAAGATGAACAGGTTTCATATGTAACTATGTACTATTCCTTTATCTAAACTTAACTGCTCCCAATGACCTGTGTCTCATTCACAGCAAATAGTTAGATTGAAAAAATAAAAGAGTGTAAAGTTTATGGAAGGTCTGAGGGTGTGAAAGCTTAAGTTGAAGACCTAAGACAGTGTTTTAAGGTCTAAGAAGGTGTTTTAAGGCTGGTAGGCTCAAGATTTTAAATTTCCTCTGGTTGTCTTTTAAGTATAGACCTAAAGGTGTTGCTCGTTAAATTTATATACACCCAGTCTTCTGGACAGTGGAGGGAAGACGCTCCTCCTTCACAGACTGTGCTCGTACTGAAAATAATCAAGGGAGGTTTGCCCCTTCTGCCCCATGGTAGGCTTTGTCTTCTGAGCTCACCCTAAAGAGCATTTGTGCTTTTAACAACAACAACAAAATGTTTGCCAACCCTCTACTATGACACAAATATGTATGTCTTGTGCCTTTTTCTTTCTTTCTTTCTTTTTTCCGAGACAGTTTCTCTGTGTAGCCCTGGCTGTCCTGGAACTCACTCTGTAGACCAGGCTGGCCTCGAACTCAGAAATCCACCTGCCTCTGCCTCCCAAGTGCTGGGATTAAAGGTGTGTGCCACCACCGCCTGGCTTGTACCTTTTTTCTACAACGTGGATTTCAGCACAGATCACAATGGTAATGCAAACGTGCCTCACGTTTATCTCTTTTTGTAAACTTAAAAACATCCTTGTAAGCTTCAGAAAGTCCACCTGGATCCACCTTTTATGGGTCAAATGGACTCCAGATAATGCCCCTGTCAATCAACAGCTTAAGTTTACCACCTATTGCCTCCTCCAGAGGGTGGGATTCCTCTGCCATCTCCTGGTTTGGGGACTCCCCTCCCCGAAACTCCTAAAACCATGGACCTAAAATCTTCAAATATAAACCTAAAAATATTTTTTCCCTAACTTACTTAACTTTATCTTCTGCCTTTAATATACATGTCTGGTCTGTGGAGACCTCCATCCGGGAAGACTCCCGAGCGGCTACCCACAGCTGTTCTGGTCTAGCCTCACAGACTGCTTCAATAGGGCCTGCACTTTCTAGACCCAGATGGTACCACAGATCCTGGACAGCAATAACACAACGAGCTCTCCCAGGACTTACCCAGCACACCAATTTTCTTAGGGTCCCCAAAGATGAGGTCACCCCCAGTCAGCAGGACGTAGTCTAAAGAACACAACACCCCACTCCTGCTCCACCATCAACACATCCTCAATTTTAATTAAACTAAGAGGGAGGAACATTCGCTTACAAGTGATTCCACTAGGCTCCGCCCAGACACCTAGCAATGGCTGACGTCATCACCTGCCGCCAGGTTCTTCAGGTGTGGGCTGCATATTCAAGAACTGTTCTGCCACCTCAGCTCTCTCGCTGTTCCCATGTGATCTCGGCTGGTTTCTCCCTCTTTCTGTCCGTGTCTGTGCCCTCATGGATCTGCTACCATCTGTCAGCCTGTCTATATGTCCACTCGTCTGTCTCTACCCCTTCTCTAGGACCTCACTCCCCTCCCTTCCCCCAAATACCATCCCCCTCTTACTAGAACTGTTGCATGGCATGATTTCACAGGGGGACACCCTGGCACAGGTCCATCAGGTCCTACCCCTCCTCTCTGCATTATATTTCATAATGGTAGGTGATGGGCCACATCGGTGAACAGCAGACCTGCCTTTCTGGAACGTGCGTCCTAGCAGGGAGATTCTCAAACAAACACACGTTGAAATAAAGCAAGATAGGGTGATAGGGACGAAGGGATGTGGGTGATGTCTGTTTTAAGTAGGGCTGGTGACAGCCTCCTCCTACATGGACAAGGAGATTACCCAAACAAAGCACACCACGGCCAGGCTGGAAGAACGATGCCAGAGGCTGGAGAGGAAACATGTTGAAGGTGTTGAGGACTGGAAAGAAGAACATCATAGTTAGGATGAAATCAAGAAACTCTGAGGGACCGGAATAGGAGGGGAGCTTAGAAGGCCTGGACAGAGATCCAACTCCATTCTGAATGAAATGGGAAGTCTTTGGACAGTGTTGACTTGTAGAACACAGTCTTACACTTGAGAAGGCTCGCTCTGTCCCGTGGAGAAGAAATGGAGACAGACACCTTGCCACAGTACCAACGGGAGATGACAGAGGAGTTCAAGCCAGGGTAGAGCTTCTGAGAGCTAGATTCTGGTACAGTTCAAAGGAAAAAAAAAATCTGAGAACAACTGGTGGACTGGGCAGAATGTGTGAGCAAGACACCAGGTTTGGGGTCTGAGCCAACAGGAAGAGTACGAGTGAGAATGAGGGTGTCAGGTTCTGGCAAAGAAAAATGAAGATTTCTGTTTGAACTCCTGTGTCCATTAGTTTCACATGAGATGCTTAATGTCGAACAGGTGTCTACACGGTATTCTGAGGTGCAGAATCTGAGCTGAAGGTACAAATTCCGAATCATCAGTATAGACGTAGTATTTACTTTCTAATTTCACTGGGGTGTGGCACATGCTAGGCAAATGCTCTGCCACAGGGCTACATCCCCAGCCTACATAGCATTTAAAGTCATTGGATGGGATGAGACCATCTAGTTTTATGCCAGTATTTAGAGACAGGATGAGGAGTAGGCGGATAAGAGCACTAAGGAACAATGCCAGAGATCTACCTTCTGGATTGTCTGTGCCCCTCCCCCACTCCCCAGTCTCTCTGAATGTGTACAGCAGAGATGATTGATGTGTTTCATAAAGCCAGGGATTCGCTTTGTGGAGCGCAGTACGGCGGGTGGGAGGCGGTACCTCAGCGGGCCCAAGCCAAGGCATCCCTTCCCCACCCCCCACCAGGGCGTAGTATAGAGTTTTGGGAAGGGGAGTTGAAAAGGGAATATAGGCAGAGAAAGAGAGGGGACGGTGGGGGGTAGGAGAGAAGGAGAGAGAGAGAGAGAGAGAGAGAAAGAGAGAGAGAGAGAGAGAGAGAGAGAGAGAGAGAGAGAGAGAGACCGGTGGGAACACGTGGAGAGAGGAGAGAGAGGGGGCGCGGTAAGGGAAGAAAGGGAGAAAGGGGTCAGACAGAGAAGAGAGCCCCTTTTATAGCGAGTCAGGCCTACCTGGCTGTTGCTAGGTAACCGTTGGGCGGGGCCTATAAGGACCCTTACAAAGATAAAGGGCTCCAAGGTAGGAAGGTTAAGGCGACAATGCCCTGCCCTGGCTGGCTATAGCTCACTCAGCAACTGAAGAAGCCAGGCTTCCTCCTCGGTGGCTTCTTCTCTGCTCTCTGCACCATAGCCACATTGGGTCATTTCTAAAGATGCTTTGAGATGATGGATTCAAGCTTGTTCTTCGAGAACTCCTGAGAATATCCCAAGCTTAATATCACAGTTCTAAGGACAGGTTCGTTTTGAAGGCTGCTCTCTGAGAGGGGTGACTGGAGCCACGTTATGTTAAAGAGTCACCTGGGAGAATGCAGTGGGTACTGGACTGTCCCTTTGTTCCGTTGACCCCCAGATCTTGGGGTGTTGGAGACTGGGGCTCTCTGCCGACTATTTCCCTCAAAGTTAGGCCACTCAGAGCAGCAGACTATCCTTAGCAACTAGATGATGAGGAACATCAAGTCTTGACTTCCTTTCCTCTGAACGATTCTGAAGGCCTGTCTGTTAGGGTTCTGTGTAAGCTCCACCTCACAGCTACCTGGTAACAGCCAGGTATGCCCCGCCCCACCGTTACCTAGCAACAGCCAGGTAGGCCTGGCCTACCATAAAAGGGCATACTCAGCCCCTCCCCTCTCTCTCTCTCTCTCTCTCTCTCGCTTACTATCTTGCATTTCTTATTCTCTCACTCTCAGCCCCTCTTGGACTCTCCTCCCCTCCCCCCTCTCCCCACGTGGTCATAGTTGGCCTCTGCTTCTCTACTCTCTCCCTCTCTCTGCCTCTACTACCCCCTTAACTCCCATCCCATGCCCTGAATAAACTGTATTCTACGCTATACCGCCGTGTGTCTGGAAGGGATGCCTCGGCATGGGGCCGCTGAGGCACGCCCTTCCCTCACACCATATTCTCACACCTCTTTATCTTTTTATGATCACAACACCGTTTACATGTCTGGCCTCTTGAAGGAGCATCTAAAACATGCAATACAGGCTGACATCTATCTCTCTCTGCCTTCTCTTGTTCCCCTCACCCCTTTGCAGACATTTGTCCCGGGAATGCTGCCCAAAGAGCCTCTGTGTGCACATCTCGAGAGTCTTGCCATCCACACCTTGCTGTTAGTAAGAAAAATGATTTGCAGGAAGTAAGCTGTGAAATGAGATTTTGAGTTGGCTCACTCTCTTGTATGCTGGCTATTGAAAACATTGATAGGTTTTCTAGAAAAACATAGCAGTCATTGTTAAAACCCATAACTAGGTCAAGTCCTAATATAGCCCAGCTGGAGCAGATCTGGGTTTACTAAAGACTGGAAGGAACTGCAGAACCTAGCCAAGATCCTGGTGGAATTGGGGAGAACATGTGTGGGAGTAAATCAAGGTTTGGGGTGTGGGCAGAACACAAGATTTGATAAGAGAAAAATTTATTAATTACCTGCTGTTGTGTGATAATACCACCACATACTTTGTGACTTAAAACTTTTTTTTCTTAAAGTTTTCTTAAAACTTTCTTTTTCTTAAAAGAAAAGTCTTTTTCTTTCTTTCTTTTTTTTTTGGTCACAGTTTCTGAAGGTCTGCTGTCCTAGGTCAGAATGTCATCAGGCTACAGCCCAGACTGAAACCTTACATGAAAACTTAAATAGGCACGCTGTTGTGACCATAAAAAGAGAAACAGATATTAATATATGTTCTGAGGTGTCTGGTGAGGTGTGGGGGAAGGGTATGCCTCAGTGGGCCCATGCCTAGGCATCCCTTCCCCCTGAGGGACCAGACACACACACACACACACACACACACACACACACGAAGGTATAGTATAGAATAGACTTTATTTAGATTATGGGGAGGGGAGTTAAGAGAGTAGTAGAGACAGAGAAAGGCAGAGAAGAGGAGAGAGGAGAGAAGTAGAGGCCGGCCATGACTACATGGAAGCGGGGGGGTGGGGGGGAAGGGAAGAGCCCAAGGGGGCGAGAGAACAAGAGAGCCAAAGAGCCAAGAGACTAAAAGAGAGGGGAGGGGCTCACTCTTACAGTGGGCCAGGCCTACCAGGCTGTTGCCAGGTAACTGTGGGGCGGGGCATATCTAGCTGTGCCAGGTAACTGTGGGGGTGGAGTCCAGACAGAGTACCAACACACACACACATACCCTCTAAACTTGCTTGGCTTTTGGCATGGTTCAGGTCCTTGTAGATTGTCCAAATGAAGGCATCGGCGTCTTCCTGGCCGCTTGCCAGAGGCCCCCTTGAGGCCTTGCTAACCGTGCCTCTGGGGGCCACTGATACCCACACCATGGAGGCTTGCTTCTTCAAAGCCAGTAAAGAGGTAGTCTTTTGGTAAGACTGACATTCATCTCAGACAACTCCCCGCCCCCCAATCTTCCTCCCTCCCTCCCTTCCCAACACCCCCTAGAATCTTGGCATGTGTCAAATTCGGACAGAGGGTTCTCATGTTTGAATACAAGAATCAGGATTCTAGGGGCCCTCCGAGAGTCTCGCCACATAGAGTTTGCTGACACAGGAACACGCCCCTGCAATGCAGACTTTAACACCCTGGCAAGTTTCCTAGGAAGCAGCACCCCACACGTTTCTCAGAAAAATCCAAGGTCCCAAATTAAGGGAAGTGGGGACTTGTGGAGGTGTCTGTGGCAGAGAGATGAAGGAAGAGAAAGGCTCAGACCACCAGGCAAGGGGAGCGACTGCCGGTGTGAGGCTGGAAACCTCGCCGTTTAGGAGAACCCAGGCGTCTTTATCTACCCACGTGACAGTTAGCGGTGCGAGGGAGGTTCTGAGCACCTGCTCACTGAGGCTGTGGCACCGAGCCCGGCGCCACCGGCCTGCGGTCTGGAGGAAGGAGGTAGCTGTGGAAGTGTGGAGTGGTGGATGGATGGAGGCAGGGCAGGATTTCCTGTCCGGAGGAACATGGGATGAGAGAACCAGAGGGACGGGGTAAGCCTGAATGCTTGAGGGCTGCGCACCGAGCAAGGATACGTGAAAGAGCCAGAAGAAGTGTAAGGAAAGTAAGTGTAAGGAAAGATTTCTGGGAAAATTCTGGAGTTCTATCATTCGCTATCACTTATCTGTTAGACACTCAAATAGAGATGTGACCAGGCCAGTGGATATGAATCTGGAGGTCAGGAGAAAGGACTAAGGAAGCGAAGTGATAGAGATGTGTCAGTCGTCAGCCTATGGATGTGTAGACCTTCCACGTGGATGACATCATCTAGAGAGTAAGTATCGAGAGAGAAGGGGCCTGAGAGGCTGAGATCTCAGAGCAGCTCAGCATGCAAGACTGAGGACCGGAAAGATGTGGGAATGATGGGGACTGGAGGAGCACTCCATAACAAGATGAGGAGGACTCGAGAATAATGGGGGAGGACTGCAAGATGAGGAAGGTTGGTAGAGCATTTGATTTTGTGTAGCTCAGAGTTGGAGGTTATGAGCCAGGCACACTACTCTTGATTATACACCCAAAGGACCCTAAGTCAGCATAACACAGAAATGGATATACATCTCTGTCTATTATAGGACTATTCATAACAGCCCCATGTTATAGAATCTAATGAATCAATAAAGAAAATGTCACATGTATACACAATGGGCTGGGGAGATGTCTCTGTGGTTAAGGTACTTCCATGTGAAGGGTAAGTGCCTGAGTTCTGGTCTCCAGAAACCACGTAAGAGCCAACTGGCGTGGCAGCCACCAGGAACACCAAACTGAGCCGGTAGAGACGGTGAACTCCAGGATTTAGCCAGAATTAGCGAGCTTCAGTTCAGTGAGTGACCCTGACCAATAAATGAAGTGGAGAGGAGTCAAAGATTCCTTACATCAACTTTGGGTCTCCACATACAGGCAGGATATTCACAGACACGTGTGTGCCCACACGCATGTAAACATTAATGCACACATACATACCACAAATACATGCACATGCAACAAATAAAAGGGAATGATATTATGTCATTTACAGAAAGATACATGTAACTGTAGGTCATCAAAAAAGGCTTAGATCTGTCAGACCTAAAAGACACATACCACTTCCTGATGCCCTCTCTCATTTGTGGACCCTAGATCTTATAAAGATTATGTAGATACATAAATTCACATAGCATACATACATGTGTTTATGATGTGAAAAACAGAAGACTGTCAGGGGGACTATTTTTAATGGGAGAAAAGGTAAGGATGGGAAGTAAGTCTATGCAATGCTTGTATGAAAATGTCCTTGTGACTCCTGTCACTGTAGACAAGGAATATACAGTTTGTATTTATGTTTTAAAAGAGAGAATGAGAATCATTTCCTAAGTGATATCACTCAGTCATGTGGAAGATCTATAACACATCAAATGACTGCCTTTCATGTTTAAAAATCTCTTGGGTCTTCCCCTAACAACAAAATAGTATAGCCAGGGCTATGCTAGAGATCTAACTGAAATCCTACAGTCAAGGAGTGTGGCAAGACAAACATCTCAGGAACACTTGCTGGGACACAGCCAGGACAAGTTACAGAGGTCAGAGGGCAGGTCAGAGGGCAGGTTGTGAAGCTTTACTCATGAGGGAGTGCAAGGTGCTACCTTTGGCTTTTTCCGGTGACCGTGCCGTGATTTCAGAGCACTCTGTCCTGATCCTGCTCCATCTTGCAAGAACACACCTGTCAGACTTTCTGTGAACCTCAGAAAAACACCAGGACACAAGAGACCAAGATCAGAGGGTGGGCAGACCTATGAAGGGGCTACTTACAAGCAGTCGGAGGTGGAATTAGGAATGGGGTTGTTGTGAGAACAGTGGGTGGGAGAGTTAGTAAAAAAAAAAAGTTTATGTTATTCTGTGAGCTTGGAGGTGAGAGAGAACTGGGTAGAGAAGAAAGACTGTGAAAGTCTAGCAGAATTTATCACTTACACCCTCTTGCACATCAGGAAGCCCAGGAACAAAGGCAAATCTTTCTCAGTCATTTCTTTGTTCAATTGTGCTTTTTGTTTCTTTGTTTCCCAGGTTCAGGGGTCAGGCTTGTAGATAATCTCTAGGGTATGGTGGGGTTTAAGGCAAAGAAACTTAGGATTCAGGATTCTTTGTTTGGTTGCTTTTCAAGACAGGGACTGTTGTGATTATAAAAAGATAAAGGGAAATAAGATATGTTCTATGGGGTTGTGGTGAGGTGTGGGGGAAGGGGGTGTCTCAGTGGGCCCATGCTGAGGCATCCCTTCCTCCGAGGGACCAGCCACACGACACCCCCTATAGTACAGCATAGAATAGAGTTTATTCAGGGCATAGGGAGGGGGGTTAAGAGGGTAGTAGAGGCAGAGAAAGGGAGAGAGTAGAGAAGTAGAGGCCAGCCATGACCATGACCACATGGAGAGAGGGGGAAGGGAGAAGGACCCAAGAGGGCAAGAGAGTGAGAGAATAAAAGAGAGAGGAGGGGTAAGCAACACCATTTATAGTGGGCCAGGCCTACCTGGCTGTTGCCAGGTAACTGTGGGGCGGAGTTTAAACAGAATCCTAACGGGGACTTGCTTCCTGTCAAGTTCTGGATTCCCAGAAGAAGCAAAAATCAAATGGACAATCATTAAGAAATATTACCACAGACTGCTTGACCAACGCATTCATTCATTCATTCATTCATCCATTTGTCAATTCTTTCATTGATTGGTTTATGCAACTAATCAGTCTTCTCTGACATTCCCCACACCTATAGGACAGATTTTTCACTCATTCTGCAAAGTGCTTGGCTCTGCCGTCCACTGCACCCACTGTCAAGGAGAGCCATATGTCTTATGCCTATGTGGGTAAACAATTGTATAAGTGTGGTCCTTGTCCAGTTGACTTTCTGTTTTTCCTATGGTTAAAACTGGCAAGTGACATTTAAGAAAAAAATCTGGAATACTTGAAAGCATATCTCATCTTTTGGATTTCATTTCTTTGGCAACTTTCAAGTAAGCAGGTCTTGTGTACTAGACAATGTTTCCCTGTGTGAACTCTGTGCGTGTGTGTGTGTGTGTGCGCGCGCGCGCGCGCCTTGCAGATTCCCCCACTTAGAATCTGCCCTGTTTTCACTGATCAGATTATATATAATATATATATTTAAATTTATTTCCATTTAAATATATTTACTTATGACTGACAAGAGAAGAAAAGGTACATCATCGAATGTACCTGTCTGCAGTGAGTAGTCTGGGCGGGGAGGGGCACTTTTTGCAGCCACAGGCTTGCAGATTCTTCTTTTTGTCTCTTAGTCCCTACACTCAGAGGAGAAAAACTAGAGTTTTCCAAATCTCTCAGTCCTCCGCCAGTTCCCCCACCTGCTGCCCCCTCCCCCACAGCGGGTGGTTTCCTTGCCAGGTCCGAAGGGATTATCCGGGATCAATATTTGAAATAGTTGATTTTTTTTTTCTAACTGGAGTTAAGTTTATAGACTTTTTTTATTTAACCACCAAACACCAGAAATAAAAACCTGGAAGGGAGCCAACTTGACACTGAGCCAGGGCCCTCCCGAGGAGGAGCGGCCGTCAGCCCCGGTTGCTTTCCCTAGCTGTTGACAATTCCTTTCAAAGGCTGAACAATCCCTTCACTTCTCAAATTCTTCGTGGGAGTAATGCAGCCGGGAGTGATTCCTAGATATCCTGTCTTCCCAGGTTGGCCCTGATACCGGGAGTTTCTGGGGGCCTAGGGCTCCACGTGACCGGAGTGCCCACGTGACCCAGGCTCTGGTACTTTCCTAGGGGGATTTTCAATTGCTGGCTCTGCAAATGTTAAACAAGGCCTCAGTGGTGGATCAGGGCTTGGGGTGCAAGAATCAGAGTATCTGAGGTTCAGTCCCTGTAAAGTGGGTGGGGAGGGGGGTTTCAGCACACTAATCCTTTTTGCTGTTGTTTTTTGTTTGTTTGTTTGTTTTGAGACAGGGTTTCTCTGTGTAGTCCTGGCTGTCCTGGAACTCACTCTGTAGACCAGGCTGGCTTTGAACTCAGAAATCCGCTGCCTCTACCTCCCAAGTGCTCAGATTACAGGCGTGCGCCACCACTGCCCGGCTTCATTATACTAATCCTTAATTAGGAACTAGACTGCAAGTTCAGGAAGGGTTTGCCTCCGAACACTCAGGTATGGAGTACCAATTATGTATCATACACTCTCCTAAGTCCCAGTGAACAAGACAGCAACCCCACAACCACCCCCTTGTCAGACACACACACACACACACACACACACACACACACACACACACACAGCTATAAAATTCACAGTTCAGTTAGAAAGACAGACATGGAACAAATAATTCTATAACAAAATTTCAATAGTTACAAGTGTGAAAATTTTGTTTAGTCGAGTGGGAACAGTTCCAAGGCTTTGTGTATAAGTTCCTTTCCTTTGAGAGAATGGAAGAGCCATCAAGGGAGTTTTGGTGGTGTCTCTTTCTCCTGCCTCCTACACTTAGGGGTGGGTCATCCTGAGAAAACAGACAGCCCTGACAAGGGTGAGACCCAAGGACGGGGCTGGAGGGAGGCTGGGCAAACCGGAGTGCCCTCCTCCTTGTCCTGGAAGCAGCTGGATTCAGCTGTGACATCAACACCCCAGTCAGCTCTAAGCACCGTGAGGCTGGCCCTAGAACAGCCTTTGCCTCGTGTTGGCCTTGGATGTGACTTCTTAGTGAGCTCTCCTTGACCAGCACATTTATAGCTCCTCCTCTGTCTCCTTCTTGTTCATACTCAGAACTCATGTTCCAGATGGGCTCAGCTGGCAAGCATTTGAGACATGTCTCAACATCTTGTGATGTGTTCCTGAACCCCTGGGCCTTGTGTGCAATGAGTCATTGGCTCTGACGGACTCCTGATTCAAGCTGGCCCATGGGTCCTTGGCCCATAAACCAAAGTCCAACAAGGCCTGCAGGGGACCCCTGATGGCTCAGCTCTCCACTCTCTTGTAGCCTTTTTCTTTACACTGATTCTTCTTCAATCCTTTCAGTGAGGAAAGGGTTTCTACACACCAGCCCTGAATCTGGATTCCTTCTGAAGAATCCAGTTGCTCTCTAACTTCTGCCGTAGCTAAGCTACAAGACTGGGTGCAGTTGGGAACGCTGTCAAGGCAGGGCTATTGCTGTTACATCCAAAGGGAAGGATTTCTTTCTAGAAATTTGGATGGGTAGAATGACCAGCTCGGGCAGTAGGAGAGGAACTTCCAGGACTGTGGTTGAGAGCGCGGACCAGATCGGCAGCCTACCACAGTCAAAGCTGCAAATTTCCTGCACCTCAGATCCATCATCCATAAAATATAAGCACCGAGCTCATAAAATTATGAATATAGAATAAGTTAAAACATACAGATCTCTGTGAATCCTGGGATGATGTTCGTGCTTCTTATCCGGCTTTTCTACAGGGCGACTTCTGCAACTTGAAGTTGATCATGTGGGTTTTATGGTGTCTCCTCTTCCTGCTTCTTCTTAGCACTCTACGATAGCATTCTCCCTTTTAAATGTTACATTTATTTTACTGGTGAGCATGTGTGCACATGTAGTGGTCAGAGGACAACGCTCAAGGTGTTTCTCTCATTCCACCATGGGGTCCTGGGGATCACGCAGATCATCAGATTTGGTGACAAGGGTCTTCACCACTGAGCCAGTTTACAGGCCTCAAACAATGGCCCCCTTTCTTCTAGCAGACCAGTAACAATGAGCTGGGCAAACAGCGGACTGACTCTGGTGTTTTGGTTCTATTCATCCAGGTTTGGATTCAAGCTCAGTCTATTCACAGCTTGGACCTCAGTTCACCTCACCTTACAGGAAGCTATTCATAGTGGCTCCAAGTTGAAGTGGCCATGAGGAAGGCATTTCCTTTCATCCAGGGCCAATTCCTGTAGCAAGCCGTCAGCTGCCAATATTGCCAGAAGCTGAGAACTGGGAACTTCAATAAATACAAAATACACCTACCAAAATTGGATTGGATGAAAAGGCCCAGAAGCCAGGGTCATGAGGAGAGAACCTGCGGCCAATGACAGAAAGCTGAGCCACCACCTACCTTGAAGCCCAAGCAAGGGGCAGTGGATTTTGACCAGTTCTTAGACCCACAGACACCAGATAGGGTAAGGATGTGGGGGAAGCCCCTGAGAGAGGAGGAGGGACAGCATTGCCCACAGAGGGCAATTCCTTGCTCTGGATGGTGGGACTTCAGCCCCCTTCACACACCACTCATATAACTGAAGGTGTCAGGCTCTGAGAGTCGAGGCAAAGGACATGAGAACTTTTTAGAAGGATGAGCTAGAACAAGAGAAAGGTTCCAGGGCTTCAGCTGGGGACTCTCAAATAAAGAAGTCAAGTTAACTGCCCTATCAAACCTAATGAAGAGTAACCAGGCAACAAAAACCACTCACAGCTGGGCAGTGGTGGCACACACCTTTAATCCCAGCACTTGGGAGGCAGAGGCAGGCATCTCTGTGAGTTTGAGGCCAGCCTGGTCTACAAAGTGAGTTCCAGGATATCTGGGCTACAAGGAGAAAATTTGTCTCAAAACACACACACACACACACACACACACACACACACACACACACCTCACAGTCCTAAAGCTTTTGATGAGGGGTTAAACAACTCATTCAATATATCAGTCAGTGATAGCATTCATGTACTTGAATAAAAAGTTAGCATAAGGGACAGATAAAAATGATTGCTTTTACATTGTTATGTCCTCTTCCTATTAATATTATTAACAAATATACTTTTATGCTATAGTTTGAATGTACACCCAAAATACATATACTTTTATGCTATAGTTTGAATGTACACCAGTGGAAGGGTGCTAAAATGTAAAGCCTTTTAGTGGGTGATAGGGTCTTGGGGGTTCTGTCTTTGTGGATAGGTTAATGTCACTCTCGCAGGATTTGGTCAGTTGTTGCCAGTGTAGACTAGCTATAAAACCAAATTCAGCTCTCTCTCAGCTTGTAAAGCCCTCTGCCAAACTAGGAGCAGGACCAGGCTCACAACAGATCTGCCCCTTAACCTTGGACTTCCAGGCCTTCAGAGCTGAATAAATTTCTGTTATAAGCTTTCTGGTCTGTGTTAGTAGGAGATAGCCCAGAAAGTCAAGGCAGGCAAAAACATATTTCAAATATTTTCACAGATATTTATGCAAAACTTCAGAAATTCTCATGATATGACCTTCCTCTTACAAGAAAGAAAACTGAAACCTTGGGAAGGGAGAGACCCAGCTGGTTCTAGAACCTTCTGGCTGGTGATGGATGAAGGTACAGAAAGCCCAGCCAGATCCTCCACCTGTCTCCATGACCTCTAAACTTGCCCCCGGCTCCCAAGCTGCATTTCCCACGGGGGTCCTCATTTGGGGGAATTACAGGAGTCATTTCCCACAGTTCGCAACATTTTCTGAAGACTGAGGACAAACAGCTGAAGGATTTTTAAGCTAACTTGAGAACCCATAAGATTTTGTGCTACAAGTTCGTCAAGTCCTCCATTAGCACCTTGCAAATTTTTATCACACAATATTCAGCCATATTTGGTCTGTAATTCAAGTCTCAGTTATAAGAGATTAGTGAAGCCCTGTCAAGGACTGACAGCAAGCCCTGATCGCCCACACACAACTAAGGAGGGCGGGCACACAGCAGGCAGTCACTTAAAAATATTTTTTAAATTTTATCACACTGAGTTGCAAAAGTCATTTTCATGTGTCTGTAAACGCTCTCCCTCTTCCCTCTCCTCCTCCTCCTGTTGGTCCCTGAACCCCAAGATTTTTTATTTCAACTTTTCACAGCATTTGTATAAATATGATTTTACACACCTCCATAAAAAGCTAGAATCTTATAAAAAGAGGAAAACGTGGTATTTGTCTTTCTGAGACACATTTAATTCATTTAATATGATTATCTCTGGTTGTATCCACTTCCCTCATGTGACTCATGACATACCTTCGTTCTTCTTTATGACTGAAGAAGCATACACCATGTGGAGAGACCACATCTTCTCTGTCCATTCTCTGTTGATCAATACCGAGTGCTGTAATAAACACTGATACACAAGAATCTCTTCGACGTGTTGCCTTGCTGTTTTCAGGGCTAAGTACCCAGGAGTGCCAAGGCTTGTTCGTATGGTAGATCTAGTTTTCGTTTCTGAGACCCTTCCTACTGACCGTCACAGCAGCTGGACTCCTTTAGTGCATCAGTGTCCCCTCGGGTCCACACCTGTACCAGCATTTGCTGCTGTGTCTGTAATGACGGCCGTTCTGACCGGCATGACACGGAATCTCAAAGCGGTGTTATTTTTTTGCATCTACCCATCTTCTATCTGTGTGCGCATCGGCGTGTGCACCACAGCACGTATGCGGAGGTCGGACTTGCAGGAGTCTGTTCTCTGCTTCCACAATACAGGTCCTGGGGATTGAACCCAGGTCAGCAGGCTTGCAGGCAAGAGCCTCTACCCGATGAGCTATCTCAATGGGCTTTGGTGTGGTTTTAATCTGCATTTTTCTGGTGCCTGGTGAGGCTGAGCTTGTGTGTGTGTGTGTGTGTGTGTGTGTGTGTGTGTGTGTGTGTTTGGCTGAACTGCCTACACATTGCATTGATCAGTTTTGTTTTGTTTTTTTAAATTGGATTGTTTAATTTCTTATTATAAAAATTTTGAGCACTTTATCTATATCAGAAGCTCTTTAATTTCATGAGTTGTGCGCACTGAGTTCTGCCTTTGGCTGTAGAGTGCAGCCACTATAGTGTTTGCTCTGGTCCTGTTTCTGCCTCACAAAAGAGACGGAAAACACGTGAATTGTGACGGGGCCATCTTCTCAGGCCTCCTGATGCTCCACTTAGCATCTTGACATCAAGGCTGTGCAGTCTACAGCAGGGAATTTGCAGAAAGATCGGGGCAGTAAGCTCTAGAATATAAACTGAAAGCAGGAACCGGAGACCTCAGGCAGCGTTCTCTCTTGACGCGGAAACCTTTCCGTCCAGAGCGCATGTGGCCTGAGGTGTCTGGTGACTCTAAGTCTGTAGATTTGGTTAGCATCCCCTGTGGTTCAGAAGGCTGGGCGCTGATGTCTCAGCTCAGCTTCTCCTTTACCAGTGTGCTGTAGCCACGGAACCGCAGGTCAGACAGATGTCTCAAGCTGCTAGCAGAAGGAGAGCAGGCTCAGTGTACTCAGTGTAAAGAACAGAGAGATTTGAAATCATGGACATTTGGTTCTGAAGTCACCATCGAGCAAATCCCCAATTGCAGCCTCCACAGCAGGAGAAGGGCAGCTTCGGACAATATGTAGAAGTGTGCACACAGCACGCAAAACCTCTGCCAGTGTGCACACGGCACGCAAAACCTCTGCCAGTGTGCACACGGCATGCAAAACCTCTGCCATCAAACTGTCCTCATGAAGGAAGTATCATTAGCCTCACATCACACAAAGAGAGACTGGGGACCAGAGCAGGACATTACTAACGTCTCAGGGTAGATTTCTCCAGATCAGAGCGACCAATGTGATACTAGGGGTCTTGCTATGCTGTGGGCTCTCAAGTCTTCCACATGGAAACTAGGGAGACGTCTACTCCTAAAACAGTGGATTTCCAAAAGTACACACCAAATGAAAGAACTGTGCTGCTCAGCCCAGGTCAGGGTCAGGTAGCCCGGGTTCTCTGCAGGTCAGGGAGATCCAGAAGCTGTAACAAGGTGGACGGACGGCCACCCTCCACCATTGAGGCACTCCTGAAACACTTGCTGAATCAACAGCCAAGGGGAGGAGCAGGCACCAAAATGTGAGAGGGTTCGACAAGCAAGCATTTTTGCCGCCAAGCCCAGAGACCTCAGTCTGACTCCTGAGATCCGTCATTGTGGAAGGAGAGAAAGGACTCCCACAAGTTGTCCTCTGACCCGACATGTTCGCCATAACACACAAAGGCACAACCACACGCACAATAAATGTAATGACAAAAATATGTAAATAAAGTGATTTGTTGAATTCTGCCGACAATATATATACATATATACACATATGCATATATATGCATTAAAAGATGTTCAAGAGAAAGCACATTAGCACACTATGCAATTATTTTTTATGTGGCAGAAATATGGCTGCTTTTAGAATGCCAACAAGACCCCAAGAAGAGACCCCGCTGGGCTACCAAGGCTCATTATCACAATTGCTGTTATAAAGTTTACTTAAAAACAAACAAACAAACAAACCCTCACATTTATTATTAACCATCTTAGTAAAAATATAAGGTGAAAATAAGGGAGAAAAGGAAGAGAAAGTCTTCTTGTAGATCACCCTAAGCCCAGTCTTGATCTCACGGTGGCCCCAAGCCCACTCCCCATCCTCACCCTCCTCACGGCCTTCCTCGGGCATCTCCAGGCTGGCAGGCCAGGCCTCTTGAAGGAGAGCCCATCCCCTGAGTTCACATCCCCTTGACCTCTCTGACTTCAGCTCCTGGGAAAAGGAGGCGAGCCCCCTCCCTAGGAATGGGAAGTAATACTGAGACACCCCCACAGCTCCTACTCCCAGGCCGGCCTTATCCCTCCAAGGGGCCAGGGCTTCCTTCCTGCCAGGAAGCCCTGGCCGGGACACAAAGGGGGTTATCAGTTGCCATCAGGGGATCACGACCACCGGGCGCCCGGGCTCCATTCTCACAGTGTTAGGACCACGGGTCCCCTTTCTCGCCATTCTCGCTGCGGCCAGGTTCCCAGGCCTTTCCTGTATGAATCTTTACTTCCGTGAAACCTTAGTTCAGTCTTTTTCTAAAATGGAGGCCCTTCCACTTCCTACCCCTCTTTGATCTCGAGTCACCAATCTTTCACCCTGGCCCTCCTCTTCTGGGTGTCCCTTCGCCACTCAGATCCTCGGGGAACCCATCGGAATAACAATTCTGATGAACTCTTGCTGCCCTGCGGAGACTTATGGGGATGTCCGAGTTGCTCTGGGTAAACACCCTGATCGCTGATTTAAAGCTATTGAATTAATTTTTATAGTGTCCTATCAGCCTGAGCTCATGAACTGATGAAGATGAGAATGTAGGCAATTTCCATTCTTTCCAGAGCTTTAAAAAAAAAAAGTGCCCAAATTTGACTGACTTGGTGTTTGTTCATCCTAAGAACGCTTCTATTGGCTGAGAAATTTAAGGAATTATTCCTGTATTGAGGTTTGCATTATTAATCTAATGGTTGATTCATTTACTAGCCCTTAGTAGAGGGTTGTTCCATATTTTAAAAGCAGAGATTTTATTAAAATCAATCAATCAATCAATCAAACAAACCCCACATCCCTAGTAGACTGCTTAAAAGAAACTTCAAAAGAAGCACAAAATCTGGTTGTAGTGAGCATAACAAATGACTTTCTGGAAGTTTAAGACCAAGATGGCCTTCGTTGCAGAATCTTGTCTCAAAAATAAAGCTTGGGACAGAGGCCTGGAGAAACAGCTCATCAGTTAAGAGCATTGACAGCTCTTCTAGAAGACCTGGGTTCAATTCTCAGCACCCACATGGTGCTCCAAACCATCTCTAACGCCAGGTCTAGATTGCAGCCCTCTTTTCTGGCCTCCTTGGACAATAGGCACATAAGTGGAACACATACATATATGAGGGTAGAATACCCATACATACAAAATAAATATTTTTTTAAAGCTGAAGGGGGGAGTAGAGCATGATTTATTACACTGAGATACTAATTCTTCATAATAAAAATGAAATTGATTTTAAAATGTATGTTTTATCCTATACCTTGGAGACTGAACATATGTAAATCCTATACCTGGGAGGCTGAAGCAAGGGCAGGGCATATTGGAGGTCAAGCCTGGTCAAACAAGGTATATCTGAGGTCAAGCCTGGTCAAACAAGGCTGAGCAAACCTTAAGCTGTAAGAAGCTGCCCTGTATAGGAAAGTCACCGCATGAGTCAAAAGGCTACCTGGGCTCCTAAAGATGGCTGGCTTTGTGAACAACGAAGGTGACCCTTTGACAGGGTGTGTAGCTAGCTGACAGAGAGCACTCGGTGTAAATGCTGGGTTTGAATCCAGTCTTTGTGAGACCAGCTGCTCCGGAAGCTGCTAACCCATCCACACCTGCTGATAACCCAGTGTTGCTACTGTGTATCCTCTCCTCTCCCTCCCGTGCTAACCTCAAATACATCTCAAACCTCAGCACCCTGCCCAGACTTCAGCCTGCGTGCCCAGGACGAAAAGGTGTTTGTTCTCACATCCCTTCGTGGAGTTCAAAGGAGAAGCTAAACTACAAGGAATTTCATCATCCACATAAGCAAAGGCGTGGCTTTTTTTTTCCTGAAGCGTGCTTCTGGGTGTACAATTTTATATCTATATAGGTATATAATGGTTTACGACACTTTCCAAACAATTATGAACCTCATAAGTAGATTTAATCCATTTCTGGTGAATTAGATATTCCTAACTCCTACTTCTCGGTGTGTGGAAAAAGAGAGATAGTGCGGGGATTGGGGGTGAAGATAGTGGTGGTGAGGAAGAAAAGGTAGAGGAAAGGAGGAATGAGAAGGGGAGGAGGAGGAGGAGAGGGGGAGGGAGGACACAGGAAGCAGGGAGGAGGGAGGAAGTGATTATCAGATCCTGCTGGCCCTCTTCGAGCCCTGTGATCTGTGACTTCTGTGCAGGTGTCTCTCTGTCCTCTCCTCCAGAGAAAAGGGGCAGTTATGGCCCAGGGTGCAGCCTGTGTCAGAGACCAGGCCTGCTTTGACTCAGCAAGCAGGCAGCCAGGTCCGGATCTCCCTGCTTCACTCAGAAGATCCACGGGCACCCATCGGAACAACAATTTGGATGAGCTCTTGCTGCCTTGCAAAGCCCGACGGATGGGGATGTCCGAGCTGCTCTGGGTAAACACCCTAACGGCCGATTTGAAGCATCGAATTAAATTTTACGATGCCCAGTCAGCCCAAGCTCATGATGACACAGGGGGCAGTGTTCCTCTGAGGTCTGCGGTTGCCATGGTTCCTGGGGAGCACGGTCTCCTGGCTGCGCGCCTAGAAAAGGGTTCATGAGGGAAAACAGAGGGTACTTTCTGGGAAGGGTGGTGACTGTATAGACACTCTCGGAGGAGTCTCCTGCTACTTTGGATGAGGAGACCTCACACAAGTGTATGATTCCAGAGCCTCCACTAGAAACAAGCAGTGTGGGGGTCTCTTCCAGCTCTGTGAGAGCCTGGTACCTTGGAGGAGCCTTGAGACTTTCAAGGAGAATTCAAATTATCCTACAAGAGTCCTGAGGTTGGCTCAGGCAGTCTTTTCCCCATGGCTGCTCAGGGTTTGGGAATTTTTCTTTTTTCTTTTTCTTTTTTCTATTCTTTTCTTTTCTTTTTTTCTTTTTAATTTTTTTTTTATTTGGTTTGGTTTCGGTTTTTCAAGACAGAGTTGCTATGTGTAGCTCTGGCTGTCCTGGAACTCTCTCTCTCTCTCTCTGTAGACCAGGCTGGCCTTAAACTCAGAGATCCCCCTGCCTCTGCCTCCCAAGTGCTGCAATTAGAGGTGCACAGCACTACGCCTGGCTGATTTGGGGGATTTTTAAGGATTTCTTTTAGTTTTAGTTATGTTTCTGTATATGGGTATGTTCCTACGAGGGAAGGCCAGGAGGAGGTTGAGTCCACTAGAGCTGGAGGTACAATCATGGACCACCTAATGTGGTCAGGAACTGACCTGACCTAACGTGTCAGGAACTGAACTTGTATCCTAGGCAAGAGTTGCCTGTATCTTAACTGCTGAACGTTTCTCTAGCTCCCACCCCACGCCCCAAACTTTCAAAAGATTTATTTTGTGCTCGGGGCTCAGACTCCTGGTCTGGGAACCCTGGGGTGTTCCTCTGTGCTTTGAGGAGACACTGTTACCCAGCAAACCCTCAGAGGTCTTAGGGCCTGGCTGAGGGAAGTTCAGTGTGAGACTCCAGTTCTTCCTCCCCCAGGAAATTCGCCTTCTTTTGCTGGGATTGCCAGGCACAAACAGCTTGAGTGCTTACTAGTCTTCACTAATTCTAGTCCAGGGCCCCAGGGAGCCTGGGTGTGAGATCTGTGAGAGGGGCCCACCCAGTATCCCTGAGAACATCACCGCACAGACTGTCCTGCTTCCCAGCATCCTTGAACATGGCCCAACACTAGCCGTCCCGCCCTGGGGTGAGGATACGGGTACCGTCCCTGAAGTCAAGTCCGGTTATGGTTCACATATATGATTCCAGCTCTCGGGAGACATTGGCTGGTGATTGCTGAAAGTTCAAGGCCAGCTTGGCCTTATAGTGCATTCCATGGCAGCTAAGGATATACTGCAAGACTGTTTCAACAAAAGAAAAAAGGTTTTCCAATCTACTTAGTATTTAATGGCAGGCAAACTTTGTGCAGTTGAGAGAGGAGAGAAACTCTGTCTTCTCCTACAGGCCCCTGTTGAGATGCCCACTTGCTCTGGACCATTAAAAGCTGTTGGTTTTGACAATTATATCTCAAGCCCTTCAGTTGCTTATTCCCAGTTCTCAAATCGGTAACTTACCAGAATAAAGGAGAGCAAAGTTCCCTTCCTCTGGAATGAAGGATGACTTAAGGGATAAGGCCTGGTTGCTAAGGCTTCTCCCATTTAAGTAAAAGGTTCTTTGAGAAGTCATCATCTTCCTAAGTGGGTTTTCCTTGTGACAAAGGCAGGCATTGGGTACAGAGGTGGTTATTTCACAGGTTCAGATGGGAAGGTGGGACTGACCTGGAAGTTCTTCCTGACTGGAATTCCTGTCCTAGGTTCCTCTAAGATGCCTGGGAGGGTGAAGAGTCCTTAGCTAGACAATGGGTGGTCTGGGAAGAGCAGTGTTAGTTTAGTGACAATATACATCAAATTTATGTCCAAAGTCTCCAGTATGAGAAAACTCTCCCAGGAGAGAAACAGCTGAGTGGTGCTAGAGCCTGGGAAACCCAAGAAAGGGCATCGCTTCAGACATCGCGCCTGCGCTGCCTCCGCAGACATGACCGACCCAGGAGCTCTGGATGCAAGGAAGCAAGCTGAACTTTTCATTCTGCTCAGGAAAAAAAAAGTTTTTAAGGCTTTACTTGACCACCCCCAGCAAATATAATGATTAGCTCTCCAAAGATATGTCCCATGTACACTCGGATTGTTGGATTCTAACAATTCTCAGTAAAATCTGGACCGGAGTTCTGTGTTGTGAGCGTACTTTGCAAACCTTGACTCTTGTTCTATGACTCTATGGTCCACCCTTTCCACTTGCAAATAGCATCATTAGTGGGGGAGCCTGTTGTTACCCTTCAGTATTGGGGAGCCCCGCACTTGCTGTACAAGCCCTCTATGTTGACCTATAGCCCCGCCCCGTCTGTCATCCTCTCTCTCTCTCTCTCTCTCTCTTTCTCTCTCTGTCTCTCTGTCTCTCCCCTTCCCTTCCTTTCCTTCCTTCCTCTCCTCTCCTTTCTCTCTCCATCCCTCCCTTTTTCTTCCTCCCTCCATCTCCTTTCTCTCCTCCCTCTCTTCCTCCATCCCTCCCTATCTCTCCCTCCTCTCCCTCTTTCTCCCTCCCTCCATCTCATTTCTCTCCTCCCTCTCTCTCTTCCACCCCTCCCTCTCCCTCCTCCCCCTCCCTCTTTTTCTCATCTGGGGTCTTGCTAAGTCTTCCCGGTTGGCAGTGATCTTGGGGTCTTCGTCCCTGCAGTCTCCCGAGCAGCCACAGATACGCAGCAGCACATTTCACTTGCCTTTGTTGTTTTCAGGACATTTGTGCCATTTCTGAGTCTCGTGCATTTGTATATGAACTTCAGGATAGATATATCATTTTCTACAAACAGCAAAAGACAGAAAGGCTCTTTGGGTTTGAGCTGGATCTGGACTGGTATCTACCCGGTCCCTTCCGTTCTGTGCACACGGCTGCACTCACACTTACTTAGGCATTTGATTCTCTCCATGCTGTACGGTTTTCAGCGTCTTGTGCTTCTTTTATGCAAATGTCTTAATTTGTTTCTAAATATTTTATCTAGTTTGCTATAATTGTAAACAAAATTGCTAAATGTTTTTATGCTTATCTAGTTTGCTATTATTGTAAATAGAATTGCTAAATGTCTTTATTTTTGTCTAGTCTGCTGTAATTGTAAACAGAATTGCGCTCTTTATTCCTTTTAGGGGTTGCACAGCACTAATGCACAAAAATAGAACTGATATTTGAATATCGATCTAATATACTGAAGCCTTGGTAAATTTATTTAGTCCTAATAATTTTTAATAGATTCTTTGCAGTTTTCTAAGGTCGTTTTGTCTACAAATCCTGAGTTGTACTTGGAGAAGATGTTGGATTAAATTGGCAGGAACAGACATCCTTGTTTTTGCTGATATTCGAAGGAAAGCAGTCGCTCATTCAGCGCGTAAGTTAGCTCTTTATCAGGTTAAGGAACTCCCCATTTTAGATTATTGCGGATAGAGGCACAACACCATGACTGTCCCTGATGAACCTAGACTATTTTTCCTGAATGGTTTCTCAACAAAGCACGAGTAGCTATAATAAGCATGCGCGGGGCCAAAGATGTACCTGACTTGCTGGTTTGTCTTAAATGGACTGAGTACATGCTGGCCAGAATGCAGTCACTTTTCTGAACCTGTAAATGTGTCCCTCATTCTGACTTGACTTGTGGGAATCAAACTACTGTTGTCGTCTTCCAAGACTGCACGGTTTCAGTAAGTCTCCCAGTGCCTGGAACACCATGAGATTCTAGATCCATCCCTGTCCTGCTTTGAGGTTACCTCACGTATGAAGGACAGATTGTTCTAGACTAGTTCGCAAAGGGACAGTGTAAACTATGGTGCCAGGAGGATCTTCTTCAAGTTCTCTTTGGTCGCTACCAGCTCCAGCACCTAAGTGCCTTGCAGAACAGGAAGTTGAGAGGGTGGGAACAGGACAGCGCCTGCGCAGTGGTGGCCTGGACCGTCCTCTAGGATCAGGCTATTGGTCTGTGTCATTTCCAGAAAAGGTAGGCGTGTCTCAGAGCGGAGCGTTCCAGAGCCATCTGAAAGCAAATGAAAACGTTTTACAGGCAGATATTTGAAGCTGTCATGAAATTAACCACCCATAATCGTTTTCATGGTAAAATAAAAAAGGGCCAAGTTCATGGATTCATTATTGTTTACTTAATCTCAGAAAGGCGGGAGAAAGGGGAGCGCTTAGAAGACTACTGACACAAACCCATGAGGTGCAAGCACATTTGTTAAATACTAAATGTTCTGCTAAGACTTAAAAAAACATCGTTTTGACACGAGGTAGAATATTAAGGAGAACGGTAGGATAGGTGGAAGTACCATTACTGACAAGGAAATCATGGTGCATTCGGATTACAACTAGTGTAGGTTGAATGTGTTTGTTGGTTATCACAATATTATTCCCTTTTTAAAAAAAAATGGAAAAAGAAGGTTGGTCCTAGGCTAGACATGTCATATCAATCTCTTCCATGATACTAAAAATCAAATGCTTACCCTGACAATTTCAGAGATTTTAGTGGTGACACCCAAGCATAGCAAGCCCCGCCTCCCTCTCTCTTTTTCCCCCTCCCGTCCCCTCCCCCCTCCCCCTCCTCCCCCCCCCCTTTTTTTTTTTTTGGTTTTTCTAGACAGGGTTTCACTGCGTAGCCCTGGCTATCCTAGTACTCACTCTGGCCTCGAACTCAGAAATCCTCCTACCTCTGCCTCCCAAGTGCTGGGATTAAAGGCCTGCGCACCACTGCCTGGCTCACACTCTCTCTCTCTCTCTCTCTCTCTCTCTCTCTCTCTCTCTCTCTCTCTCTCTCTGAGTGAGCTGGTGCATACACATTATGCACACACGGGTGTGGTGCTATTGACAGAACTCAAGGCTCTGTGCATCATAGAGTAATTAATGCTCCACCACAGAGCTAAGCTCCCAGCCCAGGAGAGTGTTCAACTGTGTAGGGTCTGATGAATATGGTCAATTGGTGAGTGCCCAATACTGGCTGCCTGTCACTAGTTTCCAGTATAAATAATAATAATGAAAAACTCTTTTTTTGTACCACAGCACAAAGATAAAATACCCGCTCTTAGTAACTTTCCAAAATACACCTCTAAAACTTCCCTGAAGGTCCAACTCCTGAGTAGCGGTGACGGAGCCCCCAGTTCCAGCTTCCAAAGGCGCTGCCTGTCGGAAACATCAGTCTTCAAACAGTCACAGTTTTTTTGTTTTTTAAATCTGTTGATGTAAGAATTCTCTTTGATTTAAATGTTGTTTCTCTTGGAGAAGGCTTGTTTTTCCAGTCAAGTTAGGTCACCAAACTGGTAATACCAGGAAAAGAAAAAAAATTACAGAAGACATTTTAAAAACAGAAACTATGGTTACACATTTTGTCTGTGCCTCCAGTGAGTTTCTGATGGCTTGTGTATAATTTTACCGGCAAATGCTTTTTTTCATTCAGAAATAGATTTCAGGATTTTTTTTTTCTTTCCCTCCTCCACCCCTTTCGGTGCTTTGTAGAGAATCCATTCCTCTCACGGGATACTTCTATCCTCATGTAACAAATTAACAGTTTGCATCTTCATGAAGAAGTTTCGATTCATTAAGACATTAGGCCAAATACCATCGATTTTGATGGCCGAGCGTTTCAACTCCTCCTTAAGTCCAGTGACTCCCTCACCTGAAGACCGTGGGTGACTCTGTGATCCAGGGATTATTTAATCAGGTTCACTGTGTGTACCACGCCTGACCCCCTTTCATAGGAAATTGTTCTCTTGACTTTGTGAAGACGCGCTGACATCAAATTTGCCAAATTAATTAATTAATAATTTTAAATTTATTAATTATTTAAATTTAATTGATTTAATCGATAATTAAGGATTAATTAATTATTTCCAGGACTTGCTCTTAAAAGGGACAAACTGAGGGATGTTTGGAAACAAACTCCTTCTGAGAGCTGGGTGGTGGGTTGCGTTGTTTCTTCCTATCAACTGTATATCAAAATATTCTGTAACATTTGAACATTTTATAGAAAATCAAACCAATGAGCAGTGAAGGTAAAAGACAAGTGTTGGCGTCAGAGTTGCCCTTGTGTGGGGTCCTAGGTGGCATCCCAGCACTGGGGAAGGATTTGAAATCAGGGGTAAGAAGAGGAGAGTAAGCGGCTTAGGGAGAACAGAGCCTAACTTGTAACTCAGAGGGCACAGTTAGAAGCTCAGAGAAAGAGGCTTCAGTCATGCTGGGGCTCCTGGATCTCTCCAAGTTCCCTTTCTCCCTTTTGTTTATTATTTAAAAATGGATTCTGGGGGCTAGAGAGATGGATTAGCAATTAAGAGTACCAGCTGTGCGACTAGAAGACCCAAGTTTGAGTCCAGTACCCGCATGGCAGTTCACAGCAGTCTGTAACTCCAGTACCACAGGACCTACTGCCTCCTTGCTTCCTTGGCACCAGGCATGCATATGGTGCACAGAGGTGCATTCAGGCAAAACACTCATACAATTAAAAATGAGTAAATAATTTAATGGATTTTTTTTTCTTGAATTGGCTTGATGCAAACTCTCTCCCTTGGTGAACACTCTCTTGCCACAGCTGGTGAACTCTGGGTACAGTGAGAGCCCTGCCTCAGTAAATAAAGCAGAGAGAGATCAAAGAAAACACCAGGCATCAACTTCAGGCCTCTGAATTCATATGTATGCACACCCACACACATGTAAACATGCATAAACATCCAAAAATAAATTTTTAGAGATGATTTTCTTGGCATTAAGTCAGTATCTGTCCAAGTGGGCCTGTGCTGGAAATATTGGAATCAAAAGATGCCACTCCTTCAGAGAAGAATCCTGGAATCAGACTGTGAGATGATCAAAGCCAGTTCAGCCCACCCTATGGGTACAAAAGCGCAGAATACAAGCAATTCTGTAAGATGTCTTGGCAGGGAATGTGGTAATCATCTGTGGGATCGTGTTATTCTAAGAAGCAAGATGGCTACTCAAGTTGACTTCTAAGTTTCTTATGCCAGGCCAGTCTTGCTTGAGGGGCCTTACATTTTTGAGAACAGCAAGTGCAAGGTAATCTCCCCTTTGGATAAGAACAAAAGGTTTGGAGAAGTACTAGCCCACCACAACCTTTATGTACAACAAAGGACAATGACTTCCTACGTAGGGTACAGGAAGCCATCTAAGAGACAGCAGCCAATGGATTTCTAAGGAGTGTGTCAAGAAATTAGCTATTGAAGGAAGCCAGCTCAGAGTCAAACAGGGTAGATATTGGTGTGGCCATTCTGGCAGGAGCCGGTCTTTTCAGCTAACAGACTACTGACACAGTGGTCCCCAGGGGAATGGAATGCCCCCTGAACTTTCATACCGAGAGAAGAAGTCTGGGGTCCTGGTGTGAGCCAGAGGGCGGGTTGCCTCCCAGAAAGGGATTCATGTGGCTTTGGACAGTGTGTCTCTTGCAGGAGAGACTGGTGAGTCAGGTAAGGACAGATCCACACCTTGGCCAGGACTGCTTACTCATGTATACCTCTTGTCCTGTATTTAAACCTAACTAACGAGGCCACGACACCTCTTTGTTTGTCCCTTTTCTCAGCTGGAAACAACCCTTTTCCACTTCTCATCATTTTGTCTCTTTAGTTGCCCTGAGAGGACAGGTGGCTGAGCTGTCAGAATGCAGGCATTGACCCTCAAGCACAGGAACGAGTGTGCCCGGGGTAGAAGAGCCGTCCATATAACTGTAGCCTGGGCCTGGGGAACATTATCAGAGTTCACAATCTAATTTATTTGTTCTGTTTGTTTATATGTTTGGTTTAGGGTTTTAGTTTGGGTTTTTTGTTTTTTTGCTTGCTTGTTTTGTTTTGTTTTGTTTTTTGAGACAGTGTCTCTCGATATAGCCTGGCTGTCCTGGAACTTGCTATATAGACCAGGCTGTCCAGGAACTCACAGAGATCTGCCTGCTTCTGCCTCCCGTGTACTTGTAGTTTAAAGAAATCTGAATTTGGGTCCCTGAGAGATGGCTCATCCCTTGTTGATCTTTCAGAGGACTTGGGTCCTGTTTCTGGCACCTCCGTTAGCTTGCTTGCTCACAACCATCAATAACTCCAGATCCAGGGGTTCTGACGGCCTCTTCTGCCTTCCGTGGGATCTCTCATGCACATAGCATACATACACACAGATGTGTACACATAAATTTCAAAAATAAAAGAAATCTGAATTTGGAAAGTAAATGAACTTTTGCTTCCAAGCTAAGAGGAAAAAGGGTCACCCTTGTTTGTACTGGGAAAGTGAGGTAGTACCATGAACTTTCTGATTCAAGGAAGAGCCTGTACCCCAAAGGGGGAGGAAGAAAGAAAGAAAGAAAGAAAGAAAGAAAGAAAGAAAGAAAGAAAGAAAGAAGTGAATGCAACTGTCTATAAGTTAAAAGAAAAAATAATAACCATACCCTACCATATAGCAAATGAATACCATAAACAATTTTATCCAATTTCTTAGTTTTAGTTTCCCCTATACATTTACGTAAGAGTCATTCAATCCAGGAATCACGGGTGGCAAATTCAGAAAGAAAATTAGTGATATCTAATGTTTTCCCTAGGATGATTTATTGCATCACTAAAAGGAAGAAAAGAAAAAGCCCAATGAGTTAGGCCATTCAACACGAAACTTAAAGATGTATAAAAGCATTTCTCACGTTCTTTAGCCATGAAAAGTTCATTATGCCATCCTGTGCAATATGGCTTTTGTGTAGAGATAGAGAGAGAGAAAGAAAAGACCCTTTGTTTGCTGATTTTCTTGGCATCGGGTCTTCACTATGCAATAAGCTTAGTCATTGTTCTAAAAATCTGGGTAAGAACAGCACCCGTTACTGTTACAAGCAACAGTCAAGTACGGCAAGAGATTCCATATGAACTCAGGGTTAAAGGACGTGGCTCCAGAAATGTTTCTGGGCACCATGAAATGCAGTATTGGAGAAAAAGCTGACGCTGCAGGGCTTGTTCCTTAAGACGACTTGGGCTGTGCGTGACAGCAAATTGGTCTTATTTGTGTTTGGTAGTAAGTATAGACTGTATTGCCCTTAGTCCAAGTTCAGCTATTATGATTAGCTAATATAGCTAATCAGAATTATCAGCATGACCCAGCTTCTCAGGCTTTGCCAAACCTGAGTGCTTGGTGCCTCAGACCAGGTCTCTGCATGGATGTAAGATGGCCACCATGGCTTCAAGGCATGGCTGTGGTCTGAGAAGACAAGCCTGTTTTCTACTATGTATCTCTGTAAGATACTATGTATCTCCGTAAGTCTTCTCTACAGAAGCCCCTAGTGTTTCTTTGTTCTTTCTTCTTCAGTCAGTGCTAAATCAGCACCATAACCACTGAGCTATTCCCAGTCATCTTCCCTCATGACTTACTGACATTTTGTCTCCTATCTATACCCAAACCAATCCCAGATTGGAGAAAGACCAGTGGAGAGTCCAAAGCAGGTCTGGCTATGGAGCGTCCCCCGAAGTTCACAGCTAAATAAGGAGATGGACGTGAACAAAACTAGGGAGGGGTAGAAGGGACAGAGAGGAGGGGTAAGCCATCAGCAAACATTGCTTCCCGTAAGAGCTGAGCCGTTCTCGGAGAGGCGGGGTCCCAGACAGCAGACACAGTCTACCGAATTTCAGAATATAGCACCAAACCATGTAAGGCAAGCCCTGCTCCTTTGAAAGCATATACACCTGTGTGCACATGTGTGCTGTTAATTTTTATTTCCATTACCAGCTGATCAACTTGTTTCCTCAATGTTTTCAGGAAGAGATCGTGGACCGATATATTTTTGGAATCTTTACTTTTCTGACCAAGTCTCTCTGTTGCTTTCACTAAACAAAGACAGATGATGATTAGACAGAAACTCCACATTCTTGATCCTTCCAGTCTGTAGGCACAACTACAATGTTTTCTGGAGTAAGTGTGGCAGGGGTTACTGTTTCTTTGCTCTGATGTAAACAAGACATCATTTCTTTTTTATCCTTTCTTAAAACATGGGCTGCACCGTTTCTTTAGTTTTGCCCTGTGTGCAGGGACCTGGTCACACGCTCCAGAGCTCTCCAGGGATGTCTTGTTTTCGTCTTTCTTTTCCCCCATCCCTTCCACACACACTAATTTGGATTGTGCTGTCTGTCTTCTGCTCCTATTGTCTTCTTTCCCGACACTGAAACCTCACCTTTTTCTGTGTGTTATAAATCCTATTTTCACTACAGTCTCCAGACGTCCTTTCCAATGTGCCCAGGGCTTCCCCTCACTCACTGAGAGCCGTACTATACCACTGGCTGCTGGCTTGTTAAGCTTACTCGTCTGACCCACGTCCTGTTGATGCTAACGTGACTCCATTGCTCTTGCATTCACCCTCCTGGTGACTAATGTGTGCTTCTTTCACAGAACTTGTGTCTTCCAAGACTCTGCGCTTTCCTCAGATGGTGTCTGGTCTCCTGAGGGAAGCCGCTGTCGGAGGAATGCTCTCCCTCTTGTCTTCTGCCTGACTGCTTTGCCCATTCCCAAGGCAGGTTGCGCTTTCTTTGATTGCTCGTCTTTGAGAAAAGCCAGGGTCAGAATCACCCACAGGCCACAGAATGTGGAGATTTTATTTGCTCCGATGATGCACTTGGGTAATGACTGGGTGGTCTCAGCTCCGTAGCTGGATAACAGGTTGGTGTGGATGCTTTCCTGCACAATTCTGAGAGTCCGGCTTTCATTCTAGCACAGCCCCGATCGCTGGATTGCTGACCCACTTTTAGGCTACTCGTCTGATGACACATTGGACTGGGGCACCTCGTCTTTCTGTTTCCAAGAATAATGTTTGATTTCTGGCGGTAAGGAATACACTTTGATTTCTGGCGATAAGAAAGACACTTAGGATCCAAAATCTCTCAGAACTGGTCTCTGAAGAATGCTTAAAAGATAGAAGAGAACTAGAGAGTCATGAGCCCTTTAACAAAAGGAGAAAAAGAGAGAGAAGCTTGAGAACCAAGGTAGGCAGATGGGGTGGGAAGAAGAAAGAACTAGCCATCCTCAGTCTTGTGAGCCTGTTTATTCGAGGCTATCTGAGGTGAGAAGAACATAGTTTTCAGGGTGATGTGAGCTTTGCTGGGAAAACTGAGTTTCACATTCTTGGGCCAACAAAGGAAGAAATAATTAACTGCATTTTATTGCTGTGGGATTTTAGCTTTCTGTTAAAGGATGGATGTATTGTGTTGTCTAAAACCCAGGAAGGATTTCGAGATAAGAGATAACCGCTTAAATATATTGTCTTGGAGTTTACCTTTCGGCCTTTGTTGGCTTTGGGCTAGGCGTGACCATGTAGCAGAATCTAGGAACGCATAGTAACTGTTGTCTTGAAGCCTGCCTCAGGCTCCTAGCTGTTCTTTAAGATTATTTGTAGCTCTAGGTGTTGCGGTGTTTATTAAGACGCTGGCCTCAGCAGTTTCAAGTTGCCCTCCCCTGTGCCCCATCTTACTGCCTACCCTTTCACAGCACTGGTAAGGAATCTGAAACAGCAACTCACAGTGCAGCACGAGGGGCTACACTCCTGATGACCGCTCCAGGCTTCTCACGATGCCCACCCAGGTCTCTAAACAGAGGAACGTGGTCTCCTCTCACCTTGCTTTTGTCTCCAGAGTCATTGATGTCTGGGCAATGGCCAGGCCAGCCGAAGCTGCTGTCTCTGTCCCCTGCTTTCACCTTAGATAACAGCTTCTTCTAGATTTTGCTACCTGGTCCTCTTAGCTTCTGTTGGCACATGGGACTTTGAATTTTCTCTGGCTTCCTGGGACTTTAGAGGATGCCACGACAAGTTTCCACCCCCAGAATGTTTACCCTGATCCATTTAAAATCAGAAATGAAGACTGAAAGTGCAGCTCAGCATGTGTGAGGCCCGAGGGTGTCTCTAACACTTAACACAGTCCAGTATAGTGCCTCTCATCTCAGCACTGGGGAGACTGAGGCAGAAGCCCTTGAGCTCGTGTCATGGCTGTGCCATATGGTGAGACACCATGTCTGAAACAAGCCTGTGGGCTGGTGAAGTATTACAGGTGATAAAGTGCTTGCCCAGCATGCACAAAACCTAAGATTCCTTCCCTAGCACCTCATAAGACTGTACAAACATGCCACCTAGCACTCATGAGGTAGAGGCAGGAAGATCAGGAGTTCAAGGTCATCCTTGTCTGCATAGTGAATTTGAGAACAGTGCTAGCTATTGGAGTAAAAAGAACAAAATAACAAATGCCTTCATAAACAAAAATAGTATAACTGACCCAAACTAGATATGAGCCAATAATATACTTGTTTTTAAAGAAAGGCTTTCTTAGTCTATGGATCAATGAGTGTGTGTGTGTGTGTGTGTGTGTGTGTGTGTGTGTGTGTGTTGGTTTAAAATTATGTGTGTGGGTATGACCATATGCATGTGGGTACTTGTAGGCGCCAGCGGTAGTTGGCTCCCCCAGAAGAATTACCGGCAGTTGTGAGCTGTGGTGTGGGCGCTGGGAACTGAATGTGAGTCCTTTGAAAGAGTAGCACTCGCTCTTACTGAGTTGTCTCAACAGCTATCTACCAGCCCCAGGTCTGTGTATTTTCATTCTGCAGGGTTTAACCTATAAGGCTTTTTGAGCTGATTTATGGCCTCTATTGTTAACAGGAATTAGGAATTTTTTTCTGATGAACAAAAGCAAATTCAAACACGAAGAACCAGGATGCTAAAAACCACGTGTATCATCTTGAAGCTGTGGAAAGGATCACTGTCGAAAAGGGGAAAGGGATTGTGTTTATTACAGTTTGCTCCGGAAAACAGAGCAAGGGGCTCTTGACAGGACCAAGAAAGGGGTGGATTTGGCTTAACCCAGGCTCATCTGGCAATAAGAATGGATGCCTCACCCAAGAAGGCAACAGCTTAGTTCTAGGAGGAGATATGCCTGTTCGCCTGTTGCAGGATTTTCCCTGTCCAACGCTTTAGGGCAGTGGAAGGCCGGTGATTGGACAGGAAAAGGGAGGCGGAGCTTGGAGTTGGGGAGACAGAAGAGGTCGAGGAGAGGGGCAGAACAGAGGCTGAGGTGATGCTATCAAAAGGTTAGAACAATTGGGTTAAAGCTTTATCATTATCAATTGGCTCTGAAATTATTTAACGGCATCTTGTAAATTGTGATTTTATTGATACGTAAATCTAATTGTTAACTATTAAGCTTTTAGAGCTTTGATTTTACTGGGTAGTTAGGTGGTGAGGTGGCAGATCATGGGGTGTGTGGGGCGTGGCGTGGAAGCAAGAGGTTTTTGGGAGCCCCCACCGAAGAGATGGCCCAGTGGGGGCTAGAGAGTTGGAAGGCCGGCAGGGCCACCAGAGAGATGGTGGCCCGGCGGGGGCAAGAGAGCTGGTGGGTTGCTTCTTAATATTTCACCAAGAAACCCCCTTTCCCTGGAAACTGTGGGAGCACTTCTAATCCAGAGTGACCATATGTTAATGATTTGGGGGTTTGCCCTGGAGTTTCTGCATTTTTTTTAGTATATATATAATTTGGAACTTGGTTTTCCTCCTAAAAGAAAATACTACACTGGAGATCTCTTCTGCTCTGTATATTTGACTCCTCGTGACAAATGAAGGCATGCACATGACATTTGCTCCCGGACACCCATGTTCAGCTTTAGAAGGGCAGGTGCTGAGCTGGTCAAGTGGAGCAAGCAGACAGCACACTGCCTCACCCTAGCCCTTACTACAGCACACGGGGTACTTTCTTTCAAAAGTGTATTTATTTATGCATGTATGCTGTGTGTGGCGTGTGTATTTGTTAGTGTGGGTATGTGCGCACGTGTAAGACGGCTTGATATGGGTGCCTTTCCTCAATTATTCTCCAACTTAATTTCTGAGACATGGTCTGTCATTGACCCTGAAACTAACTGATTGGCTAGACTGACTGACCAATGAGCTTCGAGGATCTGCTTGTCTCCACCCACCTTCCAGCACGCCCCCTGCTGGGGTCACAGGCACATGCCACCATGCCCAGCTTTTTCCGTGGTTTTTTAAGGTATGCTTGTGCTATGGGCACGTCACAGGCTTCACAGACGGAGCCATGTCTCTAGCCTCTTTCCAGATGGAGGATCAGTCAACCATGAATGGGGCCAGACAATTCACCAAGCTCAAGATGACAGTCCTTTGTGGAGCCATTGGAGCCTCCAGAGTTTTATTAATTGATTAGTTAATTAATGTTTTGAGACAGGGTTTCTCTATGTAGCTCTGGCTGTCCTGGAACTCGCTACGTAGATCAGGCTGACCTCAAACTCACAGAGATCCGCCTGCCTCCCGAGATTAAAGGGATTAAAGGTGTCGGCCACCATACCCAGCCAGAGACTCCAAAAACTTAAGCCTAAGGGAATCAGTTGGTTTAAAGTGTACTTGGGAGCCTGTCATAAGCCTCAATTGAAGACTATTTTCTGGAGATACATTTGTTTGCATTTTAGCTTTTGACGTCTGTATCGAAGTTTTCATTTGGTATTTGGGGGTCTGGGGAGTGGATAGAGATGAAGACAAAGACTCTCTTCCTCCATGTCCCCTTCACTGACTCCTTGGTGTCCTGTGTGTAGGTGAAGACTTGGACCTTGATCTGATCCAAAATGCATCCTGACCTGTAAGTGGGAACAAACGCCTCTTCAAAGGTCACAGAAGATTTGATTGTGGCTTCTTTTAGACTGGTCGAACCAAAGGAGGCAGGAGAAAGCAGATTGCGTGATTTAGCCCGTTTCCAGCAGCCTTTCGCAAACACCCAAAGCCTGTTTGGAGCCTGGCCTCCTTCCTTTGGCGTCTTGCCTTCTCTGAGCAGACTCCAGCCCCTCGGTGGCCCTGTCCCCTGACCAACAGGTGTACAGTTTGTTCCCACACAGGCAAGAGAAGAGCTGTTCCCAGTGGGGTGCTGCCGTCAGTCTGTTTCAAGGCTAGAACTCATTTTTACAAACAAATCTTCCTCCGGTTTATCCCGCTGGACCTCTGCAGTCCCTGGTGTGAGGCACCGGCTCCTGCTAGGCAGCTAAGCTAGGGGCTTTTCTGCTGCACTGTGTAAATGGCAGAGCACACGTCACGTTTCCATGGGTCTTGGACTGCGCTGCAGAGTCCTTTGGGGATGTTCTAAAGTTCATGGTCCTTCGGAGCCAGGAGAGGAAAGCCCAACAGCAAAACAAGTGGAAAGAAAGAAAGGCAGTGTTCTGGTCACATGGCCTCAGGCCTTTGAAATGCTTGCCCGACTCTATTCTGTTTCTGAGAGGTACTGAATACACTTAGTACATTCTAGGTCTAAGGTCTTTTTCCCTTCATCCAAACTCTCCTTCTGAACATTTAGCACCCTCAGTTCCTATAACACTGAATTTGGAGGGTTAGTCTAACTTCTCTAACCTGTAAGTTCCCATTTTCCCCTTAACCCCTTTGCCTAGCCTTCCGTTCTCCATCTGGTCATCCTTTACAGTCTTGGTTGAAGGTCAATGTTCAGTATCAAAAGAAGCAAAAGTGACAGTTGCCCTACTATAAACAAGACGACCGCTTCTCAGCCGTGTATTGGTCCACAGTAGCTTTCCTGTTAGCAAGTGGGTTTTTCTCTACTGGACAGCATAGCTTCCTTCCACCCTGCCTCTCTGCCATTACTGGTGAATTGAGGAGCTCACTGTTTCCACATCTGCTGTAAGATCCTTGCCTGCACAGCACGCACAGCACTCGGCTTGTTCTCCAAGTGAGAGTTGGTTACATGATCACTTCTAGAAGCTGTGAGAAGTATAGCTCAGAGTTGGGCAGCCCTGCCCCAGCGTAGGCTCTGTTTTATAAGAGAAGTGGATTGGAGACCATGGCTCAACATCTCTGCTGCAGCCCTGAGTCCCCTCAGGAAATTGTGGATCTGTGGAAATGCATATCTGCCTTAGGGTCTTACTGCTGTGAGCAGACACCATGACCAAGGCAACTCTTCTAAAGGACAACATTTAATTGGGGCTGGTTTACAGGTTCAGAGGTTTAATCCATTATCATCAAGGTGGGAGCATGGCAGCATCCAGGCAGGCATGGTACGGACTGAGAGTTCTACATCTTCATCTGAAGGCTGCTAGTGGAATATTGACTTCCAGGCAGCTAGAGTAAGGGTCTTAAATTCACGCCCACAGTGACACATCTACTCCAACAAGGCTATACCTCCTAATAGTGCCACTCCCTGGGTCAAGCATATTTAAACCATCACAACATTCTTGTACTATCTTGAGTCTCTTTTGTTTTTGAATAGCTACAAATATTTTTTGCCTGTTTTCCTTCGGTATACTTATGCCTCAGAAAGGGAGTCATGCCTTGTAAATATTTCTTTTTTCTCTTCCTTCCCCCCACCTCCTTTCTTCTCTCCCTCCATGTCTTCCTTCTTTTTCTTTTAAATTCCCTGGACCAGCATCATCTCCATCACCGAGCTTTTTATTTTCACTTAGCATTGACAAAGCCTACGTCCCTTGCTTCTGGCATTGACCATCAACCTCACAGTGACATCCTGTCTTACATTTCTGACTGACTTCTAAACATCAGCTTCCCTGAATCGTTGAATAACTTGTCTTTCCAACGTATCTGACTTAAAATTCTTTTCTAGATATTCATAATGAAACATACTAAAGTGCAAGCCAAAGTATCACATCAGTTCATGTGAATTTCTTATAATTGATAGAAGAGAACCGAAAGCGTCCATGTTGATTTTATGGTCGTTGTGACCCAGTACCTGGAAAATCAACTTAAAGGGGAGAAGTTTATCTTGTCTCACACTTCTGAGGTCTCAGCTTGTCATAGTGAAGAGTGAAGTATCCCATGAGTGTCAACTAGAAATCAGGAAGACCAAGCCGGAAGCCAGGCTTAACCTCAAAGGCATGGCCCCAGCGGCCTACTGTCTCCAGTTAGGTCCCACCTACTACAGTTTATACCACCTCCCAGACAGTCCACAGCTGAGGACCTATGAGCCTGTAGAGGACACGTCACATGGAAACCACAACAGCATTATCTCTGAATACACCAAACTACACAAATGCAGCCTGATCCTAGCCAAGTGCCTTGCAGTGGACCATCCTCAGGGTCTTTCACATTGGTCCATGTTTGCTTTGTGTGCGCCAACGAAGAGGTGGGATGAAGTGGGAGTTGGGCTCATTGTGATTTACCTGAGAATGTTGGAAATGAAAGCCCATGAGTTGGACTAGATAATAGAGCTTGTGTGAAGCACACACTTCAAAACAGACAACAGAGTGTGGGAAGAATGTGTAGCCCGTGGTTTCCAACCAGCCAGTAAGAAGATGGATGGGCAATGACTACTGGACCAACAACCCAGAATTTGGCCTTCTGGGGAACATTGTCTAACTGATCCAGATCGTCCTTTTAGCCTGTTGTTTTGAGATCTTTCATAGTTTTCTCCCCCTCTCTCCCAGCCTGGTCAACTCTGTCAGCAGCGTACCATGCTCTGGCATCGCCTATAACTCTCGCCTAATTCTGTGCTCAGTGCTCCAAGCCCTCCCTTGGCCCACTCCCTATCCTGTCTCCACTCTCCCCCTTTCTTTTCAAATCTATTTAGAGCGCTTTTGACAGGCTAATCTTTCTAAAACACTTTTGCTGTGTCACAGCCAAGAATTCTGCTTAAGGACCTGTTGTCACTTTGGAAATGTGGAATAGCTTTACATAGTAACAGTCTATAAATTTGTTCAGCAAAGCAGCAAGTTTTTAATCTGAGGGCAAGTCCGGTACAGCACAATGTGTACACAGAGTGATGGACAGAAATAAGAAATCAGGGCCCCTAGGGCTGGAGAGATGGCTCAGCCGGTAAGAGCACCGACTGTTCTTCTGAAGGTCATGAGTTCAAATCCCAGCACCCACACGGTGGCCCACCACCATCCCTAAAGAGATCTGATGTCCTCTTCTGGTGTCTGAAGACAGCTACAGTGTCCTTACATATAATAAATAAGTCTTAAAAAGTAAAAAAGAAAAGAAATCAGGGCCTCTCGCCTCTGCCACCTGATGGTTTCCTTCACCCCTCAGAATGGTGTCTGTGAAGATATACCACTCTCTTCCCTGTTGTTATGAAGATTACCCCAACAATTTGCTTCTACTGTCTCCCAGGATGGCCATCTAAACCCTCCTAGATGCTTCTACACTCCAGCAAGTTATTCTTGCCTTGTCCTAAATGATGCTGGATGTTGCTGCATCTGAGCTCTGGTCCCCTGCTCATCTGTGTCCCAGAGGACGGTCAGTGGGCCACCTTGGGCTTCTGTGGAGGAATTGAGGCATTGCTGCATGCCAGGCATGTAACTTAGGAGTTTTGCCCGTGAGAATGGCTTGCAGTTCTCCATACACACATACAGATGGGAAGACTTAGCAACATGTCGCACGTGTGTCTCTTACTTTGAAAGAAGGCTAAACCATAGTTTAGTTCCATGGCTGAATGGTGAGTTAGCTTTGCGCACAGACTGGCTAGATTAAGTCAGTCAGCAAACTTTGAGTAAGAGCAAACCCTTTGAAGTTGCTGCTATGTGATTGATATTACGTATACATCCCTTGCAGTTTTCTGTGCAGATTTATGTATGGTACTGGAGAGGTGCTGTCTATTCTTTTTACTGCACCTTCTTAAATCCTCAGGACCAAGGAAACAAACCTCTGAGTATTCAGTTAACCTTGCCTTAGAAGAGTCAATTTTTCTTTCAGCAGCTACTGAAATCTCTGTGATTACAAAGGAAGCTGCACCAGAGGTTCTACATCTGACCAGGTGCCTTAAGAAAGTAGTTATGGGACTGAGCATGTTTGTGCATACTTTTAATTCCAGCACTCAGGAGAGAGAGGCGGGTGGATCTCTGTGAGTACAAGGCCAGCCTTGTTTACAAGGTGAGTCCACGATAGCCAGAGTTGTTACACAGAGAAACCCTGTCTCAAAAAACCAAAACAACAACAAAGAGAAGGCAGTTGTGATAGTTTGAACAAGAATGGTCCCCATAGGCTCCTGCATTTGAATGCTTTGCCATCAGGGAGTAGCACCATTTGAAAGGATTATAAGGATTAAAATGTGTGGCCTTGTTGGAATGTTGGAGAAAGTGTGTCACTAGAGGTAGACTTTGAGGTTGCAAAAGCCCATGTCAGTCCCAGTGTCTCTCAGTTACTATTCCAGTGCCTGTCTGCCTTTCACCATGATAATGAAGTCAATCTCTGAAACTGTAAGCAAGCCCCCAATTAAATGCTTTCTTTCATAAGAGTTGCCTTGGTCATGGTGCCTCTCCATAGCAACAGAGCAGCGATTACAACACTAGTCTTGGCAGGGTCTGGGGCACATGGCAGCCAAACTAAATCTAAACTACAGAAGCAGACTGAGGAGTTTAAATTGCATCCGTGTGTTGTGAAAATTTCGGGTTTCTTTAAAAACTCAATTATGTTCTTGTTTTAATCCCAGGTGTGGGATATGGGGCTGTTTCAGTTTGTCCACAGCCATTAACTATGATTGTCTCATGCTCTAGGAGGGGCGTGATCTTTGCCAGCTGCCGATAGTTTAATTCTGGGGACTCTGGAGAGGATATAAACTCCAGAGCTTTGAGAGGGGCAGGAGGTGCTCTGGAGAAGATGTCTGCTGCTCCTGATTGTTGTTGCAGTCCTGACAGCAAGGATTGGACTTGCCCCAAGGAACCCAATGACCCTAATCAGCAGGAAGTAGCCCTGTGAAGGTCTATGTCCCCTTTCCACGCTAACCTTCTTTCTCTCCTACCTAGTATCAGAGGGTTTCCAGGAATCAGGGTGGAATAAGGGTTGGAAGGGAAGTAGAAGTGTAAGGGTCCAATAAAATAATACAGCGAGCACGCCAACATCCACATCTGGCCCTGTGATTACAACTGTACCATCCAGAAGGTGTCTGGTATTATGAGGACCAGGTTTTGAAACCATGTCTTAAGCCTTCCTACTTCAACTTCCTGTTAGAGAAAAGTTCCTTGTCACGCTAGAATTCAGTCCTTATTGGAACTGTAACAACATGGCCCCTGTGCAGAGCTCTGAGAGTTCTTTTTTTGGTTTTTTGGTTTTTTTGGGGGGGTTGTTTTTTTTTTAAACTGGTCATAATTTTGGAATAAAAAAATATATGTTAAAAACCTAGAGGGAGCTGGAGAGAGAGCTCAGGGTTAAGAATGTTTGCTGAGGACGGAAGAATGCTTGCTGAGGATGGACTTGAGTTTAGATCTCATCACCCACATCAGGTGTTTCCAACCACCTGTAAGTCCAGTTCCAGGGGCTCTATACCTCCCTCTTCTGGCCTCTGTAAGCATCTGCACTCATATGTGTGTGCATGCGTGTGTGTGTGTGCACACACGCATACACACACACACACACACACACAGAGATCTTAAAAGACTGACAACCAGCCAGGCGATGGTGGCGCATGCCTTTAATCCCAGCACTTGGGAGGCAGAGGCAGGAGGATTTCTGAGTTCGAGGCCAGCCTGGTCTACAGAGAGAGTTCCAGGCCAGCCAGGGCTACACAGAGAAACCCTGTCTCGAAAAACCAAAAGAAAAAAAAAAATCTAAAAAAAAAAAAAAAAAGACTGACAACCACAACAGAAACAAACAAACAAAGAAATCCCCAAAACAAAACCCTGGTGTTTTCACGAGGACACAATGAGAAAGCTTGTATAATGGTGAATTACTCCCCCTCTCCTGGCATCATCTCTTCTTTCTAGTACCTGTCATATATTAGCAAATAATAAATGTTAGGCATTGTTGTAATTGTGGTATTATTCTAATACGTGAGTAAGAGTAGAAGTTATGTCAATATTTGTGGGCACAGCAAATAAGAGAACCTCTACTTAATGGTGATATGACCCTAGGCTATGTAGCTCCAAGGGGACTCACCCAATGTGGTCATGTGTCATAGTTGAGCCCTACTTATGAGATGTCTACAGGGGAAGGGCTTCAGAAATGAGGCTGGTTAGATACCACTGTGAAGTCAGCCTAGAGGTCTCCACAATGTGCTGTGTTGACTATGAGCCACTACTGAGACATCTCCATGCTTTTGATCATCTCCAGGGAGTCAGAGCTGTTGCAGCCGTGGCCTGGCTTCTTCACACACTCTATGGAACAGTTACTTGACTCCTGAGGGAGGACTGTCTTCCATGTTCCCTGTTTCCTTCTGTCTCTGTTTCTGTATTGACAAAACAGGGACTAGACTGAAGTGGTATATCCAGGACAGGTGAGCTGCTTGGTGGAGGTTGACCTCCTGGAACCCCAGGGAGGAGAGTTTCACTGGGTCCCAGGTCCCTTCCCATCCCCATCCATACAAGGACAATTTCAACTCATGAGATCCATGGCCATCTCTACTCTGAGGTCATCAACACCCACACCCTAAAACCAAACCCATCTGGTTTGTCTCTTCAGATCCATGCGGGCACACCCTCAGACTTGTGACATGACTTGCAGCACTCTTGCAGAGGCTCAGTACACAGCAGTGGGCTAGGGAGTGCCTTATGCTGTGCAGTGACGGTGCGCTAGTGGACAGGTCCAGCTCACTTGCAAGGCTCCAGGGAGCCTGGACAATGAGCTGAGGCCCTGCTTGGAGTCCTGCAATAGTGTCACACCCTGCCACACACCTTCAAGTGTGACAAGTGTGACAGGAATGTGGAGCTTCCAACACTGATCAGATTAAACTCAGATCTTGGGCGGAGGGTGCTAACGTGCCAGATTTTTGGGTGGTGCCTTTTTTTTTCTTTTTTGCTTATTTCAGAAGGATTTGTAAAATGGAGGCTGAACATGATAAATGTTAAAAGTAAGCAAATAGATCATTATACATGGAAGGAAAAAGCAAAATATTTAACCTTGACGATGCAAAGCATGAGCTGCTAATGTTGGAAGATGAGACCATTGTCTTTCTTGGAAACTCCCTTCTTAATAACGGCTGGCATTTATTGGGAGCAATTACGATGTAGCAGGCTCTGTTCTAAATGCTTTGTTAAATAATTTATTCCCCATAACCGATGAAGTAAAGAATGATGTCATTGTTCCTAGTCTCAAAGCAAGGATGATGAAGGCCAGAGAAGTTGAGTAACTTGCCCAGTGTTGCAGAGCTGGGAAATGGAAGGTTTGTACCCACGCATTCTGGCAACTCAGGGCCAGGTTATCTTTTAATGGAAAAATCTTTTAAGCCAAGTCTTAGAAACTTCTGCCCTGTGCTTCTCCCAGTATTCAAGCAACAGAGTAAGATATAAATATTAAATGTGCAAATAAGTGAATAAATTAATTAAAGATAATCTGCAACCACAAATCTTTTCTGGTAAGAGCCCAATTTCCAAAGCAAACCAACAAACAAACACCCTCTGATGTTTTGTTCACACTGTGAGTTCTTCCTCTGCAGCATCTCAAATGAGTGCCTCTGTGAACTTTTGTTATTCTGGACCTCGGATCTGGCCTCTCCTCCACATTCTCTTCCTTGTTTGCTTTCCCACCTCGGGTTCTCCTCACTAAACTCCAATATACAAAATTTAATTTAACAAAAGTTTAAGGTAACATGGGCTTTCATGTTGGTTTGCTTACTGCATGGATCAAATCAAGTTCTTGAAGCATAACTACATTGGGAAAGGATGCTTGTTAATGTTGGAGATGGTCAGAGGGAAGGGCTGGGATCATGGTATGTGTGACGACTTCCCAGTGGATGTGTTTAAGCTGTACTATCTCACACAAGAGGGATGCAGCTATTCTCAATTTAGAGATGGGGAAACTGAGAGACAGGGGTATGGCTTGTTCTGTGGGTGGAGCTCAGGGGGTCTCTGGACTCCTAATTGAGATGCTAATTAGAGGCTCTCTTCTCCCAGCTGTGTGGCAGCCTTTGGACTCTGGGCATCTTTGCCTTCCCCTAAGTCCCTCAGGCCACCCCTTGCCTTCTCTTCAGTCTCTGCTTGTATAGAAGTTGAGGCTGTAATTTACTTTTGATGCCTCATCCATCACCCAGAAAGTGGGGTGGCTCCAAGGTGGTACTGAAATGTGTAAGGCTTAGGATTCTCTAGTGAGCTCAAGACTTAAAGTTCTCCATCATGTGCCTGCAGTGGTCTCTTACAGATCCTCCAGATGCTCAGGTACAGGCTACCTTGAAAAGGATCCAATAGGTTTCCAGTCTTGTCTCATCCCTAATTCCTGGAATTGAGTAATTCGGGGCAGCAGACAGTAAGTAACTCACCCGCTCAATCGCCCCTGAGGGAGGGTGTTTCCTATATTCTTGACCTTTCCACCCAGCTTAGACAAATCACACTGAGGTTTGCTATGGAACCAATGTTCTGCTACTTCACTTCCACCTAGAATGTAGCAACCCAGTGCTGTGTCACACTGTTACCATTCCCCACAGCCCAGTACTGTGTCACACTGTTACTATTCCCATAACCCAGTGCTGTGTCACACTGTTACTATTCCCCACAGCCCAGTGCTCTGTCACACTGTTACTATTCCCCATAGCCCAGTGCTGTGTCACACTGTTACCATTCCCCACAGCCCAGTGCTGTGCCATACTGTTCCTATTTGTGCAACCCAGTGCTAGGTCACACTGTTACCATTCTCAGGGAGATGTGAAGAGGGACAATGATAGACCAAAGCAAGGAAATCACTGAAGTTCAAGTTAGTGGGAAAAAAAACCACAGCTTTATTGGGTTACTTACAGGAATATGGGTAAAGGGTTACCTACAGAAGCAGAAATGACTCAAAGACAGCTGATCACCAAAGCTCTTCCCAGCATGGATGGGAACCTGGAGCACACTGCATAGATGTCAGGAAGTTCAGTAGGTTGGACAGTGTCCTTTCCGGGTTGCTGCTCTTGTCCCACCTCTTCCAGTAGACAGGTATGGCTCAACAGTCCTCACTACTTACATGAGGTTGTGGTATAAGGGGCCAAGTGAACCCACTCAATTTCAAGGATTTCCTAAAGCTTTTGAGTTGTTCATTTCCTGTGGTTTAGTGAGCCCCTCAAGATGGAATGTTTTGCCTCCCCTCAGATCACCCTGCTTCCTTCTGAGGAATAGAATGTTTTAGTTCAGAGGTAACTCTACCCAGTGCCCAGCTGTGTCCCATGACTCTACTACCCCATTTCTACCTAGGGTATAATGAAACGGTCATGATCCATGATTCTGTGACCTCATTTCCATCTAGAGTGTAGTGACCCCTTCATGTTGAATGAAGACTTCATTGACTGTGAGGTCTGACCACCTTTAGATTCAGAGAAAAGGGTTGATGATGTCAGAGGCATGTGTGTGCATTGCCAAGAGCCTATGGACAGGAACGTGTAGACTCTGCCACCCCAGGATCTCCAGTCAAGGCTCCTTCCTGGCACCATTCCTAGTGCTGGGAGCAGCTTACACCTGAACCTTTGAGTAGCTGAGTTTGTTCTACCCACGCATGATACAGCACTTGCATATGAGACAGCTCGTGGGACCTCCTGAAGCTCTGGGTGAAAATTGCACTCAGTGGCACAGCCTATGTGGTGTGTGTCCTGAGAACGAGAATGTTCCTCAGACATGGAGAGAGCTCTGTACAGGACACATGCTGACATGAACACAACTCCAGGACTTGGTGCCAGTAGGACCCGTGCAATTCATCTCTACTGTGGCCCTCAGTCTCTCTCCATACACGCTGGGTCTTTTGTGTGACCTGAAGTGTTGGTGCCTTTAATGAGCTTCTCATCTTCCATGTATCAAAGCCTGTGACTCACACTAGCTGTTTACCACAGAGCTTTTATCATTCTAATAAACCATTAGTAACCTGAGCACCCATCTGTCAGGGAAGAGTTAGGTAAATTGTGGTATAGTCACTCAGTGAAATCTTTTGTAGCATTTAGCATGCGGCTAATATCATAGAGAAGTAACTGAGGACATTTGCTAAGTAGAAGAAGCAGTCTGGATAAATTTTACCAGATTAGGAATCCTTACCCCTGCTTTTAAAAAAAAAAGTATATACACATGTATGTATGTATTTTCTAAGTGCCACTATTTATAAAGATACCTTTTTCTTTTTTACTTTTCTATGTTTTCTTGAAGTTGTACATTAATTTCTAATTTTAAGAGTGCTGTGTTTCTGAAAAGGCACCTTAGAAATTGTTTTGGAAATTCATGGGTTAGATAAGACCCTGAATCTTGCAACTTACGCAAATCAACCCTTGAAATCAAACTGCTGACGTGGGCTGAGCGCGCAGATCACAGCCCACGGATTACCAGGGACGTGGCTGTAACCTTCCCTTTATATTCCTGAGCCATTAGTCCCTAAGCAGTGGATAGAGTGACACAGTGTCCAGAGGCAACATAACACCCACACTCTGCTCTGCCCCAGCCGGCTAGTGTTCTCCTGTGTTATGCTGCTCAAGCTGCCTGGAACTGGTCTACAGTCACTGAGAGACGAGTGGGCCCCACAGTTGCTGGGGTATCTCCTGCTGGTGGTTCACATTAATATCCCCTAGAAGCAAAGGTTCCGCCTACCGTTACCCTGACAACAGCAACCAAACGGACCAATGATGGGCTAGAAGGGTGAGTGGCAGGAGGAAGGAGGCAAGTGGGTTCCTTGAGTTGCTCCTGTACCCTGGGATGGCTCGGATCAGCTGAGAGCCTTGGAGAGCCGCTAGGCAAATGCTGGCCACGGGAGAAACAGCAAAGACACCCACCTTTCTGTGCTCTTCCAGAGATGAAATGACACCCTCAGCCTCTCACAGTTGTCCTGGTTGCTGAGGGGCCTCTTTGGGTGATGTGTGGAGCTTAGCTTTTGTGAGTCTCTCAGGCACATGGGTGATGCATGCAGAGGCTAATCAACAACAATAACAACAGCAGCAGCAGCAGCAACAAAAGACTGGACACTTAGTCATCTATTATCTGTCCACCCAAGGCTTGGGGAGAGCCCGCCACGTGGACTGTGCTTACAGCTCAGGGTAAGACAGATAAAGAGCCTGGTCTCACAGAGCTCGTATTTCAGGGTGATTGGAGAGAGATGATAAGTAGTGGATAATAAAGCGTAGTGACAAGTGGTATAATGAAAATATAGCAACCCTGGGCTAGAGATAATGGCTTGCCAGTTAAAAGCACTAGCTGCTCTTCCAGAGGATCCAGGTTTGATTCCCAGCAACCAAGGCTACAACCATTGGTAATTCTACTCCCAGGGCATCCATTGCTCTCTTCTAGCCTCTGCAAGCCCCAGGTACACACATAGCACACATGGATGCAAACACTCATATATGTAAAATTAAAATAAAATAAAAACATGCTGGATGGAAACTTCCTGAGGATAGAAGTATTTAGTTTAAATGTGAGGTCCCAAATTCCCACCAGGAGCCCGGGAGGGAGGAGTGATTCTCAGCAAAAGATGAGAGGCCCTTTTACTAAAGGAATCAACATCCAAATACTCAAATGAAGCCCCTTAATTGTGTGTGTGTGTGTGTGTGTGTTTGTACATGAATATCTCTGTGTGGGCATGCGTGTGTCAGTGTGTGTGTGTGTGTGTGTGTTTGTACATGAATATCTCTGTGTGGGCATGTGTGTGTCAGTGTGTGTGTGTGTGTGTGTGTGTGTGTGTGTGTGCGCGCGCGCGCATATGTATGTATACGTGTGTTTGTACATGAATATCTCTGTGTGGGCATGCGTGTGTCAGTGTGTGTGTGTGTGTGTGTTTGTACATGAATATGTCTGTGTGGGCATGCGTGTGTCAGTGTGTGTGTGTGTGTGTGTGTGTGTGCGCGCGTGCGCGCGCGCATATGTATGTATACGTGTGTTTGTACATGAATATGTCTGTGTGGGCATGCGTGTGCCAGTGTGTGTGTGTATGTGTGTGCGTGCATATGTATGTATATGTGTGTCTGTATTATTTATGTGTGCACTGTGGCTCTCTCCATTGGCTAAATTTGTTTTTTCTGATATTTCAGATATGTGTCTTAGTCTGTTCATAATATTATAATAAAGCACCTTAGACAGAGTAGTTTATAAGCATCAGAAATTTATGCCTCACAGTAGTGGAGTCTGGGAAGTCTAAGATCAAGGCACTGGGAGATCTGAACTTTGTTTCCTCAAGTGCAGGGAAAGAGGGTAGGTCTTACTAACGTCACTCACGAAGGTGGAACTCTCATGACTATATTTCCGGAAGATCTCCCCAGTGACTTTGGTGGGGATGGGGGACAGTAATATCCAAACCATAACAATATGCTTGGATCTGTCTCACTGAATGGCACAGGCATACCTGCAGGGTTAGTTCATGTGTGAGGCTTTGAGAGAGAGAGAGAGAGAGAGAGAGAGAGAGAGAAGCAGATCAGAGGAGCATTTGTGGTCCTGTGTAGAATGAGAAGACCAAAGAGACCTGACCTGAAGTCTGCTGTTCTTCTGTCCCCTCCCTGGGGCACAGCTGATGAATTCAAGTCAGAGCGTTCTGGAAAGAAGCTTCACACAAGGCAGTAGCCTGTATCCCTGAGGACTCTGAGAGCCACAAGGCTGGTAGCAGGGTAACCGCGTGGGTAAACGTGTGTGTGTGTGTGTGTGTGTGTGTGTGTGTGTGTGTGTTTCTAGCATAATAAACACTGGCATTATTCAGTGATAAGGGAGAGGAAGGGGGTACTAGCTGATTTAGTGCTGAGTTTTTTACTACCACAGCTCCTGGGCACCAGCCCAGTGTTGGCATCTGCGGGACTTTCTGGAAACCTGCCCCCACCTCCACACAGGTCTGCCTTCTCAAAAGGAGCCTGAGATCCCGGGTGGGGCAGCAGTGCAGGCTTTACCTGAGAAGCGGGGGAGGGGGGGTGGGGGAGGGAGAGCAAGATGCAGAAGCCACACAAGAGCAAGAGGACAGGCGCTCATTGTGGGTTTTCCTGAGATCTGCATGAGAGCCGCAGTCTCAGAGTTGAGCCTAGAAGTGAAATGTAGACTTGAGAACCCTATGGACTTGAGTTCAATATAGGTTCTGGCCTTTGTGTATGTCACATATAGCAAGGTTATTTCCTCTCTGGTCTGCTACATCATCTGTACCGTAAACACAATAATGAGACCCATATGCTGAGGGGATTAAAGGAGATAATATCCTCGAGGCACATTATGTGCCCGGTGTCTTGGGGGTACAGGGCTCAATGATTCTGCAAACTCTACTGTTAGCAGAAAAATGAACTTTGGGATTCAAGAAGAAAACCCATTCAGTACAACTCAGGTAGGCAGGCTGGTTCAAAGTTCTGGAGTCTGGCCCTGATGTATATCTATATGTGCAAGCATGTATGTACATGGGTGTGTTATGTTAACCCGACACAAGCTAGAGTTATTTAAAAGGAGGAAACCTCAATGGAGAAAAACACCTCCATAAAGCTGGGCATGGTGGCACACACCTTTAGTCCCAGCACTTGGGGGGCAGAGGCAGGCGGATCTCGGTGAGTTCAAATCTAGATTGGTCTACAGAGTGAGTCCAGTACAGCCAGATCTACACAGAGAAATCATATCTCAAAAAAAAAAAAAAAAAAAAAAACCCGCGCAGGGAGGGAGCCTGCCAGCTTCCCTTCCTCGACCTCTGTTCCCGCGGACTGCGCTGGAGAGACCGGTACCCAGGCTCTCCCCCCAATATAACATCACTTGGGACACGGCCTGTTGGGGCTTCCGTCTGTGCCCGAGGGCGGGTTGGCGCTGTGGTCGTCTGGGTGCCAGATCGGCGGGCCATCGTGACCACAGGGTGAGCAGCGCCACGGAGAGTGCCCTCCACCATCTTTGCTCCAGTGACCAGGTAGTTGGGACCGCCAGGCTCAGAGACAGACAGGCATAATATCGCTTCGGGTTCAGGCAGCTTGTGTGTAACCTGCTCCCAGGTGCTGGGCTGATCTGCAGTGACCAGCGCGCCAGATCTGCTGTGGGACTTCTGCCTGGCAGAGGGACGCCCCCTCCCCCCCCCCAGGAGAGATCACACACCCCTGCACAGGGCAGGAGCCTGCCAGCCTCCCTTTGGCGACCTCTGCTCCAGGAATCCACTAGGCTGAGCCTTTAGATGTGCAAGGCCTCCCCAATATAAGATCACTTGGGGCAAAGCACATTAGGGCTCCAAAGTCACTCAGGAGCAGGCAGGCCCCAGAAATCGGTGCCAGGGGAATCCTGGTAATCCAGGGGGGGCAGAAATAGCTTTGCAGGCTCACAGGAGGTCCAACCAACAGCCAGTGGCAGCAGGACCAACTAACACCAGAGGTATCCAGATGGCAAAAGGCAAACGTAGGAATGTTACTAACAGTAATCAAAGTAATGTGGGACCATCCGAACCCAACTCTCCAACAGCAGCAAGTCCTGGATACCCCACCACACCCGAAAGACAAGATCTGGATTTAAAATCACTTCTCATGATGCTATTAGAGGATCACAAGAAGGACACAAATAAATCTCATAAAGAGTTACAGGAGACCATGAATCAACGGTTAGAAGCCCTTACAAAGGAAACACAAAAATCGCTTAGAGAAATGCGGGAGAACATGGATCAAAAGATGGAGGCGCACAAGGAGACAACACAAAAATCGCTTAACGAGATGAATCAACGGGTAGATGCACTCACAAAGGAATCACGAAATTTGCATAAAGAAATGCAGAAGAATATGGGTCAACAGACGGATGCCCATAAGGAGGCAACACAAAAATTGCTTAAAGAAATGAATCAACGGTTAGATGCCCTTACAAAGGAAACACGAGAACTGCTTAAAGAAATGCAGGAGACGATGGATCAACAGATGGAATCCCATGAGGAGGAAACACAAAAATCGCTCAGAGAAATGCAGGAGAACGTGGGTCATCAGGAAGAAATCCTGAAAGAGGTAATGCAAAAATACCTTAAAGAAATACAGGAAAATACAAACAAACAAGTGAAGGATCTCAGCAAATCCATCCAGGAACTAAAAAAGGAAGTAGAAACAACTAAGAAATCACAAAGGGAGACAACTTTGGAGATAGAAAACCTTGGGAAGAAATCAGGAGTCATAGATGCAAACATCAACAATAGAATACAAGAGATGGAAGAAAGAATCTCAGGTGCTGAAGATTCCATAGAAAGCATCGACTCAACAGTTAAAGAAAATGCAAAATGCAAAAAACGCGTAACCCAAAACATCCAGGAAATCCAGGACACAATGAGAAGACCAAACCTAAGGATTATAGGTATAGATGAGAGTGAAGATTTGCAACTTAAAGGGCCAGTAAACATCTTCAACAAAATTATGGAGGAAAACTTCCCTAACTTAAAGAGAGAGATGCCGATGAACGTACAAGAAGCCTACAGAACTCCAAACAGACTGGACCAGAACAGAAATACCTCCCGTCACATAATAATCAAAACACCGAATGTTCTAAACAAAGAAAGAATACTAAATGCAGTAAGAGAAAAGGGCCAAGTAACATACAAAGGAAGACCTATCCGAATCACATCAGACTTCTCACCAGAGACTATGAAAGCCAGAAGATCCTGGGCAGATCTCATGCAGACACTAAGACAGCACAAATGCCAGCCTAGACTACTATACCCAGCAAAACTCTCAATCACCATAGATGGAGAGACCAAGATATTCCATGATAAAACCAAATTTTCACAATATCTTTCCACAAATCCAGCCCTGCAACGGATAATAGGTGGAAACCTCCAATACAGGGAGAGAAACAACACCCTGGAAAAAATGAGATAATAACCTTCTTGAATCAAACCCAAAAGTAGATAACCACTCAAACATAAAGATAGCGTCAAGAATGGCAGATGGCAATAATCACTATGCCTTAATCTCTCTTAATATCAATGGTCTCAATTCCCCAATTAAAAGACATAGACTAGCAGACTGGATACGTAAACAGGACCCAGCATTTTGCTGCATGCAGGAAACGCACCTCAGTGTCAAAGACAAACACTACCTCAGAGTAAAAGGCTGGAAAACAATTTTACAAGCAAATGGCCCCAAGAAACGAGGTGGAGTAGCCATCCTAATATCGGATAAAATTGATTTTCAACCTAAAGTCATCAAAAAAGACACAGAAGGACACTACATACTGATCAAGGGAAAAATCCACCATCAAGAACTCTCAATCCTGAATATCTATGCTCCAAATGCAAGGGCACCCTCATTCGTAAAAGAAACTTTACTAAAACTCAAAGCACACATCGCACCGCACACAATAATAGTGGGTGACTTCAACACCCCACTCTCTGAAATGGATCGTTCAGGAAAGCAGAAACTAAACAGGGACACAGTGAATCTAATTGAAGCCTTGGACCAAATGGAACTAACTGATATATATAGAACATTTCATCCTAGAGCTAAAGAATACACCTTCTTCTCAGCTCCTCATGGTACCTTCTCCAAAATTGACCATATAATTGGTCACAAATCAGACCTCAACAGATACAAGAAGATAGAAATAATCCCATGCCTCCTATCAGATCACTATGGAATAAGGGTGGTCTTCAATGGCAACAAAAACAAAAGAAAACCCACGTACACATGGAGGCTGAACAATGCTCTACTCAATGATAACTTGGTCAAGGTGGAAATAAAGAAAGAAATCAAAGACTTTTTGAAAGTTAATGAAAATGAAGGCACAACATACCCTAACTTATGGGACACAATGAAAGCAGTGCTAAGAGGAAAATTCATAGCCCTGAGTGCCGCCAAAAAGAAACGGGAGACAGCATACACTAACAGCTTAATGGCACACCTGAAAGCCCTGGAACAAAAAGAAGCAAATACACCAAAGAGGAGTAGAAGGCAGGAAATCATCAAACTCAGGGCTGAAATCAATCAAGTAGAAACAAAGAAAACCATACAAAGAATCAACAAAACGAGGAGTTGGTTCTTTGAGAAAATCAACAAGATAGATAAGCCCTTAGCCAGACTAACCAGAGGGCACAGAGATAGTATCCAAATTAATAAAATCAGAAACGAAAAGGGAGAGATAACAACAGAAACTGAGGAAATTCAAAAAATCATCAGATCCTACTACAAAAACCTGTATTCAACACAACTAGAAAATCTTGAGGAAATGGACAATTTCCTTGACAGATACCAAGTACCAAAATTAAATCAGGATCAAATAGACCATCTAAACCGTCCTATAACCCCTGAAGAAATAGAAGTTGTCATTGGAAGTCTTCCAACCAAAAAAAGCACAGGTCCAGATGGTTTTAGTGCAGAATTCTATCAGACCTTCAAAGAAGACCTAACACCAATACTCTTCAAACTGTTCCACAAAATAGAAACAGAAGGAACACTACCCAACTCGTTCTATGAAGCCACAATTACACTAATACCAAAAGCACACAAAGATCCGACAAAGAAAGAGAATCTCAGGCCAATCTCTCTTATGAATATCGATGCAAAAATACTCAATAAAATTCTTGCCAACCGAATCCAAGAACACATCAAAACGATCATTCACCACGATCAAGTAGGCTTCATCCCAGGGATGCAGGGATGGTTCAATATAAGGAAATCCATCAATGTAATCCACTACATAAATAATCTCAAAGAAAAAAACCACATGGTCATCTCATTAGATGCTGAGAAAGCATTTGACAAAATTCAGCATCCTTTCATGCTAAAGGTCTTGGAAAGATCAGGAATTCAAGGCCCATATCTAAACATAGTAAAAGCAATTTACAGCAAACCAGTAGCCAGCATCAATCTAAACGGAGAGAAACTTGAAGCAATCCCACTAAAATCAGGGACTAGACAAGGCTGCCCTCTCTCTCCATATCTTTTCAATATAGTACTTGAAGTTCTAGCTAGAGCAATTAGACAAGAAAAAGAGGTCAAAGGGATACAAATTGGAAAGGAAGAAGTCAAACTATCACTATTTGCAGACGATATGATAGTATACATAAGCGACCCAAAGAACTCCACCAGAGAACTCCTACAGCTGATAAACGACTTCAGCAAAGTGGCCGGATATAAAATCAACTCAAGCAAGTCAGAAGCCTTCCTATACTCAAAGGATAAGCAGGCTGAGAAAGAAGTAAGAGAAATAATACCCTTTACGATAGCCACAAACCATATTAAGTATCTTGGCGTGACGCTAACCAAACAAGTGAAAGATCTGTATGACAAGAACTTCAAGTCTCTGAAGAAAGAAATTGAAGAAGACCTCAGAAGATGGAAAAATCTGCCATGCTCATGGATTGGCAGGATTAATATAGTAAAAATGAGCATCTTACCAAAAGTAATACACAGATTCAATGCAATCCCCATCAAAATCCCAACTCAATTCTTCATAGAGTTAGAAAGAGCAATTCAAAAATTCATCTGGAATAACAGAAAACCCAGAATAGCTAAAACTATTCTCAAGAGTAAAAGAACCTCTGGGGGAATCAGTATCCCGGACCTCAAGCTGTACTACAGAGCAATAGTGTTAAAAACTGCATGGTATTGGTACAGTAACAGACATGTAGATCAATGGAACAGAATTGAAGACCCAGAAATGAATCCACACTCCTATGGTCACTTGATCTTTGACAAAGGAGCTAAAACCATCCAGTGGAAAAAAGATAGCCTTTTCAACAAATGGTGCTGGCTCAGCTGGAGGTCAACATGCAGAAGAATGCAAATTGACCCATCCTTATCTCCTTGCACTAAGCTCAATTCTAAGTGGATCAAAGATCTCCACATAAAACCAGACACACTGAAACTAATAGAAGGGAAACTAGGGAAGAACCTTGAACATATGGGCACAGGGGAGAATTTCCTGAACAGAACTCCAATAGCTTATACTCTAAGATCAAGAATAGACAAATGGGACCTCATTAAATTACAAAGTTTTTGCAAGGCAAAAGACACCGTCAAAAAGACAAAGCGGCAACCAACTAACTGGGAAATGATCTTTACCAACCTTACATCCGACAGAGGGCTAATATCCAAGATATACAAAGAACTCAAGAAGTTAAACTCCAGAGAGGCAAGTAACCCTATTAAAAAATGGGGTACAGAGCTACACAAAGAGTTCTCACCTGAAGAATATCTAATGGCTGAGAAGCACCTAAAGAGATGTTCATCATCCTTAGTCATTAGGGAAATGCAAATCAAAACAACCCTGAGATTCCATCTCACACCAGTCAGGATGGCTAAGATCAAAAACACAGGAGACAGCAGTTGTTGGCGAGGATGTGGAGAAAGAGGAACACTCCTCCACTGCTGGTGGAATTGCAGGCTGGTACAACCACTCTGGAAAGCAGTCTGGCGGCTCCTCAGAAAACTGGGCATGACACTTCCGGAGGATCCGGCTATACCACTCCTGGGCATATACCCAGAGACTTTACCTGCATGCAATAAGGACACATGCTCCACTATATTCATAGCAGCCTTATTTATAATAGCCAGAAGCTGGAAAGAACCCAGATGTCCCTCAACGGAGGAATGGATTCAGAAGATGTGGTATATTTACACAATGGAATACTACTCTGCAATTAAAAACAATGAATTCACGAAATTCCTAGGCAAATGGTCAGAACTTGAAAATATCATCCTTAGTGAGGTAACCCAATCACAAAAGATCACACATGGTATGAAGTCACTGATAAGGGGATATTGACCCAGAATCTCAGAATACCCTAGACACAATCAGCATATCAATAGATTTCTAAAAAGATGGAAGGAGAGACCCCTGGTCCTGGAAAGACTGGATGTAGGGGAACGCCAGGACAGAGTAATGAGAGGGGGTTGAACAGAGAAAAGAGGGAGGGAAGGGGGCTTATGGGACTTTTGGGGAGGGAGGAAACGGGAAAGGGGAAGTGATTTGGAATGTAAATTAAAAAAACAAAATAAAATTAAATTAAAAAAAAAAACATGAAGGAAAAAAAGCATCTCCATATTATCTGTCTGTGGGGTGTTTTTTTTAATTAGTGATTAATGGAGGAGAGCCTAAGCGTATTGTGAGTGGTGCCGTCCTTGGGCTGGCAGTCCTGAGTTTCTATGAGAAAGCAGGCTGATCAAGTCAGTAAGCAGCAGTCCTCCATGGCCTGTGTATCAGCTCCTGCTTCCAGGTTCCTGCCCAGTTTGAGTTCCGGTCCTGACTTCCTTCAATGATGGACTAAGATGTGGAAGTGTGAGCTGAATAAACCCTTTCCTCCCCAAGTTGCTTTGGTCATCTTGTTTCATCACAGCAGTAGTAACGCTAACTAGGACAGACACAAATAAGTATGTATATGCAAGTGTGTATAGATGCATGCATATGTATGTATACATATATGTGTATGTATGCATATGTATGTACACATGTATGTGTGTGCTTGTGTATGCTTCTTCCTCGGGACTAAAATATGAAATTGTTAGAGCTTGGTCAAAGCTTCTTGTTTGGCATCTCAAGCTGTCAGCTCCCAGGGATTAGCATGGGTCTCATCTGCCAGGGTCCACAGCCATGCATCTCCCTCATGACTGACTGTCAACACTCTCGGGCCAGAGGAAACTGTGGTGATGGCTGATGAGCTGGTGACAGGCCCAGGGAGCAGCCATACTGGGAGGACAGGTCTGTCAGGGTGGCCACCTCCTCCAGAGGACAAGGGTGGGAGGTGAGGAACCCTTCTCTAACAGGGGAGTGAGGACAAGGTGTCAATCGCCACTGGCAGGTGACACGCCGCAGCTCCTGTCAGCACGGCTGGGCTGTCTTCTCACCTATGCAGAACGCATGAGTCAGAGCAGGCGTCCATGCCGGACCTCCCAGGGGCCGGGGCAACTCTCATTGTTGCCTTCTCAACACACGCAGAGTTTGTTTAAGCTGATTCTCTGTGTCCAAAATCTTGTTCCAACTGGAACCGCTAAAGTCTTAATAGGACTGAGTTCTTGCCTGAGAGAAGGTGTTCCGGCAGCCTTACCTTTCCATGATACCCGGAGAGGTCATCCATTCACTTTGTGCTTTTAGTATCTACCTGTTTTGTGTAATAAACAAAATACATTCCCAGTATTCGAAGATGATTAAGGTTCAGCTCCTGTCCTCGAGAAGTGACAGCTGAACAAGAAAGGGGACAGAGTAATGAGGAGAGCATCAAATACAGTGCAAAAGTCAGTCTGTGATCTGAGCATGCCCAGAAGACGGAAAGGAGAAGGTTCTTACTGCTAGAGTCATAGAAGATAGCATGTGAATGACACGTAGGAGTTTGGGGAGAGCAAGTTAGCGCGCTTTATCCTAGGAAGGAGCAAGGTCAATGGAAAGATGTGAAAGAATCAAAGAACACGGTCAGAGCAGACAATAGGAAACCGGAGACCGGAGACCGGTGGTTTCTGATTGCAGAGGGTGGGGAGCTAGGGGAGGGGGAAGAGGGTCACTCTGTGCCTTTCTAGATGGCGGTACTGTGAGAGCGTGAGCTAGGGCAGAGAGTAGAGAGGAGTTAGTGCAGACTGAGAAGAAAGCCAGTGCTTGTTTGGGAGACGGCAAAGGTGGGCTGGCCTTCACAGACATGATCAGAAAGGGGCCAGGCTAGAATGCTTGGATTTTTAATTCCACAAGCAAGTGGAACCGTTCCAAGTTTGTGTGGTTTCAGAGGTATAATGTTCATATGTGTCCTGTGCGGCATCTAGGAGGATTTTTTTTCCTCATATGTAGTCATATAAACTCCAGAACAACCATATACAGGTACCATAAAAATGCTCATATATCTCCACAACCCCCTAAACCACCGATGTGGCCTGCTCTGCAACTGATTTTTCTACAACGTTCATTCCTACTTCTGCTACGGACTCCTTTTACTTAGAAGGACGCATTTCAGACACATCTGTGTTTTGTGTGTGCACCAGTGGTCAGGGGTTTGTTTCATTTTTGTTTCTGTTTTTGCTTTTGTTTGTTTTTTTTAACCAGGCTGGATCTATCCATTGCTAATCTACTCACATGGGGGATATTTGGGTTATTTAGGTATAAGTAAACTTACTGTCAACCTCATGTGCAATTTGGTATGGATTTTTGTGTGAACATAAATTAACCCAAATGAAAAGTTATCAGCAACTAAGAGTGAAATTACTGGTGTTTAGCCAAGTAAGTGTTTAGGAGCATGTGTTTAACTTTGTTTTAATAGGAAACCTGGATCTGGAGGGGTAGCTAGTGACTGGATGTTTGCCTAGCATCCTCACGGTCTTTGGTCCTGTCCACAGTAGGTCAAAAGGGCAGATCAGGATAAAAACCTACGAGACAGTTTTCAAAGTAGCTATATTTCACACTCCTACCAGCAGTATCTGAAAGCTTCAGTTGTCTTGAGTCTTCACCAATAATGGTGTTTGTGTGTGTGTGTGTGTGTGTGTGTGTGTGTGTGTGTGTGTGTGTTAGCGAGTGCGTGAGCTAGTTTAACCATCTGAATGCGTGTTTTCTGGAATCTCCACGGGTGTTAACTGGTTTTCCTCAATGTCTAGCAATGTGGAATGGCTTTTCAAGTGGCACCGTCATAGTTATGTGTCCGAAGGTTGAGCGTAAGTAGCGCCCAGATGTGAGCCCAGTGGCACAGCGCCTTCTAGGAGCTTGTTAGCAGTGTGGTCCCTGGGCCTCATCTGGGTCCAGCTGAAGCAGAATGTTAAGTTTGCTCTCACTGTGGTTCCTACACTTTATATAGGTACACACACACACACACACACACACATGCACACACACATGCACGCATACACACACATATATATATGTATATATGACATGAAAGTGGAAGAAAAAATGTCTAAGGAGATAAAGAGAATTAGTGGGAGGGGAAAGGTGCAAATGAAAAGGAATATGTTTAACACATAGGCACATATGGAAACCTTCAAAAAAATAAATTAATTTTAAAAACCAGGATCTGAGAGGTAGTTCAAGTCGGTAGAGTTCTTGCCTAGCACTCCATAAAACCAGGCCAGGTGTCTGGGGACTAGAGTCACGACTGTTGGGGAATGGAGGGAGCAAAGTTCAAGGTCATGCTCTGCTACACATGGAGTCTGAGGCTGACCTGGGCTACAGGCAACGCTCTCCCAAAACAATGGATATCAAATTAAGCATTCTTGAGCTCTCTTCACTGAAAAATATGAGAGGTTACAGATAAAAGATTCCTATAGCAATTGATTTTAAAAACAAACAAACAAACAAACAAAAAACCTCCTTGTGTGGTTTGTTTGTTTGTTAAATGTTGAAGAGCACTGAGGGAAAGAAAGTTAACAGGCTCGGAAAGGCAGCTGAGAGATGTGGCGATCCCAGGGGAGCTGGGCAGACCAGCCAGAGGGCCCGGAAATAGGACTGGACACCTCTGCTAGGCTGGTCGGGAAGCCGGCTGCTTCAGGGCTTGGTTCCTATATGTCCTCTTAGCTGATCCCACTGTTGCATAAAGGCCCTCACACAGAGAGGACTTCAGAGGGAGCCAAGCCTGAGAGAGTAGACAATTCAGACACCCAGTCAAGAGCTCCGGGACAAGTGTGGAGAGATTTGTCAGTCCGTGAGGCTGAACAGGGGGACAAGAGTTTAGTTACACTGGTGTCTTATGGAGCACACCTAGATAAGGCCCAGCCCTCCGAGGAGAGTTCAGACAGGCTTATCATTAGTATGTTAAGTATCATAGCAGAAATACAGCTAAGTCCTGTACAGTCCAGAGAAGGTAGAGATTAAATGGGGTGGAGACCTGAGGGTGGTGGGCGGAAGGATTCAAAAAAGCCAGCGGTCAGCTTGCATTGAAGAACTTTAGTAATAGCTAACATTTGTAGGACGGTATGGGCTATCATCAATCACACTGTTGTTTCGAGACAGAGTCTCACATAGCCCAGGCTGGCCTCCAACTTGCCGTGTAGGTAAGGATAACATTAGCTTATGATCTTCCTGCTATTACGTGCCCAGTGGTGGGATTATAGGCATGAACCTCTATACCCCTCTATGAGATACTGGAAATCAAACCCAGGACTTCGTACATGCAGGGCAGGTGCTCTATCAACTGAGAAAATACTCCTAGATTATAGTGTATAATGCATCTGAGAGTCCCACAAAATGTAGACTGTCCTTAGACTGTGCAGAGCAGTTTGCCAGGGCACTGGGGATTTGGTAACTAGCTCCTTACCTCCCAGATGAATCCTCAGCTCGGGTTGCCTGACACTGGTATTTGTGTTCTTCTCTGAAGTTGCATTGTGAGCCTGGGCATTCCAGGAAAAGCCAGGGATAACAGAATATAACCAAGAAGTCCCTGGCCCTCGGGGAGCACCCAGGCTTTGCCCCTACTCTGCCCAGAGGGATCAAGGATAGCCTTCTGGTTGCCTGTGAAAGACTCAGCTCTGGGGCACCTGGATTTCCATTACTGCTGAGCAACCCCAGGTCAAGCCTCCATGGTCATCTGGTCCTGCTGGTGCCTTTCTCTGCAGGCAGAACTGGACAGTGTCAAAGGCTTGGCTCTCCTCCGACTCTACATAACTGTGGATTTCTCCTCTATCTAAAGAGATAAAGGCAAAGGCTGGTCTTTGCTATGTCTCAGCCTTCTCTGACAGAAGAAAGGCCTGTACATTGTACAGATTTCCAAAAGGGAACTCGGTGGTGGTTTGAAGACGTAAACATGGAGATAGAAGGCTAGACATGACCCATCCCGGCCTTTAGAAAGTCTTCGTAGCTCCCCCACATGGTTAAGGATCTTTTGCAAGCTCTCAGACTCTTATCTCCTCAATATACCTCTTAGGAAGCCTTGACACTGGCCTGACCCACAGTGGGCTGTCAGGATGTCGGCTGCGCCAACCACCTTAGGAAGCTGGATCTGGGAGAGGCTATGCCTCGCAAATTCTCTGCCTGTCACTTACTTGTCACATGCCAGAAGAGAACTGGTTAATATGTTTGGGTCTTAGTTTTTCCTTGGTAAAATACACAGAATATAGTTCCTCCCTCCTATGCACGTGTTATACAAACCGTTCTGGGGAGAGTAACTTTCAGGAGGCGGTATATGCTAAGTCCTAACAGAAAGCCACCTTTGGAATCTACCTTCCTGACTGGGTTAGAATCCATGTTCTACTAGTTTGTAGATATGACCTCTAGCAAGACCCTGAGCCTCTCTTGGTTTCAGCGTCCACTGCTGAAAACTAGGGGTGACGCCATCTTCTGACAGGGATGGGATTCAAAGCAGCACTGGCCATTGTTTGGTCTCATCGGTAAGTGATGCTGCTGTTGCAAAGGGCCTTCCTGACCCACTAGACCTGCGTCGGAGGGAGATAGCCATACCTGCTCTCTAGCTGGTCCTAAGTGGTGCCCTCACACCTACGCAAGGGAGTTTTAGGCTTGAGCAATTGATAAGTTGAACTCATAGAGACTACTGTGCTGGTGTTTTCAGACCAGAGTGGCTGAGAGGCCATGAGGAATCCCACCCCCTCAGGCAACACAACATCCACTAATAAGACTAAGATCTCACAAAAAGAAACCCCATTCCTTGGTGACCATTCAGCTCTTAGCACACAAAGTTCCAGAAACAGTAACTGCTGTACTTGGTGGGATGGATCCATCTTAATCAGGAGTCTAGTGCTGTGATGATCACCATGATCAAAGGCAACTCCAGGAGGAGCCGCTTTATTCTAGCTTCCAACTCTCAGGTTCCACTCTGTCCCTGAGGGAAGGCAGGGCAGGAATCTGGAGGTAGGAATGGAAGCAGAGGCCATGGAGAAACGCTGCATCGCTGGCTTGCTCCTTCTTGCTCAGTTTGTGTATCTTATGCACCTCAGGACCACTTGCCCGGAGACAACATAGCCTACAAAGGGCCAGGTCCACCAGTGCCATCATCCATTAGGAAAATGTCCCCTAGGCTAATGAACAGGCCAAGCTGATGGAGGCATTTTCTTTGTTAAGGTTCCCTCTTCCCAAACATCCAAGTTTGTATCAAGATGACAAAACCCAACCAGTACAATGTCTACAATCTCAGAACTCGAGAGGCTGAATCAGGAGGATTAAAGTTACAAGTTCCATGCCAATCTGGGCTATAAAACAAAACCCTGTCTTAAACACACACAACAAAATAACAAAACAGAAATCAGAGGTGTGTAATATATAGCAGGCCATGTGCTTCTCCTTCACCTTAAGTTCTAAAAAGAAAAATCTCAGAGGCCATCTTCCTTGGATTCCCAATCAGACACATGTTTTACTTTGCTGGGGATGTATATCTATCATTTAAGGATAGTTCCATAATTTTATTTATAATTCTCTCTTCTATCATCAAGTCTAGATCAAGAGCTCCAAGACGCAATTATCATCCCTTACAAGGGAGTGGAGGCAGAGCTGAGAGCAGCAGCAGCCCTTGGGAGTGCTGTCTAGAATCAGCCTGGACTGTACACATGAGCCTCAGCCTGGACTGCACACATGAGCCTCAGCCTGGACTGCACACATGAGCCTCAGCCTGGACTGCACACATGAGCCTCAGCCTGGACTGCACACATGAGCCTCAGCCTGGACTGCACACATGAGATTCAGCCTGGACTGCACACATGAGCCTCAGCCTGGACTGCACACATGAGCCTCAGCCTGGACTGCACACATGAGATTCAGCCTGGACTGCACACACGAGATTCAGCCTGGACTGCATACATGAGATTCAGCCTGGACTGCACACACGAGATTCAGCCTGGACTGCACACATGAGATTCAGCCTGGACTGCACACACGAGATTCAGCCTGGACTGCACACATGAGATTCAGCCTGGACTGCACACATGAGCCTCAGCTGGACTGCACACACGAGATTCAGCCTGGACTGCACACACGAGATTCAGCCTGGACTGCACACACGAGATTCAGCCTGGACTGCACACATGAGCCTCAGCCTGGACTGCACACATGAGCCTCAGCCTGGACTGCACACATGAGCCTCAGCCTGGACTGCACACATGAGATTCAGCCTGGACTGCACACATGAGCCTCAGCCTGGACTGCACACATGAGCCTCAGCCTGGACTGCACACATGAGATTCAGCCTGGACTGCACACACGAGATTCAGCCTGGACTGCACACATGAGCCTCAGCCTGGACTGCACACATGAGCCTCAGCCTGGACTGCACACATGAGCCTCGGCCTTGGACTGCACACACAAGCCTCAGCCTGGACTGCACACATGAGCCTCAGCCTGGACTGCACACATGAGCCTCAGCCTGGACTGCACACATGAGCCTCAGCCTGGACTGCACACACGAGATTCAGCCTGGACTGCACACATGAGCCTCAGCCTGGACTGCACACATGAGATTCAGCCTGGACTGCACACATGAGCCTCAGCCTGGACTGCACACATGAGCCTCAGCCTGGACTGCACACACGAGATTCAGCCTGGACTGCACACATGAGCCTCAGCCTGGACTGCACACATGAGATTCAGCCTGGACTGCACACATGAGCCTCAGCCTGGACTGCACACATGAGCCTCAGCCTGGACTGCACACATGAGCCTCAGCCTGGACTGCACACATGAGCCTCAGCCTGGACTGCACACATGAGATTCAGCCTGGACTGCACACATGAGCCTCAGCCTGGACTGCACACATGAGCCTCAGCCTGGACTGCACACATGAGCCTCAGCCTGGACTGCACACATGAGATTCAGCCTGGACTGCACACACGAGATTCAGCCTGGACTGCACACATGAGCCTCAGCCTGGACTGCACACATGAGCCTCAGCCTGGACTGCACACATGAGATTCAGCCTGGATTGCACACATGAGCCTCAGCCTGGACTGCACACATGAGCCTCAGCCTGGACTGCACACATGAGATTCAGCCTGGACTGCACACACGAGATTCAGCCTGGACTGCACACATGAGCCTCAGCCTGGACTGCACACATGAGCCTCAGCCTGGACTGCACACATGAGATTCAGCCTGGACTGCACACATGAGATTCAGCCTGGACTGCACACACGAGATTCAGCCTGGACTGCACACATGAGCCTCAGCCTGGACTGCACACATGAGATTCAGCCTGGACTGCACACACGAGATTCAGCCTGGACTGCACACATGAGCCTCAGCCTGGACTCCACACATGAGCCTCAGCCTGGACTGCACACATGAGCCTCAGCCTGGACTGCACACATGAGATTCAGCCTGGACTGCACACATGAGCCTCAGCCTGGACTGCACACATGAGCCTCAGCCTGGACTGCACACATGAGATTCAGCCTGGACTGCACACACGAGATTCAGCCTGGACTGCATACATGAGATTCAGCCTGGACTGCACACACGAGATTCAGCCTGGACTGCACACATGAGATTCAGCCTGGACTGCACACACGAGATTCAGCCTGGACTGCACACATGAGATTCAGCCTGGACTGCACACATGAGCCTCAGCTGGACTGCACACACGAGATTCAGCCTGGACTGCACACACGAGATTCAGCCTGGACTGCACACACGAGATTCAGCCTGGACTGCACACATGAGCCTCAGCCTGGACTGCACACATGAGCCTCAGCCTGGACTGCACACATGAGCCTCAGCCTGGACTGCACACATGAGATTCAGCCTGGACTGCACACATGAGCCTCAGCCTGGACTGCACACATGAGCCTCAGCCTGGACTGCACACATGAGATTCAGCCTGGACTGCACACACGAGATTCAGCCTGGACTGCACACATGAGCCTCAGCCTGGACTGCACACATGAGCCTCAGCCTGGACTGCACACATGAGCCTCGGCCTTGGACTGCACACACAAGCCTCAGCCTGGACTGCACACATGAGCCTCAGCCTGGACTGCACACATGAGCCTCAGCCTGGACTGCACACATGAGCCTCAGCCTGGACTGCACACACGAGATTCAGCCTGGACTGCACACATGAGCCTCAGCCTGGACTGCACACATGAGATTCAGCCTGGACTGCACACATGAGCCTCAGCCTGGACTGCACACATGAGCCTCAGCCTGGACTGCACACACGAGATTCAGCCTGGACTGCACACATGAGCCTCAGCCTGGACTGCACACATGAGATTCAGCCTGGACTGCACACATGAGCCTCAGCCTGGACTGCACACATGAGCCTCAGCCTGGACTGCACACATGAGCCTCAGCCTGGACTGCACACATGAGCCTCAGCCTGGACTGCACACATGAGATTCAGCCTGGACTGCACACATGAGCCTCAGCCTGGACTGCACACATGAGCCTCAGCCTGGACTGCACACATGAGCCTCAGCCTGGACTGCACACATGAGATTCAGCCTGGACTGCACACACGAGATTCAGCCTGGACTGCACACATGAGCCTCAGCCTGGACTGCACACATGAGCCTCAGCCTGGACTGCACACATGAGATTCAGCCTGGACTGCACACATGAGCCTCAGCCTGGACTGCACACATGAGCCTCAGCCTGGACTGCACACATGAGATTCAGCCTGGACTGCACACACGAGATTCAGCCTGGACTGCACACATGAGCCTCAGCCTGGACTGCACACATGAGCCTCAGCCTGGACTGCACACATGAGATTCAGCCTGGACTGCACACATGAGATTCAGCCTGGACTGCACACACGAGATTCAGCCTGGACTGCACACATGAGCCTCAGCCTGGACTGCACACATGAGATTCAGCCTGGACTGCACACACGAGATTCAGCCTGGACTGCACACATGAGCCTCAGCCTGGACTCCACACATGAGCCTCAGCCTGGACTGCACACATGAGATTCAGCCTGGACTGCATACATGAGATTCAGCCTGGACTGCACACACGAGATTCAGCCTGGACTGCACACATGAGCCTCAGCCTGGACTGCACACATGAGATTCAGCCTGGACTGCACACATGAGATTCAGCCTGGACTGCATACATGAGATTCAGCCTGGACTGCACACATGAGCCTCAGCCTGGACTGCACACATGAGATTCAGCCTGGACTGCACACATGAGATTCAGCCTGGACTGCACACATGAGCCTCAGCCTGGACTGCATACATGAGCCTCGGCCTTGGACTGCACACATGAGCCTCGGCCTTGGACTGCACACATGAGCCTCGGCCTTGGACTGCACACATGAGCCTCGGCCTTGGACTGCACACATGAGATTCAGCCTGGACTGCACACATGAGATTCAACCTGGACTGCACACATGAGCCTCAGCCTTGGACTCTGCACACAAGTCCTTCTTCCTTTGGTCACGGGGAAAATTCCCTGCAGAAATCACTGCTGATGAAACTGAAGTGAGGGCAGAGAGTCAAACTCCCATAAGCCAGTGCAACTGGGAGTGAGAGCCTCTTCCCTAAAAAGGACAGAGGTTGGAGGGGCTGTGCTGTCATCTGGAGCCTGTTTACAAGATTCAAGCTATCAGGACAGCCCAGGACAAAACAGCTCATTAGTCTTGTTTTCAAATGCATTTGAAAATAAAAGTCAACAAAAGTCAAGCTGAAAAATTTAAAGAGGTCTGGAAGAAAGTGTCCTGTTTAAACAAACAACAGAAGGGAGAGTGGGGGAAGGGAGGAAGGGAAGGAAGGATGGAGGGAGGGAGGGAGGGAGACAGGGAGGGAAGAAGAGAGGAAGGGAGGAAGAGAGGGAGGGAAGAAGAGAGGAAGAACAAGACTAAGCTTATCTCTCTAAATCCCCAAGTTCATATTTAGAATTTGCTGTTTAAATATGAAATTGTGAAATCTCTAGTTTAAACCAGATTTGATCTGACCGTCCTGCATTATAACCTCATCCTGCTTCTCCCCATGTTCTGTCTCCTAAGGATTTTCTTCATATCCTGATCTTCGTGTCTTCCTTTCAGTTTGCACCTTAATGTTCTGACCCGTGTTTTCTTATTTTCCTTTCAGAGGCAGTGTACCCAGACTGGCCTCCTGCCTTAACCTGTCACGAGTTAGACCTGCAGGTGTGTGCCTGTTGATGGTGAAGCTCATAGATCCTTCCTTGTTCCTCTCTTGTTTAGTGTAGGTCATTTCTAATTTCTCCTTATTAGAACACTGTTGTGAGCATTTTTTGCACTTGCTGTGTTTCAGCACTTGAGTGCCTTCCTTGGGAGATATTTCTGGAAGCAGAAATACTGGTTTAAGTGGTATGAACACTTCTATTCCCTAGATGGTTGGCTTGGCTGGTTTTCCAAGGAATTATACTTATCTGTTTCATCATTAGTAATTAATGACAATCTTTTCACATTGTGAGATACTAATTTGTTTAATTTGTTAATTTAATAGCAAAAGAATCTATTTTCCTAGAAGCTTTAAGGTTTTTTTGGTTTGGTTTGGTTTTTTTTTTGTTTTGTTTTTTGTTTTTGTTTTTTTTTTGTTTGTTTGTTTTTTCAAGACAGGGTCTCTCTGTGTAGCCCTGGCTGTCCTGGAACTCACTCTGTAGACCAGGTTGGCCTCGAACTCAGAAATCTGCCTGCCTCTGCCTTCTGAGTGTTGGGATTAAAGGTGTGCGCCACCACTGCCCAGCTTAGCTTTAAGGCTTTTAAGAAGGCTAGTCTGCCTACCTTTTCCTGTTAGCAGTCTCCACCCACACACTGTGGAGATGAGATAGGTGAGTGTATAGGAAAACCTGGTCCCTACTGCCCTGGCCACACTCTGGAGTGACACAGAGGTGGGAGTGGGGGTGAAACTGCTTTGAAGACAAAGGCAGCAGTTCCCCACAGAGCAGAGAGAAACCATGAGTCGCTGGGGGATGTATAGAAAGCATCAATGGAAGGAAGGCACCCTAAGAAATATAGGGGGGTGACCCCCCTGAGTGTTTAAGGTGAGGGGAGGGAGGCTTTGGGAAGCAAGAGAATGAAACACCAGAGAGAAAAATGAGGAACATGGGAATAAGGAAGAGGAGATGGGGCCGTGTGTCCGAAGAGAGGTAGTGTGGCAAAGAAAAATAGTTATCGCTCAGAGATAAGCGAATGAGAGAAGCTGCAGGACGGTTTGGGATGTGAGAGTTTGTGTCAGCAGGACCTGACTCAGAGGAGCAGGATGTGTAGGGAATGGGGTCAGGGCAGCAGAAAGCTTCAGAGCCTCTGTGGAGAAGGGAGAAAGGGAGTAGAGAGAGGAGTACTGAGGGTGCCTGGTCCTATCACATGGCCAGCAACTCTACTCACAATGAGCCTCACAGACAGCAAGCCAATGGGAAAATTTAGAGTTAGAAGTTTTTTAGCCGTTAATAGCCAAATTATCCTAAGTCTGTGATTAAGAGCTGGCTCTAACGCTCTATCAGCCAGCAAGCAGAATCATGAAGGATGATGTAGGGGATTTGTTCTTACAGACGCTAAGGATTAGACCATAAGCACCTGGGAATCTGATGGAAGAAGCTCTGCATACCATCTGTGCCTTTGTGTCTGGTGATGACGTCAGAGTCACTGAAGATGGACAGAGAAGAAGCCATGGGGTCATGAGGGAGAGAACAGAGGCAAACTAGAACTTGTGGGGACTGTGGGTCCCCGGAGTGGCTTTCCCCTCCAGCCTTGAGGGTGGGAAATGAAAGACGTGTGTGCCCTTTGTCAGAGGTGTGCCACAGCTAGCCCAGGATCTGGAGGGAAGAAGTGAAACCTGGACAACGTGCAAGGCCAGTCTAACAAGACATATAAGCCACAGAGGCACCTTGTAAGCGTAAAAATGGAAGCCGCCAAGCTGGGAAGATGACGGAGACAAAGTCATGGCAACCCCATCCTCCCTAGTTCCAATAACTACATACATAAATGTAATTTTAAAAAGTGTCTAAATGGCCAAACCGCAACTCCTTCTCCGAAATCTCTCATGGGAAGTCTTAGAGAAAAGGAAACCCTCGGGTTCCAGGTGTGCTGATGGCGGAGATTACACCTTATGAAGCCACCACACAGGAGCTGTATCTGTTTACAAAGTATCTAAAGCGCTGGATGAGACCCACCTGAGGATCCAAGACATGAGGTCAGCTGTGGACGGAACTTGAGCTTTGTAAAAGGAAAACAAGCAGCTAAAATGTTTCAGTTTGGATCCAGCCAAAGTCACGCCCTTCGTTACTGCCCAGATGGGGCATTTGGAACCTGTTGTTTTTGTTGTTGTTGTTGTTGTTTGTTTGTTTGTTTCTGGTTGTACAAGCAAGAGAGCTGAGACTTCCTACCTGCCCGCAGTGCTTCCTAAGCCGAGGAAACTGTTTGCCACTGTGTTGCTAAGTTGCTGAGAAGTTTGCAGTAAAAGGATCCCCCACCCAGTGTTTGGCAATGCAACCTTAACTTTTTCTCCTTGTCTTGGCACGCCCTGGTAACACAGCCTTGCCAGGACATGGAGAGCCGTTTCTTCAGCCAGCACCACAATGGTGCCTGGCCTAAGTGGTCAGATCTCCCGTGGGGACAGTGCATTGTGACCTTGAAGACTTTTGCACCACCCAGGTCCTCATAAAGCAGCTCCTATATTTGCCATCCAATGAAACATGGCTGAAATAGCACAGTGGCAGCTAGACCCCAGGCCCCGTAGCTTCTGCCCTCGCTGAGAGGTGTGGCTAGAGAAGTCAGGCCTTCTTGGTTCTGAGAAAGACAGACATCTGTCCTGGTGTGTGGCCTGCTGGCTTCGTCTTTCCACCTGGCCTTTGTTTCGATTTAGGGTTTCATGCAGCTGGTGCTGGCCTCATGCAGCTGATGTTGGCCTCATGGAGCTGATGCTGGCCTCACGGTGCTGATGCTGGCCTCACGGTGCTGATGCTGGCCTCACGGTGCTGATGCTGGCCTCACGGTGCTGATGCTGGCCTCACGGTGCTGATGCTGGCCTCACGGTGCTGATGCTGGCCTCACGGTGCTAATGCTGGCCTCACGGTGCTATTGCTGGCCTTATGGAGCTCATGCTGGCCTCACAGTGCTGATGCTGGCCTCATGGAGCTGATGCTGGCCTCACGGTGCTAATGCTGGCCTCATGGAGCTGATGCTGGCCTTGCACTCTTTTAACCCTGAACTTTTCCCTGCCTTCTTCTAACTCCCAAGTGCTGAAATTGCAGACATGGGGAAACACATGCAGTTTTATGAGGTACTAGGGATCCAAGACTTCGGTACATGCTAGGAAGACTCGACAACTGAGCCACAGCTCCAGTCCTTACTTCCCTTTAAATAGGAGGAGATCAGCGCCACACTAGAATCTAGACTGCCGAGTGCCCCGTCCCCATGCCAAGCTCAAAGGGACATATAACTGACAGGGAGAGGGTTACATTTTAATCAGGTACAGACTTTATTTATTTATTTATTTTTACAACAGATATGCAACTAAGCTACACTGGAAAGTAGAACCATCCGATAGGACCTGGATTTGAAGAATTTGGAAAACACTCTCGGAACCCAGAAGTTGGTCTCTTTTCGTGCTCTCCGCCGCACTCCCTTTCCTCTCCTTCTCTGTGATTTCCTTTTCTTTCTGTCTGTCTACCCTTTGTTCTCATCTCAAAAGCTCACAGGAAAATCTCAGCCTGAAACTTGTCTGGGACCAAGAAGAGAGATGGTGCCTGGGAACAGACTGACCAACACACCCTGCACCGCGCATCATGGTGCATCGCTGTGGCGGGGGTGGAATGGGTCAGGGGCCAGGCAGGAACCGAGGAAGCCTCTCGATTGTCTTCCCCATCACTGTCCTCTCAGGTGTTTACTGGTGACCAGACTGTCTCTGAAGGAAGGAAGACCCTGGAAGCCATAGTTGTCTTGAAATCGTCTCTTACATCAGCTCTGGTTCCCGTCTCCCCGGTAAAGAAGTTTTTCTAAATGCCTAAATCTCCTAACTCCTCTGACTGCCCAGAAAGACCCAGAGCAGTGCCAAACACCCAGCCAGTCACCCACGCACTTGTAATTAGAGCCAGCAAGGCCTGGGTGATGTTGGCCTGTGAATTTTTCTGCATTTCTCCCAGATGCAAACCCACCGTGCTTTCCAGCCACGGTCCGGCTACTGCACTGTTTCGTGCTGTGTATACACTCTCATATCCTGTTCATACCAGTGCTTGCAAAGGAGCCGAAAGTAGTCTGGAATACAAGGTGAGTCCCTGCTCCAGAGTTCAATTATCACGCTATTTCCTCCCCACTTAAATCATAGGGGTCCTTCCAATAGCAAACCCTGATACCATCTCAACCGTATCCTCAAGGAACTGGCTGGCTAGGAATTGGAATCAGCTCTTAAGAGAGGGGATCTGACAGCGTGGTCACCAGTTCTACGAAATGGTACAGAAGCAGCTCAGGTTGCCGTGAGACCAAAGGTGAACTTGGTATACATGTCGGCCATTGGAACTGGTACCAAGTGGGAGCACACTCAGACCGCCTTCTGCAGCCTCTGGGAACTGTATGACCTTTCTTCACGCCATGTTGTGGATGAGGAGACAAGTCAAGGATCTGGCTGGCTGGCTGGTGACCAGAATGGTACCTTATATCACAAAGATAACTTGGGAACCGTGGGCCAGAGTCATGCCTTTGACTTGGGAGCTCATTGGAAATGCCAGGCTCAAACTACACACACATCTCAGCCACGGGAACCCTGTAGATTAAGACCCCAGGCTAGTGTCCTAGACACTCATCTGTAGAGCTATGCACTGCGAATTCACACAAAATCCTGGTCTGAGGGAGACAAAGAGAGTGACTCACCTAAGGAGCACAGCTAAAACTAGAAATTTCTCTGAAAAAAAAATTTTTTTTTAGTATTTTAACTACAATTTATCATCTACCAGAGTCAACAATTTGCACATTTCATGTGTTTTATTTATCATTTATTTACTTAACCGTGCTGGGGGTTAAATCCAGGATGTGTACATGCTGGGCCTGTGCTCCATCACTGAGCTGTGCCTCCAGCTCTAGAAATTTCTCAGCTGCTGTTAGTTTAGAGCACTTTCTAAAGTACTGCTTTACCTATGGCCACAATCAAGACAAACTTGTGACAGTGGATGTTTCTTTCAAAGCTCTCTGTCTCTCTGTCTCTGTCTCTCTGTCTCTCTCTCTCTCTCTCCTGCCTCTGTATGTGTGTTGTGTGTATGGGTATGTGTATGGGCGTGTTGTCTGTATGTGGTTTGTGTGGTGTGTGTGTGTGTGTGTGTGTGTGTGTGTGTGTGTGTGTATGGGCATGTTGTCTGCATGTGGTTTGTGGTGTGTGTGTGTGTGTGTGTGCACGATGTATGCGTGTGTGGTGTGTGTGTATGGGCGTGTTGTCTGCATGTGGTTTGTGGTGTGTGTGTGTGTGTGTGCATGATGTATGTGTGTGTGGTGTGCGTGTGTGGTGGGTGTGGTGTGTGTGTATGGGAGGGAGTGTTGTCTGTATGTGGTTTGTGTATGGATGTGGTACATGTATGGGTGTGGTGTGTGTGTGTGTGTGTAGGGCATCAGATCCCACAGGGCTGCAGTTACAGGCAGTTGTGTGCCCCCTGACATGTGTGCTGGGAACCTGACTCAGGACTCTGCCAGAACTCCAAACTGAGCCGTCTCTCCAGCTCTATAGTGAGTGTTGTGTTCCACACTTGGCATGGGCTTAGTGCTGTTCCCATTTAATCCTTCTGGATCTATGATGTGGGGAATCTGTATTTCTCTTACTTTTAATCAGTTAAGGGATAGAACACTGAAAACAACTAGTGAATTCAGGAGCCGAGTTCCCGGCATGGAGAGCTGGATCTGGATTTCCCAGTAGACAGAGAAGTGAGGAGATCAGGGAGTCTGCAGGGGATGAGCTGGGTGACGCTGGAAGAGACAGCTCGCCTCAGGTTGTCACTCTGAGGAACGAGGCTGAGCTGAGCCTGTCCGAACTTTTCACACTGCAACCCAAAAGCTCATGCTCAAGGGCCTGAATCTGAGTTACAAAAACATCCCCCCAAAAGAAATGCCTACGACGCTTCGAGGAAGCTCATGGTTTTGTCAGATCACATCCATAGCTGTCTTTAACCACATATGACCTGGAGGCCACAACTGGAAATGCTTGATCTTTAATTTCCAGACATGAGATTTTAGGAATCAAAGTTCTTTCCTTTCTCTCTCTCTCTCTCTCTCTCTCTCTCTCTCTCTCTCTCTCTCAGGGCTATGCCTGTGATTTAGGATTAGAAACTGCTTCCTTAGGCCAGAGGAAAGGGGGCAAGATTGAAAGAAGAAATCAGCTTTGCTGTAAATGAAACACACCAAGTTGTGTTCATATCTTACACCTGGCTTACTGGGAAGCCTCAGCCCTACCTTTGGGTGGTATCGTGAGGCAACTGACAGCTTGCCTACAGAATTCGTGATAGTAATTCAAACTCAGTTCTTCCAGCTATAGCACACTTTCCCCTCTATTCAGCTACCAAGGTGAGACCTTGAGAGTAGAGAAGGGGATTTGGCCTAGAAGAGCTTCCTGGGGGCCCCGTACCACAAAATGAGTTAACTGCAGACAGATCGAAACCGCATGGCGAACTTCTCCCAGAATGTGCTGGCTTAATAATCTAGGGAATTGCTGTTTTCAAAACATTTGGGGCTTATTAGCAAATCCAGGACATCTAGATCCACTCTGAAATGTATTGTCAGACCAGGGTCAAAGGGAAACATCTTTGCTCCCCCATTAACGATTAGTCTCTAAGTGTATTGTTTAGTAGCTGGAACCCACACTGGGTCTGAAGAGGCCGTGGTCTAGAAGACACCTCCCCAGCTATGCCACCGTGTGAGTGAGGTCCCAGCAAACACTGAAGCAGGCACATTTCGGAGGAACACACCCTCTCCGCTTCTATTTTCAGAAAATTAATGAACGATTTCAGTTACGGCAAACAGCCCTGTAGAGCAAGGGTCAGTTTGCTCTTTTAATCAAGAAACTTTGCCAAATATTTACTAAAATAGGGCAGAGTCCTTGTAAAAGTATAAATAGTTTTGTTTCTTATTTAAAATAAAAAAGGTCCCTAGCACCTTATATGGTCTGCTCCTTTGATAGTGCTCGAGTGTTTCTATAGCAGGATTTCCATTGTGGCCTCTGCTGAGAACAAAAAGAAAAGAAAGAAAGAAACAAAATCAGAGCATAAGGTCTGAGAAAAGCGATGCTTTGTGTTTAAAAAAGGAAGGAAGGAAGGAAGGAAATTGCAGAACAGACTGAGGAGTAGTGTTGTCTCCAGAGCATGGAGCCGATCACCACGCATGTGGACGCAGAAGCCATGAGGCCGGCTCAGTTAGATGGCGCTCCTGGCTCCTTCCTGATAGAACCTTGCTCATTCTGTTGTCCTTTCTCCCCGGTGGGACTCGGGGCTCCTTGTTCAACTCCTTTTAAGCAAATCACTCAAGTCTTAGAAACAGACATGTGACCTGACCGTACGGTTTTTAAGTGAGGATCCTGAGGGGCCTGGAAGAGATTTTCTTGCGCCTAAGGAGAATGAAGAAGGAACATTTTACTCTTGCCTTGGTCGTCACGTGGGGCCATAGCTGTGGAGGGGGGTTCCCCACCATCTTGCTTTCTGGGGAAAATGAAGGCTGGGAATGGTGACTGAGCGTTGAGAATGAAGCCCCTTGCTTCACATTTGGAGCCCACCTGGCTTTGCCTTTCTTGCTCTGTAAAACAATAACTTTCCTTAACACGGTTTGAGTAGGTTATTCCGGCTGCCAGCAACCTCCAAACCTGCCTAACACAGCTTCCACATCCACATGAAGACTTGCCACCCATCCCTCTGTCACACCACTCTGGAAGCCTCATCCATCATTTTGCCAGAAAGGGTTCCGAGAGGATAAACTTTCCTCAAATCCTACAACAAAAGCTGATACATGGTCGATAGGTCTAAACGGTGACTCTCTAATGGTCTCGGCCTACTTTATTGCAATGAGCAAAGGAGAACCAGAGTAGCTCCGGAAGCCCTTTCTGTGATAAAGATCACGCCGTGTCAGTAGCACGCGTGTTTCCTGAGCTGTTGGGTGGGTCCACCCACACTTGCTCATGTAAACCACTCGTAATCAGTAACTGGGAATATCAAGACAGCTGGCGAGGGCCAGGGTTGGTGGTACAAAGGCAGGATAATGGACCTTACCAGTTTAACCATTGGGCCGACCTCTGAGTAACGCCTCAGAAACAAGTTATAGCTACCATGTCTGCCTGCCACTCCCAAGCCCCAAACTGGGACCTTAAGTTTTAGAAAGAGCTCCTTTGCCCTGGGTGAAAAGGGGAAAGTACATGTTAATATGATGCGTTAATATTTGTGCTGTGCTTTCCAGTGTTAACTTGATCTTAGGTTGCCCATTTGCAGTGAGAGTCAGGCAACATGACAAGTAGCAGATATGCCTTTTACATTAGAATTTATCATTTCTCCTTCATTGAATGTCTCCATGTAAAATATTCTAGACCCAAGCATTCCAGTAAAAGGAATCAGGAAGGAATCTGGTTTTGATTTTTTGTTTGTTCGTTTGTTTCCTTTTTAAAGATTTCTCTTGTTCTTAGTTACATGTCCATGTTTATGCGGGCATATGCATTTGAGTGCAGTCGTGTTCCGACACTAGAAAAGAGCATCACACGCCCCTAGAGCTGCATCACGAGCATTTCTGTGCCATCCGACATGGGTGTTGGGAACCGAACTTGGGTCCTCTTTGTCTCTGGATCTTGGCCTCAGTAACAGTAACAGGTATGGGTTCCATCTCGTGGGGCAGACCTTAAACCCAGCTTTTAAAAAGTGGTTGGAAACTCCTCTAACAACCATGCCCCAGTGGGCATATCTTACAAGCAGGTAGTTATTATAGCTCACAGAAGGATTGCTGAGGCTAGAGAGGTGACAGGCACAGCGGAACATCTTCCACTACTCTGCCTAAAGAACTTATCAATGAAATGACTTCTCACGACATGTAGAACCATCCAGCTATATAACCATAGATCAGCGCCTCACTAGGTCTGCAGCAGAGAAGCTTCCTCTCGCAGTAGGCGGTAATTAACACAACTAGATAATGTGCAGAGGGTGGGAGACTCCAGAGTGCTCAGCCCTGAAGGGGGGAGGTGTCTTAATCGCAGTCCCTCCATTCAAGGCTCAGGGATCCATGAAGAGGGAAGGCAGGAAGTGTGTAATGACGGAGGTGAGAGGGATTTTAAGTACGCAGCATTTTCCAGACAGAAGAGGGCAGACTGGCAGAGGGACTCACGGCAACTGAGGCAGCATGCCCGAGACCTGCACAAGCTGGACCTTGACAAGATTCCAGCACACAGGAGGAAAGGTGGCCACAGTGTCACACTGCATTGGCTGGTTTTGTGTGTCAACTTGACACAGCTGGAAGTATCACAGAGAAAGGAGCATCAGGTGAGGAAATGCCTCCATGAGATCTAGCTGTGGGGCATTTTCTCAATTACTGATCAAGGGGGGAGGGCCCATTGTGGGTGGTACCATCCCTGGGTTGGTAGTCCTGGGTTCTATAAGAAAGCAAGCTGAGCAAACCAGGGGAAGCAAGCCAGTAACATCCCTCCACGGCCTCTGCATCAGCTCCTGCTTCCTGACCTGCTTGAGTTCCAGTCCTGACCTCCTTTGGTGATGAATAGCAATGTGGAAGTGTAAACTGAATAAACCCTTTCCTCCCCAACTTCCTTATTGGTCATGATGTTTTGTGCAGGAATAGAAACCCTGACTAAGATACTCACCCTATCTAAAAAACTATTTTAAAGATCATAGCTGAAAAGAGAGGAGAAAGTTTCCCCAACTGAGTGACATGGAACATATCAGCCACACTGCAGGGTGGACCCCATGCTCAGGAGCAGTTGGACAACACAAATGGGGATTCCATGATTTAGTTTCTCCTTCCTCTTCCTCCTCTTCCTCTTCCTCTTCTTCTTCTTCTTCTTCCTCTTCCTCTTCCTCCCCCTTCCTCCTCCTCCTTTTTAAAAGAGGGAAAGAATGTGACAGTAGATGGGTAGACAGCAGGGAGAGGTTGGGGGACAGAAAAGAATATGATAAACATATATTGAGAAAAAACATATATTGAATGAAATTCTTAGAGAATAAATAAGAATTAACATATGCAATAGCATCAGCAATCATGGGCCACGCTCCTGTTCTCTGCGCGTCCAGTGAGTGAAGTGTTGGGTTTTCACCTCTTCTTTGGATGATTCTGGATGTGTGCCACAATTACGGTTCTGGATTGGACAGTCCGCTCTGGTTTTAACCTTACCAGGGGCCTCTGGACTGTACTTGCTCCATTCCTGTTGCTATCAAAGGTGAGGGTGCATTTCAGTTGTTTCTCCAGAACCTTACAAACCCTGGCCAACACCCATCTTCCTTTTCTTTTCCCAGTCCGGGATCTCTCTGTGCTGACAAGGCAGGCCTCAGACTCAAACTGTTCTTGCCTCGATGCTCCTGGTAATTGGATTACCGAGCGTGCACACACCTTCTCTTTGTTTAATTTCAGGCATCCTGACAACTGTGAGGCAATTTCTCATGGCGATTTTGATTTGCATGTCCCTGATTATTACCGACAGTGGACAGGTTTTCATATACCTGTTGGTCACTTAGTACATCTTTTTTGGAGAAATGGCATTCCAAGCACTTAGCCCAGTTTTAAACTAGTCAGTAGGTTATTTTTTTTTCTTTTCTTATTGAGTTGTTTGAATTGCTCATATATTTTGGAAATTAATTCCTGGTCAGGCCTATGGCTTTCTAAGTTTTAACGTTTGTATTTGTGCAGGCAAGTGCAGTGCCCTGACTACCTTCTGGATACTTGTATCTACGCCCACAGACAAATGTTGCTCTCGCTCTAACCCACTGAAGCCTCTTCACGAGAATGGCGGTGGACACAGGTGGCTGGTCAGGTGCTGAGGATAAGTGACCGCTGTATGCTCAGTCCCGAATAGGACTTCTGTACCTGAGCTTAGGCAACAACATGGAAGACAGTGGAAAGAACATAAGCACTAGAGACGTGGAGATGTGGCATCTTGCAAGCACGACTCAGCCTATTCAATCCTGGTCTCACGGCACCTTGACCACCTGCAACTGACCCAACTAGTCAGCAGTCAATCACAGAGCAAGGAGGGATCCCCATGGCCCTACTCATCCCTGCTGGACTATAGGCTCCTGACAGATTCAGCGGAGAGCAGACACTCTCTTCAGCTGTCTCCCCACTAACGAACCCATCAGGTTTCGAGGAATAGTTTCAAACCCATGGCCACACAGACAGCCCGTTACACAAAGTGGCCACAAAGCGACATGAATGTGGGAAAGGATTTGTAGGGAGGAAGGGGAGGGAAATATGGTAGGAGGGAGATAAAGGTGACCGTAATCAAAGTACTCTATATATGTATGAGCCCATCATACAACAAATGTAATAAAAGATTTCTAAAAACAAAACAAACAAACAAACCCAAAACCTCACAAATCATAAACCAAACGCCTGTGCTCCAGTAGTTGAAACAGAAAGATTCTCAGGTTGCAGTGACATCCTGGCACATGTGACCATGTTCCCTAGTGGAGCACTACTCAGAAAGAATTACTGCCCTATAAATGCAAGGCGGCACTGAGAGTCCGTCCTTTCTCCTCCATCCTGGAAAGGTACAGTGCCTTCCTTGTGTGCTGCTCTGCCCGGGATAACACACACACTTCACTCCTTAGCACGCACACCCTGACCCCAGTTTCACGACTTCTGGGATTCTGCCCTTTGATGTGAAATCCAACCCCAGGGCTCATGAGCTATGCTCTCCTGGGCTTTTGCCTATTACCACAGCAGAAGGAAAGCGGGTCAGAGCTGTAACACAAACACACCAGCTTCTGCTGCGGCGATCACGTTCTCCAGGCCAGCCTTCAGTTTGTAAAATATCGCTTTCCTGTATGTTATCTCATGAGAAATCCTTAATCCTGGTAGGGTTCTGCAGACACAAGAAGCAGGAGAGACGTAAAAGCTCGGATTACTTCCTCAAGCTCATAGTCTGATGTAAGGCTGGAGCTTGTATACAGCCTCTTCACACCAAATGTTCGGTTTTGGTTTTGCTCCATGATCCTTCTTGTCTTGCAGAAGCACAAGACCAATGTCTGATGGCTATGAGCATGGGTTCCATCTAGTTCTGCCACTTATTAGCAAGGCGAACTTAGGAACGTTGCTAAGCCTCGGGGCCTGACTTGGCTTTCCCACCTATAAAACAGAAATGGTACCATGTACGTCACTGGGTTTGGAGCTAAATGTGTTGATGCGGGAAGAGCATTAATCATAATGCTTACCAAGAAACACGGGTGTGGTGTGCCTCAGGGCAGAGCAGCTATCAAAAAGAAATTGGCCTTAGTTAAGAACTTGGAATGTGAAGCTCACACTTTTGTTAACGGTGTTCATTTAATGTGGCTTGTGAGATATCTCTGTCAAATCAAAGCCATCGGGGTACAATAAGAAAAGTCCAAAGAGTCTTTCTATATGATCTCTGAGTTTCATATAAATTTCTCCATTGTCTGGGATATAAGCAGGTGTGTGTGTGTGTGTGTGTGTGTGTGTGTCTTTGTCTATGTGTGTATGGATGTGCATTTGTGTGTATCTCTGTGTGTGTGTCCTTGTCTATGTGTGTGTCTTTGTCTATGTGTGTGTGCATGTGCATGTGCATTTGTGTGTGTATCTGTGTGTGTGTCTTTGTTTATGTGTGTGTGCATGTGCATTTGTGTGTGTATCTGTGTGTGTGCCTTTGTTTATGTGTGTGTGCATGTGCATTTGTGTGTGTATCCGTGTCTGTGTGCATGCCTATCTGTGTGTGTGTGTGTGTGTGTGTTTTCCCTCGGTGTCTAGGGAGATGGATGAAGGACGTGAAAGGGCTTCAGTATCAAATTTATCAACGTTTCCTTTAAGTTAACATTTACTCTACATCCCAGCCAAGCAGTTAGCAATGCAAATTAAAATGCAAAGGACATTTGGGAACTGCCACAACTCTCTTGGAAAGAGTAAGAGCCCACAGACAAAGCTGCTGTTGATTTCATGGACTTAAGTCTTGCATGGCAACAATATGATTTGTTAGTCAGATTTCTCGGGTTCATGGGATTTGCTTAAAATGCTGCAGGGAAAAACAGTAATAATTGTAAGTATTTGGGGGGTACAAACAAGTCAGCTGTAATACTCCAGCATCCGAAAGAATGTTTGTAAGACAGGAAGCCAGTTAGTGCTGAAGGAGTGGGACATTCGGAGGGATGGAGCCACTTCCAGGGTCCCTGGTCCCCAGTTTCAATGCTTTTAAAGGAAACTGACTATTTGCTAAAGGTACTACACAGAAACAAAATAAACAGGCGTTAGCAAAGATTCCTTCACAGGGCAGCAGTAATCACCAAAGGCCTGCCTCCAGACCCAAGTCCTTCTTGCCCAAGGGGAGCATGGCTGAGCTCCCAGAGGTAAAGGCTGCTTCCTGGTTGGTAGTGACATATGTGTGTAGGGAGCAGAGGCTCCGCTGGTGCATCTCCAGTTCAGTCTTCCCTCTCAACACCTATCTTCCCCTCTTCCAAAAGCTCAGGCCCAGAGTGGGCTCTAGGACCCTAGTGTGACTCCCTCCTTCCTCCCTGTGGCAGAGCGAGCTTTAGACACCATCCTTATTACCTCTTCTGATAACATGGAGTCCCACGTAGCTCCTGTGTTGGAGGACAGCCACATTGTAAACGGTTCTCACCTCCCCCTTCTGGAGCAGGGACTGTCCAAGGTCTTAAGATGTAAGTAGGAGGGACCAAAGGAGGCCCGCTTAGACTCATTCTCCCCACCTCGTCCTACAGAGGACTATATGGTCACTTTAAACAATACTCCTGCTGAAAGAAATCCTAACTTCCTCCCAAACAAATGCCCTGTTGTATTCGAAGTTCTGTGTACTATGTTGGGGAGCAGCAAAAGCCTAAGGATTTCTGTACCATCCCTTGTGCCCTGAATAAAAACCCAGATGTAGTAGCATGTTCTTGGAATCCTACCACCAGGGAAGAGACAAGCACATCACTGCCCTTCACCTCTGGCCTACACAAACTCACACACACACACACTCACACACACACACATACACACACTCACACACACATATACATGCATACATACACAAACTCACACACACATACACACACTCTCACACACACTCACACACATACACACACTCACACATACACACACACTCACACATATACACACACTCACACACACATATACATGCATACATACACACACATACATACACACACATATACACGCATACATACACACACTCACACTCACACACACACTCACAACAGGTACCTATAGCAAGGCTTTCTTCCTTTGGTTTAATACACTGCTGTTTTCAATACTGCTTCTGAAAGTCAGCTCCCCTAAGAGCTACATAATCCCCCAAGGTATATGTCAAAATGCAGATTCCTAGATCTTCTCCCTGGTCTAACGGCTCCAAAGCCCTGGAGATGTGTCCAGAAATAGACATTTCAACAACTGATCCTGATCCACACCAAAGCTGACGGTGATCAATGAGACTTGCCAATAAGTCTCCATTCAGTTCCTGAAGACTTGCTGAGAACTAGTTATACATCAGGAATGCTCTCTGGAAACACCGGGCGGGGGATGGGGTAAGTAGACACCCAGAGAGGCACACCTTCCCCCTAGGGGAGGCAGATGACAGTAATGAGACACTGTTGTGGTCGAATACAAAATATGCTCTCATGGGGGTCTTGTGCTGAAGAAAGCTTGGTCCCTGATGCAGTGCACTGAGGCAGGACTTGTGAGAAGTGAGTGGGTCAAGTGGACTCTGACTTAATCAATAGATTGATCTATTGATAGATCCATAACTGGTTTTGCTTTTGAGACAGGTTCTCTTATAGCCAGCTTGCTATGTAGGGAAGGATATCCTTAAACTTCTGATTTTCCCAGCTCTTCCTGCCAATACTGGGATTATAGGCTTTTGCCTTCATATCCTGACTTACACAGGGCTGGAGACCAAACCTTCATGCATGCTAGAACAACTGAGCCCCTTCTAAGTCCTAGATTCATATTGACAGGGCCACCCAGAGTGGTGAGAAAGATGAAGCTTGGATAGAGAAAGCAGACCTGTGGAGATAAACTCTGACGGTCCGAGCTTGGCTTTTCCCACTTCCTCTGTGTGCTTCCTGGCAGTCACCGGGTGAGCAGCTTTGCTTTGCTGCTCTCACCATCGTAATCTGCCCCGTGATGGGGCGAGCAACCATGGACTCAAACAACTCCACCAGCCCTTAAGTCGTTTCTCTCAGGTCTTCTATTATCTTGGTAGTATCAGGAAGTAACAAGAGAAGCCGTTCTAATATGAGGTAGTGACGGGTACCATGAGCAAAATAAAAAGATATGAGCATGGAGACCACCAGACAGCCTTGCTTCCCGGGAGGATAACTGAGCGATGACGGGCAGGTAGTAGCGGTCAAGCACCCACACAAATGGAACAGTCCGTGAAAAGGCCCCAAGACAAGGAAGATGGCTGATGGGCTTGAAATGTGGGGAGTCAGAGAGTGTGGGGGACAGAGGCGTACAGCTATGGCATTGGAGAGGTTGTGGTTCACAGAAAGCCCTTAGAGGACTCTGCTCTTCCTCTAGGGTCATGAACCACCCAAGGGGTGTTCTACACAGAGGAACATCACGCCCTGCATCTGGCTAGAACAGGCTCTGCCTGTTGTGTGCTCCACTCGCTCTGTGTCCCTCCCTCTCCTGTTCTCATTCAGTTCCGTGGCTGCTAAGTGACCTTGGTTCTTGTTAGCAAGAGTCCCTTCAGGACACATATCCTGCCTTTTGTAGCCTTTGTCTACGGATGAGGCATGAAGTACTGTTGTACCAGGAAGTGTTCGCAATCCCAAGACCAACAAGGAGCCAACTCTGATACAATCGCATGAGGGTCTCTTTATTTACAAGCTCGAGCCTGGGCTTACTCACCGCCTACCCATCGGACGGTTTGATGAAGCAGCCCCGAGCTCTCATTGGGACAAGGTTTTACAGGAAATAGTAAGCAAGGGGTGGAGGTTTCTAGCCTGGCAAGCAGCTAATTGGAGGGCTACGGTGGCCTTTAACATAATTGGCTGGTGCTGGGAGCCAAACCATAAACTTGACTTCTGTTTCCTCCTGATTGGTGGTTGTTAGAAAGTGAAGTGTCAGGGGCAGGCTTGTAACTTGAGAGTGCATATTTGTTGGGGAAAAACCTGGAAACTGGTGCTAGATGCAGGTGTTGTTGGGGGTAACCTGGAACCTGGTGCCTGTTAACTCCAGTTCAACCTTAGGTCAGGTTCTCTAAGATGGAGTCTACACCCAAAAGATCTGGTCTCTCAGTACCATCTCATTCAGTTCTGAGGCAGGCCGAGAGACCATCCGCTGGGGTAGTCCTGTGAGGACTGCAACTTAGGAATTCCACGGCTTGGAAGCTGGCGAGATGGCTAATTTTAATCGGATTTCTGATTTTTAATCAACACCTCCCACCGTCTTCCCTGAGCCGACCACCAAGCTTCCCTGTAGCCCTGCAGGAACAATCAAGTGCAAGAACATAGGAGAGTTCACATGGAAAGAAGGAGAGCTGGATTTATGACAGCCAGGAGAGGTTAGAGCAAACACGCAGGTGACAGAACCCTGGGCTTTCAGATGAACCTGAGACGTCAGTTTACTAAACTCCTGTGTGGGAGGTTGTAGAGAGCCCTGACCAGAGACCACCCATCTCCAAAAGACAGTCTATGTACTCAGGACATGACTGAATGAATGTGTGCATGTGTGTGTGTGCATGCATGTGTGTGTGTAGGTGCAAAGGACAACCTTGGTATCAGCTCTCAAGACACTAACCACATTGTTGATTGAGACAGGATGTTCTGGGGTTCACCAGCGAAGCTAGGCTGGTGGGTCATCTAGACAATGGGGTATGGGTCTCTGCCTCAAGAGTACACATCAGATTTTTTTTTAATATTTCTGGGACTTGGGCCCTCATGTTTGCAGCTAGTTATCAACTGAAACCTCTCTCTAGTCCAAGGCAATGTTTGTATAGCATTCTGTAAGTAGCCATAGTCAGCGAGAGGCTGTCTAATCCAAAAGCATGGGATCTGAGCTTATCAGTTTAAAATTTAAAAATGACAGGAGCCGTTAATTGGTAAGTTAACATAGTGAGCAGAAAAGTCACCAGGAAGTATCCACCTTTACTAACACCGTAGATTATTAGTCATCCAATCACCCACCCCTAAATCTAATCCCTCAAATTCCAAATTAAATAAACTGCAGATATTTATGTTTAGCTTACCCAGATGTCAGTAAGGATTTAGAATGGCCTGACAGCTGGTCTGGGAGAACTTTTTCTTTATTATTTTTTTTTAATCAATAAAGAAGAAAAAGGTGAGGGAGGAACTGACTTGGAGCCAGCTGTGTTCCTTCTTCAGGAAGGGCCGCTGAGGAGGCGATAGCTTGTTTAATCTCAGAAATGTAAACAGAAGGAAGCCTGTCACAATTAAGTTAGAGTTTAAGTGCTAATTAAGTCTGATGCCTTGTAATGGAGATTTAGATTTAGTAAATATTGATCCCAAGTGGCTCTCCATATTTTACACATCTCCAATTAATCTTAATGTAAACCAAAGCACATGTAATCTTCTTACAGTAAAAGTTGCTCATATCTATATTCAGAGAGACGTGAGATTGGAAACCACAAAGATTACATTTCCCAGGAATATATGTGAAAGACCACAGCCTTGGAACAGAGTTATCTGTATTTCTGCCAGATTGCTTGGGGCTAGTCAGAACACACAAGAGCAGCAGGAGATTGCTAAAAAATCCTGCACACTATTAAACACAGAGAGGCAGGGGGAGGGGGAGGGGAGAGGAAGAGGGAGGGGGAGAGGCATAAACCAACCCAATGTGTTACAGACACCAGGGGTTTAAGATCTACTATACTAACTGGAATACAAATATCTGAAAATAGCCAGGCAGTGGTAACACACGCCTTTAGTCATAGCACTGGGAGGCTGGGGGAGGTGAATCTAAGTTCAAGGCCAGCCTGGTCTACAGAGTGAGTTCCATGGCAACCAGGACTACAGAGAGAGACCCTGGCTTGAAATATATATAAAATGTGTGTGTGTGTGTATGAAACTAATTGTTATATATATATATATATATATATATGTATGTGTGTGTGTGTATGAAGCCAGTTGTAATATGTATGTGTGTGTGTGTGTGTATGAAACCAATTGTTATATGTATGTGTGTGTGTATGTATGTGTGTGTGTGTGTGTGTATGTGTGTGTGTGTGTGTGAAACCAATAGTAATTAACAGTAGCTTCTACCTGTGGTAAAAGCTGAAATCAGGATTGCCTTGGAGAACACAGAGAAATAAACAGTTACTGGCAGTTCACAGAAAAGGGACTTTTTAAAGCCATTAAAGGAGTCAATGGTTGCCCGGTTTACTTTGGGACCATCTTTGCCACATTAAAAGTAAAAAATTGTTGTCAAAGGTATTCCCACATAGCTTTGTTTGTTTACAGACATGATGGACCTATACTATCTCCTTAAAGTTTCATTATTTTTTAAAACAGTTGCACACCAGAGAGGCAAAAAGGAAAAGAGTCACTGGAAATACACAGATGATCTTCCCCCCCTCCCCTGGGATAGACATTTTATCATGCTAAATTGAATGGCTATATCAACAAAATAATTTTAGAAATGGAATGTATAGCATCTTAAATTTTATATCAGAATCAAGAGTTCTGCCCCTGTGCTGGACAGGGCTAGCCCTGGGCACATTAGTTTCAAGTTAGCCCTGAGCACATGAGTATCATTCTGAACTACTTAAAGGATGACAAATGAGCCAGACTGGGGATGGATGAGCACGTGAAGGAGCTTGGTGAACGACAGTGACGACCTGAGGCTGATTCACAGAACACACCATGGAAGGAAGGACAGCAGCGCACAATCTCTCAATCTCAATCTCTCTCTCTCTCTCTCTCTCTCTCTCTCTCTCACACACACACACACACACACACACACACACACATTTCTCCATTTCATAGCCGGTGGCTGGGGCTGCTTCTGTGAATCCCTTGCAGAGAGGACAGCTTGGAAGAGACTCAGGGTGTACATCTATGCTGGGCAGCCATCTATCAACTCGGTGCAAGCTATTGTCATCTGAGAGGAAGGAATCCCAATTAAGAAAATGCTTCCATAAGATGTAGGCAAGGCTTTGGTGCATTTTCTTGGTTAGTGATTGAAAGGGTCCAGCGCACATTGTGGGTGGTGCCATCCCTGAACTGGTGGTCCTGGGTTCTCCAAGAAAGCAGGCTGAGCAAGCCAGGAAGTAGCACTCCTCTGTGGCTTCCGCTACAGTTCCTGCCTCCAGGTTCCAGCCCTGTTTGAGTTCTAGTCCTGACTACCTCTGTGATAGACTGTGATGTGGAAGTGTAGGCCTACTAAGCCCTTTCCTCCCCAAGTAGTCTTGGGTGTTTCATCACAGCAGGAGAATCCCTTATCAAAGGAAGGAACAGCAGGACTTCACACTGGGTGGAATGGGCAAAGGAACCACGGGTGATTCCCTAGTTTGGGGTTTGGGCAATCCAGTGGGTGGTACAGCCTCTTCATGAAATGGAGATCTCTGGGAGAAAAGGCTGTGAAGGTGATTACAAGAACTTCCAGTGGGCTTCTGGGACAGCAGTTATGCATCCAAATGGGGCATCAAATAAGCATCTGAATGTGTGTTCTAGAAGTTCAAGGAAGCTCTGGGCTGAAAGAGAACTAGAGGATTCCCTTGAGAGGAGGGGAGGGGCCTGATGTGAGCACTGTAGAAGAAAATCAAGAGACACTCTTAATTAGGGGCTCACTTACAATATATTTAAATTTTTGTTTTTATTGTTCATGTTTTTGTATGTGTGTCAATGTGAATAGATGAATGCAGGTGCCCTGGGGCCAGAAAAGGTTGTTGGATTGTCAAATCCCCTGGATCTAGAGTTACAGATGGTTGTGTGTGGAGAGAATCTAAGCATCACCTGTCGATAAAAAAGCTCGTGGCCAATGAGCTGAGGCAGGAAATAGGAGGTGGGACATCTGGCAGGGATAGAGAGAATTCTGGGAAATAGTCAGAAACCCCAAAAGTCTCAACCTCAAATGCTGAGGAGACAGAGATAAGACAAGGAGAGGAAACCTGCCACATAGCTGAATTCAGGTTAGAATAAGGGATAACTGAGTTACTAGCTAGTTGGAGAACAAGCCAAAGCTTATGGCCTAGGCATTTACTAAATAAGAACTCTCAGAGTCGTTATTAAGTGGTGGGAAGGAAAAGCCAGAAGCAACAGTTGTGAACGACTCCACATGGATGCTAGGAACCAAACTCAGGTCCTCTGCAAGAGCAGGATGCACTGCTCACCACCCAGCCACCTCTCCAGCACCTCCAAAATCTTTATCACTTTGTTTGTACTTGTGGACTCCTAGAATAGAAAATGTACCCACATTTAAACATGAGAATTCCAGGGCCATGATATGAGTTTGAGTAATTGGCCTTGGAGTTATTTTTAAACTTTACAAACCAAGAGTTTACTGGGGCGATATTTTCATATCCAGCTTAGAGTCAGGCATCAGAGGCTTGCATGCTAGTTACACCTGTTAACTAGCTGGGTGATCTTACACAAATCTGTTACCCAAGTCCCGCGGTGTTAGACTAGGAGACAATTTAAGGTCAAACACCTGGATCAACTCCTAGCTCACACATCTCATAAGGGGAAGCCCTAGTTAGTTAAGGGAATAACGCATGTTCTCTCAGATGTTCAAATCTGGTGAGATGAGACAGACAAGCTAAAGCGTAGTGAGAAGACTGAGGTAAATAAGCCAAGAACCTCCTTTGGACACTGGAACCTTCCAGGCAGCAGGAGTCGGACCCCTGCCTGAGAGCGGCTGAGCTTCTGGGCTTCAGAACTGTATCTTTGCTCATGAAGGACATGGACAGAAAGTCGGTCCCATCATGGTCCCTTCCTGCCTTTGCAGGGATCAGCCTTCCCTCCTTCCTGCCCTCTTACCCACCTGTGTCTCCCCTCCCAACAGGAGTCCTTTTTTTTTAATTTCTTTTTTTTTTAAAAAAATGATTTATTTATTTATTTTATGTATATGAGTACACCATTGCTCTCTTCAGACACACCAGAAGAGGGCATCAGAACCCATTGCAGATGGTTGTGAGCCACCAGGTGGTTGCTGGGAATTGAACTCAGGACCTCTGGAAGGGTAGTCAGTGCTCTTAACCACTGAGCCATCTCTCCAGCCCCTGACAGGAGTCTTACTCGATTTCCCCAAGGGTAGCACTTGGTTCTCACATGCCAATGTTTCCCTGAATAATCAGTTTCAGTTCAGTCATGAAGGCCATAGCGACCCAAAGGCACACTGTTAGGTCCAGCTCTGACTACTGGGTTCAGATGCTCCTGGGTCACCCTGATATACAACCAGTCACTTGGCCTAGAGACCCTGAGCTCAAAGGCTCTGAGAGGATCAGGGTTGAAATCCCTGTTTTCATGGCCAGCTCTGGTCTAGGGCATCATGTGTAATTCATAGGTGTAGTCTCCCTCCGCACAGACAGTGCAGGCTGCTGTCCTTGGCTGCTTGGGTCACCGGCCTAATTCTCTCTGGATCCTAAGACATCTCTTTCTAGCTATAACAGCACACCAGCTGGGAAAGCCAAAGGATGAACCTAAGCGGGGGACACCACGTACTTCCTGCCTTAGCTCGTCCCTCTGGCAGCCGGTCTAGATCCAGAGGCCAAGAGCAGAGCTCGGTGCGTTTTTAAGCATGGAACTCAGCCAGTGTTGGGATGCAGGGCAATGGTGATCTATAGTGCCAGGCAAGGCAATGGGTGATGCAAGGCCCCAGGAATTTATAGCTCGGGAGGAGAGCAACAGCAGAACTCTGCCCATGTGAAATGCTGTCTGCTGAAGGCAGCAAATATCCCCTCTGATGGAGCTTCTAACGGTCTTTTAAACTAACTAATTAAAATGATTGACTATTGGGCAGATTGACTGTCCTCTTATTGGTCTTGCCAGATTTATTTTTACTTCTGATTCTGGTCCTGCCACTTTTCCACCCTGTGCTTGAAACGTCAGGAGTGCGGTATCCTTCAGTGCCAAGGAACTTAGGCCAAACCAGGGCCAACAAAGACCTGCTCCCGGGTAGAGCTTGAGGACGGGCAGAAGTGGGTTTATTTCAAAGGTAGGCTTAAACTTTGGCCCCTCTTCCCTTGCACTGGCCTCTCCCTGGGCTCAGTGTCAGATTTTATATGTACAATTTGAATTCTTTTTCTTTAAAAGGGGTAGCGAGCGAGAACATGGTTTGAGGCATCACTAAAGGTAGCTCTGTCCGTTAGAGGATGAGCAAGTCATTTTGCTGACCCATCCTGGGTAGCTGGGAACTGAGCTAGGAAGCCACACAAGGCCTGGTGTCCATGACAACAGCACCCAGAGCAAGGACCATGAACCATAGGACTCGGGGCTCAGAACTCCGGAGAGAAGTAAGGGAGTCGCTAGAGTGAAGTGCTTGACAGTGGACTGTCAGAGGAACAGATTCTCAGAAAACAAGGCTGTGAGGCTAGTGATACAATTCGGCTGGTAGAATGCCTGCCCGGCATGCACAAAGTTCAGTCTTCCAGCACCACACTTAACTAGGCTAGATGGGACGTGCCTGTAATCCCAGAACTCAGGAGGTAGAGGCAGGGTGATCAGGAGTTCAAAGACATCCTCAGCTATACAGGCAGCTTGAGGGCAACCTGGGATACATAACCCATTCACCAGACCAGGCTACAGCGCGGTTCTGAACACCCATCCGCCACTCACGAGCCTCTGCCATATCCCGGAGAGACCCCCTCACCTGGAGGCTTACGTTTCAGGTTCCCTGTTCTGTCTACACTGTCCGTTGTCCCTGCTGCGGCTGTTCCTGCGGTTTCTGTATAATCCTAGTCATTTCCCCCAGGACGCTTGCCAAGCTCCTAGCTCCATGTTACCTGAGTGGGGAACAGGGAATGTAAATCGGAACAACACTGTAAATGCTTTACAGACCACGTGTTCCAGGGAGGTAGCCGAGCCATAAAATTGAAATTAAAGCAACGTGTTTACAGAAACGTGCCAATTATAAAACCTCTGCTTTCTAAATGTAGCTTTTGTGATATGGGACTTTGGGTCCTCAGAGGGTGGCGCAGAGCTGGGAGAGGCAGGGAGGTCTCTGGTAGTCTTCTGTGAGCGCTTCTGCAAAACATCTTGGTTCCCTTCTCTGCAGCACCGTGGAGTGACTCTTCTTGTGGGCAATCGGTCCTCCCTGACTCTGTAACGACTTGGAGATGACCTTTCCGATGTTCCCTTCCCAGGATCAGGCAAGCGTCTCCCTCTGAGTGACAAGCACGTGTCTGTCAACATCCTCCTCAGGATACAGGTTGTAAATGAGATCGGTGGAGCATGCCTGAAGCCAGTGTGCACCTCCCCTCACCCCATCAAACCGGAAAGGTTTCTCTTCATGGACACGCTCACAGGAAATGCCCCTTTTCTTTATGGACATGCTCACAGGAAATGCCCTTGGGTTGACCGTTGACAGAACTAGGAAAGGCAACCTTTCTCCTTCCTCCCTTTTCTTCCCTCCTTCCTGCTTTTGCGGTTCCTCCGAGTGCTCTGACCATTTCCTACTCTGTACTATAATTCATTCTGCAGTGGCTTGGCTCTGCTGGTGGTGTAAAAAACAGGTCAGAGGGCGCTCTCATTCCCACAGCTGCCCATAAGAGGAAAAAGAAGGCAGCTTTGTATGAGAGAGAGAGAAAGAGAGAGAGAGAGAGGAGAAGGGAAGGGAAGGGAAGGGAAGGGAAGGGAAGGGAAGGGAAGGGAAGGGAAGGGAAGGGAAGGGAAGGGAAGAGAAGAGAGGGTCTGGCCATCCTAGCTTTGAAATCTGACCTGACCAACCTTAGGCAGTCGGTCAGTCCCTTTGAGCTTCTAGCTCCTTCCTCCAGGGGATAATGGAGAAACCTTTTCATGCTAGTATAGGACTTCAGGTCTAGGTGGTAGGTACCACTAAGTGGTATGTTTATGTTTATCACTTACATGATTTGGAAAATTGTTTATTTACAAGAGTTCTGGCAGTTTAGGAAGAAACAGCCCAGAGATGGGTTATATAGGTTGGGTGGGCTTCTGATGGCTGCAAACCGGTAGCTAAGGAGTTAAACAGCGTTTCAGTGGGAAGCTCAGCTCACAGACCTTTTGGACTAATCTTGACTCGTGACTCACTGAAGACCAACCTATCAAGTTCATTCACTGTGAGCCAAATCGATAAATAGGATTGAAACTGGTCATAACTGAGCATGCAGGAGCAGGAGTTCAGGACATTTTCTTAGTAGACTGTGCATAATAAGACAAAAATCCCATCCTGGCTGGAGAGTTCCTCTAGCAGTCATCCCCAAAGTGAAATGCCTACAGGTACCTCATGGTCTTCAGAAATACTGAAGTAGAGGACTGGAGAGATGGTCAGTAGTTAAAAGATCTTGTAGGGGACCTGAGCTCAGTTTCCCAGCACCCACATCAGACAGCTCCCAATTGCCTGTAACTCCAGCTCCAGGGAATCCAACACCCTCTTCTGGTCTCTGCAGGCACCTGCACTCAGGTACATATTCTCTCTCTCTCTCTCTCTCTCTCTCTCTCTCTCTCTCTCTCTCTCTCACACACACACACACACACACACACACACACACAATTTGAAAAGAAATGACGTAGGAAAGCTACAGGCATTTTCTTTAATGCCTCGATGTAATTTAGTTGTCCCCCAAGGATCTCCATGTAATGGTATGAGAGCTAATGTAACCCTTTAAGCGAGGTGAGACCTAGTAGGAGCTCCATCACGGATTTATCTGCCCACCTTCAATGGGAAACACAAGAGGGTTCATGTAAAAGCTGGAGGCTGGCTCCATCCAGTTCCCTGGTGTTTTATCTCCAAATGTGAATGCTTGGACCCAAGAGTGCTCCTGCCATCTCCATAGGCCATGACAAGATGTAGCTGATAGGATCCTCACCAGACTAAGATCTGTCAGTACAGGTGTCATGCCCTTGATCCTCCAAAACAGAACTAAATAAACCTCTCATCTTCGAGAAGTTAACTGCCTTGAGCATTTCGTCAGAGCAACAAAAGTTCACTAAGAGTCCTGGCATTTTAACAGCGTTAATCCCTGGGTCTTCTCTCCTGTACTGGTCCAGAGCCTCAGTTGCCCCCAGAATGCTCATTTCTACGTTCCACTTTACTCTCCACTGAGGGGAAACCACACCAGGAAGCAGCCTGGCAAACAAATCCCTGTGAAGAGATTAACGATCAACCACAAGGATAGCTTGTTACTAATAACATTTTACACAGGGTGTGTTGTTTGAAATCGATACAATGATTCCACTTAAGCTTTTCTCTCTCTACCACTGTATAGGAAACTGAGAAGGCACACACAGGTATTTCATTCATGAGCTGCACATCTAATATCCAGTGGAACTAAGATCCTAATTCAGATTCATGAGAAGGTGTGGGAGTGAGGAAGGGAGAGAGAACCTATGTATTATTATAAAATCAAGGCTTCATGAAGTAGAGGACTGGCACAGTTATTAAAGCTAAGGGTCACTGACATCGGATAGCCCTAAGTCTACTGGGGAGTCTACGGTTGGTATTCACGTCCCCTGACATATGGGACGATTGCATCCCTTCAGATAAATTTCCCATCCTCCGTGCTTACATCAGAAGATAGAAGAACTCAATGTGTTGATTACCATATATGGCCATGATGGGCATGAGGCAGTAACAGGAATAAAGACTGTTTCAAAAGGGATGCTGACATGAGACAGAGATGAGATAGTTGGCCCTCTGAGGAGCGGCATGGAGAAGATTACAATCACACTCATGAAGCGGGCTCCACCCCAGATACCTCCAGCCTAGACCAGGCAGAAGCTGAAGAGCTTCCAGAGGCTTCCCTTGCTGTTGCACACACCATTTGTTTTGTAGCTCCATGTGAGAGCATCCTGGTTGGTGAGTCAGTCAGGGGTGTGGTGTGATGTAGCTGGGTATTTAGAGGGTGAGTGCATGGGGCGGGAGGGGCTGGATCTGCTTCCAGGACTGTGTCTCGGTGAGTTGATGCATCATCTGCTGGATGGGATTTCAGTGATAATCTGTGCTTCTGTAGGATCTGTGAGGATTAAGTAGGTTAATGTATGGAATCATTACAGAGACTCCATTACAATGCACCTCATAAGAATAAGCCTTAAAAACATTTTTTGATGTCTTTATATAGTAGAGTTACTTTCAATTAGAGGCAATTTTGCAATACTCCTGCTCACCTGTGGGACACGTAGAAGTGTCTACAGGCATTTGGGTTATTACCATTGACGGGTGGCTGCCTCTGGCATCTCATGGGTAGAGGCCAGGACTACAATACATAGGACAGATGCAGCACTCAGAGAGGGTTATCTAACCTAAAATGGCAATAGTGCTGAGGTTTTTAAAAACAGGCTCTGAAAGGACCCAAGGAGCTGAAGGAGCTCTCAGCCCCATAGGAGGAACAACAATATGAACCAACCAGTACCCCAGAGCTCCCAGGGACTAAACCACCAACCAAAGAGTACACATGGAGGGACCCATGGCTCCAGCGGCATATGTAGCAGAGGGTGGCCTTGTTGGACATCAAAGAAAGGAGAGGCCCTTGGTCCTGAGAAGGCTCGATGCCCCAGTATAGGGGAATGCCAGGATGGGGAAGTGAAAGTGGGTGGATTGGTGAGCAGAGGGAGAGGGGATGGGATAGGGTGTTCTCAGAGGGGAAACCAGGAAAGGGGACAACATTTGAAATGTAAATAAAGAAAATATCTTAAAAAAAACAAAAACAAAAACAAAAAACAGGCTCTGTGGAGGTATGTCTCATAGGCAGTCTCAAATCCCATAAGCTTGACAATGAAAGCCAATCACCACAGACCCTTTCCAACTCCAGGCTGCTCAAGTTGAAAACTGTCATCTCCCAAATCTATTGTACACCTCCTGGAAGTCCATCACTGAAGCTGGAATTTCCTCTTTCCCTCCTCTGAAGTTTTCATGGTCTGATCACACCCTGCCCTGAGCTGAAGTTGCCTGCCGATGTGTCTTTCTCCCCAACCTTCCTGGGAGCTGTTGGAGGGTACAGACTTCCTGTTTTATTCCTTGTAGCAAAGGACAGATAGAAATATGAGTAAAACAGCCGTATGCAACTATATGTACTCCCACAGAAATGCTGCCCCACTGTGAGCCAAACACTAGTCAAGCGAAAGTCTGGGGACTCGAGTCCAAGCACATTCCTCCACCAGACGTCTCTTCGGTATTTCGTGTCTTTGACAAAGACATTTTTTCCCCTTTTATTCTTTGAGAAAACATCCCAGACATGTAGGATAAAGGTCACCCCATCAAGTAGAACAGTAACCAGCTGGATTTATGTCTCTGCCCCAAGCTCCGCGAAGCCAAAGTGCAAACAGGGCAGATGGCTAGCATAAGAGGGGATTGTGGTGTGAAGGGTAGCAATGCAGAGAGTACCGAGACCCCTGCCCTCCGCTCAGCAAAGGGCACTGTCCACTCTCTATGAGACCCTTGTTAGGGTCCGGAGGGCGTCCTGTGAGTGTCAACGGAAAGTTCGCATTTCCAAGGAAGACCCGGGGGCCACGAAGAGAATCCAGGCGGGTGTGTGGGTCTTCTGTCTGACTCCTCTTTCTCAAAACCCGTGTGTGGCATGTTTCAGCCTGGTGGGTATCTGCATGTGTTTCTGGGTGGAGAGCGGATTGTGCAGCTGGCCCCTGAGTAATGGTTCCGGCCTTCGACCGGGTATGTCTCTAGACAGGGCTGCCTTCTGCTCCCAATTTCCAGTCTGGCAATAGAAACTGCACATTCATCTCAAGTCCGGAGAGTTAAGGGCGTCGCCGCAGCATTTTTCTCCGTTCCCACACATCTCAGCCACGAGGGAAAGGTTTTGACTGTGTTTTCCTATGATGCAAATGCACGACTGAGGTCAAACCCAGTGAGGGCCTAGTACATAGTAGGTGATATTTTCAAAATTATTATTATGGAAAATTACTAGAACTTGGAAAGGGACAGAATGCCCAAGGAAGGTTTCAAACTCCAGAAAAAGGTGGCTCTGCCTACAGTTAAGGACTTACAGCCGGTACTACTTCATATCCCTCCACATGCTTCCTTTCCCATCAGCCATACAAATTCCTCATAAAAAGTTTTATATGAGACTCTAAAAGAGGTCTCCCCTTGAAACGTAAATACGATGTTATTATTACATCTAAAAACTAATTATAAACCCTTAGTATCATAAAATCTTAGTTCAACTTTAAATCAATTAAATGTTGTGATTTAAAAACAAACAAAAAAAAATCTCTGTATTCGTTCTCATTTTCTGTGCCTCTGTCCCTCCTTTCCATCCCCCCTACATTCTTGTGGTATCATTTTAATATTCTTTATCTTCTACTTTTGTATAAATTGCCAGCTGGATCTTTTTGGAAAAAAGATATTTTTTAAGTTGTATGTGAGTGTTTTGCATACATGTATGTCTGTGTACCATGTGTGGTGTACCATGTGCATGCCAGAGAAGGTTATGAGATTGCCTGGGACTGGAGACATGGGCTTTTGTAGACTGCCATGTGGGTCATTTGGAACAGCACTCGGAGTTCCTAACATCTTTCCAGCCCCAGCCTAGTTGGATCTTGATATATGCCTCTACTCTTAATAATGCAGCAGGAATTCCTGCTCCAATGTGCTAACCTGTTCCTCCATCAGCGTGCAACACCTGGCTTATTTCTTTTGCAACACTAGCGACTATTGAGGGTCACACATCCTAGATATACTTAAAAGGTGAAAAATCATGATAATTTTCTAACTGGATCTTTACCTCTTGATTTTGAGCTGTAATCCTTAGAAGAAGAGAAGAGAAATGTCTCATCTACACTTGGTCACTCTCTGCAATGGTTCTAGGAGAGGTAGGAATAATTGCTGGGGTTTTGTTTGTTTCTTTTTCTTTATGTTTTTACTAATTAGTAGCATAATTTTTTTTAAAAAAATCACAGATTCCTATAAAATGACAAATAGTTTTCCTTTTTAGAACTGTGTCAAACTCAAGATGTAAACTATTTTTTACTCTATCACAGTGGATGTCAATATTGACAGATTGATTCTCCTTGGCCTGTGAGAATCTGTATAGTCCTTCAACACAATTCTAGCTGACTTTGACCCTGTCCTCGTAATCTAGTGTGACAAAATGCAAGTTTCAGGGACATCTTGTACATTCCCTGCTCTAAATGTGGAACTGTGTTTCTCTGGAGTTCTTTCTTATTTCTGTTAGAGGGAGCAGTGTTCTAGAAGCCACCGTGGGCACTGGTCCTCACCGTGGGCCCTGGGTCATGAGTTCTCACTGATGAACAGTTTCGATCCTGCATCTCCTCTCTTGTAACCGAGAAGATTGTGTTCAAAGACACCAGGGCTGATACATCTTCACATCATTATGCAATTATCCTAAACACCCATGTACACTCTTCTTGCAGAACAAAGTACCAACATTTGCACAATCTAGCAATATAATTCATGAGAAGTGGGTTTTGTAAGTTTCTCCTCTTGTACCTGGGTTTGAACCCAGGGCCTTGCACATGCTGAGCGTTCTACCCATGGCCGCTTCCTATTTGAAAATAGGGTCTCAGTAAGTTTTCCAGGCAGCACTTGAACTTGCCATTCCCTCCTGACTCAGCCTCCCATGTAGCTGGAGTTACAGACCTGGGCCAGGAGACCAAGCCTTGTTCCTGCTGTCTTTGTTGAGAGATGCACACAGTAGGACTGCAGGTGCTTGCAGTAATCTAGCACAGCCCCCTCTTAGTGTTCTGTGTTATGTTAATCAGATGTAGACTCAACTGCTTTGGCTTATTTTTCATTATGCTTTTTAAAAATGTAAGTAGGTGGAAGGGGCTGGAGAGACGGCTCAGCGGTCAGGAGCACTGGCTGCTCTGTCAGAATTTGGTTTCCAGAACCCAATATCCGGCAGCTCACAGATGCTGTAACTCCAGCTCCAGGGGCCTCCGTGCCTCTTCTGGCCTCGTTGGTTCTCACGTGAATGGGCACAGACACACAAATACAAAAAAAAAATGTTTTTAAAGATTCATTTCACAGATGAGGACGCTTGCAGCCAACCATCGGCCTGAGCACGGGGTCCCCAATGGAGGAGTTAGAGGAAGGACTGAAGGAGCTGAAGGGGTTTGCAACCCCATAGGAAGAACAACAATATCAACCACCCAGACACCCCAGAGCTCCCAGGGACTAAACCACTAATCAAAGAATACACATGGATGGACCCATGGCTCCAGCTGCATATATAGCAGAGGATGGCCTTATCTGGCATCAGTGGGAGGGGAGGCCCTTGGTCCTGTGAAGGCTCGATGCCCTAGTGTAGGGGAATGCTAGGGAGCTGAGGTGAAAGTGGGCGGGTGGGTGGGTAGGGGAGCACCCTCATAGAAGCAGTGAGGAAGGAGATGGGACAGGGGGTTTGTGGAGGGGAAACTGGTAAGGGGGATAACATTTGAAATGTAAATAAATAAAATAACCAATTAAAAAATTAGAAAGAAAAAATTTAAAAACAAAAGATTCATTGTGTGTATGTGTGTGTGAGAGACAGAGAGACAGAGAGAGACAGAGACAGAGAGACAAACAGAGACAGAGACACAGAGACAGACACAGAGACAGAGAACAAGTATGAAGACCAGGCGTTAAGAACAGAACTCAGGGCCTCTGGAAAAGCAGCACGTTGATCCTAACAGCACAGTCGTCCCTGAAACCCCCTTCATAAAATATTTTTAAAATAAGTTTTTGGTGATTACATGAAACTTTACTGATTCTAAAGTCAAACTACCCAAATGCATTTATAAAGGAGTCTAACTCCATTCTTATCTCACGAACCCGTTTTCTTCTCCTAATCATTTTTAATTTTGTAGTTGATATTTCTGGGTTTCAGCTTTAAAATATTATACAACAGACACCACTCCCTGTGTACACACAGGCATGCAGTGTTCTACAGATGGTTCTTTTGGATTATATCCTAGAGGTTGCTCCATGTTGATGCCCAGATGTTTCCTAGTCCTTCTTAGCATGTGTGTGTACAATTGTTTACTCTCCCAATTCCCCGATTAACAAAGAAAACCACTTAAACTCTTTGTATGAGATTAGATCATTAGATTGTAAAACTGCTGGTAATTTTTTTTTCTGCAAAAAAACGGCATGCTCGTATGTTAAAATTTGTACTTGAATTCCTCTCTCTCAGCAAAAATAAGAGACTGGTAGCTATTCTCAAAATTATGGATTTAGGTTTGACTCCTGAAAATGGTCTTGCTGGATACAGAGTATTTCTTTTTTCCTCTTAATTACTGCCTTAAAGAAAGCTTGCAATATTCTTCACCACATAATCACGCTTCAATTATTAAAACCATGAAATTAGCACCGGCACGATGCTACCTCTAATCCTGGACTCCGTTCAGTTTTCTCCAGCCACCGCTCTGAAGGTAAAGGACTCCCACACATCCCGCAAGGTCACATCTCTCAGTGTCTGACATTTTAAAATGGTTCTTGCTTTGACTTTCATGACCTTGATGTACTGGGTGATCAAAAATCAAGTCAATTATTTTGTTGTACTGTGTGTTCCTCAATTCGTGTTTATAGTAAGTTTTTATTAAGATGAGTAGTATTAATTCTGAGTACGTTAGTGTTAGTCCCAGGACCTTGGTGGAGAAGGTGGAGCAGGATGAAGAGAAAGAAATATCTAGAAGAGAGGCCGGTTCTCTTTGTAAATGTGCTTATCTCACTGCACACAAAGGAAGGGGACCTCTTTCACGGAGAGCTGGTCTGGGAAAGGAAGCCAATTCCCCCGGAAGCCCTGTAAGATAAGAAATCTGGGGCCCTGTAAACTCTTCAGCTTCCTTGTCTTTTTACCATCCCTCCTTAGCTTCCTCCTTAGTCCCAGTCAGATCATTCCGGGTTAGGGGGGAGGGGTAAAGATCCCTTAGGCTGAACCTTGGAAATGGAACTGGTCAAGAGAGCTGCTTAAGAAACTGGACTGTTCAGGTCTCTCGGGTATGGTGAGGTCATAGCAAGCACTTGAATGGCAGCAGCTCCTAAGGCGTTAAGAGCGTGCCTTTCTCCTGCCATGATCTGGTGCTCCACTCATCCCCCTGCTACAGGGCCACCCTCCTCCCCGCCCTCCCCCCGTTGACACTTTATTCCTCCTGAACGGGAACAGAGTTTTTATTAGAGCAAGCAAGAGGAATACTGTGTCCCTATTTAACATCGCGCTCTAGGGCTGGAAAGAGCTAGGTGAGGGTTCAGGTTGATGTGGGAGGAGTCAGGAGAGCTGGGGCATCTGGAGGGAGAGCCTGGTGTACATGCTTCTACTTGACTTTCAATTTGTCCCTGAACCCTTTCATCTTAACGGAATTTAGGGGAGAAGAAAGAGAAAAAGGCAAACAGGAAGTTAAAGAATTTGGAGTTTATTTCCTTTTCAAGGACAGGAGGCAGAAGGCGACAGAGGAACCTAGGGTGGCCATTTGTCTCAGGGGCCCTAAGGCAGCCAGGCTGGCCCGGGAACTCCACACCTGAGCCCACCTGGCCCAGGAGTCCCTTGAGGAAGACAGCAGCAATTTACCTGAACTGCATCACTAAGGGGTAACAAACTCCACGTCCTTTGTTCAGCCCAGGTGTTTATGCAGCCTGACGAAGGTGACATAGATTTGGTTTCCCTGAAGGAGCGATGCTGGTGGCATCTCTGTATATTTAAAGCCTAACCGCTCCAAACTGACTGAGTCCTTTGCAACTGCGCAGGCGCTTCAGCCCCTCACTAAGTAAACTCCAAGTGTTCTTCATACAACAGCTTTTGATAAACTCAAAGGTTCAGAAGTCAATATTTGCTTATAGGAATTCTGCTTGCTTTCCCCCCACACTTCACCCCTGGGCCTTTAAAACTCCTTCCTGTCAGTGTCTAGCTTAAAGAGCAACAGTCATCGAAGGTTCCTATGTGCACCTCCCCTCTCCGTTTGGACGGAGCATTTTTTTAAGCCTCTGGTGACTGGAATCCAGGTAAAGTCGACACTCTCAGGGGTTTCATCGCTCATTTTGTGAATAGAACAGATAGAAAACATGATCTTGCCAGAGTGGCTTGTGGATTTTGTCAAAAGACTTAAATTTGAAAGCCCTCCTTGCCTTGTAAGGAGCCCTTTGAAAGACGAGATCCTTTTGAGACCCTGTGCTTCCAGAGGAAGTACTCAGCTTTAAGGGGAAGTGCTCGCTCTGCCCCTGGTCCCACAAGTGGACGTGTGTCACAAACGCACACATATATACTCTTTCACTGGACCCTTCCGCTTCCTGACCTAGCCATCAGATAATTCGGTGAAGGAAATGTTAAAGTAGTATCAAGCTGAATTTTGGAAAGTGGTTTCTTTCTGTGCCTGCATGTGTTCTTCAGGAACCAGGATTGCCTTCCGGCCTCTCCCAAGCCTACCCAGCGATTACTAGGTTACAGGCCAGCCTTTGACCTTCTGAGGATTACTATTGGGAGGTAGAGGCAGCCAGTCCAATAGCTGACACACACTGTAACTTCCGACAGCTTTTACTAGCACAGGGGTACCCGCTCACTGAGCCCAGTATCTGGTAACATGAAGGCAAATACTAAAATCTAACAGATCTGTCAGATATTATAATCTTAATCTACTTAAAGAAAATTTTACCAAGAAAGAGAAAGGGGGGAGTCTGGGAGTGGAGAGAAGTCAAGTAGTGAGACAAAGATGTTAGTGGGTCAGGTTTATAATCCTGAGGAAGGGAGACAGAAGGGAGAGAGAGAGAGAGAGACAGAAGAAGGAGGAGGAGGAGGAGGTGGAGGAGGAGGAGGAGAGGAAGAAGAGAGAGAAGGAGGAGGAGGAAGAGAAAGAGGAGAGGAGAGAGAGAGGAAGTAGGAGGAAGAGAGGAGGAGGAGAGGAGAGACAGACTAAAGTCTCACGCGGTAGCCATCTTTACTGGAAGCATTAGACATTTTTCACTCCGAGGGTTAAGAAAGTCACATGAGTAAAGTTCTCATGAGTTCAAGCTGCATACAATCAGAAGGATGAGCTGCTTGTGGCAAGCATGTTTTTCTATAGATTCATATTTTAAAAATTTAAACAACTAAATAACTCCAGCATGCAAAAATGAGTAATCTGAAGTAAACTCACTCCTATCCGCTAGCTACACTTGGGTGGAGCACAAAACACATTCCAAGAACAATTCCATGTTTGGAGAAACTGAGGTCACAAGACTCTTGTTGTCTTGGAGTGTTCTCCAAAGCACCCAGAATTCTCCTCACGGGACTCTGTTCTTGGACTGTGTTCAGACAAGTACCAACACCCAATTTGGAAAAAAAAATTCCTACCAAATACAACAAAGTAAGAGATACTAACCAGTGTCTTAGAATGTATGAGACCAATCATCACAGAGCGAGGTAGAAATCACTAAGAGAAGTCAAAACAATTTACAAATTGCCCCAGAGCCAGGAGCAAGTAGGTGGGCTTCATAGAGGGGGTGACTTTTGAACACGACCAAAATATGAACAGAATTTAGATTCAAGGACAAAGCACTTTCCATGCAAGCATGATCACTGGAGTTTGGATCCCTAGAACTCACATAAAGCCAGTTGTGGAAGGAAATATCACTGATCCCAACACACTAATGCAAAGGGTAAGGGGGAAACACTCTGTTAGCTTGCTGCCCAGCTAGCCTGACATGTGCAACAAGAATAAGAAACTCTGCCCAAAACAAAGTAGACAGTGAATGCTGATACCCAAGGCTGTCCTCGAACCCCAATGTGTGTGTGTGAGAGAGAGAGAGTGTACACGGGCACACACACAGACACACACACACACAGACACACACACACAGACACACACACACACACACACACACACACACACACACGAGTCATCATGCACATAATAAAAATGAATAGAACTTGCAGTTAAGAAGATGGAACATGCCAGGCTGAGGGGCTCTGTTTACAAGAGGACTGCTAATAACATGTGGGGCTTCAGCTATCTGACTCAGTATTCATTACAATACAAGTAACAATGTTACTTCCGTTTTACAGATGAGGGTCGCGGGTTTAGACCTTGCTGGAGGCCGCCCAGCTGCTCTTAAAGAAGCTATGGTGTTGTCTCAGTGCAGTCCTATAGGTCATCATCAGAGCTGGGCTGGTTCCAGCCACAGGTTCCTAGAAATGCGGCCCCCACACATTGCCACAAGAGAAGAAGTACACAGCTGATTTGATAGACTTTGCAAACAGAAAAAGAAAAGATAAAACAGGCTGGTGACATAACCCACTAGGTAAGGTGAATTCTGTCCCCAGAAACCACATCCCTGGGTTCACTGGCCAGTCAGCCTAGACTACTGAGAAGATCCAGTCTCACAAAAGATGGACAGAACCTGGAGACTGACAGGAGGCATCCACACACAGGCGTTCACACGTGCAATGGCATACATGTGAACATGCAGGAATACACAAATATGTGAAATATCTCAGTAGCAATGTTTCTACTAATTGCATGCTAAAATGGTAATAGGTTAGATACATTGAGTAAAATGTGTATGATCAAAGCTAATTTCCAAATGTTTCAATTTCTCACTTTTTTGTAACTGGGTTACAAGAAAAATTACAAAGTACACATCTATTTCTTCGAGGCAACACTGTTCAAGTCATCAGGTTCTGGTGCAACAGTGAGGGTGGCTGATCCTGGGGACAAAAGAATAAATGTCTGCTGTCCTCTTTGCATTCTGCCTGTGGACTCTGTGCTGTGCTCCCTCATGCACTGTACCTTGCTGTCACTCCTTACTGACCAGGCAGGTTGGAGTCAGAGCCGCTTTTCCACTTCAGAGCAGCGGAACGAGTGTGGGTGTGACTCTGGCGGTGACGCTGGCAGGTCTGTTTCTGAATATTACCTGCATCAAGGAATTTAAACGTACACTTCTCCAAAGGGTTGAAGAGTGGAATGCTAGGAATCTCTGGCACCGGGGCAAGGCCTGGAGGAAGTAACTTCCCACAGACCCCGTGAGGTTTGTTTCCTTCCACATTAGGCTTCCAGAGCACCAGGTGTTGGCCTGTACTGGCAAGCGTCTGACCACAGCCCAAGTCCTGGACTCCAGACCCAGGACCTGCCTACTTTGCAGTCTCTGTCCTCTGCCTCCATGCCTTCTCTCCAGCTGCACATGGTCTGACCTCAGCGCCTCTCACCTCTGAACTTCAGTGCCTTCAGGCTCCCTGTGGCTGCTTGGCTTTTATTGTCTTGTGTAGCTGAGACTAACTTCCTCAGCTTCTCTAACTTCCTCAAGTAAATGCTTGTCTTGTTTCAGAGCTGAGATCCCTGCTTGGTAATGGACTCTGTGTGGATCGTGGAGGAGAGCTGTACTATCTGAGCATCTGTTATGCATGAGCACACACACACACACACACACACACACACACACACACACACACACACACGAGGGCTCACCCTGCCACAGTAGAATGCCCCTGTTCAAACCCCCATTTGTTTCTTTAACTTCTGATAGAGCTGTTAGAAAAGAATACCACACAGTGTTCTCCTGTGATAACTCCCTGGCCTGACTCTACAGTGAGGCACAGTTTAGGGGAAGAGAACACTGGCTTTGCTCATAGCTCTTTACAATAAATTATTTAATATATTTGGGTGTTTGTCTGGCATTGTGTGCATGCCTGGTGCCAGGAGAGTCCAGAAGCAGGTGTTGAATCCCCTGGGGCTGGAGTTACAGATGGCTGTGAGCTATGGTGTGGTTTCTGTAAAAGCAGTCAGCACTTGTAACCGCTGACGCATCTCTCCAGCCTTGCTCAGAACCTGTAGGACTGAGTCTCCTTGCACTGGTCTCTCATTTGATGCAGGGGTTGGTCCATGTAGGGATTTCCACCATTCTCTGAGGTTCCTCCCCCAATTACCTGCTTCCCCCAACGGTCTCACTGTCTCATAAAATGCAGCAGCTTATTATTATTATTATTATTATTATTATTATTATTATTATTAATCTTGTCATTGTTTTTATGAGACAGGCTGTCACATTGCAACCCAGATAGGTCTGGCCTTCAACAGGAAACCTTGGTAATTTTGACAATTTTCTTGCCTCAGGCTGCTAAATGCTTAGATTATGAAGCTAGAACACCCACACCCTACCCTGTTCATTTGTGTCAATCCCCTGCTTCAGCTTTCCGAGTGCTAGGATTGAAGGCCTTGAGTAGGGTCACCAAACCTAGCAGAAGAGGACAGCTGGTTTTTTGGGTTTTTTTTCTCTTTACTTCGCAGGGGTAGGGGTTAAACCCAAGCCCTCATGAATACCAGGCAAGCCTGCTACCTCTGAGCCATACTCACAGCCCAGTTTAAAACACTGTTTCCACCATATCTCAGAGCTTTGTGTATTAGACATCCCTCATTTTGACTTGGCTTGATGCCTGCCTTTCAAGCTGGTCACAAACAGTTCTGCTGTGATAGCATCTGGGGACTCAGACCCTATCTGCTTTTCCTGAGACTGATTCAGACCACGGTGACTAGGAGTAGGCTGGTATCTCGGGCATGACAGGAGAACCTGGAGGATACCGGTAGGGCTTGTCTGTCAGAGGTCAAGGTTCATCACTTGCGGGTGATGACATCCCGGCCATTAGCTGCATCCCTTCGAGGCTGTCATGTTTGTTTTCCTGCCGCTGACCTTGCCCCACCCAGGTAGCATCATTGCCTCAGGGTAGGAAGAAGCAGTTGACCTCCCAGACACACTTCCTCCAAGGAGCCTGCCCATTGCAGATATAATTTCACACACAAACTCACTTATTTTCTTACAATTCGAAGGCAGACTGGTGAACAGGATGATCTCTGTTTTCTTCCTGATTGTGTATTTGTGGTTAGAACTTGGGTTTTGTACAACAGGGAAGAGGGAAACCTGCTCTCTGTTCTAGAAACTGACACAGACTCTGTCCAGTAGTGAGCACAAGTGGATACGCACAGCAGAATGGGCACCCCTGGTGGCTGGCTCTTTTCCCAATTTATTTTTATTTTATATAAATGGATATTTTGCCACCATGTATGTCTGTGCACTATATGTGTGCAATGCTCAAGGTTGCCAGAAGGGGGCATCAGATCTCCCAGGACCGAAGTCACTGTGAGCCCCTGTGTGGGTGCTGGGAACCAAACTTGGGTGCTCCCAGCCTGTGCTGTGACGGTTGGCTTCAGCGCTCATGACGGCTCATTCACATCTCCAGCCTGTGACAGTGGCTTCCGTTATGGTGTCTTTCTTCTTCTCTTCCTTTCCTGTCACCTGCTCTCACATCTCTTCCTTGTGAGAACCACGCTGGAAACAGAAAGAAGCTCATTTCAAACACTGAAGAATCATTGCATTGATCTTCTACTTCCAGATTCCAGATCTATGAAATAGATAAATCATAAATTTCTGCTGTTTGTAAATTAACCAGCCTTTGGTATTGGGAGGGTCTGGTATTGGGCACACGACCTCTGACAATCTTCAAAGTGGCAGAGAACATCAGCTGAAAACTCAGTGGAACACCTTCCACAGGCACATGGCGGTAAGCGGTGTGCCTCTCTGCCTATCCTGCTCCTGGGCAGTAGAACTCAAACTAGACTTTCTTTTTGAATTATGTGAACATCTGGGTTCGGGATATGTTGTTAGACGATAAAGGGTTCATGGCAGGAATGCTTGATTTTTCTGATCCTAAAGTGTGATCAGTCATGGGAAGTTAAGTCACTTTCTGTGTGAAGAAACCAAGAGTGACTGTATTTGCCTCATGGTTTTTTGAACTGGTCCTACTGTATACATCTAGGATCCTCATCTATGTAAACAACTAGAATAGGAGTGGTTTCAACACCGGTTCACAGCTGTCAGTTGGTGAAGGAGCAGATCCTAATGATCAAGTCAGAGCTTGGGGGTTCTGAGATCCAATGACGAGAACTGCCAAAGTCAGTGCCACCAGTAGACCGTGCTGTCTGCAGAACAATTTCCCAGACTTTGAAATACCTACAGGGGGATTGCCAGAGTGTCTCAGGGGGAAGGGGGTTGGAATGGCATTAGCTAGGAAGTTGCGTATTGATATGAGAAAAGAGATTTCCCAGGAATCCCCTGATCTTGCTGATGTTTTTCAGCGGTGTGGTTGAGTTCTTCCAATGACTGTCGAGCACACTATGGACTTTAGCAAACCTTCCTATTAATGAATCAATTGAACACAGACTCATGCCAGTTCACTCTTATTATGTTGTGGTCTATACTGTTCTTTCTACCCCATCTACCTTGCCAACTCTATCTAGATTCCCTTACACAGTTCACTCCTGAAGCAGAAGGTGGGGTATAGGATAAACAGAGTTTCTTGGAGCAGGGAATGACTGCAAAGAACGCTTCTTCTGAGATACATGGGGAAACTACGTTTCATACACTTCCTTGGAAGTTCCTAGTGGGTTCAGACCATAAAACTGTCTATTACGGCTAGGCCTGTCCCTTAAAATCGTTACAATTCTCTGTGTTATCACTTTCCTTTCTGGGGTGATCTCTAAGTCCAGAGGTCAACAATATATGATAGGATTGTAGAGCCCTGAGTCACCACTTGAAGGACACCTCCACCCCCAGGGATGCTTGTGGCCTGGGGGTTATTTACTATAGCCTAGACTTGGTTTCCCAAACTGTGACATCCTTTTAACAGTGGGACCTCTAAGTTTAATGTTGAAGAAAACAAACAATAATAAGTCAGACAAAATGAACTTTTTCCCACCAGAGGAAAAAAATGATATGTCAAACAATAGCAACAACAACAACGACAACTGCAATAGCAATAATAATAGGCAGCACACCAGACAAAATATCGCAATACAACAACCAGATTCCAGCCTGAGTGTGGGTATGACTGCTGCATTCAGTAAGGTAGAGGTTACAGAAGGTTTCAGGGTATTTGATCACACCGTGAACCCTGAGATTGTGTCATTTACTAAAACAACTGTTTTCAGTTGTGGTGTGCCCCAGCCTTAGCCCACACCTTTAATCCAAGAGCTTTCTGCTTGAGTAGTGTAGACAGGATTAAATAAAGTCAACCATAGGTCAAGAGGCAAAGCAACCAAGCCACTGACAGGAAGCGAGCATAGGATTATTAAGATAAACGATACAGAGTAAGGGGGAGTCAGAAGAGAGAGGAGCTTGAAGTCTTTTTAGTCTAAGGGCTTTAGATCTGGGTTTTCCACCCGAGGAAGGCCGTCTTTAAACGTGCCCCTACTTGTGTGTTGCTTGCTTGGAGAAATCCTGCTGAGAGCTCTGTGTAAATCTCTGTTGAGCCATTAATAACCACAACTGGAATCAGTCCAATTCTCCACACATGCTTCCCAGCGGTTTCGTTTGTTTGTTTGTTTGCTTGTTTATGGCTTCTGTTTGTTTTGTAACTGACCACCTCGTGCTCTAGGATGAGGGGAGGGTACGTCTTTCCCTGTGTCTCTCACACCCTCAGAGGTGGCTATCAGTCAGAGGAGCGCCATCAATGTTCACAGAATAAATGAAGGGGAGTGAGACGCAAGTGTTCTTATTTGAGACAGACCCACAAAGATATTGCAAAGCCAAGGCAGGGATGGTCTCAAGCAAGAGCTATTAAGGCAGCCATGTTTGCATGGAGAGTTAATCAGCGTCTGTGGGTGGATGGCTGAAACTTACTTGCTTTCAAAGGTTATGCCACAGCAAGTCTATTTCTGGAAAGTTGCTTCTTTAGGCTTGACAAAAACCCAGGGTCATAAATGAACTTTTTGCAGGGCTTGTTATGTGTGTGTTGGGCTGTTGTTTGGTTGTGGGTGTTATTTGGTTGCTGCAGCTGTTGGATACGAGGTTCTGCTGTGTAACAAAGGCTGGCCTCCAACTCAAGAGTCCTCCTGCCTCAGCACCCCATGTTCTGGAACGATTGGCATGCGCCACCACAGCCCAGACTAAATACATTCCATCTAGTGGAACCTGTGAGTGCTAAACCTTTGCACTGTAATAATTCTAAGGGTGCATGATATCTTATATACAGTGTTTGCTACAGAAACTTAAGGAAGCAAGTTCTGCTCTCAAAAGAGATGAAATCTTAGGCTCAAACCTGCCATACTTGATCCAGCATCTCCGGTTCCTCCTGTTTCCGGCCTGAGTTATCAAGAAGTCATAGCATGTGGCAGGAGACTCTGTTCTGTGACCTGTATTCAGATCAACAGCTAAAAATATCAGTTTGCAGCCGGGCGGTGGTGGCGCACGCCTTTAATCCTAGCACTTGGGAGGCAGAGGCAGGCGGATTTCTGAGTTCGAGGCCAGCCTGGTCTACAGAGCGAGTTCCAGGACAGCCAGGGCTATACAGAGAAACCCTGTCTCGAAAAACCAAAAAAAAATATCAGTTTGCACATTCCGTCTGAAATGAGCTTGAAGAGAAAGGATGTGATCCTGAAGGTGGCTGCTATGATCAGAAGACAAGCCCTAGTTAGTTTTGTCAATATGACACAGCCTCAGTCATCTGAGGGGAAAAGTTGAAGAAGTTACAGCTCAAATAGGCCTGTGGACATGTTTCAGGGGAGGTGTCTTATTAGTTGATTTGGGGAGGGTCCAGCCTAGGCAGGTGGTCTGGGCTGTACAAGAAAGCATGTTAAGTGTGAGGGAGAGTTGACCAGAAAGTTGTGTTCCCTCCTCATGGTTTCTGCCCTCAAGTTCCTGCTTGAGTTTTGGCCCTCTAAGAACAAACTTGGATGATCACAAAACAAGAACTTCTTGGGAGGACTGAGGGACTCACACAACCCTATCTATTTGATTGGGAGGCTTTTAATGACGGTTTCTATTTCTTTAGGGGTTATGGGACTGTTTAGATGGTTTATCTGATCCTGATTTAACTTTGGTATTTGATATCTGTCTAGAAAATTGTCCATTTCATCCAGATTTTCCAGTTTTGTTGAATATAGGCTTTTGTAGTAGGATCTGATGATTTTTTGAATTTACTCAGTTTCTGTTGTTATGTCTCCTTTTTTTAATTTTGTAAATTTGGATATTGTCTCTGTGCTCTCTGGTTTGTCTGGCTAAGTGTTTATCTTGATTTTCTCAAAGAACCAGCTCCTGGTTTTGTTGATTCTTTATATAGTTCTTTTTGTTTCTATTTGGTTGATTTTATCCCTGAGTTTGATTATTTCTTGCCATCTACTCTTGGGTGTATTTGCTTCTTTTTGTTCTAGAGCTTTCAGATGTGCTGTTAAGCTGCTAGTGTATACTCTCTCCAGTTTCTCTTTGGAGGCACTCAGAGCTATGGGCTTTCCTCTTAGCACTGTGTCCCATAAAACTGGGTATGTTGTGCCTTCATTTTCATTAAATTCTAAAGTCTTTAATTTCTTTCTTTATTTCTTCCTTGACCAAGTTATTGAATAGGGTGTTGTTCAGATTCCATTTGTATGTGGGCTTTCTGTTGTTTTTGTTGCTGTTGAAGACCAGCCTTAGTCCATGGTGATCTGATAGGATGCATGGGATTATCTCAATCTTCTTGTATCTGTTGAGGCCTGTTTTGTGACCGATTATATGGTCAATTTTGGAAAAGGTACCATGCAGTGCTGAGAAGAAGGTATATTATTTTGTTTTAGCATGAAATGTTTTTATAGATACCTGTTAAATCCATTTGGTCCATAACTTCTGTTAGTTTCAATGTGTCTCTGTTTAATTTCTGTTTCCATAATCTGTCCATTGATGAGAGCGGGGTGTTGAAGTCTCCCACTATTATTGTGTGAGGTGCAAGGTGTGCTTTGAGCTTTAGTAGTTTCTTTTATGAATGTGGGTGCCCTTGCATTTGGAGCAGAGATGTTCAGAATTGAGAGTTCTTCTTGGTAGATTTTTCCTTTGATGAATATAAAGTACCCTTCCTTATTCTTTTTGATAACTTTTGGTTGAAAGTTGATTTTATTCAATATTAGAATGTCTACTCCAGTTTGTTTCTTGGGACCATTTGCTTGAAAAATTGTTTTCCAGTCCTTTACTCTGAGGTAGTGTCTGTCTTTGATACTGAGGTGCGTTTCCTGTATGCAGCAAAATGCTGGGTCCTGGTTTAGTATCCAGTCTGTTATTCTATGTCTTTTTATTGGAGAATTGAGTCCATTGATGTTAAGAGATATTAAGGAATAGTGATCAGTGTTTCCTGTTATTTTTGATGTTATTTTATGTTTGTGTGACTATTTTCTTTTGGGTTTTTTGAAAGAAGATTACTTTCTTGCTTTATCTAGAGTGTAGTTTCCCTCCTTGTGTTGGCGTTTTCCATCTATTATCCTTTGTAGGGCTGAATTTGTGGAAAGATATCATGTAAATTTGTTTTTGTCATGGAATATCTTGGTTTCTCCATTTATGGTAATTGAGAGATTTGTTTGGCTGGCATTTGTGTAATCTTAGGGTCTGTATAACATCTGCCCAGGATCTTCTAACTTTCATAGTCTCTGGGGAGAAGTTTGGTGTAATTCTGATAGGCCTGCCTTTATATGTTACTTGACCTTTTTCCTTTACTGCTATTAATATTCTTTGTTTCATGCATTTGGTGTTTTGACAATTATGTGACAGGAGGAATTTCTTTTCTGGGCCAACCTATTTGAAGTTCTATAGGCCTCTTGTATGTTTACGGGCATCTCTTTCTTTAGGTTAGGAAGGTTTTCTTCTATAATTTTGTTGAAAATATTTACTGGCCCTTTAAGTTGGGAATCTTCACTCTCTTCTATACCTAATATCCTTAGGTTTGTTCTTCTCATTTGTCCTGGATTTCCTGGATGTTTTCGGTTAGGAGCTTTGTGCATTTGCATTTTCTTTGACTGTTGTGTCAATGTTTTCTATGGTATCTTCTGCACCTGAGATTCTCTCTTCTATGTCTTGTATTCAGTTGGTGATGCTTGAATCTATGACTCCTGATCTCTTTCCTAGGTTTCCTATTGTGGGACCGTGAAAGGCAGTCTGTGGCCTGGTTGAGCGAGGCTTACTCCGGAGACCCAGTAGAATATTATACAAGGGACAGAACCGTGAGCAATGTTCCCAGATTCTTAGGCCCTGACACCAACTCCATGCTCTTGACTCCTCTACTCCATAATCCTATGGCCATCAGTCATATAGGGCCAGGCCCCTAGTGTTCTGGCTGGACTCCACCCCCACAGTCACCTGGCTACAGCCAGGTTTTCCCCACCCCACAGTTACCTGGCAATAGCCAGGTAAACCAGCCCACTGTAAAAGGGGATGCTGGGCCCCTCCTAGCTCTCTTTCGCCCTTCTCTCTTTTCCCTTTCTCTTCTCTCTCTCTCTCTCTCTCTCTGTCTCTCTCTCTTGTCCCTCCCCCCCCATTCCCCATCTCTCCCCATTCCTCTCCCCTCTTTCCATGTGGTCACAGCCAGCTCTCACCCCTCTATCTTTTCTTTCTCTCTTTACTTCTCCATCTCTTTTCCTTTTCCTACTTTTCTATAATAAAGTTTTGAAACCATGGGCTGCCTCTTCTTATCAAAACCCACCATGTAGGAGCAATGGAACAGACTTCATCGTCTCCAGCTGCCAGAAAGGACCCAGGACTTCCCTGCCTGGCCAGGCTTCCTCTACAGGCACACAGTACCCGTGCCAGAATGGCCCCACATTCTGGGCAAGTATAGAGAGCTATATTGGGGTGTCATGTCACCTGGCAGGAACTTGACGTTGACCAAGGTGAAGTTCCTCTCCCAGTCACAACCCTGCTCCACCTAGGGTGGAGTGAAGGTGAAGTTCTTTGTTCCTCCAGGTCTACAAATTCCTGAATTAAGCAGGTGACGCCCAGTGTGGCGTCAACACTGGTGAACAGCCAGACCAGTTTTTGCAGACCCGGTTCCAGCCTTTGGGGGGAAGGGCTTTTTCTCCCACCTATATACTTGGAAAAGTCCTTTAAACTTTTAGCCTTGAGCAGGAAATATAGTCTTGGCTCCATATTTCTCTTGTCACCCCATTGTTTTCTAGCCCCAGCTCTCCATCCAGAGAACCCAATAATCCGTTCGTATGAAACCACAGGCAGTTTCAGGCAAGCCCCTTCCCCCAAGCCGGACAGCCTCCATTCCATAGGACACTCGGGTGCCCACCATCCCTACAAGGGTACGCAGCCCTGCTCATTTTCCCTACATTCTATCTCCAGGGTTGTCTCCCGTTGTGATTTCTTTATTGTTTCTATTTTTATTTTTAGATCCTGGATGGCTTTGTTCAATTCCTTCACCTGTTTGGTTGTGTTTTCCTGCAATTCTTTAAGGGATTTTTGTGTTTCCTCTTTAGCTGTTTACCTGTGTTCTCCTGCATTTCTTTAAGGGAGTTATTTATGTCCTTCATAAAGTCCTCCATCATCATCATGAGATGTGATTTTAAATCAGAGTCTTGTTTTTCTGGTGTGTTGGGGTATCCAGAGCTTGCAATGGTGGGAGAACTGGGTTCTGATGATGCCAAGTAGCCTTGGTTTCTGTTGCTTATGTTTTTGCCCTTGCCTCTTGCCATCTGGTTATCTCTGGTGTTAGCTGGTCTTGCTGTCTCTGACTGTGGCTTGTCTCTCCTGCAAGCCTGTGTGTCAGCACTCTTCCCGGGAGACCAGCTCTCTCCTGATGGTATTTGGGTATGGAGTGCTGTGGCACAGGATAAGCTCCAGGTGCAAATGTAAATGGGAAGGTTCCTGTGTCCTGAGGGCTCTGGGTGGGTCCCTCAGAGCAGAAGTGGTGGTCTTACCTGTGCTCACAGTGTATCCTGGGCAACCAGCTCTCTCTCAGCGGTATTTAGGTATGGAGCGCTGTGGCACAGGATCAGCTCAGGGCACAGACGGAAACTGAAAGGCGAAAAAAATCCAAATTTTTAACTACAATCTCTCCAACTTTAGTATTTCAATTTCCCATTTGGAATGGTGTCTTGCCCCACATCCTGGACCTTTTAGAGTAGTGGGAGAAAGCAGCATGGAATAAGAAAATAGCCATATTTAGGGTGGTAAAAAAAAAACCAGAGTGTGCCCCGGGATCTTTGTCCTGCTTCATTTCTGCATAAAGCATTAGCATGGCTCCTGTTTCCTTGTAAATGTAGCTTGTATCTCCTCAGAAGAAGGGACAAGAGGAGAGTCACACCCAAGCTTTACACATGCACAGCTTGGACTGAGCCCAGAGTATTTCTCTTTAACTATCCTAGGCCTAGGTCTGGAAGCTTCTAGCCTTCATACAACATAAACTTCTGCAAGGCTGGACCTTGAAGACTTCAGCTTCCAGCCTGTCTGCTAACCTAGACCTAGAATGTTTCAGCCTCTGAGACTTACTCCTGGATAAGCTCGCCCTGTCTAGTTCTCTCTGAACACTGGTTACAAACTAGAATAGTATGAAGCAGGGCTGGAGAGATGGTTCAAGGGGTTAGGCAGAGGAGTGGGATTCAGTTTCCATGTCACATGGCACCTCACAATTGCCAAATTCTAGAGGGACAGATTCCCCCCTTCTGGCCTCTGCTGGAAGTGCATTTACATGGTGCACAGGGATACATGCAGGCACATGCACACATGCACACGCATACCCACATGTACACCCACATGCACAACCATGTACACACACATAGATAGATAGATAGATAGATAGATAGATAGATAGATAGATAGATATAAATAGATAGATAGATAGATCCCAATTGGGGACAGCCTCTGCACAGGGTGGTGGTTTGGGGAAGGCCTCTGCACTGGGTGGAGAGTATATGGATGAATATGGATGCATAGGCTACCTTTCCCTGAAAGGCAGGGAAGAGAGCCACATGGTATGACTGGCAGGCACAGGTAACTGCCCACAGAGGCTCCGTAACACTCCCCACGATCCTCCTAAATGTACTTGAGAACACACAGCTCAGTTATCAGACAGATGTCCGCCGACCGTGAAAAGTGGTAACAGAGACTCAGGCTCCCAATGCCATGCCTGCATTTAGGGGTGAGTGGACCCAGAGTGGGACTGTCCAAGCTTCATTTCCCCTCCTTAGTTTCCATTCCTCCAACGTCCTTACTAGAAAGGGGACCATAGTTTAGGCTGCCCCAGTTTAAACTCACATCACTAAGCAGGCAATGGTTCTTATGCTATAGTAGATCTGGGACAGTCGGTCTATACGAGGGCTTGATTCTGCATTTCCAACTCCAAAGTGATGCTGTTCACCTGAGGACCATGCTTTCAGGGGATCTACCAGTGGGTGTGAAAGGTATTAACTGTACATCAAATAACTTGATTGATGTGCTTTCTTTTGTTGTTTGAAGATGCTGGGGTGCTAGAGATTGAGGGCAGGCCCTGCAGCATGCTAAATACCATGTTCCACCAAGAAGACACATTCCTAGCCCACGTGCTTTTGTTTATTGGCTGCATTTTTTACCTCGCATTTATTTTATCTTTAAAATTTATTTTATTTGATATCTATACTCACACATTTGTTTGTATCAAATCTGTTCCCAGTTCCCTATTTTCCTCACCACTTTCCTCCCAACTTCGTGTCCCCCCCCTTACACACACACACACACACACACACACACAAAGTACATTTGGTGCTGCCTGTGTGTGCATGGGTAGGACCCACATCTCAGGGCTCACATCCTGAAGAAAACCGACTCCCTCCCCAGCAAGTATCCGGTGTGACTAAAGGTGTACCCCCCCCATACACACAGGATTTCATTGCACCCCACCCCCATGCCCGGATATTTCTATTTTCAAAGCAGACTTTCCTTATGCGTACACACTGGCCCAGAACTCAGAATAACCCTCCTGACTCAAGGCCCTGAGTGCTGAGGTTTATACAAATGTATCACCTGGCTAAAATAAATAAATTCAATTAATTAAAGTAATAATTAGTCAGGAACTGGAAGGCACATCATTGGTTTGGTGTACTTTGGTGGCTTGGAAAAACTGCACTGAACTTATTCCTGTTTTTCCACCAAACTTCTCTTTGGGTTGCAGGGGTGCACACAATCAACTTCTTAACATCAAGAAACGTAGATGACAGCTGGGTACTAAGAAAGTGGGGTGAGGGTGGGGGTGTTAAGAGGCTCAGTCACACTCTTTTGCAAGGGTAGAACTGCCAGGAAGCTGAAAGTAGCAGGGGTGGGGGGTGGGGGAGGGACGCAGACCAGAAGAGATAAGCCCTAACAGAGGCCTCCTGAAAGAGACATCCGGTTTTTAAAATGGGAAAGAAATGCCTCTATTTGACAAAAACTCACAAGGCACCATTCCCTAGCAGCTTCACAGAAACCAGATCCAGCCTGTCCTCCAGCCTAAGGCAGTCTCAACACACCCAGCTGCTGCGGAAGAGGGGAATTCCCCAGGAGGGTGACTTTTGGTCCTTCTTGCTCAACCTATGAGCTGCTGCAGTGTTCCAACGTAACTACCTCCTTCCTGGCATCCCCAGATCCGCCCCATACAGGCTAAAGGGAAAGGGGACAAGAGGAAGCCGAGCACCTATGTCTGTGCCTCGAACAGAGTTTCTGCCTGCTTTAGATCAGGGTCAAGTGGAAGGCACAAATGGGGGTTCCGAAGAGAGGAAGGGCAGGGAGAAGGCTGCCTCGCTGCAAGACACAAAACCGGGAACAACCCTATCTTTGCTTCATTGACAAAGGAGAATGAGGGACTGGAGCCAGGCTGTCTTGAACTGACTGTAGAAAAGCCACTTTTGTAATTCACAGCCCTGGGGCGGGCGTGCAATGGAAACTCTGGCAAAGCGCTAGGCAGGCATGCACTCTCCGGGAAGCCGTGAGATGATTGGAGGCTCTGTGGTTGTGGACCTGTTGCCCAGAGCCTTGGGGTCTTCCAGGATGTGGAATAAGAAGTGACTCCATCCAGCCCTTGTGGTTCCAGTGTTCTGGAGATACCTGTCAAATACACCTACACCTAGCTCTCTGGCAGTGAAGACAGTGTGGGCTTCAACAACTTCCTGGACTGGTTCCGACCAGGTTAGCCATTACATGGTACCCTAGACGATTTCCAGAAGGTGTCAAGAGCCTCCAAGACATTCCTGTCCACCAAGAAAAGGCACAAAGCCCAAGTCAGTTGGTAGACAAGGAACAGAGTTTCTGCCTACTTCAGAGCAGGGTCAAGTGAAAGGCACAACAGGGGATTAACGGGAGATATGCCTGCTGCCCAGCACAGCGGATATTGGCTCCTGTTGCCCACCTCATCCCTTTAACTGATACTGAATACTGAAGATCTGCCTCCACAGATGCTATAAGAACCTCAAAGATAAGGTGGCATCATCCTGTTGGCTACTGATAGATAAAAAGATGTCTTACCATCGTTGCTAGGTGCATTTCTTCTATCCAAGTAACCAGACAAAGACCTTACTGACTACCTACCGCCAACCTGCTATGCTCATATACTAAATTAGGTAGCAGAGATCAACCGATCTCTGGGGTCCAGGAAGAATGAGGTGGGTGCTAGCATGTGAGTAGGACGTGAACAAGCAGAGGGAAATGGGACGGCATCCTAGCAGGCAACGATCGATCGATACAGTCAAAGACACAGATGAACATGGTGTCACTGAGGTGATCAGCCTGTTTGGAGGTCACCAGATGTTCCGCAGAGGCAACTGGGGTGTGAGGAGAGGCTGGTGGCAGGACACCACAGCGCTTCAGAGGCATTGCCTTTCAGGGTCTTGAGGCTCATCATGGAAGGGCACTAAGAAAAGCAGCTACTCCTCCACGGTTCTTAAAGCCGGATGCAGGGGAAATCTGGACTCTATCTGAAAGGGTTTTGAGGCAACCCAGGGCTAAGGAATGCCACAAAAATCACACCACACAATAGATCTCATGCAAGAGATTTATTAGGGGAGCGGGGAGGACCTGGGAAGATGATACTCAAAATGGCTGCCTTTGAGGGGGGATAGAGACCGAATGATGGCAGACTTTATAGGGAGTGTGGAGCATGAGCATAGCGAAAATACGTCAACAGAGATGCATTTGTACATTGGCAATGGTGGAGCCAATGGCGCCGAGTCGTTGAAGGCAGGGTGGGAAGCTCTGAGGAACCTGTTTCCGGAATGTGGTCAAAGGACTTTGGTTCTCAGTATGTCCAACCTTACCCTTGCAAGAAATATGGGAGTTACTCATCTTGTTTGGGAAAACAAAAAACAAAAACAAAAAATGAGAGCTTCAGGTCTTTTAGGAAGAACACAGCAGATGCCGAGGAGTTCTTTGGTTAAGCAGAAAAGAACTTCCTCCGCTTGAAGATGATGAGACTCCCCTTGAAATCAAAGCATCTAGGATCTACTGAAAGGCAAGAACATTTGTTCATACCACCTCTCTGCTTCTCTCTATACAGAGGTCCTACAGATGCAATGCACAAGAGAGTCATTAAAGATGAGCAAATTGGAAGAGAAGAAGTAAAACTTGTCTTATCTACAGAAAACCTAAGGAATCCACAAAAATCTACCAGAACCAGGAAGCAAGCTGAGTAATGTTACAGAATACTCCATTATCAAGCTATGGTGGCTGGGCCTGGTGGCCCATGCCTTCAGTCTCAGCACCAGGGAGGCGGAGGCAGGAGAAGCACAAGTTCCAGGACATCCAGAGCTCCATCATAGAGAGATCCTGTCTCAACAAAACAAAACCATAATGATAATAGTATTATGCTGAAAAATGAAACCAAGAAAGAAATTTCATTCATAGAAGCATAAAAGGAATAAGATAGACCGATATTTATTCAGCCTGAATGTACAAATATCGCATGCATGTAGTGCCTGTGGAGGTCAGAAGAGAGCATCAGATGTCCTAAAATTGGAGTTACAGATGGTTGTGAGTCAGTAAATGGATGCTAGGAACTAAACCCAGGTCTTCTGCAAGAGCAACAAGCGTTTTTAACTGCTAAGCCATCTCTCCATCCAGGACCACTTTTTATCAAATAGAAATGTAAAACCTACACACTGAAAACTTCAAAGCATTGCTGAGAAATTGGAAAAGATCGGAATAAATGGAATGAGCCACTGAGTTCATAGATTACAGGATGCAAAAGCGTTAAGGTAGCAATTGTTGCCAGGCCTAGCAGAGCAGACATGTAATTCCAGGCTGAGTCAAGAAGACTGTAAGATCAAGTCCAGGCAGGGACCCTGACTCAAGAAACAAACAAACAAAATAGAAGGTTGAAGATATATCTCAGGTGTCGAGCACGTGCCTGGCTCTAGGTTCAATCCTCAGTGATTGGGAAAAGCAGAGTCCAAATATCGATCTGTCACTTTAGTCTGTAACAGAAGGCATTAGTTTGCTTCTTTGTTTGTTTTGATAAACTGGTTCTTTATGTGGAAATACAAAGACCCTAACAGAAATAATTATGATCATAAGTTTGGAAGATTTTTAATAAAGTTGCAGCAATCAGGGCAGTGTGGTGCTAAGGTAATAATAAAAACATAAATCAATGAAACAGAGCCGACTTCAGACACTGACATTAAAGTCATTGGCAAAGTCATTGACTTGACTGCAGCACCACGGCAAACCAATGCCCTCTTCAGAAAAGGATGCTGGGACAATGGGAGGCTGACATAGAAGTACGTAAATAAAGAACTTTTTTTTCATCTCATATGGACCCAGTGCAAAAAGTCAAAATTAATCTAGAAGAAAAGACAGAAGAATGTCTTTGTGGATATAGATTAGACAAAGATTTCTTAAACATGAGACCCAACCCATGCTCTCTTAATGAAAAACATTGATAGGTTCAACATCATCAAAATTAAAAGCTTTGCTTTTCAGAAAGAGACCACTGAGAAAAAAGAAAAGATAAGCCATGACAGAAAAGGTATCTGTATCTAATAAGAGACTTATCGCCCGAAGACATAAAGAATTCTAACACGAAAAATGAAATAATGACATATCTACACATATTTATATATATTTAAATATTTCTATCATATATACATATATGTGTTTATATACACATATATACATGTGTATATATGTATATGTGTATGTGTGTATACATGTATATAAGAGTCTAACAATTCAATCAGATAAGTTGATTTTAAAAATGACCAGGATTTGAAAGGATGCCTCAACAAAGCAGATCTATGACCTGAAAAGATGATCAGCATTGTTATTTACTGAGAAATACAAATTAATACCTCTGCTCTCCACTGCTAGAATATCTACAACCCAAGATTGACCTTTTCTAGTTGGGCAAGAACCATAAATGATATATTTAATCTAGGTAATAGTTTGGCAATTTCTTAAGATGTTAAATGTATGTCTTAGTCAGGGTCTCTATTTCTGCACAAACACTATGACCAAGAAGCAAGTTGGGGAGGAAAGGGTTTATTCAGCTTACACTTCCACATTGCTGTTCATCACCAAAGGAAGTCAGGACTGGAACTCAAGCAGGTCAGGAAGCAGGAGCTGATGCAGAGGACATGGAGGGATGTTACTTACTGGCTTGCTTCCCTTGGCTTGCTCAGCTTGCTTTCTTATAGAACCCAAGACTACCAGCCCAGGGATGGCACCACCCACAATGGAACCTCCCCACTTGATCACTAATTGAGAAAATGCCTTATAGCTAAATCTCATGGAGGCATTTCCTCACCTGAAGCTCCTTTCTCTGTGATAACTCCAGTTTGTGTCAAGTTGACACAAAATCAGCCAGTATAATACATTTGCCATATGACCCAGAAATTCCACTCCTAAGTATGCAGAGTATGAAGACATATAATTACAAAGAGATTTATGTGTTAAAGTTCATAGCCATTGGAAGGGAGGGAGAGGAAACTGTAGTCAGGATGTAATAATATACGAGAAAAGATAAAAAATAAAATAAAAATACATAAAAAGTTCATAGCCACAGAGTATAAGTTCACATTGTCAATAATTTAAATATCTACCAACCTCTATACACACAAACAAAATGTGGAATAGCCATACTATGAATTTCTGAGAGACCAAATCTTTTGGGTTCAAACTCCATCTTAGAGAACCTGGCCTAAGGTTGAACTCGAGTTAACTAACAAACTGGCATCTAACACCAGTTTCTAGGTTACCCCCTCAAGAAGACCTGTGTCTAGCATCAGTTTCCTGGTTATTCCCCCAACAAATCTTCACCTCCGGATTACAAATATGCCCCTGACACTTCACTTCCTAACAACCACCAATCAACAACTACCAATCAGGAAGAAAACAGAAGTCCAGTGTATGGTTTGGCTGCTAGCACCAGCCAATTATGTTCAAGGCCACCATAGCCCCCCAGTCAGATGTGTGCCAGGCTGCAGGGGGTACCCTTCTTGTCTCTCAAAATGAAACTAAGTTTAATGCTGCATCCTCCCGGTCTGCTGTGTTAGAGACAGTGGTGTGGGCCAAGCTCGAACCTGAGTAAAGAAACCCTAGTATAATTGCGTGGGAATCGGTTCCTTGGTGGTCCTTTTGGCGTTCACGAATGTTTCCAGGCACCACACTACTGTTCAGCCACTGAGATGCTATGATACATGCAACATGAGTGACCTTCATGTCACATGTTTGATCTTATTGATTGGCCCACTCTGAACATGCAGAAGTAAAAAGAAATTCCCAGGAGAGCAAAGGCTCTCTGATGTAAGGGGAAGGGAAGTGTCGGGCTGGTAAGTGTTCTAAACTTGGATATTACTATTGTACTGGATGTATCGCTGTAAAAATTTACTTAAAGATCAACTATATAGCCTCATAATGGGTGAACTTGATACATAAATTATACTTCAACAAAGGTATTAGAACTTAGAGCAGAAAAATCCTAAAGGCTTTTTGGGAGATCATGGTTTGTGCATGTGTGTGCACATGTGCCTGCTCATAGGAGAGAAAATACCCACGGGAGGTAGGTTTGAACCTGAGTGTATTGGGAAACATAGAAACTTTTCTGGATCGAAGTTTGGCTCTGCCATACGCCAACTGTATGAATTTCAGATGAGTTCTGTAGCTTCTCAAGCCTGTCTTGTGCTTTATGTAACCCTATAATTCTAGTGAGCTTTGACGGCGGCATATGTAAAGTGCTAACCCTAGACCTGGAACCACCGAAGGCACTAGCTGAGGGAAAATTACGAACTGATAAGTTTTACAAAAACTCAAGGCATTGTCCTAAACACAGACTCGCAGGCTCTCTGGGTGAATTGTAGCAGAATTCCAAGACACTCACTCGCCTGACTTAGCATTCTCATTCACGAGGGACGCTGACACTGCTGTTCACAGACCAAAACCATGGTGTCCAGTACTGGTGCTGACAGTATGGCTTCCTGTGAGTTTATCATAGTCACCTTCTCCAGGTAGACCCTTCCTTCACAGTGGGGCGGTTAAAAGAAGTCAGAAGTGTCCTGTGTAAGGTGATAATGGCACGGAACGCAGGGTGGGGGCTGGAGACCTCCACAGATCTAGCTGAGCACTGTGTCTATGGCCTAGCAGGAGGCCGTGGAAAATTTCAGAGCCCAAAACTGGCATTTGGAGCTGAGCTGGAAAGTTATGAACACAGGATGTTACTGAAAATGGTGCTGGACTGGGCAAGGCTGCTACCTGAGGCCTTGGCAGGCTTCGTCCCCGCCAGTCACAGGAGGATGTTGGGTCATTGGGAAGTAGGGATTTGAAATAATCCCACAGGAAGGTGTGAACAACAGAAGTAGCTGGGGGCAGGGGAGCCCACAGGCGTTCAAAGATGGCATTGTGGCAGATTCTTCCACCAGCCCCCCACTCCACTAACACATCCTGGGGGGAGGGGAATGCTTTGGGGAGGGCAATTGGCCCCTGGATCAGGGTGTTGGCAGTCAGCCTCTCATGTAACTGCTTCAGTGGATACTTGCTATTTGTTTTGGATTCCCGGTATACTTTTACTTTTTTTCTTGTAACCTCACTTGAATTGTTTTGGGAGGAATTTCCTCTTCCCTGTTATGTACACAGTCTTAGTCAACACGGGCATGCTGCCCTCCTCTGGCCAGTTAAATTCTCTCTTGGAACTCCAAATAAGGATGAGTCATGGGTCACACTGGAGAAAAACTTGAAACCCTGACTCCAAGGCCTTCATCCAACCTAATTTCTAACACTGGAACCCCAACCGCCCCCCCACTCCCCACTCCAGCTTCTTAGTTGTTCTTCTCTTCTGCGACCTCCTGATCCTTGTCTATTAAGCTGTTTAGCTAAAGGGGGCTGTGGTCTGTCTATTCTGTTACAAAGAACAGACATGGAATGGAGATAATACATTTATTTGGTGCCATTTTCATGGGCATGCAAGGGGAAATTGTCTATCTCTAGTCACCCACATTTGAGCTTCGGGTTCCTGAACTTTCTGGCTATGTGAATGAGTACAGGTGAGTCGCTAAAGCCTCCCGAGTATCGATTTCCCCTGTAAAATAGAAATGTGAATACTTTTCAGCGTTGTCAAGATTACATGTATATATACCTCGTGTATGTGTCACTGGCCCAGTAGTAGCCTGAAAACCTTCAAAGAATCAAAGGAGAGACATGAACAAGATGGACCTATTCTTCACAGATGATTCTCAGCACTGAAGAGAGACATTGGAAACATGTTTATAAGTGTGGTAGTGTTGATAGAGAAGCCTCAGGCACTGCAGGAGTTTACAAGAGGCCTCGAGGAATCTGGCAGGGGCGTCCGATGTCCTCTTCCTCCTCCTTCTGGATGTGTCTTTCTCATCACGCCATTCTGCGTGTTGCAAGCACGCTTTCTCCGTCATCAACCTCTCCTTCCCACACATTCGAACCCATGAATTAGAGCACGCTGTGAAGTCCTGATTTCATTCAACACCTGCCTGTTGCACGTGGTTCTTCCTCTGAGCTTAAGGAGAGGTCGTGGTTCACGGACCTGGGAAAGGCACAGGAAGGCACTAACATCTTTAGAATCGACTGCTTCTCATGCTAACAAGGTCAAACCAGATTCTTTCCTAGAGTTGGCGTTGATAAAGCTGTAGTTAGAATCAGACCAGACTGCTTCTTGAGCCAGAACACCTGCAGAGAGCTAGCACTCTAACAAGAGCATTGGCTGTGAGTCTGTCCGTGCCAGACTCTCATCTAGGGAAGCGAGTTTACATCAAAGGGGGTATTGAAGACTATACATCTTTCTCCCCAGCTCCTCCCCTGTCTCCAGCTGAGGAATCAGGGAGCCTGGCTGAAGATGTGTGCTATGAATCTCCTCCCTGTGTCAGAGAGCTATAGGAAGGGACACCAACTTGGCTTGAACTCTCCTCAGATTCCCCACCGTGGTCATAGTTCTTCTAATAAATGTACCCCTGACGATCTGACTCAATGTCTCTGTAAGCCCTCCAGCCAATACCTTTCAAAAAGAAGGATAGGTGTTAACCTCTACTAGGTTAACAGTTCTCAACCTGTGGGTCTCAACCCCTTTGGGTTTTGAATGACCTTTCACAGGGGTCAACACAGCAGACATTCTGCATATCAGATATTTATATTATGATTCGAAACAATAGCAAAATTAGTAGCAGTGAAAATAATTTTATGGCTGGGGTCACCTCATGAGGAGCTGTGCTAAAGGGTCACAGTGTCAGGAAGGTTGAGAGCCACTGCTCTGGATAATGAACCAAAAGTTGGTGCTCCAGAAAAAAGTCCTGGATGATTACGGATTACTTGACATAATCCTGGCTCAGTAGAGTCAAGCCTCCTATCCATGTCCTGGATGTATAATCTTGGGACACCTTTAGACTTCTCCTAACAAGTGGAGAGGCCAGACTACTCCTCTGTCATGTTATCAAATCCTAGGGAATGTACCCCTGGTAAATACCCGAAACCACAAGAACCAGAGGAGAGTGAGACTCTGTATTGATTACTGGGGACAGACAAAAGGACAGCAAGTGGCAGGTACTCTAGGATTCCAATAGAGTTGGAACACTGACACATATTGTCAGTTAATCAATCACACAAAAGACCACAATAAACAAATCTGCCTATGGAGTGGGTCCAACCAACATCCATGAAAAGAAGTTCCTCTGTCCTCCCCACAGACCTCCAAAGCTGGGGCTGCACTGTCCCCAGACACTTGTATGTCTCAAAAGAAAAGAATCTGGTCAGGCAGTGGTGGCGCTTGCCTTTAATTCCAGCACTTGGGAGGCAGAGGCAGGCGGATTTCTGAGTTTGAGGCCAGCCTGGTCTACAGAGTGAGTTCCAGGACAGCCAGGGCTACACAGAGAAACCCTGTCTCAAAAAAACAAAACCAAACAAACCAAAAAAAAAGAAAGAAAGAAAAGAATCTTCTAGTCACAAAGACTTGAAACGTGGCAGTTAGTTTCTGTTTCCATCTTTCCTGAAGTCCACATCTGCTTCTTCACAAGGTCCTATTGGTCTGATCCTTAAATTCTCCTCCACTTTATCCAGAGACAACAGAGTAGCGTTCCTGCTGAACAGGAAAACGTGTATCGTTTTCCTGGTTAGAGTTCCTGGGATGTCCCAGAAAGCCATCTGTGGAGCTGAAACCCAAACTCCTTAGTTAGCATCTGACACCTTTTGAATTTGACTCAACTCCCATTTCCTCCTTCAAGTCTTGGTGCCCTTCCGCAGGAATGTATTAACCATTCTGTTCATTGTATTTTAATACCTCTGTGACCCTCTGAGGGTCCACTAAGTATCCTAAAAACTAAGCCCTAAGTCCTGATGCACACCTTTCAAAGCAACCCGTGCTGAGCCCAGGCCTTCCAGCACTGGGACAGGGCTCTCCCAATCGAGGCACTTCCTCTAATCACCCTAGGGCTTTAGTGCATTCTGAGGCCTTTGAGCTCGCCACAGCTCAACCTTGCCAGTCTCGCACCCATTCCTTCTTCCCTGCCCATCCTTTTGTGTGCCCGCCTCTTCTGTAACGTATCAAAGACTTAAGGTCCTGAAAAGGAAATGATAGTGGAAAGGCTACAGAAAACAGCTCCAAGCAAAGCAAGTTTTACACCAACAAATAGTCGCTGAATGCCAGCTCTAGGCATACTAGATACCAGGTGAGCAAAGAGAGGAATCTGAGATCTAAAAATTAACACTACCTGTCAATTGCTCGAGGATGACAAACATGTAAACCACGATGCTGCTTCCAGGCAAGGTTAAGAAAGCTATGTTCCTAAAGGGGTACAAAGTTCTAAGGCTTTCCCACATGAAAAATTAAGCTAGAAATGGTGGAGCATGCCTGTAACCACAGTGGGGGGAAAACGCTAGGTGATAGCTCAGTCAATAGCCTATGAACTAACCCCTAGAATCCGCAGAAGAAAGGCTGAGTGTAAACCAGCTTTGGTAGCACAGACCTTTAATCCCAGCATTCAGGCAGAGATAGAAACACACAGATTTTTATGAATTTGAGCTCATCCTGGTCTACATGATGAATTCTAGCCCTACCACAGCCATATAGTAAAACCCTGCTCCCCCTACCCTCAAATCAATAAATACATTTCAATTTGCCAGGTGTGGTGGTGCATACCAGTACTCCCAGCACTTGGAAGGCAGAGGCAGGTGGACCCCTGTTTTCAAGACCAATCTGCTCTACAGAGAGTGTTCTAGGTCAGCCAATACTCCATAGTGATACTCTGTCTAAAAAAATAATAAATGAATAAATAAATGAATGTTCTGAATGTGTGGTAATGGCACCAATAGATAGACTGATGATAGATAGATCCATAGATAGATACATAGATATAGATAGATATAGATGATAGATAATAGATGATGCATAGATATTAGATATAAATAGATAGATAATTGATAGATAGATAGATAGATAGATAGATAGATAGATAGATAGATAGACAGGTGATAGATAGATAGATAGATAGATAGATAGATAGATAGATAGATAGATAGACAGACAGACAGATAGACAGATAGATGTAGTGAGTGCCTTGCTATCTCAGTCCTGGGGAGTAGAGACAAGCAGATTCCTTGCCAGTCACCCTTGCCCACTTAGCCACTTCCAAGCCATGACAGACCCTACCTCAAAGCGGAGAAGGGAATGCCACCGGAGGCCCAAGATTGTCCTGACTTCTCCTTACACATGTACACATGTATGTGCACAAAGTAAGAATAGAGAAAATAAAATTCTCTAAAGTTTATACCCAGAGAAAATTTAAAAATGAAAGGTCATATTTTTCTCCTTATTCCAACTTCATCATATGCTGGGAAATTATATATATGCTTACACATGGCAAGGGACACAGTGTTCTCATTTCCACCTACTGCATTCATCCCAGCTGCCAGTTCTAACATCTGCCATCCCTTAAATGTTCAATGGAATATCAGGCTTGAGGGCTCGTGCAGAACTGCTAAACCCCTACTTGGACCAAAAGTACAAATAGTATCTGGGGAGAGAAGTCACCACAGTATCCTTATATCATCACATATTCTTATGAATACTACAGATATCGATTAGGCAGAAACTTCTGAAAGTCTGTGTGCACAAGGAGAAAGTTCTCCAGATTTCTCAATGGCAGAGTTAAGGCTAGAGTTCTTGGCTGATAACATTGCTATACAAGGAGAGTTTGCTGCAGCATTTCATAACTCAAGAGTGCAGGCCTGCGGCCACACTCTTACAACATAGTTGGATTCATCTCACACTGTGGTGAGGAGAGAGTGGGAGGAATTTAAACATTCTTAGATTTGTTTGGATTATCAAAACAATTCCTCTTTATTGAGCGCACCAAGGTGTATCTCATGATCTGTCCAGGACAAAAGGCAGGTTAGGATCTGATGTGGAGGCAGAGAAACAAAGTGGTTTTGTCCCTTACTACACAGTGGTTGGGGTGGAGGTCGGGGTGAAGATGTACAGAAAGAGGAGGTTGAAGAAGGAAATTAGGAAGTGAATGGCAGAGAGAAAAGACCGGGGCGGGGGGGTCCTTTGAATATCCTTGTTGGAGCTTAGCATGGAAATACAGTGCATCAGTCAGCTACGCCACTGACCACTAACAGACTGAAGGGTGGGGAGGATGCATGGGGGGGGAATGAGCCCCCAAGCTTCAGGACTAACCTTCCTCCTTCCAGCTGTGAAGGCAGATTTAAAAAGATACACATAGCTTCATTTCTAGAAGTCAGCTGTCTTTTAGCTTAATGATCAGCTGCCACTGCTGGGTTAGAGAGCTTGGAATCCTCTCTCTACTCAAAGGCTGAAAGTAATGCATAAGCCCGTGTACGCGCGCGCGCGTGTGTGTGTGTGTGTGTGTGTGTGTGTGTGTGTGTGTGCGCGCGCGCGTGCGTGATTAAATGTCTTTAATCCTGAGGTTATTGTCAGCACTGAGAGTCAAAGTGGACAGGGAACACTTGACCAGATCCTTATAATCAGTAAATGTAGGACATGAGATATACATCCTGCAATCATCTATAAAAGGGCTGTACTAGACTGATGAGCTTAAGATGTATCCTTTGAAGGGTTTCTCTTGGTCAAGTCTGTTGTGCTCAGCCTTGTTTGTTTCTCATAGCTAATCTGGATCAACATGGATGTCCCTAGTGCATATTTTTATTTCACCCACAAACATCTTCCTATAGCCTCCATAGATTCCTGCTTTGCGAGTGATGTTTAACGTTCTACAAAATCCGTGGTTAATTTTTTAGTCACTGAAAATCTAAGCCAGCATAAAACCTATTAGACAACCCCTATTATATCTTCTTACCTGACTGAGCATATATTCTGTTGTAGCTAAGAAGGCTGCTGCAGGTACCCGGACCGTTTCTCCCCTGCGTCACTGACCTCAAAGAACAAAACACAAAAATATACCTCATTGCAGGCATGCTATGTGCTGAGCATCAGAGACACAAAGGCAGGTGCATTAGATAGATACAGCCTTGTTATCTATTGGGGTCACAATCTGATAGACAGGAGGGATGGGTCCTGTGTGAAGGTTGAAGTCCGGCGCCACGCCTGCACCTGCAGTCAGCCGGGCACTAAGGAACGCAGGTGAGAAGCCGTGGGTAGACAATGCTTAAGCCATCACCAGCTCTGTTTGCCTGAAAACTTAGTTTTCTGTGAGAGTCCATGTTTTGTGTTTATGTCCTCGAAGTCTTACTGATGGATCCATCCAAGTGTCCCCGACAGCTGCCTCACAGAACATGACAAAGGAACTTCTGCCATCTGGTGGACAGAGGCAATGTCACAGCGTATGGCGCCAGGGTCACAGCATCCAGATTCTGTTACTCAGAGTTAAGAAGTCTGATGATACAGCTGTGGTGGCCCGCACCTACAACCTCTGTACCAGGGAGGCAGAGGATTGCGAGTTCGAGGCCAGTTTTGGTTATACGAGCTCCTGCGTAATCATAAACAAACAAGGGGGTCGGAGAGTGGACCAGAAGTTCAGAGCGCTTGCTCTTGCAGAGGTCCTGGGTTTGGTTCTCAGCACCCACATCGTAACTCAAACCATACTTAATTCCAGTTCCAGGTGGTCTGACACCTTCTGTGGGAAACTGGCACCCATGTGGTGGACATACATGCAGGCAAAATATTCATACATATAAAATTTAAAAATCTAACAAAAGTTAAAAGTCCAACTATAAATAAAATACCCTGCTGTGCTTTATTCTTGTGTCATCGTTGTTACCGATTTTTTATTTTTGACCATGTGTGTGGGTATGTGCGCGTGAGTTCGGGTGCCCATGGAGGTGCCTGGAACGGGTGCTGGGAACTGAACTTGGGTCCTCTGCAAGAGCACTAATTGTTCTTAACGTCTGAGCTCCTCCCACCGCCCCCCTCGCCAGCCCCTCAGATGTACTTAACAAAAAAGTAAAGGAAAAATATGCAAGCAGGTTCTCAAGAAATACAACCATGTCTGAAAGAGGACATGGAGGAAGGCGAGGGGAGAGGACAGGAAACCCACCGCATAGTTGTTCTGATGCTGTGTTTAGGGGCCACTTTTACCCCTCCAGACTGCAGGCACATAAACCCTTTTTTGCAGCTGACTTGGCTCACTCTTTACTTCATGTTCCTCCAATCAAAGTTTCTTTTTCAGTCGATAAAGGATAAGCAAGGAGGCACTAAAACGTTTCCCAGTTGTGCTGTTTATACTTTTAACTGTGAATATCCGAGGCCACACTCAATGCTGGGACACTCAGAGATACATGTCCATCAGTCCACGGCACAGATGGGCTTAGAAACTCATGTTCCGAGGATCATACTTTTAAAACTAAGAAGTTGGAATGCATTTCTAACAACTTATATTACTCCCAGTTGATGGATACGATTTTATAGATGCAATTTGGACTCAGAGATGTTGGATTTCTCAGAACAAACATGTTTTGGGAACTGACGTGATACTTTTAGAACTGGAGCTATCTTTAAAAAAAAAAAAAACAAAAAACAAAAAACTCCAGAAGAAGCATGTATATATATCAAGCAAGGACATTTTTTGTTTGGTATTTTATACATACTGGCATTTTTTTATTGTTGTGACATATGACACATGAGCAAGAGTACTAGAGAATTACGAATTTTTTGCTCACTGGTCTCTCGCACAAGGCTGTGAAGGGTTACTGTGGATAAACTGTCCACCAGCTGTTTCTCCTCCACTGAGGTCAATGTTCTGGGAACAAAGTACCAGCAGCTTGGAGAGGAGAGAAATTAGTGCTGAGATGGATGGGACCTCGGGGGAGCTGGGAAGCCTTAGGACAGACAGTTCATCACGGGAAAACAGTATAACCCTTTAGATGTCTAAGAATTAAAGAGACTATCTTTAGACTGGGATTGTTCTAGTAGGTCTTGGAAATCCCTTCTTGGGGTCAAGTTCCCAGGCAGCTCTGAAGTTTCGGCAGACTACTTGTGTCTTCAGTGGTAAGAAATGTAAAGAAATGAACGTGTGGTCTCTTCTTTCAAGAGCCTTATACTTCACTACAGTTCTCTGAGGAAGTCACTGTCACACAGACATTCCAGGGAAGACATTCCAGGGAATGGAAACTACAAAGTCCAAACAAAGTCTTATTCTGAACTGAAGCACCATACTGGGACCCTGCCTTGATTCAAGTCACATTTTTATGAGTTGGGGGTGGGGCTGGGGAGAAGACTATTGGGAAAATATGCAGGAGATACTTCATTTTTTTGTTCTTCCAGTTTCTTGCCTAAATCATATACCAGTCTTCAGAAGTTAGAAGGAATACACACAAAGTATAGATATACCATTATACTTTGAGCACGGTAGCATGGCCTGAAATCCCAGCCCTTGGAAAGAGGAGGCAGATCAAGGGTATCCTTGGTGACACAGAAAACCAAAGGCCAACCTGAGCTACATGAGACTCTGTTTTAAAAACAAATCTAAACGGAAAACAAAACAGACACTCTTGTTAGGACAGGTTTCTGGCCGACTGAGCAGGTTATACTTATGCATCAAACAATCAAATTTAAAAATGCCATGAATTTGAAGGAGAGCAAGGAGGTGTATATGGGAGGTCTTGGAGAGAGGAAAAGGAAGGGAGAAATTATGAAGTTTTATTATTATCTCAAAAAATAAAAAAATAATTTTTTAAGTATCCAGTCTAGTATTATTGCTAAGATAGCAAATTAATTGGCAAGTACACATTCTTTCATTTTGTTTGTCAAGCTTCTAACTCCATCTGCAGCGGGCACCTGTCCTCTCCGTGTACCTGCACCTGCGGCGGGCACCTGTGTTCTGTTTGGGACAAACGAAGGAATGGTTTCTCAACAGATGCAGGAGGTGTAGAATGTTAGTGCTCTTAATTTTAACATAAACTTATGCTTCCTTTCTATGAATAAGCATCTGATATGAATATTTACTTATGGGATTTTTTTTTAAATTAAAGACTAAAGAAAGTTGCTGTGGCTCAGGGGTTAAGGCACTGCTGTCCGTGCCTGGTATTCAGTTCCCAAAACCCACTGCTGAAGATTGTCCCTGTCACCACACAGGAACCATATAAATAAATACATGCAAATAAATAAATACATATAAAACTAAGTATTTTTAAAGGTATCAGAGAGACTGCTCTGTAATTAAGAGTGTGCACTGTATGCCTTTAATCCCAGCACTTGGGAGGCAGAAGCAGGTGGATCTCTGAATTTGAGGCCAACCTGGTCTATAGAGTGAGTTCCAGGACAGCCAGGGCTACACAGAGAAACCCTGTCTCGAAAAACAAAACAAAAAAAAACAAAATTTAAAGAAAAGTGCACTGCTCTTCCAGAGAGCCTGGGCTCATGACCAGCACCCACATCGAGTGGTCCTGGAACTGCCTGTAACTTCAGGTCCAGAGGTTCCAATGACGCTACAGGCACTGCAGCTCACCCACACCTTAGACACACTCATGGAGGCTGGGTGTGGTGACACGCCTTTAGTCCCAGCACTGGGGAGGGAGAGGCAGGAAAAGTTCCTATGAGTTGGAGGCCAGTCTGGTTGAGAGAGTGAATTCCAGAATAGCCAGGGCTACATAGAGACCCTGTTTCAACAAACCTCCCCCAAACATACACACACACACCCCACACGCACACATGCACACACATGCACCTCGCACACACACACACATACACAGGTGCCAGTAAAACACCAGGAATTTATTTCATTACCCTTAGAGAAAAGTGTATGTTAAGGAAACACTGGTAATACTTGCAAACAGACTGCTTATATACTACACACAGCAAGATAGGAGCCAGGAACGCAGTGAGAAGGAAACTGCCCTTCAGCATGAAGCATCACCTAGTGTCTAGAGCCGTGTGGAGGTGCTGGGCTCCCCAGACCTTGCCCCCTGCTCTTGAGGACGAAGTTAAAGCCACAGCGTGGGGCTGTGGAGCCATCTATCTGCTTGTAAGTCACTTCCTGTCTTGTCCCAGCTGTCGTTTCTACAGCACCCGCTATAGTCCTCAGCAGAGTTACAGAAGGAATCTGCACTAAGGGCAGGCACGTAATCAAATGCACACAGAAGCACAGCATGGTGATCTCGGGGCAGATAGTGAGTGTGCGCGCCCCCTGATTAGAAATAAACCGCCCGACTGGCAGTCCTCTCTCCTTCGATGGGTGCTCCTCACTCACAGCTTACAGTGTCTAGCTTGTGCTCTTCTGGTTTCGGGGTGTTCCATCTTCTTGGTTCCCCACTAGTGACTGGCATTGTCTGATCTAGCAACAGAGATGAGGTTATTAATTTTCTATCCTTTCATGTGTTGAGATTAAATTTTCTAGTGTAAAACTTATTAATTTTTTTTATTGTTATTGAGAGTTCTGCCTGCCTGTTTGTATGTGCACATGTGTTTCTGGTACCCACCAACATCAGAGGAGGTATTGTGATACCCTGGGGCTGGAGTTAGGGATGGCTGTAAACCATGTGCATGATCCTGGGTCCTCTGCGAGAACAACCAATGTTCTTACCCACTGAACCATCTCTGTGGCTGTTATTTTTCTTTCTTTTTTCTTTAAGATTTATTTATTTCATGTATGTGAACACACTGTCACTGTTTTCAAACACACCAGAAGAGGGCATTGGATCCCATTACAGATGGTTGTGAGCCACCATGTGGTTGCTGGGAATTGAACTCAGGACCTCTAGAAGAGCAAGCAGCCAGTGCTCTTAACCACTGAGCCATCTCTCCAGCACCCGTTATTTCAGCAAAGCCCAAGGTGGAATGTGCTCGGTGGCTAAGATTGGTGGTGTCACCCTCAAAAGGTTATTCTGCTCCAGTGGTTATGCTTAGAAAGAAGTACAAAACCATCCACGTCGTGATCATTGATTGGCTGTTTTTGCTTCACAGGGGTTAGGAGACGCTCTTCAAACAGGCTCGAAGCTACTCATCCTTTTAAACTCTTTCCTATCAAGTGTCAATGTCTAAAGCACTGAAAGTGCAAGGTCAATTTTATCTTTTTAACTAATTTTCCTTCCTCTGAGGTCGTATCAATCTAATGTTCTCATGCTCAGGGTTTGCAGGGTTCCTGGCCTTCCCTACAGTCTCACCAGGTCTGCAGCTGCTGAGACCACTCTGTTCACTTGAGGCATCCAGGGCACTGCTGGCTGTAGAAGCCTTACCTTGTCGGTGACCAGGGTCATTCTGACGATAACCTTGTGTGATGTAGGACATCAACTACTTCCGCATGCTGGTCTGAAACTGGCAGTCCAGCCTTCAAGGAGAGGCAGCGCTTCAGACACACACATAATGACAACATCAGGAAACAGCCACATGGACTTTAAGAAGATGGAAAAATTCTTGAAACAAGGCTTGACACGACTGTCTGGAGGGAGTGCTCTTTAAAGACCACAGAGGACAAGCACCCGTATGGATGGAAACAACACATCTGCAGACACTGGCAGACAGTTAGACCCGCCAAATTTGGCCATTTTTTAAAAAATAAATAACT